>CAWUFW010002240.1:1200000-1800000 GCA_963921515.1 Calotriton arnoldi | reverse complement strand
TGGTCCGGGGGACTTCCGAATGGGGTCCTCAGTCTGCCTGTGCCTGGGGGAGGGTGTCCGGGGGCGAGGGCACTCCCTCTGTGTGGGTGGACTTCCTCTTTCCCCGGTATGCCGGATCTGCAGGATCGGAGGGAAGAGGCCGAGGTCACACAGGAAGACCTGCTGTGTAGGTGAGGTTGCAGGTGAGGCAAGGGAAGGGGTCTTGGAGGGAGAGGATTTGGAGGACTGCGGAGTGACTGTGGATGCCTGTGTGTGTGTCTGTTCCACATCCCCTGTGTGTGTGGTATCTGTCCCCTGAGGATGCTTGTGTGCACGTCTTGCCTTTCTTTTGGGTGTGTCTGTGCTGCTCGTGTCTGTGTGCTTGGGTGATTGTGCAGGTGTGCATGTGCTTTGGACAGGTAGGGTGCCAGGAAGTGTGGATGGGGCAGAGGTAGGAGGTGGGAGGGACTGTTGGAGGAGGGACACTGCTGCCGTCAGGGAGGAGTCCATGGACTTATTGCTCCTCTGTAGGGCAGACATACCCATCGAGATGCCCTCCATGAACGACACCAGCTGTGTCAACAGAGTGGTGTGTGCATAGAGGACACTCAGCATTGCTGTCTGCCCTACATGGAGCTGCCGAAGTAGGTACACAGACTCCTCACTCAGGGCAGCAGGGGACACAGAGGCAGGGGGTGCGGTGCCTGGCACGAAGGAGACACGCTCCCGAACACGGGAGCCTCCACGGACCTCTGGAATTGGAGCCAATGGGAGGGCGGTGCTGGTGGTGGTGGTGGCAGGGCCAGACAGACTAGCGGGGGTGTGGTGGCTGCTGACACCCGCCTCCACAAGGGAGTCATCCTCCGAGCTGCTGTGGTCCTCAGCTGAGGTGGATGGTGCTGAGGACTCCTCGGTGTGGCTCCCCTCGCCCTCCATGCCACTGGGTCCCTCTGACCACTCGTCGGATGCTGACCCAGTCTGGCTCCGCTGCTCCTCCTGGTCCGTGGAGCTGTCCCCTCCTGTGGCCGTGGATGTATCTGCAAACAATTAGGGAAACAGACAAACATCAGTCACCTGCACTGACCGCACACACCACAGTAAGTACAGCACTTACAGAGACAGCCCTGGCATCCTTAGTTGAACATTGCCAAAACTCCTCACACATATTTGGAGAAGCCAATTGTCAGTCTGATGGTCAACCATGGGACTCACACCCCTCCTGCCCTTGCACCCATCTGTCTGGTGCCTGTCTGATGGTAAGACCCCAGTGTGGACACATGCACCACCTACACAGTTGTTGGACATTGCAGGGAACATGGTGAAGTATGTGAACATGCACACATCACATCTCTTGCCACTGAGTCAGTGCAGGTGTCCAGAGAAAGGGATGGCCAGAGTCTAAATAGAAATGCATGTGATGCATACCAGCACCAGACACCATGATGCACCCATGTCCGGATAGTCCATGCCACAATGGGGTGCATGTTGCACATGTCACTCCCCTGCAGGATCACTCTTAGGAAGTTTAATGCCATGACACAGGCATGCGTGCAAAGTCATACATCACTGTCTCCAGTCACATGGCCATGGCAGCCTGCCAACAACAGTCTGCACTGTGTCACAATGCTAGGACATGGGGAATGCAAGTTATGTAACTGACAAGTGCACATGTCCATCCCCCACACACCACATCATCTGAACTAGTATTTGTCCACGTCATGCCAATTGGACATATGGGGGACATGAAACACAACTCCCAGAACCTGAGCACCTCACAGTGTGCTGTGAATGAATAACAGCTGCCTGAAAGTCACAGTCGCATACACCTGTGAGCACAGTCAAGTGATAAAACATCTATAAGTCACAGAAGTATCGTCTCTCATGGTCACATCTCAGATGGCATGCTGAACCCTAACCGACAAACATCCCAGTAGTCCTGACAACGAAGCCACAGCACAATGACACAGAGGCAGACACCTGAGGGAACATGTCACTGATCACAACATGTCAGATGATCCATAGGAGTGGGAGTACAGAGTCTATTGTATGCCCTGGAGTAGGCATGACTGTCCAGCTCCACCTGTAAGAGGGATGAGTCCTGGACAGTAGGCAGGTGTCTAAGCATGTGTGACACACTTGATATACATACTCCTGAGGCCCAAACATTGTTCCCACCCGCAGCATGGGGGTGCCAAATACCCCAGGCACATGTGGTGAATCAGATCAGCAAGTGGACCACATATCAAAGTTACACCCAGATTACATGTCAGGACTTGGGCATTGTGTGAGCAATTGACCCACCCATGAATCCCACAACATAGTCACCGGAACAAATGCTGTCCCCACCTTGAGCAAAGCAAAATGCAATGACACAGTCCCCAAGTGAAACAATTTCCTGACTGTAAGGGCCACACATATGCGTATCAGATGAGGAGTGGGCATGTCACAATATAGGGACCTGGGTCCTGGACCACAAGACTGATGTACTGTGGAAGTTTAACCAGGCCAGAGGAGGGCACATAGCATGTCAGACAAAGTGCACAGTGCTGTCATGGACTCACCCCCTCCTTGCTGCTGTCTGGCCTTCAGCTGCCCATCCAGGTCAGGGAAGACCACCGCCAGGATCCTGAGCATGTGGGGGGTCAGGGTCCGGTGTCCGCCCCTCCTGCGAGGAGGCGACAGCTTCAGCTGGACCCTTGCGATCCTCCGGGTCCAGGCTCGAAGGTTCTGCCACCTCTTCTGGCAGTTGCGGATCCGGCGCTTGTAGTCCCCCACGGATCTTACTGCCCGGGCGATGGTCAGCCAGATTTCCTGCTTCTGGTGGGCATCAACCTGTGAGGATGACAAAGTGAAAATGCCATTACTACACATGCAACATATCCGTGCATCACACAGTTGGATATACATGTCTCAATCACTGGGGCACATGATGTACACAGGCAGTGCAACGATGGCTATGAACAGTTTGCCAGCAGTTACTACATGGTATCATTGCATGTGAAGTAAACCTTGTTGGAATGCACTGTTACTGCACTGTACCTGTTCAGTGCATGTAACTACACACTTTGGGGGTCAGAACTACTCAGTGAGCATGCTAGCCAGTGGTGTGCACACTGTAAGTCCTGCTAGTCAGACAACATGCAAAATTAGTAAGGCAGTGGACAGCACACTCACCTGCTCCCCTGGTGTCCCATACAGCTTGCTGTACTGTGGAAGGAGGCTGTCCAGCAGGGCCTGGTTCTCCTCAAGGCTGAAGGCTGGGGCTCTCTCCACAGTACGTGCCATTGCAGTAGCCAGAGGATGCAGAGACAGCAGCAGTATTGGTGGCAGATGTCGTCCTGGAGCATGTAGTGCAGGCAAGTGAGCTCTCAGGGGAACAGCCAGCATTATATGTGTGCTGCAGAGGCAGATACTGTCCCATGTGTCCAAAGTGATAGGTCCAAGTCGTCTGCATCTTCTGAATCTGACCAATCCATGGAATAGCAGCACTAATACACGCCCACAGCATCCTTCAAAAATCCAAGTTCATGACACCCATGATTTTGCAACATTGTTGTGGCTGGCCAACTGAATTCACTGCATCAGACTCGTTGAAGCTTCGAATACGCGTCCGTTGCCATGCCAGGCCCCAGCCAACGCGTGCGCACCGTTCGATCCATTGCTGTACAACGCGTATTTTGGGATACAACGCGTACCCGCTCACAACAGATGCAATGGCCGGCCGGGCACACCGATCGGTCCATTGCTGTACAACGCGTACCCGCTCACAACAGATGCAATGGGCCGGCCGGGCACACCGATCGGTCCATTGCTGTACAACGCGTACCCGCTCACAACAGATGCAATGGGCTGGCCGGGCACACCGATCGGTCCATTGCTGTACAACGCGTACCCGCTCACAACAAATGCAATGGTCCGGCCGGGCACACCGATCGGTCCATTGTTGTACAACGCGTATTTCGGGATACAACGCGTACCCGCTCACAACAGAAGCAATGGGCCGGCCGGGCACACCGAACGGTCCATTGCTGTACAACGCATACCTGTACAGGTCAGTCGCATATGTCAACATGCTTGTCACTGGTTAACGTATGCCAGCCACATATACCTGCCAGAGACCCAGGGGCACACCTACAACACCACACCCAGTCCACACTGTTTCCTAAGGCATGTAAGGCTGCATTACCTTTTCTGTGTATGGGGGTTAACATGTGGTTTCTGTGGTGGCACTTGTGGGCAGCCACACCCAGGCTGTGCATGTGTTCATGGGGACAGGGTCCTTTGTGTGTTGTGCACATGACCACTGTGATGTGCAACAGTTCATTTCGGAGCATGTGGCATGGTCACATTTCCAGGTTGTGTATGTGTGTGACATGTCACATACCCCCAGGGTCCCATGGGGGAAGGCATGTACATAACAGGATGACCCATTGCCACAATAGTGATGTCCCTCCACAGTCTGTGTGCATGTTGTGTTTCCAATGTCTCTGATTCCATGTGCACGATGGGAGACAGTCTCCACATCAACGTTGTTTGTGCATGGACTTTGATGTTGTGCGTCACTGGCGTCCATGTCTGTCCTGCGGAGGCGACAGGGGCCACTACCTGTGGGAGTCATGTTTGTTTTTCTGACATGTACATGATACGCCATGTCATGCCAGTGTCCATGTGGCAAGACAAGGTCACTGGGAATCTACCTGTCAATGAGCTGTGATGCCTGTGGCGCATCTGTCCAGACATGTCACTGTGGTGTGTGTGTGGAACGTGACAGCAGTAAATGGGTACTGTGACACAGCCTAATGGTTTCCCATAGCACAACCTGGAAACTGTTGTCCACACATGTTGTACTGAGAAGTTAGATGATGGCCATGTAGGTGCGAGTTATGTCTGAACAGAACGGCACACACATCAAGTACTTGTGTCTCGTAATGATGTATCATGTGAAATTGAGTATGGTGAATGGCACATATGTGGGGTGACTGACAATCTTTCTTTCTTCAACCTATGCACTGCAGGGCTCCAGCTGTCCATAGACCATTCCCTGACCTGGCAACGATGGTGGAACGTGACAGCATCCGACGGTACCGCTTCACCAGGCAGCTGATTGAGGATTTGGCAGTGCGCTTGGCACCACATTTGCAACCTGGCCGGCCGTACCCTACGGCGCTGACCCCCAAGGTGAAGGTAATGGCAGCCCTACACTTCTTTGCCACCGGTACCTTTCAACACACTGTGGCGACTGCCGGTGGGATGTCACAGACTATGTTCAGCCGTGTGCTACGCGATGTTTTGGAGGCAATGTTGAGATGCCTGAACCAGTACATCTATTTCCCTACACGTCAACAACTCACTGACATCAAGAGTGACATCTATGCCCTGGGGAGGATGCCACATGTCATTGGCTCCATTGATGGGACACATGTGGCTTTGGTACCACCACAGGCACATGAGCAGGCAAACCGGAACCGGAAACATTACCATTCGATCAATGCTCTGGTGGTATGTCTTGCAGATATGAGCATCACACATGTGTGTGCCCGTTTCCCTGGTTCAGCACACGATGCCTACGTGATGAGGAGTAGTCGCATCCCGAGGATGATGGCACAGATGCAGAACCAGCGTGCCTGGCTTGTCGGTGTGTACTGACTTTGTACCATTGTGTGTGTTCTGCTCTGTAGTATACCGCCCACTTTTCCAAATCAGCTAATGTGCATTTGTCTGTCCGTAGGTGACTCCGGATACCCCAACATGCCGTGGTTGCTGACACCCCTCAGGAACCCTGTGACACCAGCCTAGATGCGCTACAATGAGGCACATGGTCGGACCAGGAGAGTGATTGAGCGGACCTTTGGTCTCCTGAAGAGCCACTTCCGCTGCCTGGACAAGACAGGAGGGGCCCTCCCATATGCCCCAGCAAAGGTGTGCAAGATTGTCATCGTCTGCTGCATGCTACACAACCTGGCAGTGCGGAATGAGTTGCCTCTCATCCTGGTTGACGATGACCAACGTCCGCCACCTGTGGAGGATCCTGGCCTGGACCACGATGCCAGTGATGATGATGATGATGATGGTGATGTCCGCACACAGCTCATCACCAACTTCTTCAGCTGAATGTGAGTATCCAGGGAGATGTAATGTGAATGATGTGAGTTTGCATGATATGTGTGGGTGGTGCTCTGGTGCTGTTTGAGTATGGCCATGTGCTACTTGACTGGATGCGTGCAGCAATGTGTCCTTACAGGTAGTCTGTACTCCCCAACAGTTTTGACATGCTAACTTGGTTTTGTGTAGTTGTCTTGTGACATGTATTGGGCATGAGTATTGCAGTTCTGTCCTGTTCTTCAGTGGTTTTAACTGTGTGTCATGTCTGTCCTTCACAGGGTGCTTACTGAGTACTTTGGTCAACTTGGATCCCCCGACACCATGATTCAGCTTTCAGGGTGGCAGCAGTAGTTTCCCTACAGGTGATGTGCCACACACCCCTGGACTTCATATCTTCTGCACTTGTTGACTGTGTGGCCACTGCCACGTGGGTAAACCTTGCATTTGTAGTGGAAACAACATGTTGCAAATGTGTAATAAACCTGTGCTTCACTTTGGGATGTGCGTTGTCTGTGGTCACACATCTGACTGACATTTGCTTACTGCACCTGTGGGCTAGTTGACACAGACTCTGAATAGGTGTGGTGTCTGTGCATTCCACAGTATTTCCTGGCAACATCACTGTAGGCGATGAGTCCGATGGCCCTGGTGTCTCTGTGTTGTGTAGCCCTAGTGGTGTGTCTCCCTCATATGTGTCACATCACCATGACTCACATGACGGTGTTGTACTTGCTGTAGCAGTTAGCATACACAGTGTAATTTAGCAGATCATCATCACCATAACAGTATCCACATTTGAATAACAACAGAGGCAAGTATGGTGTACTAGTGATTTTATTTACAGAAATGTGTGTGTGTATAGTGCACAGGATGGTGGGTGCTGTACATTGGGATTGTGATCGAAAGTTCCCAGATGAGTTGGAAGTCTTGGTAGCAGAAATGTCCTGAGTGAAGTCCACAGTCATATGATACATTAGTCCAACTTGGACTCCCCATGTCATGTGGGAGAGTTGTGTTGCATTCGACAGGGTGAGAAGTTTGCACACAAAGGAGAATTTCCGGAACAGGTGTTGGCTTCCTGGGGGATGTACGTGGCCATCAGCCTCTCAGTTTTCCTTCCTCGGACGACCCCTCTTCTTTGGGGGGACCCTCATGTGCAGGCTGCTGCGGTGCAGGGACTCTCCGCCAGAGTCCTCCTCCCTCCCTGTGGCAGTGTCAGTTGTTGCAGCACCAGATGTTGTGGGCACACAGGGAGGTGTGGCCATGTTGGTGCTAATCTGGCGGAGGCATGTCAATATGTCCCTATGCACCGCTGTGAGTTCTTGCAATGTGTCCCACTTGGACTCCATGCGAGACATGTATGTCTCCACACGGGACATGTGGGAGTCCAAGCGGGCATGATGGGCAGCCTGCTGCTGTTGTATGTCCTTGAGGATCCCCACTACCTGTCTGACCTCTCCGGTGCTATCCTGGTAGGCATCAGCGATGCGTGCCAGTTGTGGGTCATCATGCAGTCCAGACCCCTCTGCAAGCAGCGACCTATGTCTACCACCCCTCCCACCACCCCTGGCGACAAGTGCAGGACCTGCGGTGGCACGCACAGGTGACCCGAGGCCCCCTTGGGGGTTGCTAGTGGTGTTGTTGTCCGTTGCTCCACGGTGGGTTGTGACTGTACCTCTGGATGCGGGCATGTACATTGCATTGTCCTAAGTTGTCACAGTAAGAGGTTGATATTGGTGTAGCACATTGTCCTGCATACCTGGGGCATTTCAATGTGAATGTTGAGGTGTGTGCATGGCCAGCATTGGTTGTATTTGGTGGACATCCGGCCATCCTTCTCCACCTAGCCCAGTTATCCCACCATGAAGCATGCTACCCTTGCAGTGGGTTCAGGTTGACTCTCAGGATGTCATTCAGTGGTGTTCTGCTGTTTGTTGGTGCACAGTTCCCAGCAGGGCCTTGTGCTCCCACAGCAGTACCCAGTGTCAGCCATCTTGTCAGTCCTTTTCCACTCCCTGTGATGTGAGCATGGTTCAGAGTGGTGTTGATGGGCCAATTGTGAGGGTGAGCAATATCTGTGACTACAACTCCCATCATGCTATTGCCTACACCCCCTTCCCAGCATGCCCGTACTTCCTTCCTTTTGACTCTGCTTCCCTGTGGGGTAGTGTGCCTGTGCTGACAGGAAGGCTGACAGTGTTGTCCTTGCGTTTGTTTGGCTACAAGTCCCAAGAGTGTCCGTGTCCGTGTGCTTCACACAGCATTACCCAGGGTGGTGGTTCTTTGTGGGATCTTCATTTGGTGTGTGAGGCATTGCATTCTCCCAGGTGGGTTATGTGGAGTTTGTGTTGAGGGTGTGTGTGAGGAGAGCTGCTTGTAACTATGGTCAGTGCTGTCAGTCCTCCTTCCCACCCAGCCAGATATCCCACCATGCAACGTGCTTGCATTGCAGTGAGTGCAAGTTGGCTTTCAGGATGTCAGGCAGTGGTGTTCTGCTGTTTGTTAGTGCACAGTTCCCAGCTGGGCCTTGTGCTCCCCACAGCAGTACCCAGTGTCAGCCATCTTGTCAGTCCTTTTCCACTCCCTGTTATGTGAGCATGGTTCAGAGTGGTGTTGATGGGCCAATTGTGAGGGTGAGCAATATCTGTGACTACAACTCCCATCATGCTATTGCCTACACCCCCCTTCCCAGCATGCCCATACCTCCTTCCTTTTGACTCTGCTTCCCTGTGGGGTAGTGTGCCTGTGCTGACAGGAACTCTGACAGTGCTGTCCTTGCGTTTGTTTGGCTACAAGTCCCAAGAGTGTCCGTGTCCGTGTGCTTCACACAGCATTACCCAGGGTGGTGGTTCTTTGTGGGATCTTCATTTGGTGTGTGAGGCATTGCATTCTCCCAGGTGGGTTATGTGGAGTTTGTGTTGAGGGTGTGTGTGAGGAGAGCTGCTTGTAACTATGGTCAGTGCTGCCAGTCCTCCTTCCCACCCAGCCAGATATCCCACCATGCAACGTGCTTGCATTGCAGTGAGTGCAAGTTGGCTTTCAGGATGTCAGGCAGTGGTGTTCTGCTGTTTGTTAGTGCACAGTTCCCAGCTGGGCCTTGTGCTCCCCACAGCAGTACCCAGTGTCAGCCATCTTGTCAGTCCTTATCCACTCCCTGTGATGTGAGCATGGTTCAGAGTGGTGTTGATGGGCCAATTGTGTGGGTGAGCATTATCTGTGACTACAACTCCCATCATGCTATTGCCTACACCCCCCTTCCCAACATGCCCATACTTCCTTCCTTTTGAGTGGACTTCACTGTGTGTGAGTGTGACAGCAATGGCAAGATGGCTGACAGTGTGGTCCTGTTGTTTGTTGGTGCCCAGTTCCCAGCAGGGCCTTGTGCTCCCCACAGCAGTACCCAGTGTCAGCCATATTGTCAGTCCTTTTCCACTCCCTGTGTTGTGAGCATGGTTCAGAGTGGTGTTGACGGTCCAAATGTGAGGCTGCCCATTATCTGTTACTACGAGTCCCATCATGCTCTTGGCTACACTGACTTCACCAGCATACACAGGATTCCTTCCTTTCTGTGAGCTTCCCTGTGAGGTGGTGTTCTAGTGGTGGCTAAATATCTGACAGTGTTTGTTGGTTAGATTTGTGCCACTGCCTAGCTCTATTTGGTATTGGGTTTGTACATGTCATGACACAGTTACATATCACTATGACATGGCATGTATTGTGTTTATCTGACTAACATACACTTCTTGGGATGATTATCTTTTGGTTGCTGTTGATTTGCTAGGGGTGCATGGTTTGACTATCCCCTTGACAGTGATGTGTGTGTATTGGCACACAATATTGTGTATATTAGTTGTGTACTCACCAGGCTCTGGGATGTTTGTTAGTCCATATACGCTCACTGGTGGTAGGATGGCCCGCACCTTCTCCTCCCAGGGCCTGAGGTATACTGGTTTGGCAGGAGGGCCACTGCTGGTGTGCTGGCTCAGGAGGTAATCCTTCTTCAGTAGGTCCCTGACCCTCCTGCGCACATCATACCACCTGTTCTGGATGTCTTCCTTTGTGCGCAAACATGGTGATTGTGCGTTCACCCTGTCGACGATCCTCGCCCACATCTTGGTTTTCTGTGCCATGGAGGTCTGTTGGACCAATGTGCCAAACAAATGTGGCTCTACCCTCAGGATCTCGTCTACCATGACTTCCAATTCACTATCTAGGAACTTTGGATTCTTCTTTAGGGGCATGGTGATGGGTGGTGGTGGTGATTGATGTGTGTGTGTGTGCAAGTGAGGGTGTGTGAGTGTAGGTTTTGCTGGGTGTGTGTGAGGGTGCTATTTGTTGAGGTGCTAATGGTGTGTGGCTTTTGTGTTGGATGAGCTGTGTGTGTGTCTGTGTTTGCTGTCTGATGGTGTTCTGTGCTGGCAGGTCAGTGGAATTTGCAAAGGATCATGGTAGGGATTTGTGGCCTTTATGTAGGTGGAGTTGGGGCTGTGTCCTTGTTCCATTTTTTCCACCCCCTGTATTTATTGGCTTTGTCATTGCTTGTTTGGCCCTCTTTTTTTGTATTTTTTCATTTGTGATTATTGTGCATGTAGGAGTCGTTCTTCTGACCGAGTAGGACGTTGCAGTTGTCTCGTGCGCGCCTCTCTGAGTCGTTCCCGCTGTGTTTCAGCTCAGTTTCATATGCGGCGTACGCGTCGGTCGCGGAGTATTGTGTTTGTTCGGCTGGGTTTTGTATGCGTGTCGGTCGTACGGCTTGGGCTCCGTGCGAATCGGTCTGATTTTGCACCCATTGCATCGTACTGCATGGGTCGGAGTTCGCGGATACGTTTCGTTCAGGTTGATTCCTTGTGCGTGTCGGTCGGTTCGATTCGCGTGGTTTCCCGGCTGGATAGTTTTTTTCCGTCCGGGTCAGTCGTTCGCCTTGAGTTCCGTACGAGTCGGTCGTGATTCACATGCATTTCATCGTACTTCCCAGGTCGGGCAACGCCGGTACGTGTCGGTCGGACTATATTCCCGTACCGAGTCGGTCGGGTGGTTTTCAGGCTCGAATCGGATTCGGCCCCTCTGTTGGTGGAGATGTCCAATGCATTTCGGGATTAGAATTCCCTTTTTCAGGGGCCTTGAATGTCTATACAAACTCCGGCTACTAATCAATTGAAACTTTCGCGAATGTGAAGTCACACAAGCGTAATCTCTCAATAATCAATCTCCGGGAGGAAACCGCAAATGGTCACTCAAACAAGTACTCGAAGTCCTAACTGTAGACAATCAATCAATCAATCAATCATGTCACTTATAAAGCGCACTACATACCCGCGAGGGTCTCAAGGCGCTGGGGGAAGAGGGGGGTGGTGCTGCTACTGATCGAAGAGCCAGGTCTTGAGGAGTCTTCTGAAGGCCAGTAGGTCTTGGGTCTGTCGGAGGTTGGTGGGGAGGGTGTTCCAGGTCTTGGCGGCGAGGTGGGAGAAGGATCTGCCGCCGGCGGTCGTTTTCCGGATGCGGGGGACTGTGGCGAGGGCGAGGCTGGTCGAGCGGAGCTGGCGGGTGGGGGTGTAGAAGCTGAGTCGTCTGTTGAGGTAGGCTGGTCCGGAGTTGTGGAGTGCTTTGTGTGCGTGGGTGAGGAGCTTGAAGGTTATCCTCTTGTTGACAGGGAGCCAGTGCAGGTCTCTCAGGTGGGGTGTGATGTGGCTGCATGGGGGGATGTCGAGGATAAGACGTGCAGAGGCGTTCTGGATGCGTTGCAGCCATCTCAGGAGCTTAGCCGTCGTTCCTGCGTAGAGGGCGTTTCCGTAGTCCAGCCTGCTGGTGACGAGGGCCTGGGTGACTGTTTTTCTTGTTTCGGTGGGGATCCACTTGAAGATCCTGCGGAGCATTCGGAGGATGTTGAAGCAGGATGAGGAAACGGCGTTGACCTGCTTAGTCATGGAGAGGGTGGGGTCGAGGATGACCCCTAGGTTGCGTACGTGGTCGGTGGGTGGCGGGGCTGTTCCCAGTGATGTTGGCCACCAGGAGTCGTCCCAGGCTGAAGGGTTGGAACCAAGGATGAGGACCTCCGTCTTGTCCGAGTTCAGCTTCAGGCGGCTGGTCCTCATCCATTCGGCGACGGCCTTCATTCCTTCGTGGAGGTGGGCTTTGGCGGTGTGAGGGTCTTTGGTGAGGGAGAGGATCAGCTGGGTGTCGTCGGCGTAGGAGATGATGTTGAGGTTGTGCTGTCGGGCGACGTGGGCGAGGGGTGCCATGTAGATGTTGAACAGCGTTGGGCTGAGGGAGGAGCCTTGGGGTACGCCGCAGATGATCTTGGTGGCCTTGGATCGGAAGGGGGCGAGGCGGACGCTTTGTGTTCTGCCAGAAAGGAAGGATGTGGTCCAGTCCAGGGCCTTCTCTTGGATCCCGGCGTCGTGAAGGCGTGTTCGTAGTGTGTGGTGGCAGACCGTGTCGAAGGCGGCTGATAGGTCCAGGAGGATGAGGGCTGCTGTTTCTCCGTTGTCTAGCAGGGTCCTGATGTCATCGGTGGCGGCGATGAGGGCGGTTTCGGTGCTGTGGTTGCTGCGGAAGCCGGACTGGGAAGGGTCCAGGATGTTGTTCTCCTCGAGGTAGCGGGTCAGTTGTTTGTTGACGATTTTCTCGGTGACCTTCGCGGGGAACGGGAGCAGAGAGATGGGTCGGAAGTTCTTGAGGTCCTTGGGGTCTGCCTTGGGTTTCTTGAGTAGACACAATTTGCCGAAGAACACGCAAACCGTTCGAAGACACAGCACACGGCGTCTTCGAACTGTTTACATTCGAAATGCATTGGGCATCTCCATCAACAGAATGTTCAAGGAAATTGTGTTTCAACGAATAATGCAAGATACTCTGTTCATAATCTTTTGAGAAAAATTGGATGTTGTTGAAAACTAATATGTTTTTGTTATTCCTTGTTTAATTGAGAAAAACAACATTTTGAGAGAATTAATCTTTAACTGATTAAACAACAGAATAATAATTGAGAATTCTACATTTTTCAACAGTGTATAATATTTGATTAAGTGTTGAACTAGCATTGAAGCTGTGGGGCATGGCATCAAGTGCAGTGTCACTTGTTTAGGTTTTTTTGCAAGGCATTATGCCATCCTTCCACTGCATTGTTGGTTTTAGCTTTTTGAGCTAGAGTGCTATTGTAGACGTTCTACCAGGGGATTTGGAACTTGGGTTGTCTACGGTGCCCTGACCTATTTAGCCTTCCCACCCAAGTGTCTTCAAAGTAGTCTAGGAAGGGAGTTAGTTTAGTTTTGTTTGCTTGATAGAAAGGGCTTTCAAGAAGTATGTTATAATAGTTGGCTACTTCAGTTGTTGGTACATAGGCCAGGGCTATTAATTTTTTAATTTGGTAGGCAAAGTTGCTATTGGTAATTGGTGGCGTAATCTACACCTAAAGTAGATTTTTGTAGGTGTCTCCAGATACTTTGATTAAAGTGGTAATAGCAACCTTGTATTGCAGTGTGATAAGTGTGATTGAATAATTGCTTGTTCAAAGTCAATGATAATTTTTTGTGGAAAGTAGTTGTCGGAGTATTGTTTTATTATTGTTAGGAGCTCTATGCAGTTGGTGTTTTGTTTATTAGGGAGTAGTGTGTATATGGAGGGGATGTTAGTGTCTTCTTATTCGCCGTGGATGGTATATAGTGTATAAAAAGGCTTGGGGCAAACTTTGAATGTGCCATTCATCATCCACATTTCGCAGGTTTTAAGTTTTTGTAAGTTGTTGTTGGTGGCAAAGATGATAATTCTTTTTTCATTAATGTTATTGTCATGAAGAAGGAATTTTTCATCTTTGTGCGTGATGGTGTATTCCGGTAACATTTCTATTTCTGCAAACGTTTGGGGGGTGGGTGGTGTTTGAGCTGTAGCTCTTTTAGTTCTGGCAATTAATTTTTTCAGAGTGGGGATAGGTGGTAGTTGTCCTGTGACATGTTCAGGTACCCTAGTTAACACTTTTTTGAGTATTTGGGTACTGGTCTGTTTGGAGCTGGTACTTGCTTCTCTTATTGTTTCTAGAGCATCTCTGACTTTTGATTTCATTCACATTCGGGGGATGGTTGTGTTCTCTGACATTAACTATATTTGTTTATTCTGTAGTGGCTCTCCCATAGCAAGAATTGGAGAAATATTTACTGCATTTCCAATGTGTTTTGTTTCCAGTTATTTTTTCTTGCGTATAAGTGTTGTCCATGTAGCACAGAAGTAGTTTTCACTTTTGTGAAGTTATGAATTTTGCTCCTTCTGCCATTTTTTTGTTTATCTGTGAATATATGTATATATATTTGTTAATTATACGATTTTGAACAGTAAACATATTTGTATAATTATTATATTTGAAAGTATACTTACATTTCTCTTGCTTTAATTTTCTTGATGTATATTTTATTGATTGTTGATCTTTATTCACTGTTTTGTTTTCTGTTGGTTGAAAAGCAAAATGTTATTTTTATTAAAATGTTATATTTAATTATGTTATTTTGTTTATTTAATTTATATTTTTATTTAGTTGAGAAAAAAATACTTACTATTTTTAGTTGATGAAGTTTTTGTCCTTGATGTTGTTGTATTTTGAAGTTTGCAGAAGCTGTGAAGAGAAAAATATGTGTTAGTTATATTTGGTTTTTAATTTTTGTATCTTATTTTATTAGTTTGCTGTATTTGTTGGTTAATTTATATACTTTCTTTGTTTTATATTTTTCTTTAATGTTGCTTTTGTCCTTGTTTTTGAACTTAGGGGCCTATTATGATGACAGGCGGTCCGGCGGTGGCAACCGCCGGACCTGCGGCTGACATCCGCCACGATCGCAAGCTAGAAAACCGCCGGACAGATTAGGATGGCGGTGGTGACCGCGGCGGTGGGAAATTCCGACCGCCGCTTTTCCGACGGTTGCCATCTGCACTCCTGCCCTGCGGACGGAGAAGGACCGGGATAATGGTGGCAGTGCAGGGCAGGCTCCGCCGGCACGATTATAATGCCGGCGGTAGCTAGCCTTTCCTCAGCGGTCAGACCGCCAAGGAAAGGCATGCAGTGATTGTCTTCTGGGGGCCCATTGCAGGCCCCCAATGTTTCGTGGGGGGTGTGGGTGCACTGGGGAGGTGCCATGGTCCCCCTACATGTCCCTGTACCGGGTGGCAGGCAGTTAGAGTTTTCTATTGGTTTGTGTTGGTGTGATTTAAATTTATTGGTCGCGATAGCTTTTTTGAATTTTTTAGTTGTTACCCTTTAATTTGTTTAACATTTATTATGTTTATTTTTTGTTTGTTTTTATTTTGTTTATTGTTGTTATTTAAATTTATATGTAGATAAATGTGATATTTTTTTATATATGAGAAATATTTGTGTTTGTTTATTTTCGTAATTGCGATATATTTTTTATGTTGTATTGTTTATTTATTTATTTGTTTTGGGATTTTTCATTTATTTGTATTAATTAATTGTATTACTTTGTAATAATTTTTTTGTTTCTTTAAAATATTTGATATATGTTATTTTATTATATTATTGCAAATAGTATTTTTTTCTTTTTAAATGTTATTTTCGATATAGTTTATATGTATTTCATCGATGTTTGTGTTTTTGATATTGTTTAAATCGATGTTTTTGATGTGTGTAATTTATTTTAATGTTATCGATATTTTTGTATCATTGAGATTTTTTTAGATGTTAGTGTCATTTCTGTTTTGTGTGTTGTGTGTCGATATTTTTGTATACGATGTTGTCTCGATATTTTTGTAGTTCGATGTTATTGGAGTAGATGTTGTATCAGTGATCCCCTGAGCTGTAGCTGTCCTCACTTACATTTCAACCTGAGACTAGTCTTTTGTCACCACAGACTTCTTGGAGCCTTGACAGGGGAAGAGAAGAACTTTCCAGAAACAGATATTGGGTAGTATAGGGAATCCCTCCACTTCAAAGGCTGGCACTAGGTACACAGATTGGATCTCCAGAGTCACTCTTCAGTACACTCCTGAAGCTGTGGACATTACAAAAGGACGGCCTTGTTCTCCCGAGGACTGTCCTGCTGCTTGATGTGTGCCTTGTTCCCCAGAGGACTGCTCTGCTGCTTTAGGCCTGCCTTGTTCCCTAGAGTACCTGTTGTGCTGTCTGATGAAAGATTGGACTCTCGCCCTACATCCCAGTCTATCAGACTGACCCCAAGGGTCAGTTGGCAGACCACCTGTCTGAGCTACAGAGAAGCAATAAGCTCCAGAGGTCTCCCTGCAACTGCTCAGCTGACCTGCTGCAATTGGACCTGCAATTGAACTCGGCTGAGCCCTGCTAGCTCTGCAAAAGTGAGTTTCTGATCCCTAAGAAGTGTCTCCCCGGGTCCTGGATCCTTGGCTGGCATCAGAGTGCACTCCTGTACAAGAATAGGTCAAATATTGACGTTTTGGGCTTTTTGCGACCAGTGGCGGCTCCTCCACTAAGGCAGAGGAGCGTCGCCCCACTGATATTTTTGCAGTGAAAGACAGAGATAATAAAATGGTAATAACTCGCATTATTATCATTTTGTTTTCTCCTACTTCTGCCCCCAGCATTGCGTGAGGGGGGCAGGGAAGGAGTGGTAGCACCCTCCTAAAGTGCACAATGACTGCATTACAGCCTACGTGGAGAACATGCCCAGGCCTCCAGTCAGCGTCTGAGTGCCGAAACATGGCACTCAGACCAATCACAGCCCTGCTAAGGCATCGTTGTGATTGGCTGACTGGGAGCCTGGGTGTGCTTCCTGTGGCCTAGCGAGGGAGGACTACAGAGGAGAGACTTGGTGAGAAAGCTGCAAAAAGGTAAGTTTTAATTTCTTTATAGCTGCTTCCCCGCGTCCTCCCCCGTCCTGCATCCTCCACCCTCCCTTCCGCCCTGCACCCCTACCTCAAATCCATGCCGGCTGCTGCTGTTTGCGACCTTGAATGGGCCCGTTCACACCAAGACGTGCCAGCCAAGATGACCGCCAATGTGAAGCTCCCTTGAGCCCGACTCTTTGCACTACAGCGACCACCAGCGATGACTGGCAACCCGAGATCTGCACTTCCCACTACACCAACAACAGCACGCAGTGACCGCCAATGTGGGCTCTGCCAACGACCATTTGTGACATCCGACAGGCTCTTCTCGATGCAGCAATGACAGTCTGCGATGCCCAGTCTGCTCTTCTCGCTTCACTGATGACTATCCTCGACACTCTCCCTGCGGCCTTCACCACATGGAATGGAACTCTTCTTGCCACACTTTGAGAGGGTAACCTTTTTAGTGGGTATAACCAGGTCCCTATATCCAGCTTCCATTCTATTGTGGTCCCCATGAACTTGTGACTTCCCTCCGGTCTAGCATGACCAAATGACCACGAGTTGTGCTTGGGGTATTAGACGCTATATTCACCTAAACCTTTAAAATTGAATATCTTCGGTTCTATTGATTGAATATTTTGGTTCTGGTATCATTTTATTTATTACAATTTACTCTTTTGTTCTATGTTGATTTGAGTTTTTTCTTGTGTTTTCACTAATTTACTGTTTGTGTGCTGCATACATATTTTACACTTTGCCTCTAAGTTAAACCTGACTGCTTTGTACCAAGCTACAAGAGGGTTAAGCACAAGTTAATTTAGTGCATTTTGGAGTTCACTCTGACAAGGATTGTGGTTGTTGATTCAGTAGGAATTTCACCCACCTCAAACAATTAACCCAATTTCTTACAATACATAATATGCTGCTCTGACTCTGGAAATATTTCTTAAGGCATACTTCATCACCTTCGGGCTCTTTGGATCATATGACATTTGCATTACAACTCTAAAAAGATGAATTCACTTACAGATCTAAGAATGTGAAAGAAATATTTGTTTTCTATACTGGGCTATATAGATACTTGTCCCATCTTCAGGGCGCATTTTGTGCAATGTCTTTAGATGATACGAATCAGTTCCTTCAGTTCATAAAAAATAAAGTGTCCTTTGACAACTAAGGGGTCTATTACGATGGCGGTCGGATGTCCACTGCCGGGCCGGCGGTGGCACACGCCGTACCTGCGGTGGACTTCCGCCCACCATCGCAACGAGGAAAACCGCCGGTCATATTAGGATGGCGGTGGTGACCGCGGCGGTGGGAAATTCCGACCGCTGCTTTACCGCCGGTTGCCATCCGCACTCCTGCCTGGCAGAAGGAGCAGGACCGGGATAATGGTGGCGGTGCAGAGCAGGCTCCGCCGGCAGGATTATGATGCCGGCGGTAGCCAGCCTTTCCTCAGCAGTCAGACCGCCATTGAAAGGCATGCGGTGATTGTGTTCCGGGGGCCCGTTGCGGGCCCCCAATGTGTTGGGGGGGTGTGGGTGCACTGGGGGGGTACCCATGGTCCCCCCCTACATTTCCCTGTACCAGGTGGCAGGCACTGTGCAGTGCCTGCCACGCAGTGCAGGGAAATGCAGGGCATGCTCCTTTCGGCATTGCGGCGGTGCTGCGGGCAGCAGCAACCGCCGCAATGTTAATGCTCAGACCGCCGCGGTCAGATTTCGACAGCGGGTCATCGTAATTCGACCGGCGGTGATGTCACGGTACATGCAGGCGGTCTTTTCCCGCTACCATGGCGGTCGGGGAGGTTTCCCGACCGCCATCGTAATAGGCCCCTAAATGCTTAACAAAAGGTATACTGACCCATCTGTGCAAGTTCTATATTGTTTACATGTCTATTTTTGACTGCAAAAATGAACAATTACTTAAGATCAGCATTTTAAGTCTGCACTTGTGGATTCTTCACCAGCTCCAAGACTGAGCAAACTAAAACAGTATGAATCTACCTTTGTAAATCCACAGATTAATACAGAGACAAAGCAAGTTTTAAAAAGTGCAGTTTAATTAAGCGGTTTACTGGTTCCCATTTGTTAAATACCTGCTCCAATATGATTTCTTCTATATTAGTAGCAAATTTCTGAGATTTGTATATTCTCAACATTTTCAGATGTGCGAGCAACCTTCACAGTTCGCCCACACAGCTCACACGATTTGCATTTTAGGAATTTATCAGCGATATTTCATTTAGAGGGATACTACCATCAATGTATTGATGAATGCCCACAAACCTGCAGGTTTGTGTGTCATCACTAAGTCTGGGCGGTGAACTTTGCTCCGCTCACGGAGTTTGGGGAGTTTTCCGCGTAACGCAGAGTTCGCGGAGTTCCGAAAAACTCTGCTTCGCGTTGCGGAGCAGAGTTTTTTTCCTCGCTCGCGTTCCTCAACATCATGTTGGCGAGCGCGAGCGAGGAAAATCTACCTTCCAGTGAGATTTTTCCTCATTTGCGATCGTCAACATCAACTTGGCGAGCGCGAGCGTGGAAAATCAACCTCCCGGCGAGATTTCTCAACACGGGCAGGCAGATTTCTCATTGCGAGTGGTCGCGTATGCTTGAGAAACCGCCCGTTCCCGTAGAGAAAGCTGCCGCTCAAGTAAAAATCTACTTGAGTGGCAGAAAGGAAGCAGAGCCCGCTTGCGCTGTGCATGGTGCCGTTCGCGATGATTGCACAGTGCGGACAAGCACCTGGAACTGAAAATCACTGCGAATGGCATTTATCTAGCGCACTCTGCTGCTCCCGGAGCTCTGGGTAGCACAGCTGAGGTTTTTTTGCACTTCGCGGAGTTCCACATAAACTCCGTGAACTTCGCCCAGGCTCAGTCATCACCTGCCTCTTCAGGTAAATCCTGGCAGGACGTGTATTTGCAAATGCACTAGTACATTTGAAAATCACAAATAAGGAGCACAAATATCCTTGTGTGAAGTGAAAACTTTTAATGGCAAAATAAAATTAAGCTTTGCAAAACCCTTTCTGAGATGTTCCTTTTGGCTATTGCACAAGTAAAGCTACTTGAATTTCGTTTTTATTCTGTCAGAAAGGATTCTGACAACTGTTTTATATTTCCTTGCAAACATAAAAAATCCATTACAAAAAATCAATCTGAAACAAAAAAAGAATGAATTAGTGTACATTGAGATATACATTTAATTCCACAGTGCATACTATTTATCTATTTACATTGTCACACTGCAACAAACATTTTAAAGTCAAAAGGAGATTTTTTTAGAATGACTACATTTATATTTCAAAGATATATTTCAAAACAAGGAACTGTGATTCACAAACACTATAAATAAGACACACTTTAACATGTGAGGTAGGTGTTCTCTTGCAACACATCACGCTGACTGATCACATTAAGGTAAACCACCTAAAACTTAAAGTGTTACTGAGTAGAAATGTTACTCAAATGTACATGACTATAGAACTACTAGCTACTCCCAACAAACAACTTGTTTCTACTGTGACAAAGAATATACACAATGACATTTTTTGTTTACTTGTGGAAAAATACATGAATTCAAGGGTAGGTTATTGTACAATTGCCTAGGCATGGAGTACAATATCTAGACAATAGCTAACTGGTTCTCGTCACGGAGATTTCAGGCATTTATGCCAAGTACTCATTTGACTATAAATGCATTTTGTAATATTTTGCTTTCAAAGCTACGAAATTTCCATTAAAAAATTCCCTTTGCTGGGAGTAATGAGAGAGGGAAGCCCCTCTGCAGTTCTTGATGACTTTCACCCAGCATCGATTGTAAAGCTTATTGCTAATACACCATTACAAGCTCAAAAAACATTGGCAAAGCCAAAAAGATCTCATCTCTAAAAGGCTGAACTTGGATTTCACCAATGCTTTTCTGGATGGTAATTGTACGAGAACTCATGCATCATGATGCATGCACATTCATAGTCAGCAATCTTGGGGTGTGTTTTCTGTAGAATAAACCTATTCTAAAATGGCTGCTGATGAATACACACGTCCTTAATTTAGTATGTCTATTAGGCCAGCTGACATATCTAGCATTTCCATCAACCTCTGCCATACAGGTTCCTGGAAATGCTTTGAAAGTTTGACTGATGGCTCCGTCAACAAGCCTTATGTCAAACTTGCACGTTTTGTTTTATTTGAAAAAAGAAAACCCAAAAGCAGGATTTTGATTTTGAAAATAAAAAATCATGCCTCTCTTGCTATTGTGAGGGGGCATTTTTCATCATTTACTCCCCCTTACCACCAGGGTTTGCCTGGCAGTGACAGGCAGTAAAAAATAACTATATGCCTTTCCATCTAAATTAGGTGGCTGGATATATAGCCATTTCTCTAGTGGCCCTTACTCCGTTGGACCATCTATGAAGTTGGAAAAAGACTAGTGTAGTATGACAAGCCAAGGATGTCTTCATGTTGGATGGAACATAAAGAAACCTCAAGCCCTGAGAGCGCAAGGAGCATGTAAAGGTTCTCTTTTGATGACAAAAACAGGGCATGTACATTTAATGGATGAAATGGTACTAAAGAGTCTACTGAGGATGTGTGGACACAGAATGGAAAAGATCCACTTGAATCAAAAGAAATGCAGCGTCAAGAAAAAAAGAGAAACTGGAGCAACACGCCTCGCAGCCCCACCAGTGTCCATTACACCAGACAGCCCCAACCAAGGCATGCTATGCTCTACTACTCCACTACTGATGAACTGTAAGGTAACGAAAATTGTGTTATTTGTCTGGCTCAACAGAACCTGCAAGTGTGCACTAGTTTATTAGGATACTTAGTGACTCTTGCACTAGTGAGCTCAAGAGCATCTATCTGCAGCTGTTAGTTTTTAAAGAAACTAGATTTGTGCGCTGCTTCTGACTCAAAGGAATACAGTTTGCCACATATTTTTTTTGCATGATGGAAGTACCAGCTTTACAGTGCGCATGCTGAGTGAAATTATTTTAGTTTTTTTGGGAGGTTCAGACCGCAAGGAAATTCTTGGGTGCACGTCGAGGTAAAGAGGAGAGACTGGCTTGTTTTGCGGGCCCACAGCTTCATGGTCGTGTGACTCTATGCAATGAATGGTGCTTTGGTTTTGCAAGGGAGCCGGTAAGCACATTTGCCCATTTTGTTCTGCCTTTGGGGAAATGTGTTATGGCCCGGCTTGAAGTTATTAAAAAAAAATGAATGAAGAAACGTTGAAGTTATTTTTAAAAAAATGAGGAAGAAGCGTTCGATAGATGAAACCGTTACCTTGCATGTGACTGTTTGTTGGTTTCCATGGTGTTTCTTCTCGTGCAGCGGTGTCTCCCTCTCGTTCCATCGGCAAGCTCTTCTCATCGACGTTTGGTGCAAGCCGGTGCCTTCAGCCACCCCGCACCGTTGTGACTACGTGCCGCCATCTTGGATTTTTCACGTTTTGCTTGTACCCGGTTCGGTGTGTGTGCATCAAGCTGTGTGTGCACTCACCTCTGTTCCCTGGTGTTGTGTAGCAGTCCATCGGGGCTGAAGAGGAGTCCGAGTTCCGGGGAGGTACGCCAGAGCCTCATTGTTGTGCGCTGAGGAGCATGTTGAGGCTAATGAAGTTAGTCTGGGCCCCCTGACTCTTGGTGTTTTGCCGTGGATCTTGTGAGCAAACAAAACTGATAAGGAGGCGGAGTATTACCACTGGCCCTGAGGGGTGAGTCAAGCTTGTGCGAGTTCAATTTTGAAAGCTAAAGCACATTGTTTATGTAGAAGAGGAAATGGCAGAACTTAAAAGGTTCGAGTGCAATGTTCCGACGTTGGTTCCAGCTGTTCTCTGGCCTCAGAGCACCAACAATATTTTTTTATCGAACTGTGTGGAAGTGCATTTTATTGATTGTTATATTCTTTACTGTGTAGCAAAATTCTAAGCCAAAGAGGAAAATATTAAATTGTATGCTTAGAAAGTTGTATTTAAAGTATATATCTAATTTGGTATGAGTGAGGGGTTATAGTTGAATGCCTGCATCTACACCCTTTTCTCTATTGTTGACTGGCAAGGCATTTCTTGTAAGCACATTTCTATTTGTGGGTTGGTGTTTAGCCCCTTTTAGGGTGTTGGTATACCGTTTTAGTCCCACTTCCATGTTGTGTGGGTTGTGTAGTGTGTGTATTGGTCACGTTGCGCTGCATGTTGGTTTTCTTGTGGGTTTAGCCTCACATCTTTGTTTGTCGTAGTGGGTGTCCGTCCCACCTATGTAATTAGTAATGGGTTTTAGTCCCATTTATTCAGTTTTTAGGGGGTGTTAGTCCCACCTGTGTTATTAGTAAAGGGTGTTAGTCCCATTTACTCAGTGTTTAGGGGGTGTTAGTCCCACCTACGTTATTGGTAATGGGTGTCAGTCCCATCTACTCTGTGTATAGGGGGTGTTAGTACCACCTATCTAATTTGTAATGGGGCTTCTGTTCCATTTACAGTCTGCTTTATGGGTTTGTGTCCCATTTTGGCAGGGTGATTTGGTTGTGTTCCTTACATAGGAATACCTACATGGGTGCAGTCCACCCACAGTTAGGAGTACGTACATGGGTGCGGTCCACCCATAGTAAGTAAGTACGTATATGGTGTGGTCCACCCATAGTTTTTGTGTTTCTTTGTTAAGGAGTACGTACATGGGTGCGGTCCACCCATAGGGCCCGATTCCGATGCGGTTAGGAAAGCATTCCCGCCTAGGGCCCGATTACGATGCGGTTAGGAAGGCCTCCTAATGGCATTTGCTCCTTCCAAATTGGATCGGGAACGTGTCTTCCCGACTGAGGGCCAGATTACAATGCGGTTAGGAACACAGGTTCCCATAGAAGTCAATGGGAGTCCAACCAAATCGTATCTGGAAGCATCCGGATGCATCATACTCGGTCGGTCGGACTCTCCCGATCTGAGTCGGTCGGAAACCATTTCCAAACCGATTCGATCGGGAAGATTTTCTAACCGCATCAGAATCGGACCCAAAGTGTCTGTTTCAAATTGTAGTTGTACGTACATGGGTGTGGTCTACCCATAGTGTATGAGTTCTGGGGGTGTTTCCCATTTGTCTCGTCACTGTGTGGAGTTCTCGTAGTCTTTTTCTACTGTGTTTCTCTGCTTTTTGTTTCACATGTATGGTCATGTGGTGTTTTCTCACTTCATGTTAGTGAGCTAAACGTTCTTTGCTTTTTTCTTTGTGTTTTTTATTAAAGGAGGAGGATGGTGATAGTTTGTATATAGCTTTTCATTTTTCTTTCTTCCTCTGTGCAGTCTGTGTTCCCTCTCGTGGTGTGATTTTTTCCATTTATCCCTGGGTTCTAGACTATTCATTTCATTTGTATATTTTGTGTATAGTTGTCATTCTTTTTAGTAATGTTTAAATTATTTTCAATTGTAAAAGGAGAAGATAATGTAGTATCTTCATGTTATGTTAATAGTGTTCCCCTTTACCTTGTAACTAGCTGCTCAGCCAGTGTGAGTTTTCTGTGTGGAATGTTGACATGAGTGGAATGCTTGGATGCCTGGTGTGTGTGGGACAGTTGGGATGATGGGCTGAGCAGCTAGCAGGCTGCTCCTGGCGGGGCTGCTATCCCAGTTACTATGGATGTTAATATTTCAATAAATATCCTAAAGACATCTCTCGGCTACTTCTGCTGTGTCACCTCTACTCAAGGAATCAGCTTACTTCAACTAGTCTCTGCCATGGCCTAACTATGGTCCACAATCATTTAAATTGGGTGGGGGGACCATCATCTTGGTGATAAGGATACTCCATTGCCGTTGTGACAGACTGTCCTTAAAGCCAAGATATAAATCAGGCCCCAAGTCCCGAAGTAAAAACTCTAACCATCTCAAACCTGGTTAGTATATCTGACCCATGCTGACCCATACTCCATCGCAGTTGGCCTTAAATCGTGACTAGATCCCAGTCTACAATGTCCATTAATTACCATTTGGTGCTTTGTGCTTTTTTGGTGCTATTTGTCATTAAGGGGCATATTAGCAAGGCGATTATCGCCACTTTAGCGGGACTTTTTCCCGCTAAAGCGGCGATAATATTATCGCCTTATCAACAAGCTGTCGCTAACTGCTGTTAGCGACAGCTTGTAGGCAATAGCGACCGGGTTGGGTGCCGCTTTGCATGCCAGCGATATTTATCGCTAATGGCATGCAAAGTAGGCGTTCCCACCTAACAGCGACTGGAAACAGTCGCTGAGGTCGCTAACGCCTATCAGCGAGGCAGGGGCGGTGATTAGCGAACCAGCGCTAAACACGTTTAGCGCTGGTTTGCTAACACCTGGTCCCACCCTGACTTAGCCATGTAATCCAATGAGAGGTGGATTACATGGCTAAGTCCCCTCGCACTATCAGCAAGCAGAACTGGGGAACAGTGTGAATATCGCCTGTTTTCAGGCGATATTCACACTGTTCTCCAAGGTTTCTATCGCTTTGGAGATTAGCATTGCTGATTGCACGCTAACTCCGCGATAGAAACCGGCGATGCCTGGCGATAATTATCCAAGCGCTAATTGCGCTTTGCGATAATTATCGCCAGGCATTGCTAATATGCCCCTAAATCTTTAAAAAGTAATCTCTCCGGTTGCCTTTATTAGCGTTTTGTCATTCTGGTATCATTTTGTGCATTAAACATTACTCTATTGTTATAAGTTGGCGTGCAATTTTTATTGTGTTGTTTTTATGACATTTTTATTGTTTTGATACTTCTAAATGCTTTGCACATTTTCTCTAATTCAATTCTATCAGCTGTATGACAGAGCTTCCAGGGTGTTCAGGTTTAAATTACTGAAATCTTCTCCAGGGCCTAATAAGTAAGTGACTTTATTACTTGTTGTGGGCTACCATCCATACCAACTAATAATTAACTTTCTCACTGCATGCATTGTGGCACATAAGACCCATTTTTAATTTGCCATTCCAACATGGCAAACCATGGCAGACCAAACCTGAAAAATACACTGTATGACAATGCATGAAAGGAGGCCATCAGCCCATAGAATTTGGCGGCGTCTGTGTTCTTGTAAAAATAAGTAAACAAATAAACACAGCAAATAACATGGGGAACATAACAGGGAATGAGCCAGGGAGCATCTAAGAGGAAAGTAAAAAGAGAGCTAAGGTGAGAGGTGAGGAGAAGAGAGGAGAAATTGGGGAGCAGATCAAGGAATCACATGCACTCCCATTGAGTGTAGAATAATAAAGAAAAAAAGAGTACATTCAATTCAGCAGTGGAAGGATAGGACTCATCGGGATACTGTAAGACTGAAACGCCTAGGTGGGACAAATACAAGAATAAAGTAAACAAATCAAGAGCAAATACTTGAGATAGAATACAAAGCCTTTCAAAGATGAGCAAGGGCGGGACCTAAAGCCCACTCTAAATATATATATAGTGCAATGAACACTATAGGTATTGCTAAAACTGTTTGTAGCTGAGGCCTAATAAGTCAAGCATGTGTGACGAACAGTCAAAGGCACATACAGGTGTTAGGAAGCAAATTAAATTCTCCCAACGTATCAGGCTGAATTATTACATTAAAGCACAACCCTCAAAATGTGATATTTAGAGAAGAAATTCCTTAACTGTTAATAAAATAACAAAACAGTTGACTGCAAATAAAACAGAGACTAAAAGCAACTACTATCTGGCTCATTTTGTGTGTCATTTTAGATTTACAGACTAAAAATACAGTGTTCACATTGCCTCTTTTTCGCCATACACTGGAGAATAACCTGCAAAAACAATGGGGCATATTAGCAAGGGCACTATCGCCGCTTTAGCGGCACTTTTTGCCGCTAAAGCGGCGATATTCTTATCGCCCTATCAGCAAACTGTCTCTAACAGCAGTTAGCGACAGTTTTCGGGCATTAGCGCCCCTGTTTTTACCGCTTTCCATGTCAGCGATATTTATCGCTAATGACATGCAAAGTGGGCGTTCCCGACGAACAAACCTGGGAAACACCCGCTAACAGGCCTATCTCCTATTAGCAAGGTGGCGATGGCCCCAGTTAGCAACGTGAAAAGTCGCGCTAACCGGGGTCATCGCCATTTATTTAACACCTGCAATTAGCAGGTGTTAGCCATATCTAACATGGGGGGGTGGATTATGCTGATACGACCACAGGGTCGTATCAGCAAGGTTATCGCCGTTTTCCATGAAACATCGCTGGAAAACCAGCGATGTTTCATGGAAAACACCGCTATGGCTGGAATAATTATCGCCATAGCGCTAAATGTCGCTAATACAGCGTTAGCATGGCAAATTATTCCGACGATAGCCGGCGATAAAAAGTGCTCGCTAAACACGCTTTGCGATGTTTAGCGCACTTTTTAGATAATATGCCCCAATGTTTTATTTTATGCACTGTATTTCACTTACCCGTACTGTTTTGCTCTTGCAATCTCCTTCTGACAAGGTGAGAGAAACAGAGGAATGAGCAACATTTGTGTGAAAGCAGAGATCATAAAACGGGGAGCAAAGTTTCATTTTACATTTAACATCGCCCTCAAGATAAGACTGCAAGTAGAAAAATTACTCAAATGGACCTCAATGGCAAACTACAAATCATTGCAACTACCTACTTTAGCAAACCTGTCTAAGATTACACACAATGCACATTTTGTTATGAAATTGAGCTAGTAATTCTGGACTTTCTTGTTGAATGTCTGTCTAGAAGTGCAGTAAGATATCCAGAATAAAGTTAAGGAGGTGATCTCACCAACTACATAAAAATAGGTAAAATCCATTCTTTTAAAGAGGGATATGTAAAACTTTAAATGTCAAACTCTTACCTGGTTTTTCCGCGGAAACAGCATGAAAGAAGAGAAATTTTCGACTTCCCCCCCCTCCACCTATCGTGCCCAACGTTGTCAAAGCAACAATGGTAGATTGGAGGAAGAGGGGAAAAAGAAGATAAGAGAAAAAGCAGGTCCAACGTTGTATTCTTAGTCAAATGGTGGTGATGCAGTTAGGCAGGAGTGTTCCTAAAGAAGACAACAAGTCCAAGGGTAAGATATATGTAAAACAGAGCTTCACAATACCCAGTGTAAAAACAGTTATGTAAATACCTTGGTAGTTCCCCTCTTCCGTAGGGCAACCTGATTGTTAGAGTGGAGTATGGTGACGCAATAAAGGGAAAATGTGTGTTTTATAACTTATTCTCTGTTTTAACCCTAATATGACAAAGCCAACATACATTAGTTACACCCCCCTGATAGTGTAACAGCTCTCTCCAAAAAGGAAGAAATACCTGAAGAGAAAACGCTAGCTAGCTGCTAGCATAGGCACATACAATATATAAAGTATTCCTTATTTCAGGAATATTAGTAATTAACAAGACTTCTTCATCTTTTCTAGGAATTCCATAACTGAGCAGGACTAGGCAGATCTCCAAACAGCGTAGGAAACATCCCAACTAAGTATTCAAAGAAACTATAATGTTGAGTGTTAAGCATATGCAAGACCACCAACAAATTAAGAGAGTCACCCTTGTCTTTTAGAGGACTGAACCCTCTTACCTACAACCACCAAGAAAAAGGAAACAACAAAAGGCAACCTGCATGGCCGTCAGCTGAGACAAACCGGGGCCCAGGACATCCCTGTACCGCCAACTCCACTTTGCGACTACTGAGAAGGCAGGAAGGAAGGCTGGGCACGTGAGAACGTCAAGGAAGCATGGACGTGGCCGCTGAAAGAACTCCAGACGGAGCGGGCCGGGACACCAAAGGTGCGCCGGAGAGGATGCCCCTGCCAGGAACTCGAAGCTGTGCCGGAGAGGACGCTGGCCCCAGGAACACGAAGCTGGGTCGGAGAGGACGCCGCCATCAGGAACACAAAACTGCGCAGAGGAGGACGCCGTTACAGGAAGCAGGTGCCTAACCTGGAAGTGGAGCGGGAACTACAGAAACACTAGAACGCGAAGCGTTCTAGTGTGAGGGCACAGGTTATATATACTCTCCTGCTGCGGCTCTTATCGAGCCACGGCAGACCTGACATTAAATTGAAAATGAACTAAAATCAGCAATAATGAGAGTATATATGTTTCAAGGAAAAATACTAAAAATGATTGTCACAATGATATATCAATCATGAAAACAAATGAAGAGATGAGTTTTGACAATTTAAGCAGACCAGGCATGATAACAAAATGGCCAAATGAAAAAATGTGACCAAAAGAAAAGTTGTCTGATAAAAAAGATATTTCAGTGGTATCCAAAATACCATCATCAGTCTCTTTCATTCAGTATTGGATTTTGTTCATTTTCCCAGTCAAATTGTAAGACAAGCAACTCTAATTGTCAATGGGAGTTGTTTCCACAGCAGAAGGATTACAACAGCGTATGAATGTTCAATGAGACAAATTGGTGCCATAGGGCATAGCACCGGCTGCTTGTGAATTTGATGGACAAGAATACTGGAAAAGAAAGGTAGTGAGAGTGCATGGATAGGTGGCTCAGACAACATCAGAGGTGGAAGCAAATCATCAGGAAGCACGTCAAAGGGAGACGCTGGTCTAAAATAATAAACATTTTGAAGCATAGGCAAGTGTATAGCTTGGCAATTTTTCTGAAGTGTCTGCTGCAGTTGCAGGAGCATTTCCATGTCCAGGAAAGCCACTGTGGGTTGCTTGAGATGTAACTCCAAAATTATTTCAGATGTGCAGTTCATAATCCAAAAGATTGATCTCACTTGTGGAGCATCAATTTTGCGAAAGGATAAAATCCAGTTCTCACAAATTTCAGAAAGCCATTTAAAGTCCTAAATTGTGCGCTTAGGTTTCTCTGCACTTCTGCTGAGCAGGATACAGGTACTCCATTTTGTAGGGGGGATTGATACCCTAGTTTGATTAGGGCAGATGATGAGGATTAGAAGTATGGCTGTGAATTCTCCCAAAAATAATAAAATGCAAGGAGTGGCAAAATGAGTGTATCAGTCCAAAGACAGGTTTAAATCCAGTCAAACAACCAGATCAAATGTTAAAAAAATATTGCACAATACCAGTTGTAATGGACGAGTTGAAGATTATTTGCACAAAGTCTGCTATTTAGGTGGGGATTGTGTTTATAACAGCCTTTGTATTTCTGAGGCAGTTCTGACAGATTTCAAGCCATAAGTCTCAGCTGAAAAGACATCTCACTTTGTACTAAGAATGCTACAAGTTTGCTGATTTTGTCAAAATGCATGTCCCTTGTATCTATTCTAGACCAATGGACATCTTTGATTACTTGCGGATGGAGGGATACAAGGTCATGCCACAACACTGTATTGTTTTAGAAACTGTAATCACATACAGTTGGCCAAGGTTCTACCCCCACAACATTAACATTAAGTATGAGCCATTATTTAAAATGTGTGGTGTATTAGGATACATGAAATGGGCATTACTGATAAAACAGAACCCTACTACTGCTTAAAAGGATTACACATTCCATGCAAAGAAACAGAATTTCACACTAGTGAGTGACCTAGAGGATTTCTGCAGCTAGAAACACTGATATACACAGGGTTGTCTTCATTTAAACACATGTGGGAAAAAGGTACATTTCACAAATGATGCAAAAGTGTATTGTGGATTTTCTTGAACCAGCCTAATAATGTATATTTCTGGCAATGATAATTGGAAGGGAAATGACACCATGTATATGACATTAACAGGTGGATTTTCATTAACAGAAAACGAGGTTCCCTTAATTTGTTCAATACTTAATAAGGTGTAGCTGGATTCTTTTCTAGCCATTGTATTTTGTGTTAATGTTGAGCTATATGGCTCGAAAATGGCTGTTACATTTAGAAGTTGCCAAGTCACATGACCTGCTTGAAGAGTTTATAAAACCCCATGTAATTGTGTTATGGCTCTAATCTGAACCTGGCCATATTGTAAAAACGTGGGGGCATATTATCAAGGGCCGGCGATAAATATCGCAAAGCGCTTGCATATTTATCGCCGGCTATCTCTGGAATTTATCGCCCGGTTAGCGCGTTATCAACAACGCGCATCGCCGAGGCGATAAAAATTTCAGAGATAGCGTGGATATCGCCGTTTTCCATGGGAAAACGGCGATATCCTAGATGATAGGGCCTGTGGTCTTAGCCACAGAATCCACCCCCATGTTAAGTATGCCTTAGTCAGGAATTTAACAGACGTTAAATTCCTGCGTTAAGACATACTTAACGCGATTAAAATAATCGCTTCCCCGCATTGTAAATAGCGCGAAGCTGCCTTCGCGATATTTACCCATGTTGTTTCCACAGACACGCCTACTTTGCATCTCATTATCGATGCGAAGTCAGGCGTGCTGGAAACGGGAGCAAAATCAGCAAAACACGCGATAGCGTGTCTTTGCTGATAAGGCGATATAATTATCGCCGCTTTTCGGCCGAAAACGGCCGCAAAGCGGCGATAATTGTTTATCGCCGCCTTGTTAATATGCCCCCAAGCCTCTTTTGAAGAGACCTAATGCTGAGGATATGATGTTATTTAATGAATACACTCTTTTAGAAAGTGTCTGCATACCTTTGCCTATAATTTAAAAAAACTGCTTGCATATTTTCGGGATCCATTTGTCCAATACTTTCAGCAACTTCTCTTTTTGACTATGTATTCCATTAATTGTAAATAGCAAATATTCCTGTTGCTGTAAATCATTTAGTTCTAGCTCGATGCGGTTCCATGAGAAAATAAGAAAAATCCAAATTTCCTTTAATTAGGGACAAGTGCTCATTTACAACAGGTAAACTGAAGTCTGCCAACCAAAACTGGTGCAGCTTACCCGCACTATATGTAGTAACAACTACAGGTATGCGTTTATTATATCCGGGATATGGGCAATTCCATTTTGGATCAGGAGTGTTGGAAAGAAAACGGTGCATGCATGTATTGGAGTCAATGGGCCATAGGGCTAAACCTTCAGGAAAAAATTAGTGAAGAGTTAAAAGTTCCACTCTGAATCATGTTATTTAACCCAGCATCTGAGATATTTGCTTTCAGTCACCAGTTGGTGAACTGTGTTGAGTCAATCTTTGGTATAGAGGGTTTTCTTAGATCTTTCATAGTTCCAAAACCCAGATAGATGGTCAGTCGAATTGCTTCATTCAGGAAAATCATTTCTCTGAGTATAATGCATGCTCTGACTAGGGCTTCTTTTCCTTGAACTTGCCAATATTTAGTTCCTGGGTACTTTTTTCATCAAAATATTCTTTCCATTACTTTTGTCCTTGAATGGCTGGATTCTGATTAAACTCCTCTGAGTAGATTAGCTTGTTAGAAGTAGGTAAGTTTTTCAGGAGTTGCCCTGGAAGTTGTGTAAAATATAAAGCTGTAGGGTGGACCTGTCTTCGCTGTGAAAGCAGGAGAATTTCTTCAAAAAAATTGGGGTGACTATTAGGTGCGGAACTTCACAATGCTCCCACTGTGTATAATTGTATATTTCTCCAGAATAGCTAGTTCAATCGATGTAATAGTATATATAATGATGAAAACAATACAGCTTTGTAATTAAGTGTATTCAAATAAGGATCCTTGTTAGACTTGGCTTTTTCAGCTGGTTTACCCCAGACATTTAGCTTTTTGACCTCCTGGTTTTGACCTATTTTTCATTGGTTTTAGGACACTGGGCAATTTACCACTGCTGTTCAATGCTAAAGTGCATTTGCTCTCCATGTAAATTGTATTATGATTGGTTTTCCATGATTGGGATATTTGATTTACTAGTAAGACCCGAGTACAGTGTACTGTGTGTGCCCAGGGCCTGTAAATCAAATGCTACTAGTGGGCTTGCAGCACTGGTTGTGCCACTCACACAAGTAGCCTTTTAAAGGTGTCTCAGAGCTGCCACTGCATTGTCTGCACACAGTTTTTACTGCCATGTCGACCTTGCAAGGGCACCCACTTGTCAGGCCCCAACCTTCCCTTTTCGTACATGCAAGACAACCCTCGGGTAGGCCCGAGGTACCCACATGGCCAGGGTGCAGTGTATGTGAGAGGTAGGACATGTACTGGTGTGTGTCACATGCCCTGATAGTGAAATACTGTGCATTTCGTTTTTCACTGTTGCAAAGCTATCTGCCTCATAGTCTAGCATGGGAGTTGCTTTGTACGATCTTACAAGCATAACCTTCCCTAGGGACAAGAGAGAGAAATGGAGTTTAGGCTTCCTGAACTCAGGATTTAAAAATACATCTTTTAGTAAAGATGATTTTGATACTGTGTTTTCTCTGCCTCTGCCTGTTGTGTATTCGCTGTCTGAGTTGTAGACTGCCAGGGGTTGATTTGTGCATTCACACTAGACAGACACCAGGGGGGGTTGAGGTGTGTCCTGCATTTCCTGGGTGACTTATAGCCAGTCTGAATAGACCTGGCTGCATTTAGACTAGTGTGAGGAGTTGTTGCTTGTAGCTGAATGCTGTCTCCACCCCCTGGAGTGAGCCTGGCCTGAGCCAGGGAGAACTGGATTATGTATGGCAGTGGAACTTTTGTTTGTGCCAACTTCAAAGGGAAATGTGGTATACATTTTGGGGCCCTGATCCCAGAACTTTAGATTACTGCGGAACTAAGGAATCTGCCAGGAAGAAGAACTGGAATAGCTGTGAGGAGAGACTACCACTTTGCTGGGTTGGCCTGCAGTTGCTGCTTCCGTCTTGGGCAGGGAAAGGACTGGACTGTGCTTTCTGCATCCTAAGTATCTCCAAGAGCTTGATGTAGAGATTGCCTTCTGTTGGAAGTCTCAGGGAAATCAAAGGCCTCAACTTCTTCTGGGTACCGGCTTCTGGAACTGGATGTTTCAGCTGCCACAGAGGAAAAAGGTAACCCAACGCCATCAACGATGCCACTGCCAGCTCTGTGACCTGAAGGCACCGCAGAGTGCACCGCCAAACTGTGCACCACAACCCTGGTCTCACCGACGACGCCGTTCAAGGCTGCCACAGAGCCACTGGTTGCTCTGTGATCTGTGGGCACCGCACTTCGCACCGCCTAGCTTCACACCGCCACCTTGGTATCCCCGATGACGTCGCAAGATCATCATCGATGCCGCTGCCTGCACTGTGACCTGTGGACAGCGCTCGTGGAGAACACGGGGCACCATCCTCCTTTGCACTGCAGCTCTGGTCTCAACGACAACGCCTCTCCAAGCTGACATCAACGCTGCTGCCTGCATTGTGGTTTGGGGGCACTGCTCGTAGGTTACACGGCGCAGCGCCCCATCCCACACTGCAGTTTTGGCCCACTCACGCCAGCGCCATCGACTCCAGATTGTCAACCGATGCCACTGCTTGCACCGTGAACTGGTCCCACCGACGCCGCTGGATGACTGTCACCAAGCGGCTGCCTGCACCACGACCTGAGGGCACCACACATCGCACCACTCCGCTTCACACCACAGCCTCGATGCGTGCTGACGCCGGTGCTCCTGACTTCAACCTCATGGAGTTCAACCTGCAACGCGTGTGACTTCAAGGGCCTGTCGACTCTTGCACCGATGTCCGAAACCAACGCCTGCCAATGCCGCTCCTCTGGAGATCACCACAAGGTTCGACGCTCTGCATCTCCAAAGGTACTGTTTTACGGGTCTCCCCAACACCGTAGCTGGCCCATGACGCTGCAGTCGGCCAGAACTGTTGGATTTGTTAGCTCACGATGCTGTGATAGCCCCGGACGGAGCTATCGCCTTCGAAGAACTGTATATAAAGTCTATTTTTGCCTTATTCATATTTAGATCACTGTAAGTTGGATTTTTATCATTTTGGTCTTGTTTTGCACAGATAAAATAGTGGATATTTTTCTAAAACTGGTGTGGTGCCCTTTTGTAGTGTTTTGGTTGTATTACTGTATGTTTTGTGCAAATGCTTTACACCTGCCTGACTGCTCATGCAAAGCTACCAAGGGGGTGAGCAGGGGTAATTTTAGATGTGTAGTCCCCTTACTCTGACTAGAGTGGTGGATTCTCCCTGGCTTAGGTGCACACCCTAGCCAACCAGAAAACCCATTTCTAACAATCCTTATTACTAAGAGCTGTATATGCCTATAAATCAGACATCATGCATCTGAGAAATTGGGTTGTTGGTTGAGGGGGGGTACAACTCAACTTAAGTAAAAGCCACAATCCTTGTCAGTGTGAAAAACAAAAAGTCACTAAATTAACCTATGCTTATCCCCCGGTAGCTTGTTACAAAATCAGTCAGACCTAACTTAGAGGCAAGGTGTAAAATATTTATGCAGCACTTAAACATTAATAAAGTGAAACACAATATAGGAATAATCCCACCCCAATTTAGAAAAATAGAGTACACTTTAATAAAGTATTTGACACAAAATGACAAAAATCCAATCAGTAGACCCGGAGTTATGAATTTCTAAGGTTTAAAGTGGAAAATAGCACCTAAAATATCAAAGAACCAAGCAAGATCATCTAGTCATGCAAAATCAGAGCAACGTTGAAAGTTATGGCCAACCATGCTGGAGCATGGTTTGTCTAAAGGAGGTGAATTGGGCCTGGTCTCAGCTTACCTTCGGACTTAGAAGAAATTTTGAAGCGTAGCAAGGCAGCAGGCAGTGTCCAAGGAGGAGGAGGCATCGTTGTGAAGCTGCTGGATGATGTCCCAGTGAAGATTTCTACATTCGTACTTTGTCACTTTAATCAAAATCAAAAATCTCCAGCAGTATGCAGTTGAAGGCGGTAGCTGATGAGGGCGCCATGAGGCCGGATATCCCTTTTGTAAAGAGCCTCAGACCAGGATTTACCTCTGTGGAACTTAGCAGAAGCTACAGCGAAGTCAGGCTGAACAGTGATGCAACTTGAGGATATCAACGAGCAGGTAGGTCACAGTCTCCTCTTGGTTCTCAGAGAAATCTTTGGGCAAAAGGTTTGGGACATCTTATCACATTTAGCTCCACTTCCAAGGGACCAGCACTGGAGAGGCACCAATTGAAGTGTGAGGAAGTCAGTAATCACTCCGGCAGGGTCCAGGTACGGGTTCAAGATGGTTGGAGCCTTTTCTGTCTGTGAGGCTCTGAACTGGAGGCCAGTCAACCAGGCCTTGGAGTCACTCTGGTGTCACTCTGGAGCTCCTGGTTTCATGTAGAAGGGCATGGCTTAAGCAGCAAGGCAGACCTCTGGGGGCCTAGAGGTGCAGGCTTCAGGCAGCACAGCAGTCCTTCTTGGAGCAGCAAAGTACATAGCAGGCCACAGCAGCAGGCAGTCCTCTGAGAGTCCTTCTGCAGGTCCAGGAGTGAACTGAAGAGTGGATCTGAGGGTCCTATTTTCCTCCTTTGAAGTGGGAGAAACATCTGGAGGCATCTCCTCACAAAGGTGTCTGGAATTTTCTGCCTCATTGCCCTGGTCTTGGGGTAATACAAAAAGGCCAACTTCCATCTGACCCATGAACAGGCTGCAGGCACCAAATGGTTAGTGTCAGGGTCCACCCCCAAGAAAGCCTGTTTTAGCCCCTACTACTGTAGAGAAATGCGGGGCATATCAAGAAGATGGCCAGACATTCTCGTCCTCACTCTGTGGCCTTTGTCAAGATCTCAGCCTCCCTCGCACCTGATAGATCAGCTCGAGCACCCATTGCGTTTTACTTATGTGACAGTTGTTATTGCTATGGAGGTTGTGCTTAATGTCATTGTGAGGAGGGTGTAAAAAGAATTAATAGTCACCTAGTGTTGTTTTTTGGCTTTTGGTTCTTCTCTTTATTGTGTCAAAAAGAATTGCTGAGATCCCGGTGGGATCTTGATTAGTCTCGGCGGTCATGTTGGGTTTGGCAGCTATTTAAACCATGCCCAAAAGCCCGAGCCATGCTTTGCCTCAAGATCTCAACAAGGGAGCAGCTTGCGGCTCAACCACTACAGAAGTAGTACTCACCTGGAATCTGGATCACTCGATTTTTGCCACCATCACTCTCAGCACCCTTGAATCCTGAAACTTGGGGGCCCACAGCAATCTCCAACAATCGCAAACAAAGTAAGTAAAGGTCAGACCAAACCTCAAAGGTACAGTACTAGCAAACCCAAAGCATCCCAAATATCACAGACTAAGGGCCTGATTTAGATTTCGGCGGACGGTTTACTCCATCACAATGGTGACGGATATCCCATCCTCTGTAATATAAATCCCATGAGATATTATATGATTGATATTTCTGCAGACGGTATATCTGTCACCATTGTGATGGAGTAACCCGTCTGCCAAAATCTGAATCAGGCCCTAGGTCTAACATGCAACAGTGTAACAACAATGATCAATCTTAACGTTATAAGTAAATCCAAGCAAAATAAGACATAGTTGGCATATCGTGGATATGTTTTGGCATACCGTGTCTTCGAGTTGAGCAAATGTGATGGAACATTTGCAATGAATAATGTAATGTATCTTCCTCTTCTCTAAGGTATTAACTGCTAATAAACAAAATATAACTCTGTTTAGATTTGCTTAAGTAATGTGAAATTGTTAGCAAATTCATGTATGTTTCTATAGAAATCACTGGATCCTTTGGTGTCGCATCATACGGAAGTGAGAATAACCACTACCACATATAACCAACAGGAGAGCACGTGAGAACATCCCATTTCTCATACAATAACGGTGCAGTGAACAAGAAGGCTGATTCACAGGTACCTATTGGGACATGGGTAGGGAAGTATGAAAGCACAGAAAACAAGGGGTTAAGAGAGACTAAGTTCCTAATTAGACTCTTCTTTCAAGGTTCAACAGCTCTGATAGAGTATTCTTAACAAGCACCAACCACCAACAAGGTCCTCTTTCTTAATCCCAATCTATCCTTCATTGTGTAGTACAATTTCCAGTAGGAGCGATAGGGCAAGAAGAGTTAGGTCCATAATGTCCCTTGAAGGCATTCGGTGTGAACTACAAGGTAAGAGTTCGTTCCACTTCTGACAGTTAGGACAACATTCTAAAAGTGGTATTTTCAGAGTTGTGTCTTAAAATCTAACATTACCATTAAAGAGGATTTTAAATGATAAATTCTGAGACACCACACATGATTTTTCTACCTTCTCCAAATCAAAGGTTAGCACTTATTAAATGTAATAAGGTAACTCAATATTTTCCAATGGGAGAAGTAGGCCTAACAGTAGCGAAAAACGAATTTGTGTTTTTTTCACTACTAGGATATGTAAAACTTAAAAGTACATGTACAACTTTTTAAATATACTACACACTGCCCTATGGGCTTATTAGAGTGTACCCTAGTGGTGACTAGGGGTGGGTGTATTATTCCATTCTGCCTGTGGAATTGGTGGAATTTTGGCCACTTTGCATTACTCTTTAACGCAGAGTTCTGGCCAAATTCTGCCAAGTGCCACATGGTGGAATGTTTCTCCTGCGAGGCTCCAGAACATGTGAACTGGTGAGTATGAGCGCGATTTGGCATCCTCTAGCACGATTTTCTAACGCGGGCAGTCGCTGGCATTCAGGAGCGGTCGCGGTCAGAAGGCTGCCATCGAAGTTGATTTTGCTGCTGCTCAAGTGGATTTTCTACTCAAGCAGCAGCAAAATCAACTTGAATGGCCAGGTGCTATTGCACAATGCATGGTGCCCTTCACGCTGATTTTCAGCGCTTCTAGCGCTACTGATGCTAGATTGCAGCATGAGTAGCGCAAGCTGCATATTTTACATCTGTTGGTGGAATTCTACTGAATCTCGCTGAGTTTTTTTGTAACTCCTCAGCGTGCAACTGTGTGAATCCCACCCACTCCTAGTGGTTACTATGCATTAGAATGGGAGTTTTAGACATGGCAAAGGGGTTATTCAGCCAAGTAGAGTTGGCAGTTTAAAATTGCATACAAGCTACAATGGCAGACCTGGGCCATTTTTTAAGGGGATACTTAAGTGGGTGTCACAATAAGTGCTGCAGGCCCACTAGTACCATTTAATTTACCAGCCGTGGGTATATGGTATACCATTTTACTAGGGACTTACAAGTAAATTAAATATGCCAATCAGATATAAGTCAATTTTTATAGAGTGAGCACAAGCACTTTGGCACTGGTTAGCAGTGGTAAAGTCCACAGAGTGCTAAGGCCAACAAAAGTGAATTCATAAATAAGGAGGAGAGAAGGCAAAAAGCTTGGGGAAAGATAGCTCTAAGGCTGACAGGTGTAATAATGCATTTTACAGTTTCAGTGTCCCAGTCATCTGAAACGGAACCAAGAATAACCACATCATTAATTGAAACTTTCATCACATATGGCTATTGCAATGTCTCAGTGGGCCTCATAACCTGATAAGTAACTTTGTCCCAAACCATTTCCTGGGAACAAGATAAGCTGTAAAGCTTTCAGTGTAAAGATCTTATTGAGCTCTGTGGGAAGAAAGATGTGGCTGTTGTTCTCAGACTATAAGTTGTTGTACTGTTCTTTCAGGGTTATAGTGTCCATTCAGTCGTAGCAGACCAACAGTCAGAATCATAAGCCACATGATGAAAAGAAACACCCCTGTAGCAATCTAAATATAGGACCATGGTGGTGTTAAATACCTGTCCTTGAGCCAATGATAAGCAAGGAGTAATCAATGGTATAGAGTAACTGGGGAGTGTGTTGAAAAGTCATCTGTGTGGAGCTCAGATAAATTCTCATAAAGTGTTATTGCTCGAAAAGGCATGATCTTGATTCAAGTTGACTCATGAGTTTCATAGTAAATCATGGCATTGATTGGAACATTTGCATCTATAGAAATTGCAGCATCATTAGGCTCGAATACCCCCACTGGGGACTCAAGCTGTCAATGTTACTGCACTTTTCAAGGAGCATTTCATTCAGAGTAGGGAGAGAATTTGAGGCTCTACTTTGAAGTCTCCTTGGTGTCCAGGAGGGCCGGCTGTAAAATATGAGCCACATGGTGCTTCTTAACGTAGTCAATGGACACCTGTTTGTATGCCTTTTATCCAAAGAACTGGAAAGGGTGATCTGTAGGATGGCCCAAGCACTTGTTTATTGGGTATTTTTTATCAATCTATATCACATAATTGGGGAATCCACCTGTCAACAGCTGTCAATACCTTTTCTTTGTCAGTTATGGCTTCAGAATACTTCACATTAGATAGCTTGTCCCCAGCCTCTTGTACATTATGCAAAATATGTAGGCATTGGTCAAGGTCAAATTATTTTTTGGCTGCCAGCTTCCCAGGATTATCTAGGTCAGGTACCTATATAGGCACTCTGAAGAGTACTTCATATAGAGTGTGACCACCCAAAACTCTACTACACAAGTTATTTACTGCTCTCTGAAACCCATAAAGTGTCATGTCATTTAGGCTAGTCCTGTCATGTATACCCCTATTACATACATTTGTCCCATCCACACGCCAAAAACGATTCTAAACAGGTGACCTTTTACCTAGTAGCTTGCTCCTGTCTCTTCGACACTAGACTCTATGGGGCATATTATCAAGAAACGGCGTTAAAATTATCGCCGCTTTAGCGGCAGAAAACTGCCGCTAAAGCGGCGATAATGGGCTTGATAATATGCCCTTGAGAATTCCAATAGAAGCCCATGCCCATGTTCTATTAGATACATGCTACACATACAGATCTAGGCTAGGTACATTTAGGCAAATTACTAAGGGCGCGCATTTTAGGAGTATGCAAGTTCTACTGTTTTTATCTAAACTACTTATGTTCATCTTATTAGCACTATGGTAGAAATGTATCTACTATTTACTATATTGGTACTAGCAATCTCTTTCGTATGCTTCTGTCTCCTCATTGTCGCAACACATATGTTTTACACAAGGCTGTCGCTTGACCAATAAATACTTATTGAAATTTTCTTAGAGAAAGCAAGCACGAGTGTCTGAGCGAAACGTACTGTACTGTTTTCCACGATCCCTGAGGAATCAGGGTTGACATGTTCAGTGGTTGCCAGAAACTACCTACACCACTGTATAATACAGGGGGTGGTAGTGGCACTGTAGAGCTAGCTGGTCTAACGGGTGACATATCCTGTGGGGGTGTCCGGAAGCGGTTGGGACACCAAGTCCTCAGTTTAGGTCATCCAAAACGCACAGGTCCTGGGGTGCCATCACCTTTTGTCGAGTAGTTACACGACAAAAGGTGATGGCACCAATTAAGTTTTGAACTGTGCATCCTAGCAGTCAGGGTTTGTCTAATGGTGCCATTATCTCACTCAGTTAACCCATTACTCTTTGATCAAAACGGGTTGCTGAATTGCAGACATACTTGCAGAGAAGACATAGCATTCCTGAAAGTCTTTGAGTTGAACACAGGACCAATGTCTGAATGAAAGCTATGAATCGCTCCCATGGCTATAAAGCATTGCAAGTCCCTTATGACTGCTCAAGCATTAAGCATTTCTTTGTGGCAAAACCCAGAGGAATCGATTGCCACCAATATGTATTTATATTGGGAAACATAATATATTGCAAAACACACAAGATGATGGACGGAATGTTGCACATTGGCAAACATTCACCCCCAGTCACAGATCTGGGTTTAATCCATCGTTATTTTGCTTCACCACGCCACCCCAGTTCAGACATAGCCATATGCAAATCAGTCTTGACCCTGTGCCTCATGGGAACAGTCCAGACCTAACTGCCAAGCCACATCTTCCCTGGACCGGAATCAAGCATCCTAGGACCGGTTTCGGGCATTCAGCCCTCATCAGCCAGGATAGCTTGACTCCAGTGGCGTAGTGAGCATGGGACCCACGTCTGGGCATACCCTTCCCACTTAGGGCAAAATGCAAAACACACAAGATGATGGACGGAATATTGCACATTGGCAAACATTCACCCCCAGTCACAGATCTGGGTTTAATCCATCGTTATTATGCTTCACCACGCCACCCCAGTTCAGACATAGCCATATGCAAATCAGTCTTGACCCTGTGCCTCATGGGAACAGTCCAGACCGAACTGCCAAGCCACATCTTCCCTGGACCGGAATCAAGCATCCTAGGACCGGTTTCGGGCATTTAGCCCTCATCAGCCAGGATAGCTTGACTCCAGTGGCGTAGTGAGCACGTGACCCACGTCTGGGCATACCCTTCCCACTTAGGGCAAAATGCAAAACACACAAGATGATGGACGGAATGTTGCACATTGGCAAACATTCACCTCCAGTCACAGATCTGGGTTTAATCCATCATTATTTTGCTTCACCACGCCACCCCAGTTCAGACATAGCCATATGCAAATCAGTCTTGACCCTGTGCCTCATGGGAACAGTCCAGACCGAACTGCCAAGCCACATCTTCCCTGGACCGGAATCAAGCATCCTAGGACCGGTTTCAGGCATTCAGCCCTCATCAGCCAGGATAGCTTGACTACAGTGGCGTAGTGAGCACGGGACCCACGTCTGGGCATACCCTTCCCACTTAGGGCAAAATGCAAAACACACAAGATGATGGACGGAATGTTGCACATTGGCAAACATTCACCCCCAGTCACAGATCTGGGTTTAATCCATCGTTATTTTGCTTCACCACGCCACCCCAGTTCAGACATAGCCATATGCAAATCAGTCTTGACCCTGTGCCTCATGGGAACAGTCCAGACCGAACAGCCAAGCCACATCTTCCCTGGACCGGAATCAAGCATCCTAGGACCGGTTTCGGGCATTCAGCCCTCATCAGCCAGGATAGCTTGACTCCAGTGGCGTAGTGAGCACGGGACCCACGTCTGGGCATACCCTTCCCACTTAGGGCAAAATGCAAAACACACAAGATGATGGACGGAATGTTGCACATTGGCAAACATTCACCCCCAGTCACAGATCTGGGTTTAATCCATCGTTATTTTGCTTCACCACGCCACCCCAGTTCAGACATAGCCATATGCAAATCAGTCTTGACCCTGTGCCTCATGGGAACAGTCCAGACCGAACTGCCAAGCCACATCTTCCCTGGACCGGAATAAAGCATCCTAGGACCGGTTTCAGGCATTCAGCCCTCATCAGCCAGGATAGCTTGACTCCAGTGGCGTAGTGAGCACGGGACCCACGTCTGGGCATACCCTTCCCACTTAGGGCAAAATGCAAAACACACAAGATGATGGACGGAATGTTGCACATTGGCAAACATTCACCTCCAGTCACAGATCTGGGTTTAATCCATCATTATTTTGCTTCACCACGCCACCCCAGTTCAGACATAGCCATATGCAAATCAGTCTTGACCCTGTGCCTCATGGGAACAGTCCAGACCAAACTGCCAAGCCACATCTTCCCTGGACCGGAATCAAGCATCCTAGGACCGGTTTCAGGCATTCAGCCCTCATCAGCCAGGATAGCTTGACTACAGTGGCGTAGTGAGCACGGGACCCACGTCTGGGCATACCCTTCCCACTTAGGGCAAAATGCAAAACACACAAGATGATGGACGGAATGTTGCACATTGGCAAACATTCACCCCCAGTCACAGATCTGGGTTTAATCCATCGTTATTTTGCTTCACCACGCCACCCCAGTTCAGACATAGCCATATGCAAATCAGTCTTGATCCTGTGCCTCATGGGAACAGTCCAGACCGAACTGCCAAGCCACATCTTCCCTGGACCGGAATAAAGCATCCTAGGACCGGTTTCGGGCATTCAGCCCTCATCAGCCAGGATAGCTTGACTCCAGTGGCGTAGTGAGCACGGGACCCACGTCTGGGCATACCCTTCCCACTTAGGGCAAAATGCAAAACACACAAGATGATGGACGGAATGTTGCACATTGGCAAACATTCACCCCCAGTCACAGATCTGGGTTTAATCCATCGTTATTCTGCTTCACCACGCCACCCCAGTTCAGACATAGCCATATGCAAATCAGTCTTGACCCTGTGCCTCATGGGAACAGTCCAGACCGAACTGCCAAGCCACATCTTCCCTGGACCGGAATAAAGCATCCTAGGACCGGTTTCTGGCATTCAGCCCTCATCAGCCAGGATAGCTTGACTCCAGTGGCGTAGTGAGCACGGGACCCACGTCTGGGCATACCCTTCCCACTTAGGGCAAAATGCAAAACACACAAGATGATGGACGGAATATTGCACATTGGCAAACATTCACCCCCAGTCACAGATCTGGGTTTAATCCATCGTTATTATGCTTCACCACGCCACCCCAGTTCAGACATAGCCATATGCAAATCAGTCTTGACCCTGTGCCTCATGGGAACAGTCCAGACCGAACTGCCAAGCCACATCTTCCCTGGACCGGAATCAAGCATCCTAGGACCGGTTTCGGGCATTTAGCCCTCATCAGCCAGGATAGCTTGACTCCAGTGGCGTAGTGAGCACGTGACCCACGTCTGGGCATACCCTTCCCACTTAGGGCAAAATGCAAAACACACAAGATGATGGACGGAATGTTGCACATTGGCAAACATTCACCTCCAGTCACAGATCTGGGTTTAATCCATCATTATTTTGCTTCACCACGCCACCCCAGTTCAGACATAGCCATATGCAAATCAGTCTTGACCCTGTGCCTCATGGGAACAGTCCAGACCGAACTGCCAAGCCACATCTTCCCTGGACCGGAATCAAGCATCCTAGGACCGGTTTCAGGCATTCAGCCCTCATCAGCCAGGATAGCTTGACTACAGTGGCGTAGTGAGCACAGGACCCACGTCTGGGCATACCCTTCCCACTTAGGGCAAAATGCAAAACACACAAGATGATGGACGGAATGTTGCACATTGGCAAACATTCACCCCCAGTCACAGATCTGGGTTTAATCCATCGTTATTTTGCTTCACCACGCCACCCCAGTTCAGACATAGCCATATGCAAATCAGTCTTGACCCTGTGCCTCATGGGAACAGTCCAGACCGAACAGCCAAGCCACATCTTCCCTGGACCGGAATCAAGCATCCTAGGACCGGTTTCGGGCATTCAGCCCTCATCAGCCAGGATAGCTTGACTCCAGTGGCGTAGTGAGCACGGGACCCACGTCTGGGCATACCCTTCCCACTTAGGGCAAAATGCAAAACACACAAGATGATGGACGGAATGTTGCACATTGGCAAACATTCACCCCCAGTCACAGATCTGGGTTTAATCCATCGTTATTTTGCTTCACCACGCCACCCCAGTTCAGACATAGCCATATGCAAATCAGTCTTGACCCTGTGCCTCATGGGAACAGTCCAGACCGAACTGCCAAGCCACATCTTCCCTGGACCGGAATAAAGCATCCTAGGACCGGTTTCGGGCATTCAGCCCTCATCAGCCAGGATTGCTTGACTCCAGTGGCGTAGTGAGCACGGGACCCACGTCTGGGCATACCCTTCCCACTTAGGGCAAAATGCAAAACACACAAGATGATGGACGGAATGTTGCACATTGGCAAACATTCACCCCCAGTCACAGATCTGGGTTTAATCCATCGTTATTTTGCTTCACCACGCCACCCCAGTTCAGACATAGCCATATGCAAATCAGTCTTGACCCTGTGCCTCATGGGAACAGTCCAGACCGAACTGCCAAGCCACATCTTCCCTGGACCGGAATCAAGCATCCTAGGACCGGTTTCGGGCATTCAGCCCTCATCAGCCAGGATAGCTTGACTCCAGTGGCGTAGTGAGCACGGGACCCACGTCTGGGCATACCCTTCCCACTTAGGGCAAAATGCAAAACACACAAGATGATGGACGGAATGTTGCACATTGGCAAACATTCACCCCCAGTCACAGATCTGGGTTTAATCCATCGTTATTTTGCTTCACCACGCCACCCCAGTTCAGACATAGCCATATGCAAATCAGTCTTGACCCTGTGCCTCATGGGAACAGTCCAGACCGAACTGCCAAGACACATCTTCCCTGGACCGGAATCAAGCATCCTAGGACCGGTTTCGGGGATTCAGCCCTCATCAGCCAGGATAGCTTGACTCCAGTGGCGTAGTGAGCACGGGACCCACGTCTGGGCATACCCTTCCCACTTAGGGCAAAATGCAAAACACACAAGATGATGGACGGAATGTTGCACATTGGCAAACATTCACCCCCAGTCACAGATCTGGGTTTAATCCATCGTTATTTTGCTTCACCACGCCACCCCAGTTCAGACATAGCCATATGCAAATCAGTCTTGACCCTGTGCCTCATGGGAACAGTCCAGACCGAACTGCCAAGCCACATCTTCCCTGGACCGGAATCAAGCATCCTAGGACCGGTTTCGGGCATTCAGCCCTCATCAGCCAGGATAGCTTGACTCCAGTGGCATAGTGAGCACGGGACCCACGTCTGGGCATACCCTTCCCACTTAGGGCAAAATGCAAAACACACAAGATGATGGACGGAATGTTGCACATTGGCAAACATTCACCCCCAGTCACAGATCTGGGTTTAATCCCCATGAGGCACAGGGTCAAGACTGATTTGCATATGGCTATGTCTGAACTGGGGTGGCGTGGTGAAGCAAAATAACGATGGTTTAAACCCAGATCTGTGACTGGGGGTGAATGTTTGCCAATGTGCAACATTCCGTCCATCATCTTGTGTGTTTTGCATTTCGCCCTAAGTGGGAAGGGTATGCCCAGACGTGGGTCCCGTGCTCACTACGCCACTGGAGTCAAGCTATCCTGGCTGATGAGGGCTGAAAGCCCGAAGCTGGTCCTAGGATGCTTGATTCCGGTCCAGGGAAGACATGGCCTGGCAGTTCGGTCTGGACTGTTCCCATGAGGCACAGGGTCAAGACTGATTTGCATATGGCTATGTCTGAACTGGGGTGGCGTGGTGAAGCAAAATAACGATGGATTAAACCCAGATCTGTGACTGGGGGTGAATGTTTGCCAATGTGCAACATTCCGAAGATCATCTTGTGTGTTTTGCATTTCGCCCTAAGTGGGAAGGGTATGCCCAGACGTGGGTCCTGTGCTCACTACGCCACTGGAGTCAAGCTATCCTGGCTGATGAGGGCTGAAAGCCCGAAACCGGTCCTAGGATGCTTGATTCCGGTCCAGGGAAGACATGGCCTGGCATTTCGGTCTGGACTGTTCCCATGAGGCACAGGGTCAAGACTGATTTGCATATGGCTATGTCTGAACTGGGGTGGCGTGGTGAAGCAAAATAACGATGGATTAAACCCAGATCTGTGACTGGGGTGAATGTTTGCCAATGTGCAACATTCCGTCCATCATCTTGTGTGTTTTACATTTCGCCCTAAGTGGGAAGGGTATGCCCAGACGTGGGTCCCGTGCTCACTACGCCACTGGAGTCAAGCTATCCTGGCTGATGAGGGCTGAAAGCCCGAAACCGGTCCTAGGATGCTTGATTCCGGTCCAGGGAAGACATGGCCTGGCAGTTCGGTCTGGACTGTTCCCATGAGGCACAGGGTCAAGACTGATTTGCATATGGCTATGTCTGAACTGGGGTGGCGTGGTGAAGCAAAATAACGATGGATTAAACCCAGATCTGTGACTGGGGGTGAATGTTTGCCAATGTGCAACATTCCGTCCATCATCTTGTGTGTTTTGCATTTCGCCCTAAGTGGGAAGGGTATGCCCAGACGTGGTCCCGTGCTCACTACGCCACTGGAGTCAAGCTATCCTGGCTGATGAGGGCTGAAAGCCCGAAACCGGTCCTAGGATGCTTGATTCCGGTCCAGGGAAGACATGGCCTGGCAGTTCGGTCTGGACTGTTCCCATGAGGCACAGGGTCAAGACTGATTTGCATATGGCTATGTCTGAACTGGGGTGGCGTGGTGAAGCAAAATAACGATGGATTAAACCCAGATCTGTGACTGGGGGTGAATGTTTGCCAATGTGCAACATTCCGTCCATCATCTTGTGTGTTTTGCATTTCGCCCTAAGTGGGAAGGGTATGCCCAGACGTGGTCCCGTGCTCACTACGCCACTGGAGTCAAGCTATCCTGGCTGATGAGGGCTGAAAGCCCGAAACCGGTCCTAGGATGCTTGATTCCGGTCCAGGGAAGACATGGCCTGGCAGTTCGGTCTGGACTGTTCCCATGAGGCACAGGGTCAAGACTGATTTGCATATGGCTATGTCTGAACTGGGGTGGCGTGGTGAAGCAAAATAACGATGGATTAAACCCAGATCTGTGACTGGGGGTGAATGTTTGCCAATGTGCAACATTCCGTCCATCATCTTGTGTGTTTTGCAACATAATATATTGGCCAGATATGGTCCAAATATAAAATTGTGAAGGTAAACTGGAGACAAAAAGGTGGGTCTGTTCTAGTCTTTTAACAGTAGAAGCTAAATCTGTTGGCAAATATTGCATTGTCGTACATAATGTAGGTAAGCATGGCCACCAGTAGCATTGCTGTAGTATTGCAACTGTGGCCATAATTTAAGTATGAGCAGAAGCTAACCCTGCATGATCTGCTTTAATTACGTCTAATCTGGACAGCTTATTAAGTATCACCCTATCTTCCACTCCAGGTATGGAAGCCACTGGAGTGTTATCTGAATTGAGGGTGTAGGAGTATCTAAGAGGAAACACTACTGGAGGTGTTTCACTCTTTGCTGTTGCTTAAACACTGCTAGTATATCTCTGTTGATCTTCATTTGATGTCTGGTCATGACTGCTAACTTAACAGCCTGCACTGCAGTCTTTGAGGCTGACTTGGCTGCACAGTTCCTTTTGCTATGAATAATATCATGCTGATGGCCCTAAGTGTATGTTAAATGAATCAGTGGAAGCTTGTCTTTTAAGACAGCTGCCTTTCTCCAGAGCTGTTTATTTTTAACCAGTTCACATTTTGAATCTGTATATATGTTCAGGGGCCAACATTTTAAATATACATTGTAGCCTTACAAGCAGGAGGACGAATATGACACTATTAGTATGGGAAATGATGTATCAGCCATATGCAATGCAAGAAGCAAGGCATTTATTTCTGCATGTTTTGATGTGCTGTCACCTAACATTTTAGTGTGGGTGTGCTGCAGCTGGAGATTATTGTCTTTAATTGGACCTTGCACTGCTGCGCAGGCTGAAGAGTACTTTTGTTTAGTAGCAATTGCAGGCTGGGAAGATCCATCTGTATAAAACACACTCCAATATGACTCAATGGGTAATGCTTGAGGAGTCTGAGGTATGCTTTGTTCATACTGGAGAAATGTTTATGTATGAAGAGTCGAAACATATTCATCTGTGCCTCATTGTAGATTGCATATGTACAACCTGAGGTGCTTGGTTCAATTCTTGGTCCTAGGTGAGTCTTGTTATCCATTGTCTGTAAATATTTTGTCTCTAGCATATCTGCTTGTAGCACATGCAAGATATCAGTGTGTTTGTCAGTCCATTGTTTTGAAGAAAACATGGGAGAAAATAATTCATACAAAATCTTCACTCAACCAGCATAAGCTGATCAACGTAAGCATCAACATTATAATATTTCAAAAAGTGTTTATTTCACCAGTTTCATAATGTGGCATGCAGGTCTGCCCAAACTGAAGAAATTTGGATTGTAACTTCCTCAATGTGTCTGGAAGCTGCAAGGTAGTACATTTCAGAAGGGACTATGGTGCCAGTCCCTTGCCCTTCTTGGATAATTCATACTGAAGAAAAATCATATTCAGGTGGAAGATTTTAGATTTTTAAACGTTAATTTTGTAACCGTGTGATGTCTGTATTGTTGTTATCCAGTCTACCCTAGTTAGGTAGTGTATTTAAATCATAATGTGCAAGGGAAATGTCATCAATGTAAGATAGTCCCATAGGATCTAGTTGTGAGATCTCCATAATACATGCTGAAAATAAACCAGGGTTATTTATATGCCCCATGGATAGTCTTCTAATGAAATATTGAATTCCATCGAAACTGAGGTGAAGTTTATTTTTATGTTTTCCTTACTATTTTTAACATTAAACTCCATATGTCTGTGGGTGTGAGTTCCGGTTTCTATAATCTAATAATATTCTATATGATCTGTCTGGCTTTAAAATGGGAAAAACATGAGTATTCATTCATTTGATACTTTATTTCGACCAAAGGTCATAAAAGTTGCATAAAGACAGTAATTCATGGTACATTCTAAAATACGTCCAAACCGTATCATATGATCTTATTAAAAATCAAAACTTCCAGTTAAAATAAAAAACAAAACAATATGTATATCACAAGGTCTTTCCATTAAATACTTCTCTAGTTAATTCACACATAAAATCAATATAAAACTTATTTACAGTATAATAAAAATGGGGGTCCGCTAGTTGTTTTATACAGGTCCAAAAAATAATCATTTGCGGTCAGGAGCATAATCTTCAACGCATCACAGTTTTAACCCCGCTTTTTTCCTTATCAATCCCACAATGAACAGGTATCTACATAGGGCGAATATAATGTGTGGTGCAGTACTAGTTATCAGTACCCTTAGTGCCTCTTGGTGTTTTCTAAATCCCATTGAGTGGCATAGCGGTCGTATCCACTTCTTCCTAGCTCTATCATATGCTCAGCAGAAGAACAAGATATGTGCTATGTCTTCTGTGGGCCCTATAGCATGTATATTACATAGGTTGCAAGAGCGATCTTCTTCACTCCCCCAATTTGCTGTATGGCTCTTGATCCGTAAGATATTATACCTTAACTTTAGGTATAAGATTCTTGCTAGGTGCGGCTGTACATTATCGAGAAACTCCTCGCGGCTCGGGCTTGGTTTAATAGAAAGGAATTGAGATGTTAGTCTTCCTAATCTGGGGTTGCAATGAAGTTCATTCAATATATGTTGCCAATAGATTCCCTTCAATATGCCTTTGCAGCTAGGAGTTAAACTATGTGGATCTGTCCAGTATGACTCAAGACCTAGCATTATGAGCCATTTACTCACAAATCTTAACCAGGGGAAGGTAAGATCGGTGTCAATGTTTAATAGTTCACCTACGCCCTCTCTATATACAGCTAGTTCCGATATTGTCCACAACTGTATCCAATACAGTAATGGTCGTAAAGTTGCGAGGTGCCCTATGCGTTTGATATCTAAGTCGTGAAACATTGGGATGAGAGGTGTCGACGGGGGTAACCCCAGTAAACTCCTCACAAATTTATTTTCCCCAATGATCAATTGTTTAGTGTCACTGGTGCCCCATAACTCTGCTCCATACAAAGCTGCTGCCTGAACCTTACTTCTATATATTTCAAGTGCTGGAGTCACGGGTTTGCTTAGGGACAGACTATACTTCTTAAGAACTGTCCCTGTCCCTTGCGCTAGCCGTAATACGGAATGGTTTATCTGATCTTTCCAGGCTAGTTTACAATCTAATGAAATGCCCAGATAGGTAAAATTAGTGGCACGTTCTATTTTCTGGTTACCTAACGTGAAATTATTTTTAAAACCCTTATGCGCATTTATGGCCATGTACTTAGTTTTACTAGCATTTATTTTAAGGCCTTTTATGGAGCAATATTCTGTGAAGTCTTCCATCATATTTTGTAATCCCTTCGGTGTCTGCGAGATCAGGATGGTATCATCTGCAAAAAGCAGCGCCGGTACCAAGCATCCGTTCAATTTAGGTGGATCATTTGCTGCCCTTTGCAGATAGTTTACCACATCATTGATATAGAGTGAGAACAGGGTGGGGGCAAGTACGCAACCCTGTCTCACTCCTCTCTCTATTGGGATTGGTTTTGTAAGTTCTCCATTCGTACCCCAACGGACTCTAGCATAGTTCCCCTTATGCAACCTTTCTATCTCGTTTACTAGACTAGGGGGAGCTTTTTGTTGTCTTAGTGTGACCCATAGTAGGCGTCTAGGTACAAGGTCGAAAGCTGCCCGCAGATCGACAAATGCCACGTAAATGTGGCCCTCCCTGATCCTAGCATATTTCCAGACAATGCACAACAGTCTGAAGACTTGGTCTACTGTGCTGGTGCATGGTCTGAATCCTGCCTGGTATGGCGACAAGATGTTATTAGTCTCTATCCAGTCATTTAGCCTATTTAACAATTGTCTGGCGTAAATCTTTTGTAGTACGTCTATTCCGCTAATCGGCCTGTAGTTACCAGGTTTGTCTTTGCTGCCTTTTTTGTGGATAGGGACAATTTCTGACCCTTTCCATGTTCCTGGTATTGGAGCACCTGCTACTATAGCATTACTGAGAGAATTAATATATGGAGCCCAGACCTTTGTATCATGCCTAAATAGGTCTCCGGGTAGTCTGTCTAATCCCGGTGCTTTCACCGATTTGATTGAGTCTATGGCATATTCTGTTTCTTTTAATGAAAAAACAATCGTTTCACTATCCCCCTCAATATTTACATGCTCACTATCTCCGCTCGTGTTTACGGCAGGCTGGAAGCTGGAGTACAGATCAGTGAAATGCTTAATCCAAATTACCGAATCCAAGTAGTGCTCTGCCCTAACTACTTGATCCTTGCCCCCACATGCTATGATTTTCCAGAACTCCAGTGAATTTTTAGTTTTTGCTGCCCGCAAAAGGTCCAGCCAATTATTTTCCTCCCAATCCCTTTTGGCAGTAGCCAGTGTTCTTCTATGCATGTCCCTGGCCCTTTTTACTGCGTCTGCTTTCCCCTGCTTTATGGTTTCTAGTAGGAATATCTTGGATCTCCTACATTCTGGCGTTTACCATGGGTTTGTCTTTGGTCCCAGTTTAGAGATATGACTCAGTTTCTCCCCGGAATTTTTAGTGAGCATTTGCTCTAATTTTCCGACCAGAGTGGCATGAATAGATGTTATCGGCAAATTACTTGACTCCAAATAAGCTCCCACTACCTCGGCAAAGGTATTATAGATACTAGTCATCAACACTATATTACCTGTGACCTTAGGCCACTTAATAGACCTTCGGTTATTTCCAACTAGGGGATGTACATTTTGCATGCACATGTCTAGATTGTCGTCTCTTGCTGCCTGGGCTATTACTTCTAAACAGAGCGGTAGATGATCACTATCATCCCTCTCGTCTATTCTAAAGCTCACTATCCTGCTCCAGGTATGAGTACTATGCATTATATAATCAATACTTGACTGTGAACTACCGCGTTTAAAGGTGGTAAGAGAGGTTTTTCCATCCTCCTTGTTAGTTACCCTCCCATTACATGCCCTTAGACGATGTTCCAAAGTTAATTGCATTATCTGAAATGCTGCATTAGTGCATGGTTTTGAAGGTCCCGCCACTAGTTGGGGCAACCCCAAGGCCTTATCTTCGTCCTCTGTCACTTTTTCCAGTCCATTTAGTGGCTCATATGCACAATTAAAATCCCCACATACAATCACAGTATCATCAGGGTCTACAGAATACAAGGAGACACCCAATATATTAATGATCTCAGATTTTAAAGATTGCCTGTGTGGTCTATTGTAGATGTTAAACAGATGACATTTTTCACTGATACCATCTAGGCGCACCGCCAATATATCTGGTGAATCTACAATAAAATCAGTGGATGGCACCCCCAATGTTATTCTGATCCATATTACAGGACCCCCAGATGGTCTTCCTCTCTGCGATGGTATTGCATTCTTGTAGTATGTTTTATAACCTAGCTTAAATGGGGGGGTGGTTAACCATGTCTCTTGGAAGAGACAAATGTCATAGTTGTCTATATAGCTATGCCAATCCTGGTCATCAAGCTTATATTTTAATCCAGCGACATTCCACGATATTATAGTCGTCTTTGGTTTATTTTCCACAAATACTTTTTGTGTTGGAATGGTAGAGTCAACAATGGACGGTACACCCTCATGTCTTGACACCCAACCCTGCTCACTTGTACCACTAATAGTGCTACATGCATCTACACCATTTAAAAAACCTATCACGTTCACTTTAAACTTTTTTGTTCAAGTTCTTGACTCAAGGAAATGTTGCCCTGACTTAAAGGGGGAGATATAGGACTGAAATGCCCGTAGGCTATATCTGGAAGTCAGTCGTTGTGTTCTAGGCTAGAACAACTGGGTCTACTGCTCAGCGATAAACGCTGGGCTGAATTATAATAAGTTGGGCGCTTGAACTGGATTGATGAAAAATCAGGGGAACAGGTGCGAAATTCTAAAGTAAGTACATTTTCTGCCAGATCTGATTCTTTTAATATCAGCTCAATACAATCTGCTAATTGCCCTGGTAATGTACATCTACGCGCCCTAACAATGTCGTCTCTAATTACAGAACGACAGCCTCTAACGTAACGGATCCAATGGGTCCCTTTGTTAATCAGGGAATCCTCCCCCTCAACCCCCTACTTTTCCCCAAGTTTAGGGACATTGACCATATGGATGTTGTTTGTTTTCAAAGGCGGTAGACGAGGAGGGGCTGTGTATACTGGAAAATTCCTACTATACCTATTTAGTTGTTGTGTTTGAGGCAGATTCCCAATCTTCCTATGATTACTAATGTCATTATACACACCTGCTCTTATAGTCGGATAGTTGGTGGAATTAGCATTAGAATGGGGAAGTGTTTGAGTATGGGGAGTGTCAATAGGCAATGATGAATGTAAGTGTGAATATAATTGTGAGTGTCCTTGGGTACGTAATGACCCTTGGCTGGCATTTGGTTGATAGTACTGAGGATGATTACTTGCCCCTTGTGATCCCTGCTGGACATATTTGACTTGCATGCCTTTGTCCTGCGTCCTGCATGACTGGACATACCACAAGTTCAGGTTGGAAGCTGGTGTGTTGTATTGATTTCACCAGTGTGGTCAAACCCTCGATCATTGCTCTCAATGATCCTACTTCAGCCCTCAGATCGAGAACAAGCTGATGGGTACTTGGATTCAAGGATTCTGAGTTAGGGGCTACTATAGTCGGCTCTATGTATTGAGATTGATCTACCATAGTTTTGTCAGTTAAAGCCATTAGTGGGGCGAATCTATTAGTACAAGGGCTACTAGGTTCTAGCTGTGATGTTGTATTATAGAAGATGTTAGAATGAGTATTCATTTGTGAATTACAAAGTGCTATAATGCCTTAATTCTGTAGTTGATTTAATATGACTTTTTATTGTTCTTCTGGCTTCATAGGCTATTGAGCCTGTATTTGGTGCTCGCTGCATAAGGGAATACCATGTGGAATAGAGTGCTCATTCCACTCTGCTTGATTTATGTACAAGGCCCGGAGCTTGTTTTGCATCCCACTCTCTTGCATAACTTTCCCTGATATCTTCATGTACTATTGAGGAAAAGGGTACTCATATCACATCCCCTTGGGATTGTTCCCTAAAGAAGACTGAGGGGCAGTCATCATCTGCCAGTATGATGTGATAAGATTCAATAAATGTGGCCGAAGACTATTTTAATTGTGCGTGTTATATTCCCCTCACTTTGTATGTCTAAAATATAAACCCCATTTAACTGTTTACCTGGAGGCTCAACCTGTATGTGTTTGTCAATTGGACTCTCCACCAGAAACTCCTCATGTGCTATTGTCACTTCTGCTGCGCTGTCTAGGAGCTTTCTTGCCCAAGTCCAGGTCTGCAGAAGTATCCATTGCTGGCATTGCATGTTTCTTAGAAAGTCCTGCCAATTTCTTCTTTTTAAATTGAGTCTTAGGGTCAGAACCTTTCTCTTCTCTCTTTACACTAACCTCAGTCTCTCGTCCTGATTCACTTTTCTGCTTGCTATACTTGTCTCTTCTTCAGTACTTGGTCCGACCCACTCTCTTTGTCCGTTTATCGTCAGAGTCCTGAAAAGAATGGGAAGAGCAGCTTTAAGAATATTGATACAGTTCCGGCTTTTTACTTTTATTCTGGTTCATCAAATTCTAACCACCCCAGTTGGACTCCTGTGCTACCAGACAGCCAATCTGTCTTTTCTCTCACCCCCTCTGTTTCTTTGTACCTTGAGTTGCAAGCTTTTCCTTAGCATGAGTCTCAATCTTGCCCTTAGGTTTGAGATGTGGTTTAAAGGCTTGTGTACATAAAGCCTCATGGCCCACTGAGGTATAAACTACAAATATTATTTTTTGGTAATTTGTGTTCATGATCCTGATCAGGAACTGCTGCAAGCCTCTGCCGTATAGCCAGAGCTGACACTTCTCCATCAATGGGTTACTAACAGTCCCTTAAAGGGTGCAGGGAAGCAGTAGTAATTCAAACCCAATTTTATTTTTGGAATAGCTCACTCAAACACTACACTAAGAAAAGATATTATACATATTTATAAAAGTGTTTATTTCAACAGTTTTGATAACACACGGGTATATTCACAAGAACGTGCGATAAACATCACCAAAATAGCTTACCGCAACTTCTCACATCGCAGTCTATCGCGTGAAAATAACGCTGTGTTAACGTGGCATTCACAACACGGCGATATCGTGCGATAACCGCACGATAACGCGGCGAATGTCCGCGAAACAACTACCGCGACGGTGATAAAAATGAAAAACCCAACGCGAAAAAAGTTGCGATGGGCCCAACCGCGATAAAATCTGTGTGATAACTAGCGAGAGGCCAGCAAGTCCCACGCGTCATGCGGGGAAAAGCACAGGAAAAGCACCCAAAAAGATCACACCAAAAACCAGATGAACCGCGGAGCACCAAGGATGCACCCGGACCAACTGCAGAGGACAACGTGAAACCCACAAGACCCACGGAGGCCCAGCCAGGAAGCCAGGTGTCATGGAAGGACAATGAGAAGAGGGAGAGGAAGACGGGGTACAGTATGCAGGAAACCCGGATCCACGTCACAGATGCGATAGAACACCACCACCAACTGTACGTCACCTCCAACGTGTCATTGGCAAAAAAGATGCTGAGATGGCAGACCATCTTGGACTATGTGAATGCCGTTGCCGCGCCGAGGAGGACAATGGAAGAGGACAAGAGGCGCTGAAATGATGCGAAGGGCAAACCCAAGAAGGAACTCGCTGCCAACATTAAAGCAGCAACGCAGATTGGAGGTGGGGGGCCAGCAGAACACCAGGAGCAGGATGAAATGGAGAAAATGGTGGCCACAGTCATCAGTCGGGAGACGATGACAGGAGCAGAGGACCCGGACACTGCTCAACATGACCTGACACAACATTAATAGGGTGAGTACCTACCAGGGAGTGGGGGGACAGGGGGAGATGGGCACAATGGCACACATGCACAATTAAGCAGAGCACACTGCACACCCACAATGACTCCGGATCATGTCCCTGATCCCCCTGGAACACTGCAACACACACACAAACACCATGTAGTCTCACCTTCACCATGTGCCCAAAGGGGCCCCCACCCAACACATCACCAATCACACAACCAACACATGCACAAGTGCGAAACACAGCTAAGATGCGTATCCGTCAGCCACACTGACAATGCAAGAGACACTACAGGACGAGTAGCATGCCTGCAGTCCAACTATCATGTCAATGTGCAGGCCACGACACTGATGCGGCTGAGTGTGGGCCAGCTCCGCAAAGGTGCAGCTCACACCCGGACACATCCACGTGCACAAAAAACCCCTTACGCCAACTACACATCCGCCTACTGACCATGACCACGAGCCACAAGACGACGAAGGGCACAATTCACTCAAGTCAGCAACAGCTCAGCACTGTAGACGCACAGAAGTGAAGGGCACACCACCTGAAAGGGATGAGTGGCAGCCAATTCAGAGCAGCAGATAAGAATAAGAGCACCCCAACATTGTCAACAATGTGGTACATACTGCAACACTTCCACAACAGAACACAGGACACAACTGGTGCCGCATGCGTGCACAAATTGGCCAAGCACATCTGGCATCGCAGGAATCCGTGATATGACAATGGACGAGTACAACCTGTAACCTGTATCAGTTTTATTTACACATGCAGTGCCAGTGGACAATTTGTACTACGTGCTATTCCTGCTGCAGCGGGGTGTGGGCCACCTGCCCCATCGTCCTCATCATCGTCGGGTGCATCTGGCACTGGGATCCATGGGGCATTGGAGCGCACACAGATATTGTGCAAAACACAACATGCAACGATCATCTTGCACACAATGTCTGGCCTGTACAGGAGCCTTCTGCCTGTGATGTCCAGACACCTGAAACGTGACTTCAACATGCCAAATGTGCGTTCCACGATGCCCCTGGTGCATTTGTGGGATGCATTGTACTGCCTCTTGGCATGTGTGTTCGGGTCTCAGAGGGGTGTCATCATCCAAGTGCAGAGTGCATATCCCTGATCACCTGTGACAGTGCAGAGAGAGATGAGTCAATTGGTGGTTTGGCATGATGTGTTGGCAGGCACACTAGTCCAGTGACGCCTGTGCTGGCTGTGTGTGGGGTGAGTGTAAGACAGCCCCCAGGGAGTGTTTGGTGCTGGCAACCACTACAACAGTCATCATTCAATCAGAAGTTCAAAGTACAAACAGCAAGGGACCATGACCTGAGGTGCACAGAGTTAGTGGCCCCAGATGCACAGCGGCTGGCACGGGCACACCGCCACGGGACGGTGACTTGCAATGCACTGGGTTAGGCCCATGAGAGCTGAGCGGTTCCTCATCGATGTCCAAGGTGACAGTCGCTGAGTGTATCGTGGGACAGTGGAAGATGTTCCCCCAGGGCATGATGCAGAGGACACAACCAAGCAGCAACAGGCAACATGGGGGAGATGAATGCCACAGACTCATGCCAAACACCAAGTCCGTACCTGCCAGATGATGAGGACGACAACCCCCATGCCACAGACTCAGACGCCACCAAAGTCCAACTAGTGAGTGACCATGACTAACGGCGCACGGAGTCAGTGGCACCAGGGCTGCAAGGCGATGCAGTCTGCGATGAGGCATGTACATTGCTGTAGACTCTGCCATTCAGAACTCAAGACCCAGTCACAAAAGTGGGACCTACTTGACCGCAGTGTCGCCCGGTGGCAGTGGTGTGTGTGTGCCAACCGCAGTTCAGCCAGCTCCTCCTGGAACTCACACACACACGGCATTGGAATGTCATGTGGCAATGACGTGTGGCTCACGGGGGCTGAGGCACCAGAGCTGAGCATGTGTGCAGCCTGCGATGATGCCGTGCCCTGGCCGGTCCCGCCTTGATGTGATTGGTGTGAGGCCAGCTGGCCCGCAGTGCATACCAGAGCCAGTAGTCTGCAGGGGCCCACAGACACGTGTCGCCGGCTTGCGTTGAACAGGGTCAGTGGCACCACGTGTCGCCGGCTTGCGTTGAACAGGGTTAGTGGCACCACGTGTTGCCGGCTTGCGTTGAACAGGGTCAGTGGCACCACGTGTTGCCGACTTGCATTGAACAGGGTTAGTGGCACCAGGTGAGTTGTTGCTAGTGTTCGGTCACCTCCGTAATGGGGATCCGGCTTTCATCCGGACTGTACCGCATCTTCCTCTTACTCCTCTCTGTGCGTTCACTGGTATGGACTCTGCCATTCATGAATCACAACAGGGTGCTGGATGTGGGACCTACTGGACTGCAGTGTGGTCCATGGGCAGCGGTCAGCACGGGCCCACAGACACGCGTCGTGTGCTTGCGATGCGGACTTTGGCTTCACTGATCGGAGGGAGTATAGTGATGTGGACGCTGCCATAGACATTTGGTCACTGCCATTCAAGGCTCTGTTCAATATGTGACACCAACTGGGCCGAAGTGGACGCCAGTGGAGTATGTAAACGAAAAAGGAGTGCTGCCTGCGTCGTGGAGGCCAGCGATGGTCTGAGGTGGCTGCCAAGGTCGCGGGACTGGGGCTTGGAGCTTGCACCGGCACGTGGTGGGCCCTCTTTGACACATGCCTGTGTCGGCAGGTGAGCGGAGTGGCCTTGGTGCGCTGGGGCAGGCAAGACAGGTCTGGGGACCAGCGGCCTGGGGTGCAGCAGGTCGCAGGCCCTGCCGCTCACGGCGTCGGCCTCGTGGCAGGCTGAGTAGCACCGCCCTGGCAGACACGTTGGCCATTCCGGAAGAGAACCACGCCCAGAGCGACTGGGTTTTTATTCACACCCCTACACAGGCCTGGCATATGCAGGGCCAACCCACTCCGCTCACGCCTACAGGGGGGGATGTAACGAGCGACACTTCCGCGTTCTACCCCACAGCCTGGGCTGACATGGTAGCGTCCACTGGCCACTACACTCCATGCACCAGCAGTCAATGTCCACATGGCCATTTCCGTGGGTTGCACACTCAAGTCTGTCCAGCACATCCACGCCACACTTGTCATTGGGTAGGTTCTCATTCATTAGTCACTTGCCTCCCTCGCACATGCCTGCTTCCAGCCTCTCCACACATTCTTCTATTGTGTGGCTGTGGTGCCATGCCGTAGCTGGGTTGTGTACATGGCAGGCCCAGGTTCCCAATGGAGTCGTGTTGTCGTGTCTGGTCGGTGGGCATGATGTGTGGCATGTTGCATGTAGTTTTGCTGCGTGCCCATTCCCAGGATAGTGAGTTGCATGGCTGTGGAGTTGAGGTGTGTGGTGTGTTCATTTGGAACTTACCAACGAGCAATGCATTTCCATAGGTGCCATCCTGGAAGCGCTGGTTGATGATGGACTGTCGGAAGATGAATGAATCATGCACACTGCCTGGGTACTTGGCCACGACATTGGTGAAGAGTCCCCGGTGGTCCACTATTGCCTGCTCATTGATGGAATGGTGTGCTTTCTGTTGCGGTAGTTGTGTGCAGTGTCGGCAGGGGGCACAAGTAGGACATGTGTGCAGTCAATAGCCCCAACACGTGAGGGAATCCAGCTATGGCATAGAAGCCTTGCTTGGTCTCCAGCTGCTCCAGCTGCTCCTGCGCAGTGTGGGGGAAGTGGAGGTGCTGGGGTACCAGGCTGATGATGGCATCCAGGACAGGTGTGATGAACTTGGATAGGGCTGGCTGTGAGACTCCTCCGACTCTGGCAGTTGTGGGTTGGAAGGTACCAGAGGCCAACATGTGCAGCACAGCCAGCAGCTTTGTCTGCGGAGGGATGTTGGTTGTCCGCTGTGTTGGTACCGTCAGCCTGTGGGCGATGTGGGTCAGGATGCGGAGGATGGTTGTCCTTTTGAGCCTTTAGTGGGCAATGACCTCCTCTCTCGTTAAGTCTGTGAGGCAGGTGCGTTTACGGTAGGTCCGCTGTCTTTGTCTATGCTGTCTCTGTGGTAGTCCGGGGGGGGCGGCGGGGGGGTCCTGGGGGTGGTGGCGGTGGGTGTTGTGGCCCTCTTGGGTCTCCGAGCTGCATGATGAGTAGCTCCATGGCGTCTGTTGGTCTTGAGGTGTGGCTCTGGTCTGGGCTCCCTTTCAGACTGCAGGTGGTCGTCCCGCTTAGCACCAGCAGAAGGCAGGTGTTAAATAGCTGCTGCTACCGCGGCTTATCGCCTGTTTTTGGCTCGCATCGCAGATCTGGCTGTCCGTTGTGAATCGTGCGGTGTTGTCTTTTCGTGTGTTTTTGCACGGACATGCGTATTCTGCATCTCATTAGCGTTAGTTGGCGGTGTCGGCCGTGGCGATGTTTTTTGTGGCAGATATCGCGGGTTATGTGGTGATGTGGGCAGTTAGCACCAGCTTGCGAAAGGGGCGGTAATTCTATCGCCACTTTTGCTGCGCTAAAGTGCCGATAACTCGGCGATAAGTCCTTGTGAATATGCCCCACAGAGTTTAATTACAACAACAGTTATGCATGCTGTTAGCAGAGAAAATAAAATTAACAGTTCTAGCATGTTTAGAATGTTCCTAGCAGCCTACCACCCAAACGCTACTTCTATGCGCTACACTATGAGAGTGTGGAATGGCTAACTTGCCTCTAGAGTTTTTTTGAGGCCCAGTGCATTGCATACCTGTCACAGCGGATCAGCTGTGGCTAACAGACTCCAGCCAGGAGAAAGTGTTCCCTCAGAATGGAAACACACATACGCTGGTCCACGCTGCTCTCTTTCCTGGATCGGCTCTTAGCTTAAAAGTGGATTTTCTGGCAGACTGGCAGGATCTCTCATGATAACCTGGTGCGAAGGCCTCCAGATTCAGTGGTCAATGCAATGGGTTCATATAAGATATTGTCCACTGACTTTCAGCCTGTATTGTAAAATCTAATAGGTATTTTCCAAAATCTGAAATGTAATCAGTCTAAAAGAACAAGCTAAAAATGTCAACCTGGAATACATGTTTATCTTACACACCTACTGTCAAACCTTGAAACATAGAAATAATGTAGTTTGTGACAGACTTGTGCTGGCTGATGTTACAACAAATCTTTGTTTGGATAAAAGGACACCTTCACAGGTTCTGCGAATGATAGTAATATGTTGAATGTGGACCAAAGTCAGACAGTCTAACTTAACATTTTTAAAATGGAATCTGACTTGGGAGTTCACAATAAGACAGCAAAGCAAAAGGGGATAGAATAATCAGTGAAGGAATAAAATATTAAGCATGGAGGATGCAATATCGTACCATACTGAGCGAAAGCGGGAGCCATACACCAAATGGAAAGCTGCAAGGTGCCATCTTGCTAGTTTGCATCCTTTTCCTAGGAACCAGAAAGCACAATGCTAGCTTTACAGCCTCGAACTGGGACTAACTGTTCTTGACCCTCTGCGTCTCTGCCAGTCGCCAAGAGACAGTCCACTGCAGTCTCCATTTCTTCCCAACATTTTGTATGTTTTCCAGAAATTATAAAATAGTCTTACACTTGTCTTCCCCTCAATGAAACACTGACGCTTGTTTGCAGTTAAAAACTCTCATATGGAGTGGGAAGAGAAGACATGAATGGGCAATGGACAGTCAAATACTTATTTAGGTTTTGGGGCGCACATGACAAGGTTCCAATATTCCTCCTATGGATCATCACCACCCTATACAGTGGGGTCCAAACCCATTTGAAGAGTGCCAAATTCATGCCAGCATTTCAGGATATCAACACAAAATACATTTACATAAAATGAATTTTAATGGGGTCATTTACATAGTAAGTCATTACTGTGAAAACGTGAGACTGAGAAACGTGCAGCACCTGGATATAAAGATACATTTATTAATGAAAAAAACATGATTCTGTCTCTCAAAGACCACAGTCTAACAATCCTGTAAAAATAGTTGCTGATTTGTCAGAATACAGAGACCACCGGAAAACTGTACACAAGAATTAGATTTTGCAATTGGAAATTAGAATTTGAGTAGTTTCATGCAGACTTTCAAGCAGTGGGAATTGCGAAAAATTGTTATCATAATAATGTTGTATCTTTATAGCACTTTAAAGCTTCACCTGGTTGACAGAAAACGCTATATAAATGAACCATCATTATTTTAACCGTATATAACATTTTCTACTTGCATCGCCTCATACCATTCCTACAGCAACACAAATGTACATTGGAGCATTCATGTAAAACGAAAGCAAAATATATAATTGGATACAAAAGTGGGATTTACTGACCAAGCGATAGGAGGGAAAGTGCAATAATCTAGCTGATACAGTTTAAATAGCCCAAGAAAGCAGTTATGATCAGAGTTAGTGACAGGAATATTATTATTATTTTTTTTAAATGCACAATTTACCACATCGATGACTGGTTTTGATTCAAACAATCAACCCTCAATGGCATTGAACAGGTTTCCAGAAAGCAATGTGAATGTGAATCTTTGCATTTTCCAATTACCGTTTTAATGGTCACTGAATGTAGGGCTGACTACTTCAACCTGATTTCCCTAATCCCAATCAGGGTTTGTACTTTGCGTTTAGTTTATTTAACTTGTATTTATCACAGAATTGCACCTGAGGCTAGTGTGGTTCACAATCAAGCTGGAGCAAAACATATTTCTCCATTTCAAGGTGGTGCATAGGTTTGCATAATTAGAGTACTGGAGGTATCACAGAATTTTTTTTCTCTTAGCTCACTGACAGCTACGCTGATATGTCAGTGTGGATTTTGCCTTGCGTTCCCCCTCTGTTCAAATTATTTAGTGTCATTTCAAGTTCATCGAAAATGGCCTGGGAACAAAGATCATTAGGTTTACATCTGGTGATTTTCAGCTTAAATGATGAAATGCAATTAACCTTCCCCTTATGCCAATGATAAAAACAATGCTCTCGGTGGAATGGGTTGTAACGGTGCCTTCCCAAAGCCGTGTGTGAAAAAGCCATTTGAAACATTTCATCTTCACGTCCAACTAAGCGGAAAATTACACTATGTTTCACTGTATTTGTTTGTTGTTTCATTAAACAACTCAAACTAATTTGCAAAATAACTTCACGATAGAAAAACATTCACTGACCTTGCTGCAGATGTTCATTTGTACACTGTTCATTAGTAAAACCTCTGTTCACAAGCACTCAAGATGTAAAAGCTTTTGAAAATAGTGTCACCTAATAGCACTTGGCCTGGGGTATCTGTAAAGAATAAGTTACAGGAACTCTATTTCATTGCCACATAATATACAATCTTGTTTTGTTTGTCTCTCTCTAGTCCTAGCCAGGCACCAGCAGCAAACACGGTAAGGTTTTGATTTACCGGAATTTCAGGAACATGGGGGCATATTATCAAGAAACGGCGTTAAAATTATCGCCGCTTTAGCGGCAGAAAACTGCCGCTAAAGCGGCGATAATGGGCTTGATAATATGACCTTGAGAATTCCAATAGAAGCCCATGTTGACACCAGAACATGGGCTTCTATTGGAATTCTCAAGGGCATATTATCAAGCCCATTATCGCCGCTTTAGCGGCAGTTTTCTGCCGCTAAAGCGGCGATAATTTTAACGCCGTTTCTTGATAATATGCCCTTAGTCCGTGGAGTGTCATGTGATTATGTGCAGAAGGAGGACCTTGTGGTCCTCAGCGGACTCCTTACAAAGTTATGCAATCATTTGGGACGTATCTGGGTGTTTCCGGGTGTGGTCAATAAAGTTTATGACGCAATGCGTACAGTTAACGATTGCATGTCAAAGAATAAAGATGTGTGTTACAGAGTTGCATGTGCGGTGTGGTCATGTGTATGCTCCTAGGCGGTGTTGGATACGAAAAACTGGTGACAAGTTGGGGATACATGCCCCTAAGAAACAAGACTGCTCTTCCTGAGAATTGCTTGTGCGTGCCACATGCACCCCAAGAAGCAATGTACGGTTGGCGTATGTGGAGTCAACGCTCCCTTCTAGCTCATACAAAGCCCTTGAAGAAAGTGAAGACACTACGGAGGAGCACAATCAGAATGCCTGCCTAAAGCCTACTGGTAAGGATGAAAGAAGAGATACGCACCACAGTGTAACACAGAGCCATCATCCATACAAAGCAGAAACGCTAAGGGCAGCGACAAACAGGTACGAAGAAGCACTAAAGGTAGCTACAACCATGTGCAGGAAAGCACTAGAGGCAGAGATGACCAGGTGCAAAGAAACGCTAAAGGCAGTGACAACCAGGTACGATGTACAAAGTTGAGAGCAGTGATGAACATGTGCAAGAAAGAAAACCATTACTCACCACTACCACGACCTCACCTCAGGTGTGACGACCCAGATGTAAGCAACACGGCTGATGCTTACAGAAGGTGCAAGTCCAAGTGAGCAAGCGTCCATCACCAGAACAGCATATACTCTCAACTTCAGTAAGTCCCAACACAAGTTGTGGCACAGCCGCATTCCTGAAACCTCCACCACCATTCGACACTGCCAACAAGCAGAATATTGGCACCAGATAGACTACATGAATTGAAACGTTTGATGACTTCATAGATGTTTTAGAAGAAGCAGATGACAAAAAGATCATCACATACTTTAAGTACCTTGCAGGTAATGGAGTGAAAGAAGTGATAACGAAAATACCACAAGCTGATGAAGAATTGTACTATCAAATCAAAATAATGTTGGAAGCCAAGTTCAATCCAATGCCGAATGTCGACTATGAGAGTTACATTTTCAACCAGGCAAGACAGTAAGCTGGTGAAACCATGGATGAGTTTGTTGAGAGACTTGATGCCCTCATCAAGCACTGCAAGTTCAGTGAATTTAAATGATGAAAAAGCCATACGTCTCAGAGTCATCAATGGTTGCCTCTCCGATTCAGTCAGACGACGCATGCTGAGAGGGACTCTCAGTCTAGAAAAGGTGCTCATGGTTGCAAGAGCTGAAGAATGTGCAGATCAACAGGCTGCTGATATGGAAGCTGGAACAGCCCAGAATGAATCAGAATTGACTATGAAAAGCAAGCAAGTGGAGACCCATAAGACGATATCTCCGAAGAAAAAGAAATTGTGTTTCCAATGTGGATTCTCGTTTCCACATGAAAGTAAATGTCCCGCCATTGGATAGATATGCAAAGACTGTGGGAAAGAATACCATTTCATAACGGTTTGCAAACTGAAAGAGAAACTAAGTGAATCATGACAAGAAGAGAAAATTGCCGCCAGAAAGTTCCAGAAGCATTCAAGCCATGTCCACAGGACCAAACGGCAACATCAAATGAGGCAAGTAGAGGCTGAACAAAGTCGATTGTCATCAAATTCTTCAACATCACTGTCGAGCGACAGTGAAGAAGATAGATGTGCAATGGTGATGCTGACCGCAGAGCAATGTATACATGTAGAATTAGCTGCGTGCAAAGAACACAAGGCAAAGAGAGATCACCACATGGAGCGACCAAACTTATTTGGACGTTGCCCAAGATCACGCTAAAGGTGAATGGCTGCGTACAACTTTTATTAAAGACAGTGGTGCATTGATCAATATCATGCCTGCAGAAATTTACACCAAACTGTCTCTGATACCATGTCTAACACCATTGATAGCAAAGGTGTACACATGGGCCAATTCTATGCGGCTTCAAAGTCAAGAGTCATATGTTGTGACTATGAGGCATGAGAAAACGACAGTGCAAGCACCAATTTCTCCAAAGTCCTCCCAGGTACTTCAGCGAGTCATTTCTACTCAGTTTTAGCACTGCTGCTGACATAGGACTGATAACCATTAACTACAACCTCAATGCACATTTTGAATTAGTTAATCAAATCCCGTAGTTGTTTCATTGACCAGGGAAACTCAAGACAATGAAGGTGCAACTTTAAATTAATGAGGACATTCATCCTATTTCTCAATGACACCATCGGATTGCTTTTCATTTACAGGAGGCTGCTGAGAAAGAACTAGAGACATTATTAAAGCATGACATCATATAGCGCTCTACTGGTCTGACGCCATGGGTTTCACCCATAGTGGTGGAGCCAAAGATGGACAGTGGAGGTGGGGTGCGCATTTGTGTTGATATGCGCCATGCCAACAAAGCATTCAAGAAAGAAAGACATTCAGGCCCACACATAGCGGACATGATCACACAGCTGAACGGCACCAAAGTCTTCTCCCATCTTGATTTGAACAAAGGATATCATCAAATCAGCTGGAAGAGAACTATGTTACTACTTTTTCAACTCATGTTGATTTTTTCAGATACAAAAGACTCAACTTTGGTGTGTCGGCTCCAGAAATCTTTCAGGATGTCATTCGCCAAGTAATTCAACCTGTCACATATGCTTTTAACTACAGTGATGCTAAATTAGTGTTTGGGGCCACACGAAGGGAGCATGACAGAGTTCATACACAAGTATGATGTCTGCTTGCAGAGGCAGGTCACCATTTAAAAGCAGAAAAGTGTGAGTTTCACAAAACCAAACTCAAATTCTATGGGCCTATTTTCTCTGAAAGGGGAGTGACTCCTGACCCCCAAAAAGTACAAGCATTATCATCCACTTGTCCACCACAAGGAATAACCATGGTGCAATCTTTCTTAGGAATGGCCAGCTGTTGCTCCTGATACATTCATGACTTTGCCTTACAAAGTTTCCCACTAAGAGACTTGACAAAAAAGAATACTCCCTTCCAATGGTCCTCTGAATGTGACCGAAGTTTCAAGAAAATCAAACATGCAATTGAAAATGCAAGTGAAATGGCTTATTTTGCTCTAAAATTACATACTGAGATCAAAGCAGATGCAAGTCCGGTGGGGAAGGGCACGATCCTTACACAACACAATAGAAATCCAAATGCTCAGAGACACATTGTGGCCTGTGCTAGCATAAGTCTGCCTCAGACTAAATGTGCCTGTTCTCAGCCAGAAAAAGAGAACTTGGCTGTATTGTGGGCTTCTGAAAATTTTCATGTGTTTCTGTCGGGAAAGCATTTCACCCTTGTCACTAACAACCAGGCATTGCTCACCATTTTCGGAAATCCACAGGCCAAGATGCCCCCTTGCTTCGAGAGGTGGGGTTTTCAACTGCAGGAGTATGCCTACACTATTGTGCATAAGTTGGGGGCCTCTTCACCTCAGGTTCTCCCCGTCTTTGATGTAATTCAGGAAGGATCTCAAGACCTGGCTCTTCGAATGAACCACAGTGCCCAGGCAGACCTGCAAACCTCCCCTCCCAGCACCTTGAGACCCTCATGGGTGAGTAGCCGCAATTAACAAGCACTGATTGATTGAACGATCAAAACCCCGCAGATTACTTCTCACGAGTCAAGTTACAACGCCACAGTGCAACATCTAAAGCAGCTGCAGAGTATATCAATTTCATAGCAAAGTCGAGTACCCTTGAGGCTCTATCCATTGAGCAGATCATTGCTGCTACCAGCACAGGCAGAGAGATGCTCATACTCAAGGATATTGCAACGTAATCATGGAGAAAACAGACTTGACCTCTAAAAACTACACGCAAAGTACAAAACCTGATTGGGATTAGGTAAATCAGGTTGAAGTAGTCAGCTCTACAGTCAGTGACCATTAAAATGGTAATTGGAAAATGCAAAGATTCACATTCACCAAGGGAGCCCTCAGAGACCGAGTGTGGTTTCCTCGCCTTGATGAACGAGACGAGAAGTAACTGAAAGCATATCACCGGTGTATCTTCTTATCTCCCAAGACAACACAGCATCCGCTAAACATGTTTGACCTTTCTAAGCAAGCATGGGAGAAAATTGCAGTTGATTTCTTTGGACCCTTAGCAATGAAATCATCTCATGGTAGTTATTGATGAGTACTCACGTTTTCCCTTCGTGGAAGGTTTATCCTCAATCACCCATAGCAAAGTCATTGAGAGGCTGGATGATATTTTCTCAGCGTGGGGTGTTCTCTCCATTCTTAAACCTGACAACGGTCCACCCTTCAACAGCAGAGAGTTTAACTGCTTAACTGCTTCAAACGTTCCGCGCCAGTGCGGAACGTTCTATTAAGCGGGCGGGGCCGCGTCGGCCAACGGACGTGCGCAGCACTACCGAGGTAGTGCTCGCGACGGCCGTTGGCCGACAGAAGCACTTAAGGGGTTAAGGACTTTATTAGTCGCTTGAACATCAAGCATCTTAAATAGCACACCTCTCTGGCCACAGACAAATGGCATCATTGAACAATTTATGGGCACCCTGAAGAAAGTGGTTAAGCATGCTTTGCTAAAAGGAATTGACCTCAAGTCAGCCCTATGCCCAGTCCATTATGCCTTACCAGTCAACTTGCCATTCTACTACAGGTGAAGGCCCTACCTCTTTGCTGTTTGGGAGAGCCATTGGGAGACAGCTACAGCAATGGACCACAAGGTGTTTGATAGACACTGATGAGATTCATGTCACGTACACTGCTCTGAAAAGCAAAATGAAGACTTATGTAGATAAGCACTGATGCGCTCAGGACACAATTTTCAAAAAATAAGACTGGGTCCTAGTCAAACAAAAACAGAAATGCAAGACTGACGCTCAGTTTCATGCTGACCCATTGAGAGTTATGACAAGTAAAGGACATATGGTGACCGCTCAACGTCCCAGAAAGTCCATTATGAAAGATTTGTCACATTTCAAGCATCTGACTCGATGTTTGTCAGCTCCAGATCTTATGAGTCACACAAGTCCACCTGAGTGCCCAAGTCAAGCATCTACAACTACAATTCAAGATGACAGTGCAACTCCTTCACCTCGTACGACTCAGTCTGGAAAACTGGTGTGAGCATCTCGATGACTCATTGAGGAACTCTAATGTATATATGCTGTCTGTACTTTTTATTCAACAAAGTAGGAGATGTAGGGTCGTGGGATTATGTGCAGCAGGAACCTTGTGGTCCTCAGTGGACTCCTTACAAAGTTACATAATCAGTTGGGAGGTATCTGGGCGTGTAGGGGTGTGGCCAATGAAGTTTATGAGGCAATACATTCAGTGAACGCTTGCATGCCGAATAATAAAGACGTGTTACAGAGCTCTATGTGCGGTGTGGTCATCTACATGATCCCGTGCTGTGGTGGATGCGAAGGTCTGCTCCTAGACAGTTCAACAATGTATTTGATAAAAATGTTTTCTGTTATATTTAAAGCTCTAATTTTAATGGTATTTTATTACCTTTCAGTCTGTATTTCTCTACATTTTTTGCTTATTATATCTTTGTTTATCCTGATTTGTATGGGGGTTTTGTGAAAACATAAAACTGCAAATATATTTCAGCACATACATGAAGCAGTACATGTTTATTAATACGTGTAACCTTGGGGGGTTTTGATGCTACAGGAATCCATATTTATTTATTTATTAAATTGATTAACTGCTTTGGTCCCAAGGACAGATTGGTTCTGTCCTCAGCTGTGGCGCCCGTGTGCCGAGGACTGAACTGTTCCGTTCAGGCACCCAACCATGGTGGAAGCGCTGGCGCTCCCCCGTGGGCCGCCCATCTATGGGCCGCCACCGAGGATGGAAGTGGAAGTGCTTCTGCTGCCAACCCCAACCCTCCCTCAGCGATCTGATGGCAACAGAGCGCGCATGGCACACCAACAAAATCAGAGCAGGCTGAGGATGCACCGGAAGCCATTGCTTCTAGCGCGTAGGAGAAAAAAGTATGTTTTTTCTCCTGGGGGGATCAAGGATGGCAAAGAGGCACAGGCGGAAAGAAAGGAGTTTTTACCTGCTCCTGGTGTCTCTTTGCGGTGCATTCCTGGTGTGCGATCACGGGTGAGGCCGCAATTGCGCAGCAGGAATGCACCCACTAGGCCATCAGGGATTTTGTCTGTAGATATTTTTGTAGGGGGGCGGCCCCTTTGGCAAGGGTCACTCCCCAATAATTTAGGCACTGTTTTGTCCATTTTCTTCTACCCCGGGGGCAGATCAGCCTTACTTTTATGCCCATCCGCCCCCAAGCTGGGCAGAATGGCACTAGACAGCAGGAATTCAACTTATTGATATGCTGGATAGTGACCCCTTGGGAAAAGGTCGCTCCCCATTATAAGGGCATATTTTGGCCATTTTCTAGCCCCCCCATGGGCAGATCAGCTTTATTTTCAAGCCCATCTGCCCACCCCAGGGGGCATAATGCCACTAGACACCAGGGATTCAATTTACTTATATGTTGGGCAGCAGCCCCATTATGAGGGCAATATTTTGGCCATTTTCTGCCTCCGTGGGCAGATCAGCCCTATTTGTGGCCCATCTGCCTCCAAGGGAGGCAAAAAGCAAGTAGACATCAGAGATTTGTTATTATTCACATGTTGGGGAGCGGCCCCTTGAGCAAGGGTCGCTCCCTATTATGGGAGCAATATTTTAGCTAGTTTCCGCCTCCCCAGGGCAAATCAGCCTTATTTGCAGGCCCCTTGGGCAAGGGTCACTCCCCATTATGGGGGCAATATTGTGGCTGTTTTCTGCCCCTCCTTGGGGCAGATCAGCCATGTCTTCAGAGCTATCTGCCCCCAATGGGGGCAGAAAACCACTAGACACGAGGGAAGGTTTGAGTGTGTGTGTGAAGTGGAGTTTGGCTAACGGTCTGCATGTATTGGTATTTGCCTGGCGGTGTGTGTAGAATAGTGCTTGGCTGGCGGTGTGTGTGGACTAGTGCTTGGCTGGGGGTGCATGTGGACTGGCACTTGGCTGGTGGTGCATGTGGTCCGGCATTTGGCTGGTGGTACATGTTGACTACCGATTGGCTGGCAGTGCATGGGAATAGCACTTGGCTGGCAGTGTGTGTAGACTGGAGCTTGGCTGGCAGTGTGTGTAGGCTGGCGCTTGCTTGCCATGCGCAATGTGTAGACTGGTGCTTGGCTGGCAGTGTGCATGCACTGGCAGTGTGTTGGTGGCTGGTAGCCAGTATGTTCAATGACTTGCTTGAGGTGTGCTTGTCAGTTGTCTGATGTTTGAGTGCTTAGTGGTGAGATTGGTGTCGTAGTCCTGTTGGTGAATGAGAGTGATGGGCCCTTGAATGGCACTGTTTGTAAATGTAAGTGTTGTATTGTGTTGGGCCACACCTTGCTGTGTGAATGGTTTTTTGTGTTTCACGTATGAAAGGCATGTGAATGGACTGTAAAGCTGTTGGATGCCTTGATGTGGCTTTACAGCTTACGAGCTGTAAGTCAGAGGTTCTTTGATCTAATGTTGAAATCATTAACAATGACTTTTACGGATTGTATTTCGTAAAGTCATTGGTAAATAACAATTTACTTACCCTGGTGCCAAATCCAAACAGAATGCCTGTGATTGACTAGTGGATGGGAGTGCAGTAATGTGTTTTGTTTTTTTTACCATCAGTGCATACTCCCTCTGTAGTGTAACACATTGTGCCCTCATATGTTTTGGAAATTGCTTACCAAAGGAATAATATGTGGTATGTTTTGTGTTGATCCCACAAGGTTTACTTACCCAGAAGCCCTTGTTAATTTGATTAATTGACAAAAACATATTGTTTCCTCACATTTCTGTGTGAGAAAGTTGTGGGATCCCTGGGCCAGCACAAATTTCCTACCATCCAGCGTTCCTCCAGGTCTCCGATAAAAATGCTATCTCATTTGTGTGGGTGGGCCAAGTGCCCGCGACAGGGAAGGGCCCATACGTATTGTGGAGGCATCAAAATTATCAATCACAAAACAACCTGTTTTTGCAACGCGGTCACTGGAGTTTTTGGTCCTGGGCTGAGCGGCCATCTAGGGAAACCTACCAAACCAAGACATTTCTGAAAACTAGATTCCCAGGGGAGTGCAGGGAAGTGTGGCTTGCATGAATCCCCCAAATATTTCTTATCCAGAAACACCTGCAAACTGCAAATTTAGCTAAAACAATCAAGGTTTTCTCACATTTCTGTGTGGGAAAGTTGTGGGATCACTGGGCTGGTGCAAATTTCCTATCACCCAACATTCTCCCAGGTCGCATGATAAAAATGCTACCCCACTTGTGTGGGTGGGCACACAGAACACCTTTCATGTGTTCCAGTTGCAATGGATGCACAGATGTCAAAATATTTATAAGGCAAAAAGAAATAAAATGCTTAAATGTGAGTGAGCGTAGTGTATATTTGGGGGTCATAAAATGAGGGAGATGCGAGGGAGTGCATTGGGGGTGAGTGAAAATAGGATGCTGAAGAGGAAGGAGAGGAGGTTGAAAATGTGCAGATGGATGAGATTTGCTAACAAAAAGGGCATGCATATCTAATATAAAGCACACATAACTGAAGTCCAATACTCTTTTCACAGGTCTCCCGCTGGTTTTTAAACCTTGCTTTCTTACTAAATTCATTTGCTTTCAAATGCACCATTTGTCAATCTTTTTCAATCTTTTCTCGGTTGGAGGACCCACCCTAGACCCCACGTTTGTCCAATAAGCTTGCTCGCTTCGCTCACTACATAAAAGTCACGATCACCATTTTCAAAAATCACCAGCCGCCACTGGTTTCAGTGTCTAACCCTTGAATGTGGCTTACAAGACTCAAAACTTTGGAAATACTGTGAACCCTGCATTGTCTGGAAATAATTTTGGGCCCATACTGTACTACTTTATCGGACGCCCCTACAGAGGAGCACCTCAAACTATAGGGTCAATACAGAGGAACTGCATTGGATCAGTTCAGTACTCTCATTTCAGACCAAGTTTCCAAGCCTACCCACTTAAATTCTAGGTTACATTGACAGACCCTACCAAAGTGAGAATATTCTGCTGAAAATGTGTTGTTGATACAACAAATCCACCAAACTCTTGTTTTACTGAGGAAATTCATTTACTTTAAATTGCTTCATAACTGAATTGAACACTGCTGAAACTGTTAAAAGCAAGTCTCACGAAGCCAATCTAATTGCTGGAGGTGTGACCCAGTCGAATGGGATATTATGAACATCCTAGGGAAAAGGCCTACTACGCAATCATGCTGCAGAGCAGTTAATTTGAAACTCACAAATATTGATAAAATTACAAACCCATGTTTGGCAAGCGTAGTAATCCTTCAAGCCATAACCAACACTGCTGATTTTACTGTACAGAGCCACAGATGGTTAGCGATATCCCCAGAAGCAGCCACAGAGTATCCATACTTCAGCAATGGTATTTGCCTACTATTCCAACCGTTGATGAATGGATTAATGAACTGTTCTGTATCACTCACTGCATCATATAAAACACTGTATAAAAGATCAATTGACATTCTTAGACGACATATCATATGGGGCTCCTACCTAATGGACCGGGCTAGGCAATAAAAACCTACAAGTACTGCTGAAGCCTAAAGACATTCAGTTTCTTTATTGATATGATGGGGTGGTGGTTACGTTTAACTAGGCTCGGTAGTGTGACCTACCTGCTCATGTAATTTGCAGAATAACCCTCTAGTTCCAAAGGCCATTTGACTTTAAGGATGTACTGCCCGCATCCCATTTCCTAGTATAGGACTCTGTCCCCATCTATATATCCATCAATTAGGGGACCCTATAATACTCATAATTCTGAATGTAGTTGTAGTTATAGAATTGCTGTGCCGTGCTCCTTCTTTTCCTTCACTCCCAAGTCTTTACCCACACCCTCGTTATTTTCTGTCTTTCTGAACAGGTAGGCATGTGTTAAAGTTTCAATAATGCATGGCCTAAATATACTTAACTTACTTCCTAAAATGTTTAATGCTCAGATCACTATAATTTTGTACAAAATATATTTGTACTCAACATTCTGTCACACAACCCTTTAAAGTCAAGATTTTCTTCTTTAGTCCATAAATGGTTAGAGCAAGGAACATGAGGAAGAAAGGCCTCAGCCTGCATGACTAAAGTCCATCATGTCATATTCTCTGAAATACATACACACATTCTTTAAGAAATGTAAACATATTGAAAAGGCCTTGTGTCACAACCTCAACACCCGATGATGTATGAACTTCTGGGGAAACACCACAGAGTGCTCCAGGGAATCAGCTCAGCATTATGCAAGGGGTTGGGCGGCCACAGTTATTTTGACATCGTCTAGAAGATAGAAACAGTAAAACACTACAACACAGGCAGATGACATGTCCACACTACACACAACCCAATATCCATAAGATATAACCGCTCTAAGTACATTTTCTCCTGAAGTATGCAAGGAGCAATAAATAACAATAAGCATTTAAACACATTTTGCTCAATACATGAATTGTGGGTATATGCTGACAAAGAAGCAATTGGAGAATATTACTATTGGATCCCCTTTCCACGTTACTAAAGCACTCCAAAGAAATAAGATTTTTTTTAATATTGACTGACTGCCAGAGATATATGACCTAATCAGTTTTCAGAGCCTAAATGATTGTCAAACACTGCACTTATTGACTTATTTGCAGGGGCATAACACAAGCCCCTGCAGCCTCTGAGGCACAGGCGGTTGGTGGCGTTGAGGGCGCTTGAGGGGCCACCAACACTTCAGAATGCCCCATTCAGGCCAAGGTCAACAATATCTGTGAAATATGGGCAACTCAAGTGCCGGTACAGTTTGGGATGGAATCTAAGAGGGTGACAAGGGTCAGTGTCTGTGATATTTTAGCACAGTCTGCCTTAGCGTTTAGTTTGAACCCTTTGGATTCCAAGAGACCACACCTGCAAAGGGAATATTCATGCTACAGTTTAGCCTGTCAAGACATGCACACCAAAGAGAGAAACTCAGAAAGACCTCCAAAAATGTAAGAAAACATATTACTGTACATCAAACACACATATATTGATGGGAGAAAGGCTTGCAATTTATTTAACCACTGGCAATTGATTCGGATAGCTGGGGTGGTTAGAATTGCCCCCAGGAACTTTTACCCCATTGGTTAGAGAGTGCCCATGATTCACACCCATGCATTAGCTGGTTCCAGGCATAAACGTGGTACCCCAAGGTATCTTCATCCGAAAACTGCTGGACTTGTGAAAGTAAAAAAGGCGAACAGAACCTTCTGCACTGAGAAGTATCTGACAAGGTTGGACCCCTTTCATTTGATATCCAAGCATAGAAGGACAGACCTTCAGGGATCATAAAGTTGGTGCCCTGAAAGCCTCTAAGTGATCCCCCTAAGGGCCTGGGGGCCCTAGAAGTGTACTCCTGCGATTGTTGGGGCACCAAAAGAAGTTTGGGAATTTCTTCAAAACATATGCTTGGGAGTTCCACCAGTTCAATGGGACTGACTGCTAAAGGTATACGGCTGTCAGTTCCATGGTGTCGGATTGAATTTTAGGTTTGTTCCACGCAGGATAGATTGTTTTCCTCAGAAAAACAGCGAAGACTCTTTTTTGTAATGGGAGTTAGAAACTTTCTTTTCAAACTTACCTTCTGCCAGGCACTAACAGGGTCAATCTAATTGCTGCAGCCAACCCGCACTCCACTGCAGTCATCCTCGAATCATGTCTAGGTTTCAGTCTACTGTGACCAATGAAAACCACTGGAGTTTTTCACTCTTTAGTACTTTTTCCACCTAAATCTTTTAAAATCTCATATTTAACATTTCCATTAATTTCTGTTGTCATTTTGCTTATTGAATTTCTCTCTATTGTTATAAGCAGAGTGTGATTTTTATTGTGTTGTGTTTTCAACTTTTTAACTGCTTTGGTACTTCTGGATGCTTTACATTTTCAATAGTTAAGTCTGTCTGCTCTGTTTCGTAGCTATCAGTGTTTAGCCCAGGTTTAAATTATTGGACTCTTTGACTTGACCTAACAGGACAGTCACATTATTACTTGCAGTTAATAGCAACTCACTTTCTCACACCACCTCTAAGTGGGTCACTCCTACATTATTCAACAATGTTCAATGAATCAAAATCTTCAGGGAAGTTTTTCATAAATCCCCACATTGCATAAAATTGCAACTATTTAGGGGAGACTCTGTTGTGTTGGGAGTTCAATCCCCATAGAGTTATATAGCGCCACAGATGTTCCCGCTAGGTGGGCCTGTCTTTGCCCGTCATCACCAGAAAGAGACAGGGCAGGACCGCTACCCTTGTCTTTTCTCCCGCAGCTCTCTCTGCAACCTTGTCTGTGTCAGTTGGATTCTGAAGACTATAAGAATTTGCCATGGTTTCTTGACAGCATTGACATTGAAGTAAGGTCCCACAAACGCCAGGGGCTCTGTGAGTTATGATTGCGTCCAACAAACCATTCTTCTGTCTGTGACTTTGTGGCCTCATTTGCATCTATAAGACCAGTGCTAGCTCTCACTTTCAGAAGATCTATACTGGGTTGACTGAGATCTATAATGGGAAAAAGAAAGGAGGCTGATCCCCCAGAGGAAGGTAGGAAAGACCCTAAGATTTCTAGGCACACGGCTGAGATTTGCTCTGACATAGATGTATTAATTGGGATGGTCGAAGATATGCTTAACAAAGAGAGGAAGCAACCACTAGCTAAGCCCCTAAAACATTTAATAAGTTAGTTTCACAAGGAAGCTGTTGGGATGGAAAGTCTTTTCTATGATAAAGATGTGTACCCCTTCCCTGAGTGCCCAACTGTACTGTTGTCTGAGTTCCTAATCCTGATTATTTTTGTCATAGGTAAAAACGGACCTTGCATGTGTGCTATGACATAGATCTGTCTCTCAGATTGTGGTCTTGTTGGACTGGAAGGGGCACCAAAAGTGCTACGCTTATAGTGGTGGAAGGCTACCGCCTTCCCCAGTGTTGTGTAGTTCCTATAAACCTAAATAGGATCTGCGCGTTTAGACAACATAGACTGTGGGATTGGTTTCCAGACTGATTCCGGACACCCCCACCGGGTATGTTTGCCTGTATACCAGCTAGCTCACAGTGCCACTGTAAACTCCTCTTACCCAGAAGAGAATAGTTCTTGGCAACTATCGAACATTACAACTCTGTCCCATCAGGGATTCGCTCAGTTACTCACGTTAACTTTGTCTCAGACAGAAACACAGAATGAACAGTGGGGACGTTTTTCAATAAGTATTTATTGAACCAGCATCATTCTAGTGTAAAATAGTTGTGCTGAAACAACCATAAGACAGAAACAGATATAAATTATTATAGCACCAACAGAGTAAATGAATCGTAGATTCCTACCATAGTATTAAAACAATGGATACAGGCAGCTATATATATACATGACAGTAATAATGCGTACTCCTACAATGCAACCCTAACTAGATGTACCTAAGTGTCCCTAGCATGTATGTAGGTGTAGAGTCAAGAAACCCCCTAGGATGAAGCCAACCCCATTACCTGGAGTGAGAGACTGTGGGACACCGTCTTAATCTCAAGATGGATACTCCGCGAGGGATGTCAGACCACTGCGAGCTGGAGAGAGCCTCAGCGTCTCGCCTCAGTGTGCCAGCATGGAAGTCTTTCTCCCCTGCCTGCCTTGGCAAATATATGGTGTATATATACCCAAAGTGTACCCTCAGGGGATTCTACCTTGCTGTGTCATGTCGGTCAAGGATGACGGAAGGGATGACCCTTATACATAGTTTTCATGCAGAAGATGGTAATCCTGCTGTGAGTCTGAGAAACTTCATGTATAATTAATGAGGCTAGTTTTCGGGGAAAACCACACATTTTATGCTGCGCTTAACTAGGTAAAAAGTCAATACCAAAAACCTGTTATGTAGTGTAATGGTACAGAAAATGTAGGTGAAAGGTTAGGAGGATACTTGGGCCTATATTGGGGTACCCTATGAACATGGTGGATACAGCATACCATGTAGTGATCAGTGGTAGTGAACAGGACCTTTTTATCCTACAGGCTACCGAACCATGTCAAAAGCTCTGCTGCTGTGTGCTTAATTCACTGTCCGAGGGATGGTCGGAAACAAAATCTAGGAGGCCGGACTATGGGCTCAATTTTGGCTGTTTATTGAGTTATACAAACAAAAAAAAATTCTCAATCAATCTACAGTCCTCCTTTCTTTCTTTTCTTTTCCTTGTCTTTCTTCTTCCAATGTTCTCAGTGATTTATGGTGGTTTTCTGACTACTTCTGTCCTGTTTTGGTGTTCTGTCGCAATTTGGCTTGGTCGTTCATTTGCTGTTTACTTAACATCTCTTCTCATTCCTTTACAGGTTCCAGCGCCGAAGACGGACACACCCCAGGAGGCTCAGATGAAAACAGGAGAAAACAGTGAGTATCAAGATCCTCTTTTGTTATTCCTTTCTATAGGAAAGACCGCCACCAAACCGAGAATGGGTGCCCATAGGCTATAGGGTTTTGTGGTGATGATAGGTTGTGAAGGAATAGAAAAGACAGCGTCCACACATGCACCCAGGTTCCCCTTTTCTTCTTCTCCCTGTCTTTTCTTTATTGAGCCAGGGGGCACAACTTCCCAAGTCTCAGTGGTAGGTATGTATTTAGGTCGGGGGGAAGGGGATTTGTGCGAACAATAAAGTTGAGGGTAAAAGGGAAAAAAAATGAGATAATAATAAAAATACTTTAGCCCTTGTTATAACGATAATATTGTTACGTCTGGTTGGGTTCATGCATCGTAGAGACAGAGAGAGGGAGTCAATCACCACACAATCCCCACCCTACTCCCCTGTCCGAGCACTCACCGTCATAGTCGCAACTCTCCTGATGTGCGGCAGCGCTGAATCGGCTCTCCTGAGCAGTCCACCAATCTTCGGACCAGCTCTCCGCAACGTCGTCTTCTGGGTCCTCTCGGTCTTCCAGGACTTGGAATCGGCGTATGGAGTCTTCTTTTTCTGCGTTCGGCATCTCGACCCCGTCTTCACACTGTTCTTCAGCGTCCTCTTCGACTTCCTGCTTCCGTTTGTTGTTCTGGCTCTCCACCTCTTCCTCAGTTGGATCCTCCTCTTCAAGGCCGCCTCTCTCCGCTGATTGGCTTCTCAGCGAGGCGGACTTGCCGTCAACCTGCACGGGGAAGGTCAAATGTTTAACCCTTTGGTCACTTCCCCTCGTCTCCACATGCCCTCGCTCTGTGCCAGCTCCCGGGAAAACAGCACCAGGTAGGGATCGGGGCTCAGGTCGTGTCTCTCTCGCACATCCCCCTTCCCTAGCTTTCTTGCTTGCAAGATAGGGCTCTACAGGGTGCCGGGATAGGTAGTCAGCGTTGAGCTGATCTTTACCCTTCCTGTGATGCAAAGTAAATCTGAAGGGCTGGAGAGCTAGGAACCACCTCAGAACTCGGTCATTATGCCCTCGATTTTTAGCTAGCCATTCTAGCGGGGCATGATCTGTATACAAGGTGAACTCTCTTCCTTCCAGATAGTACCGCAACGTTTCAACAGCCCATTTTATAGCCAAGGCCTCCTTTTCTATGACAGAATATTTACTTTCTCTAGGGAATAGTTTTTGACTAATAAACAGTAGGGGTCTTTTCTGACCTTGTGGATCGTGCTGGGACAACACTGCACCTAGACCATGATCAGAAGCGTCAGTTTGTAGTATGAAGGGTTTGTCATAGTTCAGACTTAAAAGGACAGGCTGAGTAGTGAGAGCTTGTTTTAACTGGTTAAACACCTGTAGGACCTCGGGGGAAGGGTGTCTCAGTTCCTTTTCCGTCTTTGCGTTCTTCTTAAGGAGATCGGTTAGTGAGGTCGCGACCTCTGAAAAAGAAGGGATGAACCTTCGATAGTACCCAAGGATACCCAAGAAAGCACGGAGGCCTTTCCTATTCTGGGGAAAGGGTATCCTGGCTATAGCTGCCACTTTCTCTTCTTGAGGCTTAATGAAGCCTTCTCCTAGGAGATACCCTAGGTACTTTACTGATCGAGCGGCTAGACGGCTTTTAGCTGGATTTATGGTAAGGCCGCTTTTTTGAGGGAGTTAACCACGGCTTCTAAATGTGTTAGGTGTTGTCTCCACGAATTGCTATAGATGACTATGTCATCAATATAGGCTGCTGCAAAAGCTTGATGTGGCTTAAGAAGGAGATTCATAAGCCTTTGGTAGGTAGCTGGGGCACCGTGTAAACCAAAAGGTAGAACTTTGAAATGGTACAGCCCGTTAGGGGTAGAAAAGGCATTTTTTTCTCTGTCTTGCTTTCTTAAAAGTACCTGCCAGTACCCCTTGCATAGATCTAAAGTGCTGATTTATTGGGCTCTCCCCAACCTTTCAATCATCTCGTCTACCCTGGGTAATGGGTATGCGTCAAACTGGGATATTTTGTTGACTTCTCTGAAGTCAATACAAAATCTAATAGAGCCATCGGGTTTCAGAACGATAACAATAGGCGAGCTCCACTCGCTTGTTGAGGGCTCTATGATACCCATATCCAACATTTTCTGGATTTCCTTTTCCACAGCCTCCCTACGGGATGTGGGTATTCGATATGGCCGCAACCGCATGACCCTCTGTGGTTCGGTTTGGATGGCATGTTCAATCAACGAGGTTCTCCCCGGGGTGAGGGAGAATACATCCTGAAGGGGGGATAGATAAGTATTCAACTCTCGTCGCTGTTCCCTGGGTAGATCGGGATCTATGCTTTGTTGGAATAAGGAGTCGTTGTTGTCTACTACTCCCATTAAAGTTGGTCTGCTCCCTTCCCATCTTTTTAGTAGATTGATGTGATATATCTGTGTGTTCTTTTTATTCCCTGGTTCTAGCTCGAGACGATATGTCACAGGAGTTACCTGATCAAGAACTTTATATGGGCCTTGCCATTGACCCAAGAGCTTATGGTCAGAGGAAGGTCTCATTATCAGTACCCAATCTCCTATGTTTAGGGCGCGTTCTTTCTTTTTTTGTCGTATCGTTTCTTTTGGGCTTCCTTGGCTTGTTCTAAGTGGTCCTTCACTACACTTCGTATTTTATGAAGGTGTGATTTTAGTCCGAATATATATTCAGGGAGGGGTTTAGTCCCTTCTGGTTCTTCTTCCCACTCCTCCCTCTTCATATCAAGTAGGGTGTGTGGCTGTCTCCCATATAATAATTCAAATGGGGAATACCCTGTGCTTTTTTGTGGTTTACATCGGAGAGCAAACAAAGCCAAGGGTAACATATCCTCCCATTTCCTGGCTTCTAGATCAAGCAGCTTTTTCAGTGTGATCTTTAGGATTGCGTTGTATCTTTCCACAAGCCAATCCGTTTGTGGGTGGTAGGCTGCCATACATATCTGTTTTATACCTAGATGTTGACATACTTGCCTCAGTAACCTAGAGACAAAGGGGGTTCCCTGATCTGTTAAAATCTCTTTTGGGAATCCAACTCTCGAAAAAATATTAATCATCGCCCTTGCGATCTGTGTTGCGTTAGGCTGTCGTAGGGCTACAGCCTCGGGAAACCGGGTAGCGTAATCAGCCAAGACCAAAACAAATCGACACCTACTATGGGAAGGAAGGAGAGGTCCTATGATGTCCATCCCAACTCTGGAAAAGGTCTTGTCTATTATTGATAGGGGCCTCAAGGGAACCTTTGTAGGTTGTCTTTGGCTATTCTTCTGACAAATTGGACACTCCCTACAGTACTTTCGGACCTGATGGTAGACACCAGGCCAATAAAAGTTCTCTAGGATGGCTTTCTCCGTTTTTTCTCCCCCGAAATGACCTCCTAACAAATGACTGTGGTCAAGGAATAAAACTTGTTCTCGATATTGCTGAGGAACCAGCAATTGTGGGGATTGGCCTTGTCCTCCTATACGGTACAGTAGCCCCTTTCTTTCCAAGAATTGGGGACCTACTTGATTAGGGTCTTCCTGAGTAGATTCATTTTTCCATGCTTCTCACAGGTTAGGGTCTTCTCTCTGTGCCGCCGGAACCCTCGGTCATGTTTCCATAGATCAGACGCCACTGTTTTGGATAAGGCCACTCTTGTCCATTCCCGTTTTTCTCTTTTCTTCTGTTTCTTGCTTTTCTTTGGTTTACCGGGTGGTACGTCTAACTCGCCCAGTTGGGAGAAGGGGGCAGTTTTTCTCCACTCCTCCTCGTTCCTACTTCCATGAATAAGTTGGTTTAGATGTGGATAATCATTCCCCAATACCAGGGGTTCCGGTAGCTTGGGTATGAGACCTACTTTAAGAGCTATTGGTTCCTTAAAAGGTGTATGCTGCACACAGACCTCAGTCGTTGGATATCGCTTTTGGTCCCCATGCACGCACTGGATATTCACGTGTCCTGTAAAGTCTTGGCTCCTCCGGTAATAGCACCGGGCTGCATTACACTTTGGTGACATCCTGTGTCTACTAGTGTCGTTCTGTTTTCTCCATTCACCTTCACGTCTCGATGGAACGACAGGGGGTCTATGGGTTTTGTGGGAGTACAAAAGAAGGACCTGGTAAGACTAATATCCATGGTTTCTTCCTTCTGGGGACACACCCGGGTGATATGGCCTTGTTGTCCACAGTGGAAACACAGCAGTCCCGGCGTGATGTGAGGCCGTATAGGTACAGACGGGGAAGCCATCGGCATTATAACGGTTTCCGTCTTCTTATGGGGGGGTTCTTGGTTGGTTTTGGCAGAGCTCACCCTGGAGGTCTCCAGGGGGTGTCTTCTCGTTCCCTCTGGATTTCCTGTGTCCTACTATAAGCACTGGCGACCTCTACGGCTCTTTCAAGAGTTAAGTGGGCTTGTTGTCTGACCCACTTTTGTATGGGAGGGTGCAGGGATGATAGATATTGTTCCAGGTATACTTTTTCCATAATCTCTTCCTTTGTGGAGGTTCTAGGTTGTAACCAGTGATCCGTCATATCCCGGACACGATAGTAGAAGGCTCTTGGTGTCTCTTGGGGTCCTTCCTTGATTTGGCGTAGCCACATCCTATACTTCTCCTCATCCACTCCCAACCGTTCCAAAATGCATTTCTTGACCTCCTCATATGGTGTTAGCCCAAGCTGGTTGGCTGCCTGGTAAGCGGCCTGGAGGTCGCCTGTAAGGAGTGGACCCAGATATTGTCACTACTGTTCAGACGGCCAGGAAGCAGCTCTTGCCATTCGCTCAAAATTGGAGAAGAAGAAATCTGGGTCCTCCCCAGGGACATATTTTTGTAATAGAACCGACAGGAGAGTGGCTTGGCTTTGTGGTTGCCCCAAGGTGTCTGCTAGTTTCTGGACCATATTTTCTTGGGTTTGGTTTTGCTCGGTCAGAGTCTTGTGTAACCTCTCGCGATCTCCCTTGGCTGCGACAAGGAACCTCTCCATAATCTGGCCCAGCTTTTCTTGATTCTCTGCCATCTTCTGTAAGGCGGCCTCCATTTCCTTTGATCCCACTTCTGACACCACTTGTAGGAGGGATGGTTGGAAACAAAATCTAGGAGGCCGGACTATGGGCTCAATTTTGGCTGTTTATTGAGTTATACAAACAAAAAACAAGTTCTCAATCAATCTACAGTCCTCCTTTCTTTCTTTTCTTTTCCTTGTCTTTCTTCTTCCGATGTTCTCAGTGATTTATGGTGGTTTTCTGACTACTTCTGTCCCGTTTTGGTGTTCTGTCGCACTTTGAATTGGTCGTTCGTTTGCTGTTTACTTAACATCTCTTCTCTTCTCATTCCTTTACAGGTTCCAGCACCAAAGACGGACACACCCCAGGAGGCTCGGATGAAAACAGGAGAGAAGGCGGTGAGTATCAAGATCTTCTTTTGTTATTACTTTCTATAGGAAAGACCGCCACCAAACCGAGAATGGGTGCCCATAGGCTATAGGGTTTTGTGGTGATGATAGGTTGTGAAGGAATAGAAAAGTCAACGTCCACACATGCACCCAGGTTCCCCTTTTCTTCTTCTCCCTGTCTTTTCTTTATTGAGCCAGGGGGCACAACTTCCCAAGTCTCGGTGGTAGGTATGTATTTAGGTCGGGGGGGAAGGGGCTTTGTACGAACAATAAAGTTGAGGGTAAAAGGGAAAAAAAATGAGATGATAAAAAAAATACTTTAGTCCTTGTTATAACGATAATATTGTTGCGTCTGGTCGGGTTCATGCACAGTAGAGACAGAGAGAGGGAGTCAATCACCACACAATCCCCACCCCCCTACCCTGTCTGAGCACTCACCGTGATAGCCGCAAATCTCCTGAGTTGCGGTAGCGCTGAATCGGCTCTCCCGAGGGGTCCACCACTCTTCGGACCAGCTCTCCGCTACGTCGTCTTGTGGGTCCTCTCGGTCTTCCAGGACTTGGAATCGGCGTGTGGAGTCTTCTTTCTCCGCGTTCGGCGTCTTGACCCCGTCTTCACGATGTTCTTCGGCATCCTCTTCGACTTCCTGCTTCCGTTCGTTGTTCTGGCTCTCCACCTCTTCCTCGGTTGGATCCTCCTCTTCAAGGCCGCCTCTCTCTGCTGATTGGCTTCTCAGCGAGGCGGACTTGCCGTCAACCTGCACGGGGAAGGTCAAAGGTTTAACCCTTTGGTCACTTCCCCTCGTCTCCACATGCCCTCGCTCTGCGCCAGCTCCTGGGAAAACGGCACCAGGTAGGGATCGGGGCTCAGGTCGTGTCTCTTCCTCACATTCACCCTTGGTCTACATCAGGTAAGTTGTGGAGTGCTGTGCAGCGCAGATGTAGTGACGCTGTGTTAATTGCATGTGTGCCTAGGAAGTGTACAGTACAAGGATGGAGTAGGACTGTGCAGTGCATGTGTAGTTAGTATATATACTTAATGTATAAATGCAGAGAGGAATAAATTACATGAGAGATGTAATGCTGTGCAGTGCATTTGTAGATAAAGCATGTGCTGAGTGTATGTGTGATTGCGTGGAGTACATTATGAAAGGTAAAGTGTTATGCAGCTCGTACATAGTGAGTGTGTGTGCTGGCAGGTGTGTGTTTGAAAAGATAGAAAAGCTTCAGTGCGGAACAGAACAGTGTATGCTGGATGCATGGGTACATGCAAGGGTACAATGCATGGTGTAACAGTGCTGGACTGTAAGTGTGATGTGAAAGTACAGTGAGTGAGTGCAATGGTACATTGTATGGAGGAACCTAGATTCCATTTTGGGAAGCCCAGGACTGCCTCATAAAGATATGATGCGGGGATGAATCTCCCGCAGAGAGATATGTGTTTTGCTGCATTCCTGTGAGCTGGGTGGAGACATACTGGATGGAATGGGAGAGTCCCTTTAGACTTCAGAAGACTGCTCTTTGATTCAGTTAGAGATTACAAGGAAAAGGCCTGGACACATCTCAGGAAGGGAGATGGGGCTGAAAGAGAATCATAAATAGTAGAGCTGTGGGTCTGGGATTGACCTTTTGATGCACATATCACTGTTGTTGACATACAGGTGTGAACTCTGGTCAATCCCATGAATCGTGTTGTGGACGACCAGCTTTAGAGTCATGCTGTGACAGTCATCTTTCATGAAGGGAGATAAAAAGGAGAAGTGCCCACTTCAAAAGAAGCAGAACCCAGCATAAAGCTTCAAAGAGCCAGACCTTAAATCACATTTGGTGCCTGGAAAAAGACTAGAAGAAGGGAAGTTGAGTCCCCAAAAATGTGTCATCTGACAAGAAGCCAGATGGGCTGTGTGAGAAGGGGAAGCTCTGCAAGGCTTCTGCCTGTGACCAGGACTGGAGGCCAAGGCCAAGGCCAAGGCCAAGGCCTGTTGGTCTCCCTGTTGGGTAAGGGGACATCATGCAGGAAAACCAAGACCACCTGCTCTGGAGCCCGAAGCACCACTGCCTGCCTGCTTGCCAAGAAGACCAGTGTGCCCTGTGAGGAAGAGGAGAGCATTGGAGGTACCAAGGTCAAGTGGGGTGCCCTACCGTGTGAATTTTCCGTGCAAGGTGTGAGCAAAGGTCAGGCCATTGTCCATGTGCAAGATTGCTTTCGGTGACCCCGTATGCCAGGACTGTCTGTGTGTTGAGTGCCATGCGGGTCTTGCTACACCCATAACACCACACTGTTGTGACCCCATTTGCCAGAGGGGCCTCCGGTAAAGTGTCTGCTTCAAGGAGGGTCAAGACATGTGACTGTCTGGGCCAGGACACATTTGCTGGGAAAGCCTGCTCCCGTAAAACCTTGTATCATGGCAACCGTGTATGCCAGCAAGGGCTGCCAGTACCAACATTGCCAAAGGATTTGGGCTGCACCCGAAGAAGAGACTGAGGCTTCGATCCGCGGGCAAGGCAAGTACTGTGAGGGAACTGCCCCGACTTACCACTGAGGACTGCCGGAGATTCTGTGGACTTCGTCGCACCCTCGCTGGCTCCAGTCGGGAGCTGAAGAAAGGAATCCTTCCGCCCCATTGAGCGAAGTCAACTTACATCAGGGAGCTGCTCCAACATCAGGGAGACCTCCGGCATCACTGCTCAGGTGAGAGAGCCTGCGAAACCAGGTACTGCCACATGGGCTGTGAGCAGCTCAACCTCACTGAACTGAGCAGGAGTTGCGGGTGTGCATTTGAAGGCACCTGCTGCATTGTTGAACTCTTCTGTGCTTGGAGAGCAGGTAAGATGTGAACTGGGCCAATCGGACCCAGGTGGAACTCACTGCAAATGGTGCTGCTGATCTATAGCCACTTTTGATGAAGTTCCTAAAAGGTCAAAAGGGAGAACTCTTGAGTACGGTTTAATAGTTTGCATTTCCCTGATGTGGCCACCAGTGAATAAGGAATAACCCTTAACATGTAACACGAAGGAGGGTGGGACAGGAATTTGCCTGACAGCTACTAGAGCGCCGGCCTCCAGAGGGATTGCGTTGTTGCATGCAAATGTCACATTTCTTTGCATATGTAGAGTTAGAAATAAAATTCTACCTTTTCTTATAACAGCAAGTATTTGTCTGGAAATTTATTTTTTGTTTGTACTGTTTGCACTTTGAGTTATGAGTCATGTTTACTGACCTGTATCTAAAGTCAAGTGCAGACGCGATACTTGGACCAGTTGAGCGGAATCTATTGTAGGTTGGGCCCCGGAACATCAGGAGCAAAAGGCTTCAATTACCACAGTTGGACCCAGTAGACCCTGTGTGCCCCGTGACCCTCTGAAAGGTGTTCTGATAGGAGCTTTAGAGCCATACCCACTCCACACAAAGATAAGCCCTTTGATGCTGTCAGCCTCTCAATGGCCTCTTCCTCAGCCCTAAAAGGAGACGCAGGAGCCATAAACTCATCTGAGTTAAATCAGGCACAGACAACTACCATGCTTCCCCCAGGTGACTGCCATTTGTTCACCCAGAGCACCCAGCAGATCAACGTAGCCACACCATTTTGCAGTTATCACTTTGCTCAATTTGCTAGCTCTCAAAGCGACCCCAACCTCCTTATAAAAAAAATCAGTACCCTCTTTCACTGCCAGCGAAGGGATTGATATTACAGTATCTCTGGCCTCATTAAGAAAAGACCTAAGTGAAGTTAAATTATCTGTTTCAAAACTAAATTCTAGGCTGACCAAAATCTTGGAGTTATTTAGGAAACCAACTGAACTATCCATACGTCAAACAGAAGATGACTCTTTGAGTTATTGCCACTCTATAATCCCAATTATATTTATATGGCTATAAATTGCAGGCCAGCCCAAAGGCCTCTAATCTAGTCTCATGACGCTATGAAATTGGCCTAGTAACCCACATCCAAGGAGGAACCAGAAAGACAAAACAAAGGTACTGGACCACACACAAGCAGAGCATGGGCAGGATGAGTGACTTGCACTTTAATTAATCAATCAAGCAGGATTTATAAAGTGTGGCGAACCACAAAATAGCGCATCCAGGCACTTGTATGTCCTGGAGGCCTATTCGATCAGCCAGGTCTTGAGGGCCATTCAGAATACGAGAAGTGAGGTGATGGTCCGGAGTTACGTGTGGAGGCTGTTCCAGGTCTTTGCTGTGATGTAGGAGAAGGAGAATCCTCCACTTCTGCTTCAGTAGATGCATGGAGTATGGGCAAGTGCAAGGGAGATGGAGAGTAGTTTTCTCAATGGTTGGAGGAAATTTAGGCACTGGTTAATGTAGGCAGTTGTGTAGAGCCTTGTGTGAGTGGGTCAGCAGCTTGAATTGGCATCTCTTTGGTGCGGGGAGCCAGTGGAGTTGCCTGAGGAGGGATGTGATGTGGATTTGTCAGGGAAGGCCGAGGATGAGTCTGTATGGTCTGAAGCCTCTGTAAGAGGTGTGAGGTGATTCCTAAGTAGAGGATGTTGTCTTAGTCCAGTCAGCTGGTGATGAGGGCCTGTGTCACAGTGCATCTCATATGTAGCAGTAGCCACTTGAAGACCTTACTTAGCATGTGCAAAGTGAGGAAACAGGTTTAGGAGACATCGCTGATCTGTGATTTCATGGTGAGCTTGTTGTAAATTATAATTCTGAGGTTTCTGGCATGGTTGGAAGGATTGGCTGTGGGTCCTAGGTCTGATGGCCACCAGGAGTCGATCCATGTGTTGCTGCTGTTTCCGAAAATCAGGTTTTCTATCTTGTCTGGGTTCATCGGCAGGCAGTTCTTCATCCACTTAGGGAGCTCACTGGAGCTACGCCAAAGAAATCAGTCACTGGCTGGAAAGCCCCACTTTGCTAGTATCCACAAGCCATGCCAAAATAATCACATGATAGTTTTCATGATGAGCGTGCCAAAGTTAAAGTTCGGGCAAAGGGAAGATATAAGTTCTTTGATTTACAAAGTCTAGCATTGGATAAGTTCTTACCGTCACAGTTACTCACTTTTACATTATGATATATTACATGCACAATGCCTGTCCCAACTACATGATGCCCATGATTATATTAAACTGACTTTAGAGGGACCTGATCTTGTGGATGGGCTATTGGCACTGAATGTCTGAATTATTCCAGTGATGGGCTTGACCATACAGTTTAAAAGAAATATAAGACTTCCATCAGACAACATCTCATTGGGGAGAACACCTGTCCAACTAGTCAAAGTCAGAGGGGAGCTCCTTCCACTGCCATTCGAGGGCCCTGAAATAACAGGAAGCAGGGGACACATCTCCTAAAAAAACTATCTGCTGGGTCACCAGTAGAAGTAGGTTGACTACTCAACTCCCAGCCTTAGAGGCAGGCACAGAGTTCCATTGGCTCGGCTAGCATATCCCAACCTGCAGATAACATGTCTTCCAATACCAGAGTGACTGAGACCTCAATCTTGAAAACGCCAATTGCACATAAGAATAAAACTTACATGGGCATGTTTCTAAGCCTAGGAACCCACAACAGACAGGTATGCATAATCTATGTATTCTTATTTCAAGCAACAGGAATTTAACGTCTAAGTTTAGCAGGGATCATGCAGCACTACAGTTATTGTTTGTAAATGTGGCAGGCTTCCAGGGCAAAATCAATGATCCCTCATAGGGCAATTCTATAGACCAACACAACCTAATATGAGCCAGGTCTTGATTTCCTTCAAGAACCTGGGGAGTGCTGTTGTCTGCCGGAGGTGGAGAGGGATCATGTTCCAAGCCTTGGCCGCGAGGAAGGAGAAGTAACACCCTCCTGTTCTGGTCTTCTTGATGTGTGGTGCCTTAGCAAGGGAGAGCTGGGCTGAGCAGAGGGATCTTTGTGGTGCGTGGAACAAGAGGCGGTGGTTCTTGTAGGCAGGCCCAGTGTTGTGGAGGGCAATGTGGGTGTGGATGAGAAGATTGAAGGTTATTCTCTGGGAGCCAGTGTAGTGTGCGCAGGTGTTGGGTGATGTGGCAGTGGATCAGTAGCTTGAGGACTAGTCTGGCAGAGGCGTTCTGGATGTTCTGGAGTTTGCGGGTGAGGTTCTTGTTCATACTGACATAGAGTGCCTTGCTGTAGTCCAGTCTGCTGCTGATGAGGGCGTGGGTGACGATTTTTCTGTGTTTGAGGGGGATCCAGTTGAAGGTCTTACGTAGGAGGCGGAGGGTGTGGGAAACAGGAGGAAGTGATGGCATTGATTTGGCGGTCCATTTTGAGCTTGGAGTCCAGTATGATTCCAAGGTTGTGTGCGTGGTCGGTGGGGGTGGGTGGGTTCCCGAGTGTGGGGGGCCACCAGGTGTCTTTCCAGGCATAAGGGTGTGGGCCCATGATAAGTACTTCGGTCTTGTCCGTGTTTAGTTGTAGGCAGCTGTTCTTCATCCACCTGGCAACTGCTTCCATTCCTTCCTAAACGTTGTGTCTGGAGATGTTAGGTTCGTTGGGTGGGGAGAGGATGAGTTGGGTGTTGTTGGTTTCGTTGGATAGGGAGAGGATGAGTTGGGTGTCGTCTGCATACGACATGATGTTGAGTCCGTGGAATCTGACGATGGGTGCGAGGGGTGCCATGTAGACGTTGAACAGGGTGGGGCTGATGGAGGATCCTTGGGGGACTCCGCAGGTGGTCGTAGTGGGGTCCGAGAGGAAGGGTGGGAGTCTGACCCACTGCGTTCTGCCGGAGAGGAATGAGCGGATCCAGTCGAGGGCCTTGTTTCGGATCCCAGCGTCATGGAGTCTAAAGGCTAAGGTGTGGTGTGAGACTGTTTCGAGGCTGCGGAGAGGTCTAGGAGGATGAGGCCCACAGTCTCTCCTCTGTCGAGGAGGGAGCGGATGTCGTCTGTCGTGCAGAGAAGGGCAGTTTCGGTGCTGTGGTTTTTCCTGAAGCCTGATTGGGAGGAGTTAAGGATGTTGTTTTCTTCTATGAAGGAGGCGAGCTGGCTGTTGACGGCCTAAAACTAATATATATATAGATCTGTTTACATAAACTTTAGTTACGAAGCATCCCCATCAAGAGCTAGTCGCCCTACTGCCGAAATTCTAATTTGAGTTAAAATATTCCTAAATCTAGCAATGAAATAATTGGTGATAGACAGTAATGATATTATTGGCCTGACAATCCATGGGAGTAATGGATGGATCTACAATCCCTCTGTGCAAAAAACAAGGAGTTCATTTCTGCTAGCTGGGGACTTTAAAGTAACTTACAAGCCTCTAGATTGTATTACCAGTCTACTTATCCTGAAGATGAGGCAAGAGGTATTCAAAAGTTACATGCTGACCCAATTAATCATGGTCGGCAGCTACTATCTAGCTAGTATCTTTAACACTCTTGCATGGACTACGCGCACACAATCAGCGTTCTAAGTCTAATGCACACAGATCCCACACCTTTTCCATAGGGTGGTGTGTAACGGTAGAATTGATTATGTCATCCTGGACGTAGAATTATAGCCCACCATGGTAGAGTTTAGTGTAATACATAGAACAGATATCGATCATAATGAATGAAAGTTAACATTGAGGAGTATAACTTCTCTGATTCCATACTTGAACCAAAATATTCTGGGACATATCTCACCCTTGGAAATATTAGAAAACCTCTCAAATGAAAAAATTTGGTAAATAAAAACTGACACCTTAGCACAAATCTATGAATTATTCAGCAGTCTTCTAGGCCCCATTGTCGGCCAAGTTAGTAGTGAGATCCCATTTTGAAAAAATTCATACTATTTTGTTCGAGGCCTTAAAAAATCTGTTTACAAAAGGGGTCCCACCACCCACATTGCATGTATCTAAGAACAACCCATTGGTCTTGCGCTAATGTCGAAAGGCAAAGTCAGCATTGATCATGGCTATTAAATCGCTGGATCTGAATGGAATTAGGGAGGTCAGATATAGTTGCAAGCAAAAAATATCCACTTCTAGGCAGAAATGGATAAACCAATTCTTGTCCTACCTCTTGGAGCTGTGAAAATGAAAGACAAATTAGCTTTTTTGCGAATTGTTGCTCATGGTAGCCTCACAACTAGTAGCTCACTTGAGCATTTTAAACAACCGCATGTATGGAAAACACACTTCCCTAAGTTATACTCTGGCCATGATATTGCCTGGAGTGCACTATCTGTGGATGCCTCCACAACTCTAAAGGTCATTTGCGCACCAAACAGAAATTGACGTAGATCATGATGCCACTTATTTTACCTAGGAAGAGATGATCAGAGTCATAGAATCTCTACAACATGGGAAGCCGCATAGGGCTGGTAAGGTTTCTGGGGATCTGTACCACTCTGATATTGCAGTATGGGACCCTTATATTAAGTATTTGTCCAACAGGATTATGTTCAGTGAAAGCATTCCTGACTCTTGGCATGCAACAGAAATTATTCCCATTTTCAAGACGAGCGATAGGAGTTTACTAGGGAATTATCGGCCCATTACCTTGACAATTTGCAGAAAGGTTTCTGCTGCCAAATATTAGATAAATTATTGGATTGCATGGCTGATTTTAAGATACTTTCTCCTTTACAAGCAGGCTTCGACTCCAAAGTTGGCACAATAGATCAGATTTTTTGTTTCCCTCTAATTTTGTGGAAATACCCGAGGCTTACAAAGGGCTATTTGCATGTGGCATTTTTTGATCTGACAACTGGTTTTGATGTTGCCCCCAGAAAACACTAGTGGTCCACCCTCAGGTCAATGGGTATTCAGCCACATTTATTAAGCATTCTTATAAGACTCCATGAAGACAAACATGCTCATGTGACCTGGGCAGTCAGGGTGTGCTCACGGATTGCAATCCTGTTGGGAGAGGGGTACAACATAGGTACATACTTGCCCCAACTTTGTTCTCCTTATAGCTTAATGATGTTATAAGTCACCTCATTGGATGTACACATGACTCCCCTAAACTAAAAGGCTCCTCATTTCTAGCTCGCTTATTTGCAGATGGCACTCTTCTGATCTGGTGAACTGCAGTGGGATTGTAGAATCTGCTAAATAACTTTACTAAATTCTGTGACCTGCATGGTTTAGTGGTGAACACATCTAAAAGTAAGTATGACTTTTAATCTCCACAAAACCCATAGACAAGGATTAACGATGAAGGATTTACAAAAGGTAGGGACATTTGACTAACTTGTGATTAGGGCCAACAAGATGCATATCTGGAAGTCACACATATATAAAAGAATGGCAACCTTGTTACACAGATCTCTGGTAGTTGCCAAGAAGTAAAATAGCACAACACTAAATCTGTTACACCAGTAATAGAGCTCTACTATGGCAAGGTGCAAAGTGCATCACTATTTGGGGAAGAAATCTGGGGAATAGGAAACACCAAAGATTTGGCACTCAAAGAGAATGGCTCTTTAATATTCTTCTTTATCCTACCTGAAAGCACTCCAATTATACCCCTATTTTGACACAGGTCCTAAGAGAACTGGGGATCTAGCCACCCTAAAACCGTTTCTCTTTTGGATCAGGTTGTTGTCAACCCCCAAGCTACTGTCATATAGAACAAGCCTTGTAGAGATCTTGAATATCAACAAAGCACACTCCATAACTTTGATCAACGACATTACATCATGGTACCAGGTCTTAGGAAGTACTGCTTGCACCCGAAACTTTACTTGTAGGTAAACCGAATACTGTGTATTTTTTCCATCCACCTCCAAACTTGGCTCCAGGGCTTATGCTATTTCTCAGTTCACACGAAAGTACACACTTCAATTATATGCTGTGTAGTATAGGACCGTAAGATCTTTACTACCATTTCATTTCTGACCCTGACTTTCTCACATCTATAGCTAAAGCTAATGCCACTTTTGCTATTTCTTACCAGCTCAACCCACCCATTATTTCTAATATGCTCACCTGTTCCTTTCCTTATCCTTTATTTAAGACTTTCTCTTTCGCAAAGCGTCCATCTACCTTGAAATTTCACTCCATCTTACTTCTTTTTCCTTTAGAATTTCTTGAACATGATATCTACTCCAAGATAATCTTCTGTCTTGAAAACAACTTTCAATTCTCTCCTCTTCAATCTGGATTTCATGTAGGTCCCTTCTTGGAAATAGCTCTTCCTCATTTACTAACTTCAGCTCAGAGTAATAAACTATTCTCTCTATTAATCCTTCTAAAATGTTCTAGCGTCAACCCTGCCATTTTGAATCTCTCCCTTCTCATTACTAGAATCTTGGGTACTTCTCTTCACTTTTTCACTTTGTGTCGGTCTGATCACAATTTGCTCTCTCTTTTGCTCTAATATGGAGTTCCCTGAGCTTTGCCCATGGCCCTATTTCATCTCCATCAATACCTGTTCTGGCTCCTCTGATCTATTTCTTAGGCCTTTTCTGTAACTTTTACGCAGAGAATTCCTGAATATTCCATTCCTCTCTTCCTTAGAGTCCTCTTTCCGCAACATTTCACCAAGGCACTTGTCCTCTGTCCAATCCTGGTTGCTGTTTAACTCCCTTCATATTAATCCTTTATAAACTCAGCTCCTCATTTTTGCTACATCTTTCCTTTTGTCTGTCTTTCTTTTCTTCAATACTTTACTTCCTATATCTGCCTCTAAATACTGTCCACCAGAATATTGGTGTTATCTTTTATTCAACTCTTTCCTTCTCTCACCACATCCCCTCAATTAACTTATCAGATAACTTTAAACTGTACAACCTGTGCAAAATGTACACCTTCATATTCGTCCATGATCAAATTTAATACTGCTCTCATTTTCTTTTTATTTGACCACTACTCAGCTCTTCTTGGCCATCTTTTGGTCTATGCGCTTGATTATCACTGCAAACTGATCTGTTTTGCTACTCAACTCATCTTCAGGTTACCTCCCTCTGCCTTTAACTAATCCTTCCTTGCTTTTCTGAGATGGGTACCATCCTATCCCTGCATTCTGTTTCCTTTCTGTGCATTATCTTAAAGTGTTTGTTTTTATCACTCTTTTAGTTACCTTGCAAGCTTTTCTACTCCAAATCTCAGTGCATTCCTGCCCACTCTTGCATTAAATTATTCTTCATCTTTGCACTTTACCATTGGAATTATCTCCCTTTTCATTCTTGCTCTGCCCTTAATCTATACTCTTTCTACTCTCTTTCATTCTGCCTTTAACTTGATAATATTTTTCCATTCATAAGCAGTGGAGGGATTTTTTATTGAACGTAATTATACAGTACATTTGCAAAAGTGCGATATATATACAATATATACAAATATATGAATCTACCTAAGTTAGCAAGTTGGTATCTGATGGACCTTATTGGAAAGATCTCCACACAATGCAAGCTTATTCCTTGCTGTGAGATATCTTTGGACTTGGTGTGAATGAGAAGCAGATTATTCTCCTCCACACAGAGTGGTAAAAAAACATTACCTTTGCAAAAACAGCATTTTGTGAACTTTTTAGCTCAATGTGTAGATGATGATACACATGAACTGTAGACCATTATATTTCTTTGTTTCATGCATCAAAATGGTCGTTTAGCAAGCCAGACAGGCTCTTTATTCCATCAGGCATGTCCCGCTGTAGGCTGGAGACATTGGTTCCGGCTTTGAAAGCCCAGAGCTGCTGTTGGTGCATGTCACCTTCCACAATCCCCCACTATAAATTGCATCAGGCAAGGGAGGTTGAAGAAAGAGGGAGGGAGGTGGGTAATAAGAGATCAGAGAGGGAAAGAAGAGATAGGTAGAGAGTGAATTGATGGACGGAAAGAGACAGAGTGAGGAGAGCAAGGTTTGGCTGTGTTTTAGTCAGTGCATGTAGGAGACTGGTCATGTCTTGGAGGGCATGTGGAAAGAAATCTGTCACTACAGCCCAGCAGTTAATAGAGATGTAGGGCACTATTTAGTCTTTGGCAATCAGAGTAAAAGAAGTTAGAGTGGCGGAGGACTTTATGTGTGCCGCTCTGCCTTTACTCCACCCACCGAATTTAGAGTTCACCACCTACCTTGGGGTAAACTTGTTGGGTTTATACGAATCACTGTCACTACAGTTCTTACAAAGCCACTGAAAAGTTTGGTGTGCATCCATTGTAGTTAATGGGTGCAGAAGAAACTTTTTAAAGTATTTACTTTACTAAAAACAAACTCCAGTAAAGGGAGATACTTTTTAGAAAATTAAAAATGAATGGTCCTAACACAATGGGAGATCTCTTCCATGGTGTGGGGGCATTGTTTTTTATTCCTACTGTCCCTCACCTCCAGGATATTCCCAAGAGGCAGTAAAAGAAAAAAAGCCATCCAATTGCCCACTCTAAATAGGGCGGATGGTTGGCTGGCTTACCTCCGATAGCCTGGAAAAGATTTAGTGATATAAATAGTGAATCAATATTTGAACATTTCATTTTGTCAACAGAAACACACAAAAAAAGGGGTTTTGAAGTGTGAAGTTAGGGATATGTCAGAACAGTCGATCTGGGACCAACCAACAGTACAATGCTGAAATGAAAAAAATCCATGAAAGGTTATGCAGCACCAGGAATATTTTGTCAAAATAACCTATCAATCAATCAATCAATCAATCAGGGATTTGTAAAGCGCGCTACTCACCCATGAGCGCCTCAAGGCGCTTGGGGGGGGAGGGCGTGCAGCTCCGATTCAGCCAAAGAGCCAGGTCTTGAGGCTCTTCCTGAAGGTGTGCAGGGTGGGGGAAAGTCTGATGTTGAGCGGGAGCTCGTTCCAGGTTTTTGCCACCATGTAGGAGTAGGCTCTTCCACCCGCTCTGGCTCTGCGGATGCACAGGGTTTTGGCGAGGGCGAGATTGGCGGAGCGGAGGTTTCTCTTGGGTACGTGGAAGGAGACTCTTTCGTTGAGGTATTGGGGTCCAGTGTTATGGAGGGATTTGTAGGCATGAGTGAGTAGCTTGAAAGTTACTTTCTTCTCGACGGGGAGCCACGGGATGTCTCGTAGGTGCTGGGTGATGTGGTCATGTCGTGAGATGCCAAGGATGAGTCTGGCAGCGGTATTATGGATGGTCTGGAGTTTTCGGAGAAGGGATTTGTTGATTCCGGTGTAGAGGGCGTTTCCGTAGTCCAGTCTGCTGGTTATGAGTGCGTGGGTGATGGTTTTCCTGGATTTTTGGAGGATCTATTTGAAGGTCTTGAGGAGGATGCGGAGGGTGTTGAAGCACGTGGAGGAGACGGTACTGATCTGTCGAATCATGCTGAGGGAGGAGTCAAGTATGATGCGGAGGTTGGGGGCATGGTCCGTGGGTGTGGGGGGTTGCCGAGGGTGTTGGGCCACCAGGTGTTGTCCCATGCTGAGGGGGTGGATCCGAGGGCGATGACTTCTGTCTTCTCCGAGTTGAGCTTGAGACAGCTGCTGCTCATCCAGGAAGGGACGTCTTTCATTCCTTCCTGGAAGCTGGGTCTGGTGGTGTCAGGTTCCTTCACGAGGGAGAGGATGAGCTGGGTGTCATTGGTGTAGGATACTATGCTGAGTCCATGCTGTCTGACAATGGCGGTGAGGGGGGCCATGTAGATGTTGAAGAGCGTGGGGCTGAGCGATGATCCTTGGGGTACTCCGCATCTGATCTCTGTGGGTTACGTAGAGGAAAGGCGGGAGTCTGATTCTTTGGGTTCGGCCGGTGAGGAAAGAGCTGATCCAGTCGAGGGCGGTTCCCTGTATTCCGGCGTCATGTCGTCTGGCAGTGAGGGTGCAGTGGGAGACGTGTCGAAGGCTGCAGAGAGGTCCAGTAGGATGAGGGCCGCCATGTGGCCCTCGTCAAGGAGAGTGCGGATGTCGTCTGTGGCAGCAAGGAGGGTGGTCTCGGTGCTGTGATTGCTGCGGAATCCGGATTGGGAAGAGTCAAGGATGGAGTTGGCTTCGATGAAGTTTATGAGCTGGATGTTGACGATCTTCTCAGTGACTTTGGCTGTGAAGGGGAGGAGAGAGATGGGTCTGTAGTTTTTGAGATCCGTCGGGTCTGCGAAGGACTTCTTGAGGAGGGGCTTGACTTCTGTGCGTTTACAGTCATCGGGGAATGTGCCGAATTCGAAGGTGGCATTGATGGTGCTTCGTAGCTATGGCAGCAGCGGCTCTGTGGTAGATGTGCAGCGGGCAGGGGTCCATGGGGGCTCCTGAGTGAATGCTCTTCATGGTCGTGGTGGTGTCTTTGGTGGGGACTGGCGTCCAGGTGGAGATGGTAGGTTGGCTGGCGTTGCTAGAGGTGTCTGGTGTCTGTTCGTTGAAGTTGTCGTAGAGGGACTTGATCTTGAGATGGAACTAGGAGCCGAGTTTGTTGCAGAGGTATGATGTCTGAGGCTTCGCTGGGCGGTTTGGTGAATTGCTGCATGATGCTGAAGAGTTCCTTTGAGTTACTGGAGTTGACGAGGATTTTGTCCTGGATGAAGGCCCTTTGGGTGGATTTGATGCGGTGGTGGTATTCTGTCATGGCGTTCTTGTAGGTGGTCTGAGCTTCCGGGGTTTTGCTGTTTCTCCATACTTTCTCGAGACGTCTGCAGGTGCATCTGGATTCTCGGAGGTCGGTAGTGAACCAGGTGGCTTTCATGGGGTGCTGTCTGTCAGAGTTACGGGGGGGGGCGAGCTTGTCTGCGCAGTTGGAGATCCATCTGTGTAGTTTGTTGGCTGCAGAGTTGTCATCACCAAGACAATGGAAGGGTGCCTGTCACATTTTGGGGTGCTATGCATAAGGCCTTTATGTCAGAAAGGAAATCAGATACTGATAATTGATCTGGGAAAATGTATATGGGAATAATGTGACTACACTGACTTCGTATGTACGTTTCAGAAAGAGATACAGTAATAGTGTGCAGCTAATTGAAGAGAGTATTATTGATTGTCAGCGAAGAGATACTTAAGGCGTTGGAGGAGATTATGGATAAAGGCTGGCCTGAGGCAATTTAACTCGAAAATTGTTGATTTACTTATGAGAAGTGTCTAAAAATTAGTAATTTGAAAATCTGTTTGAGTCTAAAGCTACCACTGTTTACAAAACAATAGCTTTACTTGATATTTTATTGTATAAACGTTAGATCATTTAGAATGTTAGATCCTTATTGATGTTGTTTATAGGTGATGCAAAATTGGGTAAACAGAGCTGAGTTTTGTTCCTTTCACTAGATGCCCCTTAAAAGCTTGACTGAGTCTGGTTAGCAATTAAGTCCAAAACATTTAGACATGCGATCCAATTAACTTTCCTAGTTTTCTAGGATCTCGGAAACTAAGGGAATCGAATAGAACTTGCTCTTAAGGTTGTTGTTATTTATCCATTTTAATTGCCAATAATATTTTCAGATACACAATTAATGGTGACTTAAATGTAGAGTTATTTTGGTTCTGTACGTATTATTAGAAACGACCTGCCCTACTAAAGTTTTGCATCAAATATTTTTAACAGGATTAAACACATTTAATGCAGATTTGGTTTAAGACACAATCAAAATCCCAATTTCTGTTACAAATGCCGCAGATTGGTGTGTAAAATTAGTCTCTCGATAATTACTGAGAATTTCTGCTATTATACATACTATTGCAAAATCATTTGACACGAGAATGGTGGATTTATTAGTCTGATGTCGGAACTTTATTTATTTGCTTAATTCGCAAAGCAAATGTTAATGAAATCATTTGGGAGAGAGGGGGGCAGACCAGACTGAGATCAATTTGTGTGCGAAAAAGGTCACTTTATTGAAACAGGTGCACATTACAATACCATGCCTGGCAACTGCCTTACAAAACTAAAACCTCGCTATAAATCCAATATCTGACCCCTGACCCTGCCTCCACCCCTACGAACCCCTCAAACATGCTCCCACCCTGCCATTAACATATTAACTTGAAATCACAGAAAGGTGTCAAGGGAGGTTTATTTTAAATATTCGCGATAAACCTGAGACCACTAATTCTGAGGTTTATGAGCATTTATTCTGCTTAGTTTTGATAATTCAAAAAGACATTCATAAATCAATTGGACATGTCTTTTAAAAGGAAACACTACATTAGTAAATCACACAATTGCAACACATTTGTATGCGTGATTTAGAATCATTTATTTTGTGAGACAATATATACAACACATACATAATACCAAACGTTATTTGTGCCAAAAATATATACAGCAAACCAATGATCACAAGACAAACATCGATAAATTTTGTGTGCCAGCCTGAAAATTAAACCAGTCCTGCATTTGCACTGAAAACACAAGGCGGACAATTGCTCATTCAAAGACACATGTCTACTGTCCTGCCTGTGGGAGGGTGGGGATGCATATCCTACTTAAGGGTGTTGACAACCTAGAAAAAGGGGGAAATCATTTCTATTCAGTCCCCTCGTGGCACACCCTGTTCTACCTTCCCCCACACTCAACAGCCAACGCGTTTCGAATCCCCAACAATTCCGGGATTCTCTTCAGGACTCGGACTTGGTTTTGTTTTGGCTCTCAATTATGCTGCAGACAGATGTCCATTATCTGTTCTTCAATTCATAGTTTTAATCAAGGCTTACATTTTATGGGTGTGTGGAAGCTCTTGATAATAATTTAAAAACAGTCCAGGATCTTGAGACTCGTGAAATGTAGTTAGAGCTCGCGGGCGCGTCGCCGTGAATTTCTTCTGCAATAATCCTGACTGTTTCCTTTCATTTCAGCCATGTGAAAGCAGTTAGAAAATCATCTTGCTCCTCTCATTCAAACCGGCAGCACATATTAACAACATTACAATGTATTGCAGTTAAACATATGTACTTCTATTAAACCAACATCCTATACCTGCCTTTCTGAAACTGTAAATAACAAAACATATACAACTGAACCTTAAACTACCTGTTTACCCTTTCCCTGCCCCAGTTCCCAACTTCCAACGCTAACCAAAAACTTCTGCAAACCCTGGCCAACTTTTCAAACCCCGCCACGCACCTGTTCCAAGCGACATTACACTTAACAAACCCCTGCACACCTGTCCCAATCAAAGCTAGCCATACCAAAACATTAAGAGCAGAGACACCCCCATACAATCCAATTGAAATTTGGGACGGGAGGAGGGCGGAATATTTTACGCTACACTCCGCTCCCAGCCACCAGGTCACCAAACCTAAAATGGTGGCTGGGAGCACCCCCGGCAGACCCTTGTAATTGGGCTATATTTGGGCTACACCATACACCTCACAAGGTTAATCAAAATGGCTGGCTGCCCTGCCTGCCCCGCCCCTCCCAAATTGCCCGGGGGGCAGACCTCCCTACGCCCGGCTGCTCCCCAAACCCCCATTGCTGTATTTGCCCATGCAAATAATAAAAGAATAGGTGCTGGGGCATAAAGCTCTGCTCAGAAGCACGGGCCGGCACCAGAGTGTCGCATACTAAAACTGGAATCCACCTCATGCCTCTTTAATTGACTACAAGACACTCCCTACCCCCTTATCTCACTCTTGCAGTTGCCTGCTATTCCTTCTTATTTGTCTGTGTATTCCTCTCTTACTCGTGGTCAATATCTGATGAGGAAAAATAAGTGCTGGTCCCAAAAATGAGTGCCAGTGGGCCTCACCAGCAGTCACAGGCTCAAATTAAGCACCTACTGTAGGCCTCATTAGAATTCCTTGCTAATCCTAATTCAGCAGCAAATGAAAGTCTGTTGCCAAATCAGGATTCCAATTTGTGCAGTGCTACCTCTCTTTTCCACCCACATGACTATTATTCGTGGCTGGCTGCATTCGTGCTAGGAAAAAATGCAACAGTTTTATTCACCTCATAATTCGGAAAATATTTGGTATTACAAAGTTATTCCCCCACTGCAATGTGGGGGAATCAGCATAATGTAGTAATATTGTACCCAGTAAATACTATGGTATTCGTGGTTAGCAAATTCTGAGGGGGTTGCACTAAGATTATATATGTAATACTTCACCTACTGTTTTCAGGCTGACAAACACACTGATGTACACTGAAAATGTTTGTGATAATAATGGGAAACCAATGCTTGCTTGATAACCTTCTGGGTTCCACTCTCATTGCCATGGACATTTAAGGCCTCATTATGCTGTCGATCCAACCGCCACCAACTGGCCGGCAGTAGTGGTCCCACTGAGACCCATGCCATCAATCCGACCGCTGCTATACATTGTAGACGGTCGGACCACAACAGTCAGGATGAAAGACCGCCACCTCCGACAGGCTCGTAGATCCCTTCGGGGCAGCGGTCAGAATCCTATTCCTACAATGGGGGTGGTGCATGTGCAGGCACTGTGGTAGAGCTTAGGATGTCCCTTTCTGACTGCCTTTTCATAGCTGTCTGACCGTTATGAAAAGGTCAGAGGGAAAGGGACTTTGGGGGCCCCAAGCTGGGTCCCCGTCGGCTACTGGTAAGTGGGTACACATGTAGTGGCCCCCCCACATATCCATTCACTGTGTGCGAGGCACCACATGATGCCTAGCACACAGTGTATGAATGTGTACAAAGTGCTTTTTGTACTGCGGCTTGTGCTGCAGCCCTTTTCGTTGGCCGCAGCACAAGCCCCACTAGAAAAAAAACACTTTCTGACTGCCACCATGGCGGTAAAATTGGAATAGGGTGGGTGGGACCGCCAATTCATTGCTGCATGGTCTCCTGCCCGATACGATGGTGGTCCGACTGACTGCCATCGTAATGAGGCCCTTCATTTTAAAGATCATATATTTCTTGTTTCGCTGCGAAGACCTTGAACTCCCTGCCTCTGCACCTCAGGCAATCACCATCGCTATTGCAATTCAGGAAGGACCTCAAGACCTGGCTCTTCGACTGAACCGCAGACCCCCCCCACTCAGCACCTTGAGACCCTCACGGGTGAGTAGTCGTGCTATTTAAGTTTACTGATTGATTGATTGATTGTTTTAAAAAATAAAAATAAAGAGAAATAAAAACAAATTATGAAAATTACATTTGTAGTTTAAAATAGAATAATCTAGCCATTGTAGCATTATGGCCAAACCGACAAAGCTGCTGACTTTGCAACTCGGGAACCAGGTTAGAGTCTGGCATAGGCTCAAAATCCTGTGATTCTGGGCATATCGCTAAATGTCCCTGGTCTGAAAAAAATATTGAATCTGTTTTTGTGTACTTCAGCTGGTGCTCATGTAAAGTGCTTCAATACTATATGGGCTGAGTTTGCGCTATATAAAACAGCCCCAAAAAAATATGATAATAATCAAAAGAAACCAGTATGTTCTGGGAGCCTTGACCTACCGCATCAAGGAAAACATTGTGTGCTATATTTTTTCTTTCTCGTCGACACAAATAACTAAAACAAGAGGAAGGAAATCTGATATTTGTAATCATAAATGTTTGGTAACTTCTGCTGTCTTTTGCGGGGTAAAAAACGTGCAATATTACACTTGATATTAGTTTTTAGAGGTGACTGAACTTTCCAACAAATTCATCCTTTATTGCATTGAAACAGGAGAAAGCACAGTGCAAACTACCCTTGTGTAAATTGAAATCTCAACCCTTTGTTTCCTATGGAAACTTATCTCGGTTTCTTTAGATCAGATATTTGATTGTGGCTTCACAGAAGATGGTTATGAAAAGCAATTCACCTGAGGTATGACAAGTGCTTTCAGAATCTGAGGACATAGACAAAGAAAAGAAAGAACATGATTGAAAGCGCTTTATTTTTAATTATAAAAATCAAAGCTTTGCACCTCTTCAGAGAAATGAAAACAAGGGCCCTTATTTATAAGGAACTGGCCTAGGTCAGTGCCGTCAGTCTTCTTGCTGCGCTGCACTACGCCCATGTGAAAGGGTAGAAACGCACCATATTTAGGAAATACAGTGCATTCCTGTCCTTTCCCCTGCAGTGCACAATTTGCTGCCTCCATTGCCAGCAGAATTTTTTTGTGTAAGAAGAAGCACCTTCCTGCACAAAAAAAATCCCGAGAGGCATTTTCCTCTTTCCATGTGTGCTGCAGAATGCAGCACACATGGAAAGAGTTAAAAATCGGGGATAAATAAAAATATTTCTTCTTTTTACGCCTGCCCTGGGTAGGTGTATGGTTTGGCGCTGCCCCAAGTTTAAGTGGTTAAGTAAATCTGGGGCAGCATCAAAATCTATGGGTGTTGCGTGGAAAAACACACCACAGCGCTCATGGAATGCCTCCTCGGCACAGAGCAAGACAAGGCAGCAACTTGCACTGCTTTGTCTTACTCCATATTGATAAGTCCATGCAAAGCCATTCAGAGTGGTTTTGGGTCACCTCATAGATATGATTGAGAGGCTTGCGCCGCCGGAGTGACGCTCCGGCTGCCCAAACCTCTCATAAAGAAATCCCAAAGTCTTTACTTTTGTAAAACATATTTAACTTTCATTATTGCTTCTTATTCAAATGATTCACACAAATGAAATATAATGATTTATCTATAACAAACTTTGCAAAGGGTATTTTTTACATTCTGAAATGTTGTCACTGTAGACAGGGGAGCAGAAGTATCCCACTGAAGCATAAAAAGGTCTTGATACTGATCAATGCAAATATGTGTAAAATCATGCAACTTTAACTCATGAAATATTGTGATATTCCATAAAACTTTGCAAAGTTACACAAAATGAAGTATTCATACCAAAATGGTGCGTACTGCTATCTCGCCTTAATTTTGTTAAGCAAGCACATGCCTTGTGTAAAAAAAATCTTGCAAGATAAAAAAAGGAGACTGGTTTGAGCAGTAAAGCTATCTCTGCAAAACATTTTCTGTGAGTACCAGTCTCCCGCTGTTCTGTGACAATACCTTTTTTTATGCAATTTGCTCTCTCTAAAATTGTTCTACAAAATTATATGATTCACAATTTCAAGACATTTTCAGAATTTCACATAAGAATGAATTTGGCAATACTGTGAATTTCTCGACCATAATTAAAATTTTGCCCAGGCCTAATTATTTTAAGTAAAATCAGAACAGTAATACTGGTTGTAAATTGAGATGACAATCAGAAAGAAGTAAATTATTTAGTTCACATTTATAATTGATTATTTGATTTGATTTAGGCATAGAACAGTGAGACAAACACCTTTTTTTCACTTGATACACACACATAAAAGAAGATATACAACATTGCCTTAATCCATACGAATACAGAGAATAAAATTCATTAATATTTTAAGAAAAAAATATAAATTTGCCAGAGCATACTTTTCTGAGAAAAAACTGCAGATTTGAGATATGCACTAGCTCTAAAACGGACTTCTTCATAATCAAGTTTTTAGAGATGTCAACATGCAAACCTACATTCGGGCAAAATAGATCTTTTTAAATAGGGAAATAAAACTTTTTAGCAAAAAATATGTAGAATTGACAGAAAAACATGAAATGTAAAAGGGATTGGCTAGAGAGCCCATCACATAGACAAATTTGATTGGAGTGTTATTATGTTCTAATTTTCACTTTTGAACTGTTTTGGTACTTCTAAATGCTTTATACATTTTCTCTAAGTTCAGCCTGTCTACTCTGTGCAATAGCCACGAGGGGTTAAGCTCAGGTTTAAATTATTGAATCCCTTGCTTGGACTTAACAGGTTAGTGAATGTATTATTTGTGATAGAATACCATCCTCCCCAATTAATAATTCACTTTCACTTCACTTTACATTTGTAATATTTTTATGCATTCATATTATAGAACATAATGTCTTCATTATTCTTCTCAGAGTATTTTGAGCTAAGCCCACATTTCTAAAAGGTGAGCCAGGGACATTTTAAGGGTACTTTTGGCCTGCAAATGTGAGGATTTGTTGACATTTGCGTAGTTGAAACCCAGCTTATGTGCATTGTATAGTGACTTGACACTTTCTAATCCATTGTTTATCATTTAATGTGTCACAGATGCAAAAAGCACATTCCATTTAGTTCCCATCCTAATATGAAAGGCGGAGATGTGGCCTTATGGTTTCAGCTATTACCCTCAGAACTGAGGAACCAGGCTCGAATGCCAGCATCATTTCAACAGCCTGTGTTTCAGGGAAAAACATGTAACCTCTCCTTGTCTTGAAAACAATTTGTAACATATTCTAGTTCTCATGTAAAGTTCTGTAATGGTCTCTAACCAGCTTCCTGCTATAAAAAATAAATACAAAATCAGTTAATTGTCTTCTTAACCAAAAACCATAGCTATCTTTTACTGCACATGGGTGCACCTTCAGCCTTTTGATCCTAGAAAAGCATTTTACTGCATGGCCATGTCTCACGTGGAATTCTCTTCAATGCAGTACAGCGGCTCAAACCTCGGCCAGTTCTGAACCTTTCCTGCCGTTGTTACTTCTCTCAAGTCACAATCTCTTTCAGTGGGAGGAGATGCATGTAGCTGGCTATACAGTAGTTAACAAGGATTGCTCAAGGAAATAATGGTAGCTGACGCTAGGTGCTATACGATGGACACAAAAGTGTGACTAATGTAGGGCCTAGAAATTAAAAAGGTCTAGCAGAGGCAAGACTATTCGCTTCATTGATCTCTTTTCTCATTGAACAGCACTGACTGAATTAGGACTTGCAGTTATTTTGCATAACTGACTTGAGACCATTTATAACATTAGTCTTCATTTGACTCAAAGATCAAGCTGTCAATGAAGATTTCAACATACATCTGTTTCCCCTTGTATAACACAGATATCTTTCTCGCCTGTATATTTAAACCTAGTTTGAGAACTTATTTACAGAACATGGAGCAGGAACTGCCCCCATTCAGCAAGTAAGAAACAAGCTGCAGAACAATTATCACTATACCTCATAATTAATATGTATTATATTTATAGGATACAGTTCCTTCACAAAATACTCAGACTTTTGAGGCTGTATCATAATGGACAAGTGCACACAGGTGACAAAGGGAGGTGTGCCGCCTTTTTTTAAAGGATTGTGCAGTCTGCTACTCTTGCACATTCACACTGCTCTGCAAGATAGCAAGTGCTGCAGATAGAAATGTACATATATAAGGCTACTGCATGTTTCCATGCTAGGGTGACCGCCTGTCCGTAATTTACATTGACTGTCTGTTAATTAACTCTAATGTCCCTTGTTCATGATGGCCATTTCAACTTTCAGACTTTGTCCATAATTTTAGCCTTTGAGATAAAAGACAAATGTTAATCCACAGTTGCGATGGGTCAGCTCAAGTGGAAGGGAGGGGATCTCCTATTCTGTGATCCTGAGGGAGGTGTACACAGCTAAACAAGAAACCAGCCTTCTTGCTAGGGTGTCTGATGCCTGAAAGAAATGTAAAAGAGTGCAACTGGATAATTTGCAAATGTAAGAGCTGCTTGGCAGCCTGTTTACGCATTAATTGATGGAGTTCACTTCAAGCTTCCCGACGACAAAGATTTAGAGGCATATTTATCAAGGGTTTGCACCAGCTCGCGTCACCAAGTTTGATGCAAGGCCAGTACAAACAGTTAGTCATATTAAAAAAACAATGCATCTATACAAATGCATTATTTTTTAAGGATTGCATGGTGCAAAAGCTGCACCGAATCCTGCATCTTCATGCAAGAATTAATATAAGTAAACAGGTGTTCCTGCGCAAAATCCAAGGTAACCGTAATGAAGTGGTATTTATTAGTGTAGCACTGCATCACCGTGGACAATCGCAATGCAAAGCTACAAATGCACCAGAATTGCTGTGCATTGGGAGCCCAGGCATAGGAAATGACGCAGTGGCTGTAGTACAAATTCCTCACTATCACAGTACACTCTGGAAGGCTCAACTACGCCATGGAGGTCGTCATACTGCAACTGGGAGTAGCTAGGAGACAATCACATAGGCAGCGAAGGAGGAAGGAGTGTGTTTTCTGTCAGCACATATCCCTCATTGACCTCAGGGAGGAGGAGGTCAAATAGTTCTACAGACTGAAGAGGGAGTCCATCATCATCATTGCTGGAGAAGATAGCGCCAAGTCTCCAGACAGCAACTGGAAGTACCAATGCCATCCCAACACATGTCAAATTGATAGCTGTTCTGCTCATATTGGCCTCAGGATCCTTACAAACCACAGTGGCCAGATTGGCAGGCATTTCACAGGTAGCATTTTCTGCTTTTCTCCCATCTGTGTTAGATGCCATTATAAAACACACAATCCAGTCCTGTCTTTTCCCAAAAGCTAGCTAACAACAACTGAATACCAAGCAAGGCTTCCACATCATTGTTGGAATTCCACATGTACTTGGTGCAATAGATTGCCCACATGTCTTGTTTGTGCACCCTGCAGCATCATCACAGCTGTACAGAAATTGCAAGCACACATACTCCATCAATGTCCAGGCGATAGTGGACCATCTGAAAATGTTCATCAATGTCCTGGCAACGTTTTCTGGAAATGCACATGAGGTGTAAATATTCCACCACAGTACCATCAATGAGTGGTTTCAGAAAGGCAGACATGGGAATGGGCTACTCATTAGTAAAGGGAGTAGAAATATACATTATACCAACTAAGAAGTTGTAACATATGACATAATAGCCATCTCTGTGTTTTTGACTGGATTTTGTGTCATGTTCACGTAGGGGGAGTAACTTACTACAACATGTAGTCAATGAAGTCCCATTGTGTGAGTCCCTCAATGAGCCTGCAATAGAAGTAGAAAAATCCTACAGTGAGAAGTATTGTGTCATCTCACACTGTGTAAGTGGATAGAACCACAAGTTCTGCAATGTTGAACAAATCAAAAGACAAATCATGTGGTCCACAATTTAATACAATATGATAGAAAGGATACATCTTAGCAAAGTTTGAGATGTGTGTATGTGCAATGGTAAGTCAGGATCAGTTGTCAATTTTACACTAAAATAACGGTTGTTGAACAAATTATGTGATCCTAACCACACATGTCACACATGGCAGCATCTGTAGGCTGATCAAAGAATCAGAAGAACAAATGGAAAAATAACTTCTAAATTGCATTGTATGTCATGCACTGAAAGTGTAGCATCAAATCTTGTGTAAATGTCAACCCTAGGTACATATGTGATACCAAAAGTACAAACAGAACACATGTACTAACTTTCCAGGGCATATTTACCATGCTTTGCAGAGCAATGCAAGGAGACTCAAAGGCCTGTACCATAACATACTAAACTGATGAAGTAGCAACACATGGCATTTATCCATCACATTACTTCAGGTATACAGAGATGTGTAATGTGTGAAGCATGTAAGTCAAAATGCAAGCACAAATGGTTGTGGACATACACAAATATTTGAAATGGTGGTGCCCGATAGGACATTTTTCTCTGCATGGTAAGAGTTGTGTACCCCTGCCCTGATTGCCCAATTGTATTGTCTGGATCATGAATGCTGGTATATTCGCATTGGGGAACATGGAATATGCATGTGTGCCATGACATAGGCCTGTGTCATGGGTTGCAGTCTTGTTGGACCAGGAGGGCGACGCAAAGACCTACCCTCATAGTTATGGTACGCTACTGCCTTTGCCAGGAGTAAAACAGAGCAAGCGTGTGGTGGCAGAATACCATGTAGTGATCAGTGGTTGTGAACATGACCATTAAACCCTGGGTCACTGGAGTGAGGCCTACTGGCTCACTCATCTCTTCAAAAGTTCTGTTGCTGTGTGTTCAACTCACCCCTGCCCAATATCAGGTTGATCTGGCAGTATGTGCGTGATAAAATCATGTGCTGAATGCATGTGCCCATGCAAGATATACACTACACATAAGGTGAAATGTGGAAGATTGCACATATGGCTAATGTGTGTGTGCTGGTAGTGTGAGTTCAAAGTGACACACTCTAGTACAATACAAAGGTACTGTAGTACTGAACAGTATGCGCAGACTTAGTGGGTGTTTTGCTTGTCAGTATGCTGGTAATAGCATAATACATGTGGCTTACAGTACTTACCACTGAATAGGCTGTGAAGTGCCTGCACCACTACATAACATGGAGGACCTTGTGTTCCCCTGTGTGTAAGGTCATGGCTGCTTGGGGAAAACATGAGGAGTAGAGAAATCCCACCAGACAGAGTTTGATAGTCCAGCAAAGCTGCAAGCTGGGTGGGACATACACTGGAGTATGGGAGTACCAGCCTGCCTCTGTGCTTCCCTAAGTGTGTGTTGAATCGATGATAGACCACATGGAAGGGTCCAAGACACATATCAGGAAGAGATAGATTGGGCTAAATAGGGAATCTAAAAGAGTGGGGCACAGGGCCCAGGATTAACCTTTTAATACACATATGACTGCAGCTGACATCCAGGTGTGAACCCTGGTAACTCATATGAATCTTGATGTGGGAGCAATCAGCTTTGGAGTCCTGCCTTGCTGCCCTGCTGTCTGCTGTTGCCCTGGCTTGGTGATAAGGAATGCACATGCATCCCTTGAACACAGAGTGAATCCTGGGGCAATCTGGATGGCCTCCTGTTATGAAGTCTCAGGGACATATAAGGCTTCCAACCACCCTGCTTCAGCACCTGGACACTGCCATCCGTCAATCTGCCCTGCCAAGTTGTGCCACCCCAGTCCTGGATTCATGGAAGTGGGCCTAAGGTGTTTGCTCCTGCAAAAGCAGTGCATCTTCTATAGAACTGGCACATTGCTTCTGTTGCACGGGTCGGAACTGGCACATTGCCTCTGTCGTGCAGGTTGAAACTGATGCATTGCTGCCATTGTGTGACCCTTAGAGTTCAGTGCAATTGCATTATGTATCATGCAATGTCGAGAATGTGCTGGTTATACCCAGGAAATTATGCAATGGGTGTGGCTGGCTGCATATCAAGAAGTGTAAATGTTACTTTCACTTTCTGTTAGTGTGTGATGGTTGGCGCTGGTGGTGTTTGGAGTGCTTGGCGAGTTTGAATGATTTTCTGGATGTTTGTGGAGTAGTCTGTCAGGTCTGTCCCTGTCAAATACAGTTTCTGTAGTTTTAGTGCCTAAGTGTTGTTTGTTGCCTTTGTAATAGTATTTGTATTGTTGCGTGTTTGTGCATTTTGGGGTAATAGTTAAATAGGTATAGTTCAGTGTTCAAGGGGTTATTTTTTTGTTTAGAAGGGTAAGATTAGTCAGGGCTTGTGCCATTGTGGCTGTGTCGGGGAGAGGTAAGAATTTCAGTGGCAGGGAGGTTGGATGTCTCATCTGGCTGGTGCAACATTTTCTGCTTTTGATGCTCACTGCAGGGGGAAGGGTGAGCCAGGGGTACCGACCAAGAGATCGGAAGGATTGGTGGGAGTGGGTACGATGCTACCTGAGCAAGGTAGTCAATGAGGAGTGCACCATCTCCCATCTAAAGCATTGTTGGGAGGATGTCATAGCCTGGGAAGCAGATGTTATGGACCATCTGTTATTGTAAATCAGAGGGTCCGCAGGTATGTATTAATGTGCCATCCACATGTGGTAATGTAGATAACTTTGTCAATGTACATATCAATATCAAAATTTATGTCTGATGTGTAGATGCCTTGTGACGCACAAGGCATAACAGAGTGACTCCAGGTGGCAGATTTATCAAACTGTCATACAAAGCAGCACACCTGGCATAAATGCAGTGTTGCCTTACAGGGAGCTACTACTCTTGATGCTAAGTAATGCTAAGCAGCCTTTTCTCCAAATGAGGGTTACCATTTAGCAATATCCAGTACTGAAGAATGTTTGGGCTTGTAAATGTGTTAGAATTAACCATTGATTGCTGTTTTCCCTCACTCATGTGATGCAAACAATGTACAATATGTGGCTATATCCACCCCTATTGCTAGATTCTCAATGCTGATCATTATCCACACTGCACAAGGATTTGGGTATGTCTGTGTAGCAAGTCTAGTAGGTATGTACCAAGGGGCACATCTATTAAATCTTCACGCAGCGCAGCACAGCACAGCACAGCAATTCACCTTGTCGGGCTGCACTGCATGAAAATGAAATGGCAGGAATGTGTTGCATTCAACAATTTATGGTGCATTCCTATCCTTTCCTAGCACTGGCACACATTTGGCTGCCTAGTGCCAATGCTTGCACACTTGTGTCATGCTGCAAGGGGGCCTGTGATGAAGCTGGACAGCAGTTCTTACAATATCACATGCATGGGCATGATTTTGAAATATGATGTAAGACATTTTTGACCTTTCACCTCCTGTCAGATCAGCCCTGGGAGTTGACTAGCCGCATTCCATAGTCTAACAAAGTTTACATATGTGTGTAAGGGTTTCTAAATGTGCCAAGACACTGGGATGTCATAGTGCTTAGTTAAGATTTAGAAGGGTTTGACTGCTTCAAGAATACTAATGTTGCAAGTAAGTGTTATGACTACATGGTTGTAGCTATGTGACGTGTGTATGTGTGAGCCATGATAGCTGTAACAGTGTGATATGGATGGGGAGGTATACATCATCTGCCAACAATTAACTCAGAATTATTTAACAAACACATCACACGTGTCAACAGATGTTAAGAAAAACAAGGAGGCGTGTTCATGTGAATATAGTGTCAACATAGGTGTAGGTAAGTGTTTTCTGCAGTACCCCACCCGAAATATGGAGATGGGATAAATGTGACAGTGCCTGTGTGTCGTGCCTAACGACACTTTGCATAAACATATATTGCAGTGTAACCAGGTTAGCCATCACATTGCAATCATTGCACAACAGATAGATGATGGAAATGTGCCAGTAACATCCCAACTTTGGTTGTGTCCTGGAACAATCCATGAAAAGGTACAATTGACATCTCAACATCTGTTGCCGCAGGGGTGTGAGTCATTTGTATGACATATAAACATTCCCTCAGTGTTACCACTTACCTGAGGTATAGCTGTTGTTATCCTGTTTTAGGGGTGACTGAGCCTCCATCAGAGGTGTCGATGTCAGACCTATGTAGAATGAAGTGAAAGTGGCCCCATTACACTGATGCTCTGGAAGCTGCATAGATGTAGGGCTGCTCATGTATTGTTCCAAGATTTACTTTATCAGAATAACCCTCAGTCTGTCTAATGCACATTGTGAGGGTAGATATAGACACAGCAGGGAACTTGCGCAGTTACCTAGCAGTTGTACCATGGAAGGCAGCCTGCATATCTCAGTAATTAATGTATCTGTTGACTACAGTGTGGCAATACAATAGTTGTAAACCTATGTAGTCCCAGTAGGCTTCACTGCATGCATAAATAGTCATTGGCCTAAGTTTGGCCATCAGGACATATGCTCTAGATTTAACATATTTTGGCATATCAATGTCAGCCTCATGGGCAGTATCTAACGTATGTGGAATTTATGTCAAGCTATTACGCAGTGCAATGGGATTTCATGACACAGTGCATTCCTGTCCTTTCCTACTGGTGGCATACTATTGCCTGCCTAGCACCAATGCAGGCACCCTTGCATCATGGTGCAAGGGGGATGCATTGTAGGCAAAATAGTTCTTGGGCAGGTAAGGACAGTTGCCTACATAATCACACTCCTGAGGCTATTTACTTTGTGTGTTGCAGAAGTACAGGGAGAATGAGGTAACAGAAACGTGAAATCTAATTGTTTCAACAGGTTTTAGTTCATGTGTAGATTTGATGTATCATGACATGCTTCCAGGTATAGCACTGTTGCTAAATCTGTGAAGCCATCAAAATAAGGGTGTTGATGCAGCGTGACACCCACCCTCCATCCATGGAATGGCTCCCTGCTGCAGAGTAAAGCAACTCAGCAATGTGCGATGCCTTACGTAACTCAAAATTACCAAGACATGCAGAGCCACACAAGCTGGCATTGCTGACTTGTAGCCCAGCACTAGCCAAGAGATGTCATATATTGTTGTACCTCAAACCATCCTGCACTCTGCCTTTCATACAGCACTACACACCAAGCTTCCTTGCTGTACTGTCTTGCATGCAATCTGTGCATTATTGCACCGTAGGGTTCATATTTCACAATCATCCGCACAACACTACACGGTAAGCCATCTTGCTGCACTGTACATGTCATAATTCCAATGTTCTGGGGAATCCTGTAGTTTCCTAGCACACACAGAGTGAATTCTAGACTCAAAAACACTGAGAACTAAAGAGCATTTCTGAAGTGATAATCCTCCTTCATAATTAGAAGTATGAAGCAGCTCAAGCTCACTCAATTCCCTCACAACCCCACGAGCTCATCTGCAGAGTCCAGCAAATCTCTTCACTCAGCTCCACTCTCTTGAACTTGTACATGACTCCTCTGGCAATTATCATTCAGACCCAGGGACACTGCATCATCGCTTAAACTGATGACACCCAGTTCATACAATAACTCTCAGGAGACACCCACACCACCAACAGTCGTTAGATTATGTCACTAACCAATATGGCTATCTCTATGTGATATTAGTCGCTAATACTCAACCTGACAAGATAGAAATGAGGACATTCTGCAACAGGTACTAACCCTGGTTGCCCACATGACTAGGCCCGAAACCCCCACCCTCCAAATAACCCAGATATCTGTCCATCATCCTGGAAACCTACCTCACCATGAGACTTCATATTTCCACTCTCACCTCCACCTGTTTTCACATTATTTCCATTGTTAGACATTTCTTCATATGGCTCCTTCCTGATACTTGTAAGACCATCACCCAGGCCCTCATCACATGTAGCCTGTAGTACACCAATGACCTCTATTACAGCATCTCTGCACACCTGCTGCACAAGAGGCCAACTATCCAACACACCACTGCCATACTATTACTCTTATCCTGCAGCATGCACAACATGTCACCTCAGAGAAATACATTGCCTCCCTATTCAGACACACTGTCAGTTCAAGAGGGTCAGTTACATCTACAAGGCACTACACTACCAGGGACCTGCCTAGCTAACACATCATCTACGCTTCCACCAACCAATCATGAACCTCCATTCTGCAACACTTGCTCTCCCACAACCCCACATATCGATATGAGCAAAACAGGAGGTAGGGTGTTCTCATACATGGCAGGCTACACCTGGAACAACCTCCCCAGCACATCAGGTCAGCTGCATCAAATATGGATTTGTACTAGAAACTGTACACCTGGCTCTTTGAGTGATATGACTTGAGATGCATGCACCTGCTCAGCACCTGGAGACCCTCTCGGATGAGACATTGACCCTCTACTAACTAAGCCACATTGACAATTGCGTCATGGTGCAAGGGGGCCTAAATTGGCACTGGCATTTCTGCCAAGTTTGCAAGGTCCATTCATGATGTGCTGCTCCAGTCCAGGTTTCTACTTTGTATTCTGTAACTTGTAGTCCTGTTTTGTGAAGAGGTAAATGATAATACAAGACCCAGTATTGAAAGGAAATACCTTGACTGGAGCAGCACATCACACATGGACCCGGGAAGCTTGGCAGGGCTGAACTGACCTGGTAAAATTGGTACTGGGCTGCAGCACCTAAAATGGCACCAAGTGATAGAACGCCTGGAACTTTTATTCGCCATCAGCCAAGACCTCCAAAAGGTTCCATCCCAAAATTGAGGGTGGCTCTAAAAGTGATGAAGACTTTGCGACCTTTAGCGACCTGCACAAAGTCTTTTTTGAGCATATTTTTTCACCCTTTACAATCTTTGGCCCGCACCCCAAGAAGCTTGTCCCCAAATCTAACTCATAGTTTAAGGGGGAATGTCACAGTCTAAGACTCACTTTGGAACAGGCCTTAAAAGCAAAGGATGTTTCACTCATCCCTGTTAATAGGAAAGCCTAAAAAAAGGCTTTAGTTAGAGTGAAAAAGGACTGGGATGAGCAGAGGTGGCGAACCTCAAGGACGCCTGCGCTGCAAAAAACTCTACTAAATACTGGTCGCTGGTGTCTTGGGGTGGCAATGTCTCAGTGCTGGAACCTACCAACTACATCTCCCCATCTGATTGGTTTGATCATTTTAAGAACCTATACCATGATGGCATCATGGATCTGCACGCACACAAGGCCCTCCACGGCACCGGACCAGCATACCTGAACAGCCGACTCAAATTCCACGCACCCCAAAGGACCTACGATCAGCCCAGCTCTCCTACACCGTGGTCCCCCGCACCAGAAAGACCAGATCGGGAGGCCGCTCCTTCTCCTTCCTCGCGGCCAGAGCATGGAACGCCCTTCCGCTCCACCTCAGACAGACAACATCGCTCCCCATCTTCGCAAGAAACCTCAAAACCTGGCTCTTCGACAGACCCCCTCCTTGATGGAATGGAACCTGCACCCCCCCCCACCCCTAGCGCCTTGAGACCCTTACGGGTGAGTAGTCACGCTTTAACAAACCCCTGATTGATTGATTGACTTGAGGGGGCCCCATCGCCTAAAATATACTTGAGCGAGGCTACCCCAATGCTTGACATCTCCGATATCTTAGCATCCTTTAATGCTATCATGAGCGGTAGGACTGCCAGGCCTATGGTATACCAGTGAAAATATTTATCCATGACACAGAGGAATGGTCCAAATATGTACTTGCAAATGCCATTGCAATGCGCCCATCCCAGACTCTTGGAGGGGTGCTGTAGTGCTTCCAATCCACAAAAAGGGTAATAGGTCCCAACCAGGTAACTGCAGGCCTATTAGCTTAATAGACAGTATCCAAAAGTTCTTCTGTTTTTGTTCCTTGTATAAAATCAAGAATTGGATCTATGAAATCGATGTACTTAGCCCCTTTCAAGTTGGATTTCGGAAAAAAACTTCCATAATTGACCACGTTTTCCGGTTCATGTTCATCTAGTGGAAGACGGTAGTAATCGGCAGAGGAAACCGTTATGTCAGATTTGACTATTTAAAATCCGCCATTGATTTGGTTCCACCCCCAAGAATATGGCAAGCCCTCAAAGACATGGGTATGCTCCCTGTCAGTCTGTCTCTTGCCATACGCGTACATGAAGACAACTTTGCTAGAATTCGTTGGGGTGCACAGGGCCAGCTGACTGAGAGAGTTCAGGTCTCCAAATATGCTCGCTAGGGCTGCATCATGGACCCAACGTTGTTTTCATTGTATCTAAATGAAATTGTGCACATTCTATCCCAGGTCCATACTGACGCCCCTACACTTGCAAATGCCAAAACTCTCATCCTCCTATTTGCGGATGAAGCCTTATTGATCTCTAGGACCCTGAGTGGGCTTCAGAAACTCCTGATTCAATTTGACAATTTCTGCCATACTCATGGTTTGGAGATCAGTACAGTAAAAACTAAAATAATGTCTTTTAACCAAGACAAATTACATAAGGGGGGTTTAGTTCTAGGGGGAGTTCCACTTGTGAAGGTGGACTCATTTGCCCAAAATAACAGAACATGAAAAAGCCACTTACCTTAATGTTTCCCAAACTGGTTGTTATGGGTATTGCAATGTTTACAAACATAATCAAAAGTTTGCTGTTGCGTTCTCTCCAAGAAAGAGCTGGTAGATTTGGGCAGGGGTGGTGCCCTTGATACCATGCTCAAGTGCATCAATTTATTATTGATCAATGACATAATGTGATATCTAAATGTAGTATACCTAGAGGCAACCTCATATAGAGCACAGTGAATAAATAGAGAAATATAAAAACAGTAAATCAATGCATAGTGGGGTATGGCCACTCCTCTAATATGTTGGTAAAATTGACCCTTTGTCCGGAATTTTTAAAGTCCCGGCCTGAATTTTCCTCGATGCCAGGTGCTCAGCCTATTCCATGCTGTAATGGCTGCACAGCAGAAATAATTTGCAAAGTTAGTTAAAATAGTGTACAAGCTGCAGACAGTGCAATTTCTTTAAAAATGGCCACACTCTGCTTTTTGAGGTCTGGGAGCACTTTGCACACATGATTAAACCTCTTCAAGGTGATTCGCTTGAATCTCAGTGATGAGGCAGGTATTCTTAATTGTTAGACCCCCATCCTTGGCATGGTTTCCTGGAACCTTTTGCCTTCAGACCTCCTGTTTTTGCTGACTTCATTTTTGATGGCCTTAGTATTCTGTGCACTTTGCCACTGCTGACCAGTGCTAAAGTGCTCATTCCCTACAACATGGTAACATTGGGTTATCCACAATTGGCCTATTAAATGTACTTATAAGTCCTTAGTAAAGTGCACTACATGTGCCCAGGGTCTGTAAATCAAATGCTACTAGTAGGCCTGCAGCAATGATTGTGCGACCTAATTGAGCAGCCCTTCAAACATGTCTCAGGCCTGTCACTGCATAGCCTTTGTGTGCAGTTTTAACTGCTATGTCGTCTGGCAAGTTAGCCTCTTGCCAGGCCCAAATCTTCCTTTTTAATACATATGTCACAACCTAGGGTAGACCCTGAACAGCCCAGAGGGCAGGGTGCAATGTATTTAAAAAAGTAGGACATATAGTTTTACATGTCCTAGTAGTGAAAAACTCTTAAATTCCTTTCTCCCTACTGCTAAGCCTGTCTCATCCACTGGATAACATTGGATTTGCCTTACATTTTAGAAGAGTAATTTGCAAATGGGAAGAGAAGACCCCTTCAAGTTGGGTGTCTCTGGAATCAAAATTAAAAATCTTAACTTATGGTGAAGTCAGATTTTAAAATGCAATTCTGAAAATGCCACTTTTAGAAATTGGGCATTTTCTTGCCTTAGCTATTTGGTGCCTGCTGACTGTCTCTGATCACATCTGGAGTGAGTGACAGTTGGACTTTGTGTATTCCCCTTAGACAGCCAAACACAATGGGAAATTGGGTGTGACTTGATGGCCCTTCTGGCAGGATGGAAGGGAGCAGATGGACCCAGCCTCACGTACACCTGAGTAGGCTGTGTTCTGTCCCTACACAAAGGGCTGCATATACCCCTGTAGTGAACCTTCTGCTGGGGCATGAAGGGAAGAACATCTGTGCACTTCACAGGCTTTCTTTTGAAGTATCCCCCACTTCAAATGCACCATTGAGTATAATATCTGAACCTCAGACACCACTACTTTAGTACACTTCTTGACCTGTGGATACTCTGCCAGGAAGAAGGACTTCTGTGCTGCTGAAGGACTGACACTCTGCTGGAATGCTGTCTGGAAGAACTGCTACCCTGCTGTGCAGACCTACTGCCTGCTGCCCTCCATGCTTCGGTGAGAAGGACTGGACCTACATCACTTGACCCCAGAACCCAGAGTGACTACAAGGGCTAGTTGGCTGGCCTCCTGACCTAAAGCCTCAGGGACACAAAAGACATCGAACCACCCTGCTTCTGCAACTGGACTCTGCCATCTGTGAGTCTGCCCTGCCAAGTGGTGCCACCCCAGTCCTGGACCCTTAAAAGTGGGCCTAAGGTGTCTGCTCCAGCAGAACCAACGCATCCCCTGTGGAACTGATGAATCACCACTGCTGCAATCAGAACCAGTGCATCACTGCCACTCCGTAGATTGGAACAGACTCATCGCTGTTGCTGCAGGAATCGGCACCAACTTATCTCCACTGCTGCATGCATCAGAGTTGATGCATCGTATTTGAAACCCTAGGGCACGACGCATTTCCCTGTGACGATGACGCCGAAAGCTTTGCATCACAATCCCTGTCGTCCGGATCCTCGAAGTTGACGTATCCAGGATTAAGGTACTTTGGTTCAGCGGGCCTAACTGGGTCCCTGTAGCCAGCCTGAACTCCGTTGCGGTTGGCCTGAACTTTTGACTTTGTCCCGGTCCGGCGCAACTAGAATTCCCTTGGTAGTGCTTTGTGATTTTTGGCTTTATTTTCACTTAAATCTTTAAAAATCAATATGCCAGGTTCTACCTATTGGATTTTTGTCATTTTGGTCTTGTTTTGTTTATTAAGCTATTTCCCATTTTTCTAAACTGGTGTGAGATCTTTTTGTGTGGTGTTTTTACTGTTTGATGCATTGCGCAAATACTTTACACATTGCTTTCAAGTTAAGCCTGACTTCTCTGTGCCAAGCTACCAGAGGGTGAGCACAGGTTAATTTGGGGATTACTGGCACCTTACCCTGACTAGAATTGTGGTCACTGCTTGATCAGGGCTCACTGCCCAGTGAAGGAACCCAATTTATAACATTAGTTATATCTTGATGTCAAGGTTCTGTAAATATAAATGGTTATTGATTTTCAGTTTCCCTATACATGTAGAACATCGCCTCAAAACCTGCATTCCCTCCCCAACTTTAGGGAATTCTTAATATTAAAATTAATTTCACAGACAGGATTAATGTTGAATTTTATTTTTATGCCTATGTCCTATTGGTGCTTTTCCCTTTCTTTGTATTGGACCATGATGGCAATATTTATTGATTAAACATAGCAGAATGCAGACAGGAATTTTTTCTAAAAGGAGACCCCACCACATACATGATAACAAAGTTTTTGTAGTAAAGAATGTAAAATGTGTCATGTGTATCACCAATGTTGTGAGGTAAAACATTAGTTACAGCTAGGGTGTAGCTGTTAGGTTACACAACTTAACAGAAAAGGTCAGCTAATTAGATTGCAAAACATACAACATTTCAGCATACCCACACCATCACAGTAGCATAGTCAGGATTTGGTGCTAAAGGGGGCAAAACAATACTCGGGGGTCATCAGTCCAGGCAATTTCTTCTCTTTTCTATGAAATTATGTGTATCAGAAAAAAATTAGATAGGTAAAAATCAAGTATAAGGGCAAAGTCCAATTGAATAGATTAGAGGAATGATCAGAAACTGAACTGAAATCAGCCATCACAGCTGTTGCATCTGTCAGCCTGGTATGGTGTGCTCTGCGTGTTCCACTTTGGGCGTGCCGCAGGGGTCACTCCACTGAGTCCATAAGCGGCTGGCCCTGCAGGCCCATATGCCCACTCTGCCTTCAGGCCGCAGCCGCCAGTCTTCTTCTGGTGCATCTGCTGGCTGCCACTCCTGCCGAGAAGATATGCATTGTTCACTTCGCTCATGGTAACGTATTGTTCACAGCCAAATATTTTTCATACATGGATGGCTGATTTAAAAGAAGCTTTTGCCAGTTAGAGTGTCCAGACTTTGGAGCTGGTTCAAGAAGCGGCCGTATTAAGTAGCACCCTCTAGAGCCCGCTGATAAGCACCAATGATGTAATAATCAACAGTGACCCCGAAACTATAAATGATTTACATTTTTTAGAGAACTTCAAGCTATTACTCGTGGTGCTTATTTGTTGATTTATGTTTATTTTAGTTCCCCTGAGGAAGGGCAGTTCAGTGCCTGAAATGCATTTAGATTGTTATCGGCACGTAGAATTTTGAGGAAACATGTACCTCTATATGTCTCGGAGAAAAGCCACAGTGGCACTCGCTGAACTCAAATGAAAATTGCTAAATATTTTTGGATTACTTCTGGAATAAAAAACATAGATGAAAATTGAAAAACACTGTTTTATTGTTTGATTGTTTTTGGATTGTTCACATTAACTTTTTGTTGTGCATCCTTCGTTGGGGAACCTGACGAGGCTCCAGCAGCATCAGTAAAATAAACCTTTTGCCAGGCCTAAACCTTCCATTTTAATACCCATATATCAGCCCAAAGGAAGGCTCTACCACTCATAGAGCAGGGTGCATGGTATTCAAAAAGTATGGCATATGTACTTAAGTTTTACATGTCCTGACAGTAAGAAAACTCCTACAGTGGTTTTTTCAATGTTGAAAGGCTATCTCTCCTATAGACTAAAACTGGGTTACCTTATTACACTTTATAAGTGATAACTTCTTTTTAGGACTAGATAAAGAAATGCTGTTTCCACTCAAATGAATTGTAATTTACAATTGCCTTTAATGGTAAAGTCAGATTTTGAGCTACTATTCTGAAAATACCACTTTTATATAGTTTCCATTTTTCTGCCTAAGCTTAATGTGCCTTTCTGCCAGTATCCAGGGTCACATAACCATGAATGGCTCTTCTGTGGTGTTTAGTGTATTCCTGGCAGATATTGGGAAAAAGGGCCTTCAGAACCTCTCATCAGAAAACTCCTGGACCTGTCAAAGATTCCGAAAATGGACTGCCCTGCTGTCTGAAGAAGGAAGATTGGACGTGCTTGCCTGGAACCCAGGCTTCCTAGAAGTGATTCCAAGGGTCAGTTGGATGTTCTCCTGTTTGAGCTACAGGGACACAACAAGCTTCCAGAGTCCTCCCTGCAACTTCCCAGCTGACCAGCACCCACGGTTCCTGCCTGGACCTGCCTAAGTAATGCTGCTGGGCTCTGCTGGGCCCTGCTGGAGTGAGTCCTGATCCTCAAGAGGTGCGCCCCAAGTCCGAAACCCTTGGGTGGCATCAGGATGTACTTTTCCTGACCTCAAGGTGAAGATACAGAGGTTTGGGCTCCATGAGACCACAAAGTGCCCTCTTTGTCTTTGCACCAAGAAACAACCACTCACGGTGCCCCTCAAAGCAAACTTTGAGAGACATGCACTTCGCAACGCCACTGGCAGCCTACATCGACTGCCAACCCAAAGCTACGGACTCTTTGCGCTACAACAGCATCTGTCTGTGACCCACTACCTGTTCTTTCTACCGATAACGACTTCCTCATGGCCCACGCAAATGGCAGCTCCTCACACAGACTTCTTAAGGTAACTCTTCAGTGGGACAAATCTGGCCCATGTAGTCAACTCCATGCTCCATCACAATTGGCCCAAATTTGTGACTTTCGCAAGTCCAGCGCAACCAGATAAGCACGAGTGGTGATTTGTGCTTTTAGGCAATATATTCACCTTCAAAATCTAAAAACTCATATCTTTAGTTCTTCTGATTGGATTTTTGTCATTTTATTTATAACATTTTACACCATTTGTCGAAATTGGATTGTGATGTTTATCATGTTGTGTTCCCACTTTATCACTGTTTGAGTACTGCATAAATACTCTACACATTGCTGCTAAGTTAAGCAGGACTGCTTTTTTGCCAAGCATCCTAACATGAATTATGAGGGCTTCCACTCCTCTCAACAAATAACCCTTTTTCTTACAAAACTGTAAATAAAGGAGATGAGAAATCCACCATTTTTTATGAATGTGCCACATCTGCCTAATTCTAAATAGTCTTGGGGTGTATACTGCATTTATGGTCCGAGTTCTGTCATCATTTGAGCAGTTTTAAGATTATGTGTGGTGGGGCATGGCCAAGATGGTGATCGGATTGGACGCATGGTGAACTGCGTGGTCTCATGGAGCCCAAACCTCTGTATCTTAACCTTAAGGTCAGGAAAAGTACATCCTGATGCCACCCAAGGGTTTCGGACTTGGGGCGCACCTCTTGAGGATCAGGACTCACTCCAGCAGGGCCCAGCAGAGCCCAGCAGCATTACTTAGGCAGGTCCAGGCAGGACAAGCACATAATCCTGTTTTCTATCCCACACACCGCTGGAACCTGCACAAGGAAAACATTCCAGAGATTTTGGACCCTCACTGGCAGTACCCGGTGCGACATTACCTGGGGAGCTATGCACCAGAGATGTGAGATCCCGGGCACGGAGGGCCACACTCGAGCGGCGACCTTGATTCTCATTGCCTGCATCTGGAGACATGCCCGGGGCTGCTGAGGCCAAGAGGGAGAAGACCGCGAGCTGCCGGGCTGACATCCCACTTCGGGACCTACTGGAGAGCAGGTGCTCTTTTGGGCAGCTGCCAGGCTTTCTTCCCTGCACATACACCCATCGGGCCGACACACTGGAGGCGGCAGTGATCTTCCCAGATGCTGGACTGCGCCCTTGGCGGCGGTGCGGGGGTGTTTGCTGCAGCTCGATGCTGCTTGGCTCGATCGTTTGCCACACGGAGGAGGTACCCTCCAGGGGTCTGGAAGCCTCCTCTACCTACCTCCCCTCATCAACCTTCATTAACTTGGCTATGGGGCAGCTGTCTTTCACCTGAGAAATTGTACCTCACGCTGCACAACTTCTTTTGAGGCCCGGGACTGAGATTCCTGTGAGGTTATAATTACTGTCCTGGGTTCTACTGGAGCCTGCCACAGAGTAGGGATTGCAGGCGGGCTGATGCAGTAACCCCTACTATGATCAGGGGTATACTGACCTGGAGACCACAGGGGTCCATATATTGTGTTGCTACCATCAATACTACCCCAACAAAAGCATGGACTTTGGAGAATTTCTTTCTCCCTATACCTGCTCCGATGAACTCCCTGCCTTTCATTGAGCCACAGAACTTTGCACATGGAGTCTCACGCTAAGGTGCCTCACTGCTCAGCGCTCGCTGTCTGGTGATCGGGAGATGGTGTGACCCATGCAGCGACTCCCAACGCTTGCTACATACCACAGACAGCTCTAAACCTGTTATAAGGTACCCTGGGCTAGTTACTAGCTACTTACCTTGTTCGCCTGAACTTGTTGCGCAGGGCGGGGCATAGCTGTCTACTACATTGCCCCCAAGATGGGAGAACTAAATCATATTAGAGCCCGGCGACGGCCGGGGGCACACAGGGGATTGATGAACGCCCAAATATTGACAACCCCACGGACAAGACAATAGCAGCCGCACTATCGGAACATTCTCACCGATTCAATGAACTCCTTTCAGCAGTTCTGGATATAAAATCCACTCTTGAACCTAAACTTGATTCCTTATGCATCGACATGGGCCTCGTTCGGGAAGATCACAAAAAACTGAAGGACCGCGTTCAGACCTCTGAATCTAGCTAGCTGCCCTGAGATCCACGGTGGTGGGCTTTGACAAAGGTCTCCGTGCCATGCAGAAGGAGGTGGAGTATTAACGTGAATATATCGAAGACCAAGAGGGTAGATGAAGGAGGCACAACGTACGCATTGTAGGCCTCCCTGAACAGGCGTACGGCCCAAATATGGAGCTGTACCTGGAGGACTGGTTCGTTAACACGATACCACAGGGTAAGCAATCCACCTTCTTCTCAGCTGAAAGAGCTCACAGGGTGCCTGGGAGGCCTCCTCACCTGTTTGCTCCACCACGTCGGTTTGTGGCACGTCTATTTAACTACAGAGACCGGGATCATATTTTACAGGCGATGAGAGCAAGGGGCCCGTGCAGTGTTGAAAATACTCAAATCCACATCTACCTGGACTATACTCTGGATATCTAGAGACGTAGATCGGCATTCCTGAAGGTAAAGAAATGCCTTTGTGATCATGGCATCAAATACGCCTTGCAATTCCTTGCCACTGTCCGGGTGGAATATGAGGGCACCACCTCCTTCTGTGCGTCCCCCGAGGAGGCATTGTCCCGGCTTGAACACAGGGGCCTTGAGCCCTCTTCTGGGGGCAGGACGGACTCCTACACTTCATCACAAGTGAAGCAGCAGCATAAACCACACCCAAGGCGTTGACCATAGGGCCCTACTAAAGAACAAGCGGTGGAGAAAAGAGCTTGTGCAGTGGAGGACATGGAAAAATGTGCATCAGCCCCCTCTCCCCCGGCCTCGGGTTCAGAGGGGGAGAGCCAGCTCAATGTCTCATCACTATTATCTGAATTGCAGATTGCTGCAGTGCTGGGCAGTGGCCCGTCTGTCACGCCGCAAACGTCCAATGACCTGATGTGACACACTCCTTGAAGGTTTAGAGAGGACATAATTGGTTGGGTAAACTGATTGTATTGCAGGGTATGTGCCTTGTCTTAACTATAGTTATAGGGCAAGCTGCGGAGAGTGGTGACCATCATGCAGGCCAACCGCTGTCGTTATATGCTGCCCCCTCCATCTACACAGACCCACTGATGTAAAAACTTGTTTCAAACTGTTAGTTTTGTATCAAAGTGCCAATGGCAGTCTGCCTGTTGGCACACTGGCTTTGGAGTGGGAGTTGGGTATTAATGTTGTTATGTTCAAATTGTTCCCAAAGTGAGCCTTTTTTCCATCCTAGAGGGGGGTGTTGCATGCTGTGCGGGTGGGTGATTTTGGGAGGTGAGTGTGGGGAGGGCTGACAATGTTGGAGGGACTGTCATTGTTTACATTGTAATGGCTTCAATGATACGTGAACAGGGCTCCTCAGTTCTGCTGTTAACCTGGAATGTCCATGGACTTACAGGTTATAACACGCACTGTTGTGTGTGCCAATATATTCTCAGGTGCAAGATCCACATAGCACTCCTGCAGGAGGCCCATCTCACATCACAAACACTAGACTCAATGTGCAGGCACTGGAGGGGGACATTGGTGGGGACTACATATTCCAGCTATGCCAGGGGAGCATTGACTTGGTTGGCTCCCGGGACCCCCCTTGAAGTCTGACACACTTGTGTTGATCCTGAAGGCCGCTACGCAATATTAGAGGTTCTGCTGGATGGTTTCCTGATTTTATTTATATCGATGTATGCCCCTAATACAAACCAGGCTTTCTTCCTGCAGTCCATGACCTCGGCACTACTACAGAACACACTGGTCTGACTTATTGGGGAGGTGATTATAATTGTACCCCTGAGCTCAATAGAGACCGCCCTTTGCTCCCAGGAACCCAACTAATAGCTCTCATACACCATCTGCAGAGGTGGTCTACTGACCTCCAGGTACATGATGCATGGTGGGGCCTACACCCGGCCACTAGTGAATACTCACACAACTATGGGTTGCATGACCTACATACTAGAATTGACCTTGTCTACTGCTCACGGGATGCGATTGCCAGGGTGTCTCGAGCAGAACATCTTGGAGGCACCCTCTCAGATTATTGTTCACTACAACTACATTTGTCATGGGGAAGGTGTAAGCCCAAAATCCAAACATGGCGGTTACCCCTGGAGGCACTTCATGACATACCGCTCCGCACTTCCCTTTCAGATACCATTGATTCTTACTTCCAGGACAAAGAAGGCACAGCATTTGGAGTCAGGGTGGAGTAGGATGTCTGTAAGGTCGTACTCCATGGTCATATGATCAAGGCGGAATATAGGGCTAGATTAACCATTCATATGGAACTCACTAACCGGTAAACTGAGATACGCCGGTATGAGCAGTTGCCTGCTACAGACCAATCAGCGATAGCTACACTGACTCAGCTCAGATCAACGTACAAGACAACTCTGGAACAACTGGGTGCCCTTGATCATAGGGAATATTTGGCCTGACAGCATGCTGAGGGTGACAAGGCAGGCAAATTACTAGCATGGCTGCTATGGTCAGACTAACCTAGCACCCGATCACGGCCATTAGGGACGACATGGGACGCATCGTAAACACGCAGGAAGACACCAACACTGCTTTTTACTCGCACTACGCCGCTCTATACAGAACTCCATGAGGGGTTATCCAGCCATGCTACAGTCCTTTTTAGAAGATATCGATCTTCCACAGATCCCGCCCTGTTAGGTTTGAAAATCCCATTCCTGCTATGCACTCGTATCATGCTACATTAGGTTAGCAGTGTGTGGCTAAATAGATGCCATTTGTATTCACGTTATGTAACCCACTGAGTTATCCCTGCAACGTGCAAGCTTTAGTTAGCAAGTGTGACTCCATTTTGTATTTCATAATCCCTAGTAGGCTGTGTCTGAACTAGGCCTCATTATTCGTATTGCTTGCCTCAGCAGAACACTGTATTTAGTTATTATTTTTCTTTCCTGTTCAAGGCTGCTTCCCGACTTACTAATGAATAGGCCATTCTGCCCTCGCATGCCTATCCGAGTGTGTAGTTCTGCTCCCACGTTAGGAGACGCTGAGACTCAGCGCGGTAACCTTGAGTTGCCGATAGCATGTACCCATCTGGCAGGTGGTAGCCCATCCTTCTGTGCCTTCTTTGTTCATTTTCGGCCCAGACCGGTAACTTTCTACTGTGGGCGTGGTTGGGGGGTTCTTGGAGGAATGATCATGCATTGCAGGCCGGGGGAGCCAGTCCCTCGGCAGACATCTTAGGGTGCAGGTCAGATTGGACTCCTCTGCAGAGTATTGCTAATAAATGCTTGTTTGTATTCTCTACTGTATGACCGACTCTTCATTTCTTGGGAAGGCATAGCAGGTGGTTGTAAATAACCCGGGTGGCCCCTAAGGGCCACTTCCTTCAGTTGGTGCCCGAACAGGGACCCCGCAAGGTGATCTAGCTCGCCCATAATTGGGTTACAGGGTCGGGATTGCGTCTGGTCGCTCGGGCGGATCGGGGTACCCCACACGATCGAGCTTGGTTCTCGCAGCTGCCCCGCCCGTCTGATCGGGCGACTCCTCGTCTAGTGGTCACCGGAAGGGATCCTGAGAAGGTGAAACCTTGGAGTTGACCGTTTGGTCTGAACAGTCGGCAGTGGAGAATAACTTGACTCGACCTGTGTGCACCAGGTAAGTTATTTGATTCTTGGAAAAATGGCGCCATTCTTGAACGGCACGAGCCTACGGGCTGTGTCTTGGTACAGTCTCCGGACTGTCTTGGAGCAGTTTTCGGACTGCCTTGCTTGAACGGCACAAGCCTATGGGCTGTGTCTTGGTACAGTCTCCGGACTGTCTTGGAGCAGTTTTCGGACTGCCTTGCTTGAACAGCACGAGCCGACGGGCTGTGTCTTGGTAGGTCTTCGGGCCGCTTTGGTTTGAACTTGGTGGGTTTGCGGACCCTTTTAAAGACACAGAGTGTATGTGAACAGCCTACCAGGCCAACTGGCAATTTGGCCCATTCTTGAAAAGGTTTGGGACTGTTTGCGAACAATCTGCCAGGCCAACCGGAAATTTGGTCAATGCTTGAAAAGGTCTGGGGCTAGAGACTGCCTTCTTGAACTTGGTACAGTCTCCAGACTGTAGGGAGCGGTCCTCGGACCGTTTTGGTTTGGTTCTTGAACAATATTTGTATTTTTTATTTTTTTCCTTTTACTATTTTGTTTGTTGGTGTTATATTTGTCCGTTGGGGACAGCGCATGTGTCTTATATTAAGATGCCTTGTCTAAGTAAACTGGGGTGTTTTGGATGTCGGTGTTGTTCTACTGAGGCTCGATTGGAAGAGAGCCATCCTGCGCCTCCGGAGGGTACCCCAAATTTTGATGTATACGTCAAGCACGGTATTGGCCGTATTATGTTTAGCACATTGTGGAATAAATATACGAGGGACAATGCTGAGTTACAATGGCCACTTACTGGCTCGTTTCATGAACAGAAATTGAATTTCATGCAGGACAAATTGTTCGCCAAAAAGAGCAGGCAGTCAATGTTTGATTCTCTAAGAGTATGGCAGAATTCAATTCAATTCAATTCAATTCAATTCAATATATTTATTTAAAGATTTGGAACTCCAAGGAGGTCCACATAAAATGCATACATATTATTTCAGATAAAAGAAAAACACATAACAAGCACAATCCACTAACCATCATAAAATTATCAAAAGCCTGCCTTAGATCAGCTGAATTTCTTGTAAATAGAAACAAACAATATTGTCAGAGAGCCCAGATCATACAGTACTTAAGACTTTCCACATTACAACTCCTAAGATGTACATAGGACATTAAAAAACTGACAATTCATTAAAAGAGGTCCAAAAGTTCAATTTCAGCTAGAAAATTAATTTAAAATTAGAGGCAAGATAAAACATGGGCATGTCCAGACCTGTGCAAAAGGCAATTCAATAGCAGCCGGCTCATTAGCAAAATACCTCCTGAATCCCACTACATTTAAGTTTTTAAAATTAACAACAGAACATAGTGGGTAGCAGACGCAACCTAACCCTATTTTGAAGAAAAAAAAAAGATCGGTTAATAGCTGCCTATCAATGTGCAAAATACAAATTAATAAAAACTAGAATACTGATACTTTGCAGATGGAGAGGCTAGCTAAGAGGATAGCCGCCGGTTTAAAAAGTGTGCTAAAAAGGAAGAATTCAAATATGTGCATAAACTCCAAAAAGAAAAAAAAATTAAAAAGTTTTAGTCACACTGCTTCATTTTTGTTCAGAAGTGATAGTCTCGGGTTGATACTACATTTTTTACACAATCTTGTAAGAACACCGGTACAAGTTTAAAAATATACATGAATTCCTTAAAAAAATTAAATAGTTTTACACACACTGCTTCGTTTTTAGGACAAAAGAGATAATCTCGGGCTGATGCTACATTTTTAACAGAGTTTTGTAGAAACATCGGGCGAAGCCAGCGGTAACGGCTCAATGCCAATGCAGGACATACAAATAAAACATGGTCCAGAGTCTGGGTACTCAACATACACAAATTACAAATTTTCCCATTATTCGGATTCTGAGACCAGTTTGCTGTAAGGTCATTTAAAGGCAGGAGATTCATACGACCTAAAATAAGCAAGCGTCGAATACCGTGTTCTAAATTCCAAAATATATATTTTTGTGCAATTCTCGGTGAGTTTGTCCTAATTATTAGTTTTAATCTTTCTTTAGAGTTGCAGAATTGAATGTCTCTATCGAAACTAATTTTGCCACTCAGAGTTTTCAAGAGTGACTTAAATCCTAATAATGGAAGGGTGAGCACTAGTTCTTCTTGTATACTAAAGGCTTTTAGTGCCAATGAGAAGTCACGGTAAAAGGAGTAGTTACCTGCCTTAGCATCAAAGATTTCATGGCATAGAGCACCTCTTAGTGAATCTGGCTCGCTATGTTTTAGCTGATAACCCCAGCGTAAAACCCTGGATAAGCCTTGAGTATAAGAGCTTATCAAACCAAATTCCAACCTAATTGCTGCCGTAGGAACTAACGTGCTAAAGTTACATATTTTACGTAGTATCTGACCTTCAACCTTATCCAAAAACTCCAATCCTTAACAGGAATTGATTCAATCGCATAAAGCAGGGTTGGAGGGATTTTTGCCTTAAAAACCGTCAATAAGTGTAAAAATGTCTTCTACCCATTTCGCTATAAAAAATGCGCAAACCATTGGCGTGCGATGTAGCTTTACTAGTACAGTGTGAAATGTGAGGTTTATTTTTCGAGCTGCTTGTTAAAAATTTCCCTAGATAAAGGTATGAATCTACCACCTCCAGCCTTTCGGGACCGATTTGCCAATTAAAATTATATGATTTTCTACTTTTAGTACTTTTCAAAATTAAAATTTTACTTTTGGATATGTTTATTTTCAAAAAGTGGCCCACAGTATATTTTTGTAGGAAGCCAACTTTCTATTCAACCCAATAGGGGTTAAGTCCATTACTACTATGTCATCTGCATAGAGTAGACATGCAAAAGAGCGGGAACTTATCTTCGGGGCATCTCCATCAGCTTGAGCAAAACAATCGGGTAAATCAGCTATATATAAGGAGAATAGCAGCGTTGCTAACAAGCAACCCTGTTTGAGTCCATTTTCAGTAGGGATTACTTTTGATAATCCTTGATTTCCACCCATTAATATCCTATGGCAGAAGGAAGCAAAGCAGCGGCGTATGAAAGCAGAGAAAGAGGCCCGGAAGAGACAGACGCAAACTATAATGCAGAAAGCAGTGGCCTATGAAAGGGAAAAGATAGAGAAAGGCATAGAATGTGCAGATAGAAAGTTTTGATTGCAGACAGATAAATGCTATGTTACTAGAGAAGAAGGTGATATTTTCGTTGAAGAGCTATTGGATTCTCGCCCTCCTCCACCTTATGCTCCCGAGCGGATGTACCCAAGGGTTCCAACATCTCAGTCCCAGGCCTCTGGTTCCACTCTTCCTAGTATTTCTGCCTCTAGTCAAACTGCTTCGGCCCCAGCCCCACCTGCTTCCTCTCTGCTCACGCCAGTAACAGGGGCGGGAGCCGTTAGCTCTCCTGTTCAGTCTACTGACTCTGTATCTACTGCTACACCCCCTTTCACTCCCACAACACTGTCTCCTTACATGATGATACCTGTCTCCTCATCTGCTCTTTCTCCCTCGAGTATGACACCCCAAGCACTGCTGAATGGCGAGACTCCTGTACGTGGAATACATGAAGGGAATTGGGCGGCAGCACGAGACCGTATGGACAACGTGTTGGTGCGTTCTTCTGTGGGTGATGAGGAGAAGCAAATGTTGGAGAATCAGGCGGCTCAGTGGGCTCGGAGCCCGATCTACAGTGTGGAAATGTGTGGAGTGTGATGAAAGATTATAAGCCCTTCATACAGCAGCATGCCCTTAATCACATGTCGGCCACGCTAATAGGACTGTGGGAGCAGTGTTTTCAGGGTGTTGAACTGCAGATCATCTATGACGTACGGGACAGGGTATATGCTGCAGGTATGGCTCCTAATGAGGTTTTTAGCAATGTAATGACATTGGTGGGTTATCGAGGCAGATTGCTCTAAAAGGTTCCGATGATGGTGACCCAGTGCCCCATAAGGGAGGTTCATCCCATTTATCATCCTGAAATACCAGAACTGCGCGACTCCACGAATACTGTAATTAGGCCACGGGTTGATGCTCGGTTTCAGGAACAGTGGATCTATACTCCTTGGAAGAGGAGTGAGGTAATATCCCTTAAAAGTCAGTTGCCGGACCCTCGGAAAAACCAGACTGCGTACTACAAAGAGTTGACAGAGGCGGCCTTCTCCACGGTGATGACGTTCGCTGATATTGAGTTGTTCTTTGGCTTATTGGTACCGGTGGATATATGGAGGCAAGTGCATACACAGGATCATGTGGTGGAATTGGGAGGAACATGGGATCAGATCAGGGCGTAGGATAAGGACCGCAAGCCTGGTGACAAGCCGAAGGCGGAGATATTGGCTTTACCGGGTCGCATTATCACCTATATGCATTCCCTTATCCCGCCGAGACAGGTGGATTGGGACAAGTTGACTGCATGTCATCAGAAGAAGGACGAGAGTGTCTCTGATTTCTTTACTAGGTTTGAAGGGGTGTTTCTCGACTTTAGTGGCCAGGACCTGTCGTTGGAAGGTGGTGTCCGGTTGTTTGCCAGCAGGTTTGTTAACAACTTGCTTCCTGAGATTGCGACTAGGTTGCAGGCTTCAGAAGGCACTTGGAGCACCTCTTCCCCGTCAGTAATATTGAGTATGGCACAGTACTACGAGCATAGAGAGAATGAAGAGATGGAGAAAGTGGAGAAAAAGTCAAATGAATTGAAAACGAGGGTGTCGATGAAGCAAGTTGCGATGGGTAACGGAAGAGGAAGAGGTTCGGGTTCGGCTCAGCGCCTACCCATGTCTAACAGGGGTGGTTCCTCGAGCGCACCTATTGGGATCAATCAATGTGCATATTGCAAGCGGGAGGGACATTGGCGGAATGAGTGCCCGGAGTTATCGCAGAGAGGTGAGGCCCCGAGGGGTCGGGGGTTTGGAGGATGTGGAAGAGGAGGAGGAGGCCGGGGGGAGACGCGATCAGAGAATGCATCGTCTAATAGACAGAGCGGGAACTATTTTGACGACCCCCGAGGAGGCAGTACTATCATGATGACTATGACATGGACGAAGTGATGGGGATGTCTCACAGCTAGGATAGCCAGGGACAGGGCAAGGCCCAGTTCCGGTGCCTGTAGATCAGCGTGGACCCTATGTCACTGCAGATTTACACGGTGCAACTGAGAAATTCTTAGTTGATACAGGGGCTATGAATAGCTCTGTTTCCCGTTCACTGGTCCCGGGGGCGGCTCTGTCTGGACAAAACAATGTTTTGGTGGGTTTCTCAGGCGTGCCGGTTGTCAGCCCCATTTCCAAACCTCTTGCCTTGACTATTGGCCCCTTCACGGTTGATTCACCATTTCTATTAACGTCAAATTGTGGGGAGAATTTGTTAGTGTTAGATTTGTTAAAAAGGTTGCATGCGACAATTTTTTGTTCTCCAGACGGTGTTTACATGACTATTGGACCGCAAGTGGCCCGTGCCACACAATGTCTCGCAAAGGAGGCCCCCCTCCCCGCGGAGTTTAAAGATGTGCCACGCACACTGTGGGCTACAGGAGACACGGATGTGGGTTACTCCAGATCCCACCGGTCTCTATACAGATTAAGGACAACGCTGTATGGCCACGTATCCCCCAGTACAAGATATCCCAGGCAGGAGAAAAGGCCTTATTGCAAATAATATAGGTTTTTATTAAGTCTGGTGTGGTTGAGGAGACAGCGGCGAATGTGTGTAACAGCCCTATTCTTCCTATTCTTAAAAAGGCACCCTTGGATTCTTTTGATGCTCACCCTAACGTTTACCGCTTCGTAATTGACCTTAGAGAGGTCAACAAAATAGTGGTTCCCCAGTATCCTGTAGTCCCAGACATTACCGTGATCTTGACAATGATTCCCCCGTCTGAAAAATTCTTCTCTGTGATCGATCTAAAGAATGCTTTCTTCAGCATTCCAATCCATACAGATAGCAGATATCTGTTTGGATTTGCAATAGCCGGAAGGAGCTTTAGGTTCTGTCGTACTCCACAAGGCTATACGGAGAGTCCTAGTATCTATAGCCAAGCTTTGAAAGCTCAATTGGATTCTTTGGAACTTCCCCCTGTTAATGTGCTGTTGCAGTACGTTGACGACCTCCTTGTGGCTTCAGACACTGAAGATGGTTGTAAAGAGGCCACAGTTAAATTGCTGTTACATTTGGCACACCATGGACACAAGGTGTCACTTTCGAAATTTCAATATTGTCGACAGGAGGTCACCTATTTAGGTCACCTACTGTTGAAGGAGGGCCGTAGACTAACACCTGAACGCATAGCTGCTATTACTAATATGCCTGTTCCTAAGACCCAACGCGAGGTACGCGCTTTCATTGGAATAACTTCCTATTGTCGCAATTGGATCCCTAACTATTCCTTACTAACAAAACCCCTCCTTTACCTGACCACTAAAGACGTGCATGAACCCTTGCCTTGGACATCTGCATGCCAGCAAGCTTTCGAGCAATTAAAGGTTGCGCTTTGCTCTGCTCCTGTGCTTGGTACTCCTGATTACCAGAAGCCTTTTGTGCTCTATGTACATGAGGCGGACGGTTGCGCGCTTTCTGTTCTAACACAGGGTTTCGGTGGTAAGCAGAGACCCTGCGTGTATTTCTCTGCTATTCTTGATAACATCGCCAGAGCTCTCCCGAGCTGCCTGAGGGCTGCCGCGGCGGTGGCAGTTTCTATCAGACAATCGGCAGGGCTCGTCCTTGATACGGATCTCACAGTAATGGTACCTCATGCTGTGGACAGACTGTTGAATAAGACAAAGACACAGCACCTTACTAGTGCGCGTCTGACTGGATATGAATTAACCTTGTTTGCTCCGCACATTACCATCAAACGATGTGCTACTCTGAACCCAGCCACGTTACTACCCCTCCCTTCGGAAGAAAAGGACAATGATGTCCATGTTAGGTTTGAAAATCCCATTCCTGCTATGCACTCGTATCATGCTATATTAGGTTAGCAGTGTGTGGCTAAATATATGCCATTTGTATTCACGTTATGCTACCCACTGAGTTATCCCTGCAACGTGCAAACTTTCCTGTAGTTAGCCAGTGTGACTCCATTTTGTATTTCGCAATCCCTATTGGGCCGCTTAGGCCGTGTCTGAACTAGGCCTCATAATTCGTATTGCTTGCCTCAGTAGAACACTGTATTTCGTTATTATTTTCTCTCTGTTCAAGGCTGTTTTCCGACTTACTAATGAATAGGCCATTCTGCCCTCGCATACCTAGCTGAGTGTGTAGTTCCGCTCCCACGTTGGGAGAAGCTGAGACTCAGCGTGGTGACCTCGAATTACAGATAGCATGTACCCATCTGGCAGGTGGTAGCCCATCCTCCTGTGCCTTCTTTGTTCATGTTCGGCCCAGGCCGGTAACTTTCTACTGTGGGCGTGGTTGGAGGCTTCTTGGGAAGAATGATTTCTCACTGCAGATTGTTGGGAGGTCAGTCCCTCAGCAGACATCTGAGGGTGCAGGTCAGATTGGACTCCTCTGCAGAGTATTGCTAATAAAGGTATGTTTGTATTCTCTACTGTCTGACCGACTCTTCATTACTTGGGAAGGCATAGCAGGTGGTTGTAAGTAACCCGGGTGGCCCCTAAGGGCCACTTCCTTCAGTTGGCGCCCGAACAGGGACCCCGCAAGGTGATTCAGCTCGCCCGTAATCGGGTTGCAGGGTCGGGGGTGCGTCTGGTCGGTCGGGCGGATCGGGGTACCCCACATGATCGAGCTTGGTTCTCGCAGCTGCCCCGCCCGTCTGATTGGGCGACTCCTCGTCTAGTGGTCACCGGCTGGGGTCCTGAGAAGGCGAAACCTTGGAGTTGACCGTTTGGTCCGAAGAGTCGGCAGTGGAGAATAACTTGACTCGACCTGTGTGCACCAGGTGAGTGATTTGATTCTTGGAAAAATGGCGCCATTCTTGAACGGCACGAGCCTACAGGCTGTGTCTTGGTACAGTCTCCGGACTGTCTTGGAGCAGTTTTCGGACTGCCTTGCTTGAACGGCACAAACCTACGGGCTGTGTCTTGGTACAGTCTCCGGACTGTCTTAGAGCAGTTTTCGGACTTCCTTGCTTGAATGGCACGATCTGACGGGCTGCGTCTTGGTACGGTCTTCGGGCCGCTTTGGTTTGAACTTGGTGGGTTTGCGGACCCTTTTAAAGACACAGAGTGTTTGTGAACAGCCTACCAGGCCAACTGGTAATTTGGCCCATTCTTGAAAAGGTCTGGGACTCTTTGCGAACAATCTGCCAGGCCAACTGGTAATTTGGTCAATGCTTGAAAAGGTCTGGGGCTAGAGCCTGTCTTCTTGAACTTGGTACAGTCTCCGGACTGTAGGGAGTGGGCTCTGGACCAGTTGGTTTGGTTCTTGAATAATTTTTATTATTTATCTTTTCTTTATATTCTTGTTGCTAGTGTTATACTTGTCTGTTAGGGACAGTGCATGTGTCTTATATTAAGATGCCTTGTTTAAGCAAATTGGGGTGTTTTGGATGTCGGTGTTGTTCTACTGAGGCTCGATTGGAAGAGAGTCAGCCTGCGCCTCCGGAGGGTACCCCAAATTTTGATGTAAATGTCAAGCACGGTATTGGCCCTACTATGTTTAGCACATTGTGGAGTAAATACACGAGGGACAATGCTGAGTTACAATGGCCACTTACTGGCTCGTTTGATGAGCAAAAATTGAATTTCTTGCAGGACAAATTGTTCGCCAAAAAGAGCAGACAGTCGATGTTTGATTCCCTAAGAGTATGACAAAAGGAAGCAAAGCAGCGGCGTATGAGAGCAGAGAAAGAGGCCCGGAAGAGACAGACGCAAACTATAATGCAGAAAGCAGTGGCCTATGAAAGGGAAAAGATAGAGAAAGGCATAGAATGTGCAGATAGAAAATTTCGATTGCAGACAGATTAATGCTATGTTACTAGGGAGGAAGGTGACGTTTTCGTTGAAGAGCTATTGGATTCTCGCTCTCCTCCACCTTATGCTCCCGAGCGGATATACCCAAGGGTTCCAACATCTCAGTCCCCGGCCTCTGGTGCCGCTCTTTCTATTATTTCTGCCTCTAGTCCAACTGCTTCAGCCCCAGCCCCGCCTGCTTCCTCTCTGCTCATGCCAGTAACAGGGGCGGGAGCCGTTAGCTCTCCTGTTCCGTCTACTGACTCTGTTTCTACTGCTACACCTCCTTTCACTCCTACAACACTGTCTCCTTACATGATGATACCTGTCTCCTCATCTGCTCTTTCTCTCTCTCGAGTATGACACCCCAAGCACTGCTGAATGGCGAGACCCCTTTACGTGGGATACATGAAGGGAATTGGGCGGCAGCACAAGATCGTATGGACAAAGTGTTGGTGCGTTCTGCTGTGGGTGATGAGGTGAAGCAAACAGTGGCGAATCAGGCGGCTTAGTGGGCTCGGAGCCCGATCTATAGTGTGGAAGAAGTGTGGAGTGTGATAAAAGATTATGAGCCCTTCATACAGCAGCATGCCCTTAAGCACATGTAGGCCACGCTAATAGGACTGTGGGAGCAGTGTTTTCAAGGTATTGCACCACAGATCATCTATGACATATGGGACAGGGTATATGCTGCAGGTATGGCTCCTAATGAGGTTTTTAGCAATGTAACGACATTGGTGGGTTATCGGGACAGGTTGCTCCTAAAGGTTCCGACGATGGTGACCCAGTGCCCCATGAGGGAGGTCCATCCCATTTATCATCCTGAAATACCAGAACTGCGCAACTCCACGAATACAGTAATTAGGCCATGAGTTGATGCTCGGTTTCAGGAACAGTGGATCTATACTCCTTGGAAGAGGAGTGAGGTAATATCCCTAAAAAGTCAGTTGCCGAACCCTCGGAAAAACCCGACTGCGTACTACAAAGAGTTGACAGAGGCGGCCTCCTCCACGGTGATGATGTTAGCAGATGTTGAGTTGTTCTTTAGCTTGTTGGTACCGGTGGATATATGGAGGCAAGTGCATACACAGGACCATGTGGTAGAATTGGGAGGAACATGGGATCAGATCAGGGCATGGGATAAGGACCGCAAGCCCGGTGACAAGCCAAAGGCGGAGATATTGGCTTTACCGGGTCGAATTATCACCTATATGCATTCCCTTATCCCGCCGAGACGGGTGGATTGCGACAAGTTGACTGCATGTCGTCAGAAGGACGAGAGTGTGTCTGATTTCTTTACTAGGTTTGAAGGGGTGTTTCTCGACTTTAGTGGCCAGTACCTGTCATTGGAAGGTGGTGTCCGGTTGTTTGTCAGCAGGTTTGTTAACAACTTGCTTCCTGAGATTGCGACTAGGTTGCAGGCTTCAGAAATCACTTGAAGCACCTCTTCCCCGTCAGTAATTTTGAGTATGGCACAGTACTACGAGCATAGAGAGAATGAGGACAAAGAAAAGGTGGAGAAAAAGTCAAAGGATTTGAAGACGAGGGTGTTGATGCAGCAAGTTGCGAGGGGGAGAGGAAGAGGAAGAGGTTCTGGTTCGGCCCAGCGGCTGCCCCGGACAAACAGGGGTGGTACTTCGAATGCACCCCTTGGGCTCAATCAATGTGCATATTGCAAGCGGGAGGGACATTGGCGGAATGAGTGCCCGGAGTTGTCGCAGAGAGGTGAGGCCCGAGAGGTGGGGGGTTTGGAGGATGTGGAAGGGGAGGGGGAGGCCGTGGGGACAAGCGATCAGAGAACACATCATCTAATAGACAGAGCGGGAACTACTTCGACGACCCCCGAGGGAGACAGTACTATCATGACGACTATGACATGGACGAAGTAACAGGGATGTCTCACAGCTAGGACAGCCAGGGACAGGGTGAGGGACCAGTTCCGGTGCCTGTAGATCAGTGTGGACCCTATGTCACTGCAGATTTACATAGTACGACCGAGAAATTCTTAGTTGATTCAGGGGCTATGAATAGCTCTGTTTCCTGTTCACTGGTCCCGGGGGCAGCTCTGTCTGGCCAAAACAATGTTTTGGTGGGTTTCTCAGGCGTGCCGGTCATTAGCCCCATTTCTAAACCGCTTGCTTTGACTATTGGCCCCTTTACGGTTGACTCACCATTTCTATTAACGTCAAATTGTGGGGAGAATTTGTTAGGGTTGGATTTGTTAAAAAGTTTGCATGCGACAATTTTTTGTTCTCCAGACGGTGTTTACATGACTGTTGGACCACATGTGGCCTGTGCCAAGCAATGCCTCGCAAAGGATGCCCCCCTTCCTGCCGAATTTAAAGATGTGCCACGCTCATTATGGGCTACAGGAGACACGGATGTGGGGTTGCTCCAGATCCCACCAGTCTCTATACAGATCAAAGACAATGCTAAATTGCCGCGTATTCCCCAGTACAAGATATCCCAGGCAGGAGAAAAGGCCTTATTGCAAATAATACAGGATTTGATTAAGTCTGGCGTGGTTAAAGAGACAGTAGCGAATGTGTCTAATAGCCCTATCCTTCCTATACTTAAAAAGACACCTGATGTTTACCACTTTGTCATTGACCTTAGAGAGGTTAACAAAATAGTGGTTCCCCAGTATCCTGTAGTCCCAGACATTACCACGATCTTGACAATGAATCCCCCATCTGCAAAATTATTTTCAGTGATCGATTTGAAGAATGCTTACTTCAGCATTCCAATTCATACAGATAGCAGATATCTGTTTGGATTTGCAATAGCCGGCAGGAGCTTTAGATTCTGCCGTGCTCCACAAGGCTATACAGAAAGTCAGAGTATCTATAGCCAAGCTTTGAAAGCTCAATTGGATTCCTTGGAGCTTCCCCTTGGTAATGTGCTGTTGCAGTACGTTGACGACCTCCTTGTGGCTTCAGACACTGAAGATGGTTGTAAAGAGGCCACAGTTAAATTGCTGTTACATTTGGCACACCATGGACACAAGGTGCCACTTTCGAAATTTCAATATTGTCGACAGGAGGTCACCTATTAAGGTCACCTACTGTCGAAGGAGGGTCGCAGACTAACACCTGACCGCATAGCTGCTATTAGTAATATGCCTGTTCCTAAGACCCAACGCGAGGTACGCGCGTTCATTGGTATAACTTCGTATTGTCGTCATTGGATCCCTAACTATTCCCTACTAACAAAACCCCTCCTTTACCTGACCACTAAAGACGTACATTAACCCTTGCCTTGGACACCTGCATGCCAGCAAGCATTTGAGCAATTAAAAGTTGCGCTTTGCTCTGCTCCTGTGCTTGGTACTCCTGATTACCAGAAGCCTTTTGTGCTTTATGTACATGAGGAGGACGGTTGCGCGCTTTCTGTTCTAATATAGGGTTTCGGTGGTAAGCAGAGACCCTGCGCGTATTTCTTTGCTATTCTTGATAACGTTGCCAGAGCTCTCCCGAGCTGCCTGAGGGCTGCCGCGGCGGTGGCAGTTTCTATCAGACAATCGGCAGGGCTCGTCCTTGATACGGATCTCACAGTCATGGTACCTCATGCTGTGGACACACTGTTGAATAAGACAAAGACACAGCACCTTACTAGTGCGCATCTCACTGGATATGAGTTAACTTTGTTTGCTCCGCACATTACCATCAAACGATGTGCTACTCTGAACCCAGCCACGTTACTACCCCTCCCTTCGGAAAAAAAGGACAATGATGTCCATGATTGTTTATTTCGAACTGAGGAAGAAACGAAGGGACGGGTAGACCTGACTGATTTTTCCTTATCTGACCCCCAACGGGAACTATATGTTGATGGCTCTTGTTTCAAACTACCAGATGGCACTACCACTGCAGCTTATGCAATCACAACGTTACACACTGTAGTTGAGACATCCCGTATCCCATACCAATCGGCTCAGGCTGCAGAGTTAGTTGCTCTCCTTAGGGCTTGCGAGTTAAGTGAGAGACTGACTGTCAATGTCTACACCGACAGCCAGTACGCCTTTGGGGTGGCCCATAATTTTGGGCGCCTCTGGGCGGAGAGAGGGTTCTTGACTTCGCATGGGCTGCGAATACAGCATGGTCCATTGCTACATAGACTGTTGTCAGCATTGACACTTACTGATAAGCTGGCAATAATAAAATGTAGCGCTCACAAAGCAGTAACAGACGATGTTGGAAGGGGCAAAGCGTTTGCCGGTCAGACAGCTAAGGAGACATCTAGATCAAAGATGAAAAAGATGTTTGTGGCATGTCCCGCTAGGTGGGTTCCAGACAATTGAATGTTCGAGGACACATTAGAAAATGTCAGGGAAATACAGAGCGAGGCGACAGTAGATGAATTGGCAGTATGAGAGGAGAGGACAGGGCGTTTGGATGAGGATGGGTGTTGGACTGACTTGTCTGGGAAACAGAGATGGTTGCTGCCGAACGCCTATGTGCTCCCTGTTGTTACCGTGGCCCACGGCCCAGCACACATTAGTGCCAAAGGAATATGTAAGCTACTGGACCCAGTATGGCGAAACGATAATATCCCTAAGGTAGCCACACACCTAGTGAAACACTGCATCATATGTCTGAAACATAATCCTGGGAAAGGTACTCCTACACCTGCAGGTAATTTTGCACCGCCTTCCTTCCCTTTCGAGGTTCTCCAGATGGATTTCATCTAAATGGAACGAGTTAACAACTTGAAGTATGTACTAGTAGTAATTTGTGCATTCAGTAAATGGATTGAGGCTTACCCCACTAAGGAGAATACAGCCATGGCGACGGCGAAGGCGCTCTTAAAAGAGTTCTTCCCGCGCAATGGATTACCACGTGTGATCTTGAGTGACAACGGAAGTCACTTCAACTCAAAAGTCATTGAATTGGTGTGCAAGGGCTTGCATATTGAGCAGAAGTTTCATGCAGCGAACCACCCCCAGTCAGCAGGCCTGGTTGAGAAGTACAATGGTACTAGTCAAACTGAAGTTAGCGAAGATCCAAGAAAGCACAGGATTGCGATGGCCAGATGCATTACCTTTGGCTTTGTTATCCACCAGAGCGACAGCGCATTCTATAACAGGGTTGTCCCTGTACGAGGTGGTCTTTGAGCGCCCCACCAACGTCTGGGCGTCCCAAGACCCAAGCGCTTTTCTGAGATAGAGTACCCCCTACTTGTGGACTATCTGTATGAGTTAACTATTGATCTTCGTTCTGCCCACCAACAGATTCCCACCCCGCTGCAACCAGTACCACAGGGGCCCGGGCATCATCTACAGCCCCGGGAATTTGTGTTCGTGAAGAATTTTCAGCGAAAGAGCTGTCTGGAGCCTCGGTGGAAGGGGCCACTCTTGGTCCTGCTTGCCGCCCGCACCGCAGTGAAGCTTAAAGGCCGGAAGCACTGGGTACACAGATCGCACGTCAAGAGGATCCCTCTTCCACTTCCGTATGATCAGTGGGTCCTCAACGGCATTGCTGACCAGGAAGGGGAGCGCATGCTCGGTTTTGTTCCTTTCTCTGACGTCCGATTGAGGTGGGCGCAGACAGACGAAGAAAGCAGCGCGGCCTTACTTGACGCGGTCCCCCCAGAGATAAGGGCCGCCCGGATGCTCCCACTTCTAGTGCACAGACACCTGAGTCTCAATGCCCTGCTGAGCCTGAATTTCTTCCCCTTTTTGTTGATGAAGAAGTGCCTGGGGTTGCCAGGTACAACCTGCGGCCCCGACGGAAGGACAGTGCGCCAGTAGGACAGTCGAGGAGTTAGGGAAGGACTCGAGCTTAGGGCGTAGGTGCTATGCCTAAGGTGCCTGCTTTAGATTAGAGTGAGCTACACTGGTGCACTGCCCTGGACACTGGACAGGATTAGCTGAGGGTGTCTTCCAAGGAGGGAGGGTGCCCTATCCTGAAAGAAGAGGATTTATTTTCCAGCAAGGGCTGCAATCGTGCAGCTCCCTCGTGGGAGTGCTTCATAGCACCGTCGTTCATGAACAATAGGAGTCTACCAGTGAGGCTCTGAAGGAAACTGGGTGATTTGTACCCCTCTGGTCGGTTGTATTTTTGTGGCTCCAATTCCTCAAGTTTCTTTCTATGTACCCATTTGGCCGCGCAATCATGAAGGAGGAACAGCCTCTGGTGGCCCCACCATTACAGCAGAATGGTCCTGTGTGGTCTAGTTGGTCTATTGGGAGTAGGGTGGTAGTGGTAGTGGTCCTTCTCATTGTAACGATAACACTATTCGGGGTGGTGTGTTATTTAGAAGAACAGCATCCTGTGCACACATTGATAGGGACTACCCCGGCTCCACCTGAGCATTCGTTTGTTACACTGGCCCGCATAAAGAGAGACATAGACAGACCTATGTCAAAAATGCGTTTCTGCAGATGCTTCATCAGGTACACAGTACCACTAATGCCACAAATTGTTCAGTGTGTGGGTTATTTCCCTCAGTTATGCACAAGAACGATCTACTGGTGTCATTGCCCCTGTCATACTTGGGTAGCTGTGAGGCCTAGTTCCAATTGCTTTCTATGGTGTACATGCACTATCATGCTGACGCAATGAATATGGTACAGTCTGATTACGAAGCAGTGTTGGAGTATATAGTGGTACACCAAGGATATACACCTGGGGCAGATGGAAAGGAGGGTACCCTACATCCAGAAACTTGCATGAATATTTTTGAGGATAATAAGAATGTCACCTAGTTACAAAATGAAATGCTGGATTTTCAAGGATTTAACGTTACTGAATATTTTAAATGTTTCCAGGAACGAAATATAACTGAAGACAAAGCCATGCCCGTCCCTGTGATCAATACAGCAGCTAGTTTCTGTGTTGAAGGTACAGGGAACATTCCAGTAGATCAGAGCAGTTGTAACTATACATACCGATTGAACACTACTAGTAGCCCACCTTTGCTCACACCTCCAAATGTATACTTTGTTTGGGGGTAACAGGCTTATACATGGCTTCCCAGGGGATGGTCTGGCCAGTGTTATGTCTCTTTTCTTTTGCCCCCTGTTTATATTGCACCATCTAATTATCACAAGGGTCATAGGCTACAGCGTAGGGATCTACATTTGCATCAGGCCAAGAGAGTTGTCAATCCAGAAGATATAGATCAAACATATACTTCCCTACAGCAATTTACTGACATCATGAAGGGCATTCTGCCGTTCTGGGGCCCCATGTTCAATAGCCGTAATATCCGTCGCCTTGCTAGAGTAGTTGAGGGAGTTATTAACACTACTGCAGGTATACTGACTAATATTACAGTTGAGCTTCAGGCTACGAGACTTGTTGCTCTTCAAAACTGGATGGTTTTAGACGTCATCCTTGCTGATAGGGGCGGAGCCTGCTGCGTCATCGGCAGCAGTTGTTGTGTTTACATTCCTGATAACTCCCCTAATGTATACTCCGCCATACAGCAATTACACAGGCTTGCTTCAGATATCCATCAGGATAATGGATCATGGTCCCTCACAGGGTGGTTCTGGGGTCTGCTGACATCATGGGGTTGGAAGATACTACTTGCCCTCAAAGTTATCGCAGGTGTCATCTTCACATGTTTCCTATGTATTAATTGCCTTCCAGCATGTTGCACCTATTGTGTGAGCAAGCTCACCCCTACCCCTAAATTGCCGAGACGTGATACTAAGGTCTCTACTATGATGATGCAGGATATCCAGTATATCATGCTTATTGACGAAGGTATTTTTGAATAATAAGTAGATTTTGATTTGTCAAATGTGGAAGGTGCACCAGGAATGAAGTCACAGTCTTATGTGTAAGTCCATCAAGTTTCTTTATTTTTCATCATAGTAAAAATTGGACATCAGCCAACGCGTTTCGTTCCTATGCAAGGAACTTCTTCAGGGCGATATATAATAAGTGGAAATTCTCCAAAATTCTCCAAACGCTTCTCTGGTGTAATCTCGGATAAATTAGGCGAGTAATGCGAGAAGGAGCCCCACAATAAGGGTTCAGGTAAACAAAATCCAGCCCTTACGATGTGGACATTCTCCTTCTAAGCAACCGGCAGGTACACCCGATAGTAGTCTGGCATACCTGCCGGTTGCTTAGAAGGAGAATGTCCAGATCGTAAGGGCTGGATTTTGTTTACCTGAACCCTTATTGTGGGGCTCCTTCTCGCATTACTCGCCTAATTTATCCAAGATTACACCAGAGAAGCGTTTGGAGAATTTTGGAGAATTTCTACTTATTATATATAGCCCTGAAGAAGTTCCTTGCATAGGAATGAAACGCGTTGGCTGATGTCCAATTTTTACTATGATGAAAAATAAAGAAACTTGATGGACTTACACATAAGACTGTGACTTCATTCCTGGTGCACCTTCCACATTTGACAAATTGATCTTTTCTGGATTCCAGTGGAGCCCAACTGCGGCGGGCTCCGGAGGCGTTTTGAACAGGACTCTTTACAATTGTATATACAGGGATTGATGTGCTGAACCTGTGGTCAGCCGCTGTGGAGAGTTTTTGGCACTAAGTAGATTTTGATACTCATGTGCTGCCTTATTCTCCCTTGTAACTTTAGTGACTATGCTTTTTCTTTCTCCCCACTTAGAATTGTAAAGACCCTACCGCATAGCCTCAATAAAGCATTTAGCTACCCATGCTAAAAGGAGGGTCTGTTAGGTTTGAAAATCCCATTCCTGCTATGCACTCGTATCATGCTACATTAGGTTGCAGTGAGTGGCTAAATAGATGCCATTTGTATTCACGTTATGCAACCCACTGAGTTATCCCTGCAACGTGCAAGCTTTAGTTAGCAAGTGTGACTCCATTTTGTATTTCTTAATCCCTATTAGGCTGTGTCTGAACTAGGCCTCATTATTCGTATTGCTTGCCTCAGCAGAACACTGTATTTAGTTATTATTTTTCTTTCCTGTTCAAGGCTGCTTCCCGACTTACTAATGAATAGGCCATTCTGCCCTCGCATGCCTATCCGAGTGTGTAGTTCTGCTCCCACGTTAGGAGACGCTGAGACTCAGTGCGGTAACCTTGAGTTGCCGATAGCATGTACCCATCTGGCAGGTGGTAGCCCATCCTTCTGTGCCTTCTTTGTTCATGTTCAGCCCAGGCCGGTAACTTTCCACTGTGGGCGTGGTTTGGGTGTTCTTGGAGGAATGATCATGCATTGCAGGCCGGGGGGGAGCCAGTCCCTGGGCAGACATCTTAGGGTGCAGGTCAGATTGGACTCCTCTGCAGAGTATTGCTAATAAATGCTTGTTTGTATTCTCTACTGTCTGACCGACTCTTCATTTCTTGGGAAGGCATAGCAGGTGGTTGTAAATAACCCGGGTGGCCCCTAAGGGCCACTTCCTTCAGCACTTGCAATACGGGGAACTAGAGTCTCCCACTACGAAACCGAGATAGCTGAGGCCATTAAGCAGATGGCCAGAGGCAAGACTCCTGGAGCAGACGGTGGGCCCCTGGAATTTTACTCAACCTTCAGCAGGCAACTGGTTCCTCACTTGCATAGAATGTATGCTGAGGCATATGAAAAGGGTGTGCTAACTCCCTCCCTTCAGGAGGGGGTGCTAGTGGTCCTACCAAAACCTGATAGAGACCCTCTGCTTCTGGGATCGTACCGTCCACTGTCTCTCCTGAACTCTGACTATAAGATCCTTGGCAGGGTTCTGGCCAACAGGCTGGGAATGGTAACTCAAATTCTAGTACACCATGACCAGAATGGCTTTATTCCTAGTAGAAATACCTTCCTAAACCTCCGTAGATTATTTATGCTGATGGACTGGGCAAGCACTGCGGGTATACATCCTTGGGTCACCTCGCTCAATATTGAGAAGGCTTTTGATACCCTGGTGTGGTATTACCTGCAGGAGGTGCTTACTAGATTTGGAATGGTCCCAAAGTTTCTCAAATGGATCTCCTTAATGTACAACTCACCAATGGCGCGTGTGAGAACTGGATCCGTAATCTCGGAGCCCTTTGTCATAGAACGAGGCACCCGGCATGGATGCCCCCTGTAGCCACCAGCTTGCGCACTCCAATGGTGGGCCACGAGCTGGAGGATCAGGGCACACAAATAGTGGCATATAATATCATTATATGAGGACACACATATATCTGTGCGAAGACACAACAAAACTTCCAGAACTTATGATGCTATTATAGCCGTTCGGGCATGTAGCAGGCCTGAAAGTGTACTGGAATAAATCCCTCCTATTCCCTATGACTTCACTAATTCCAGACCAAGTAGGGGCACTCGCATTTATGCCACTCCCATGGTCTTATGACTCATTCAAATATCTGAGAGTCCTGGTGTACCATTCACCTAAAGATTTACTGAATGGCAACCTGGGCTAGGCACTGGCCAGCGCCAGGTCCTCTTTAGCATTGTGGACTGAGTTACCGCTTGCCCCTCTGGGTCATATAGCTATATCTAAGATGCTGGTCCTGCCTAGACTATTATATTTCTTTGCAGCCCTTCCCATCTCAATCCACTAGAGATTTTTTTCAGGATCTAAGAACGTCTCTTACTGCCCTAGTATGGGGCAAAGACAGAAAGCGGGTTTCACTCACGAAACTATGTACCCCTTTGACGGAGGGTGGCCTGGGAGCCCAGAACAATGAATACTATTATGCGGTCACCCAATTACAATGGCTGATGTGATGGTTAGCTGGTCAAAATACAATGGAATTGGTATACTGGGCAACCGAAAAACACTGGAAGAAGATATTGGAATGGTTACTGGGTTTAGGGTACATAATTCTGAAGAAAGTAGGGAATATCCTTATGACCACAGCCCGTTCATGCTGGTCTACCTATTTACATAACTTTACAACACTTTTCTACATATGCCCCCGAGCTGCCCCTTCGGGTGCTGCTTGGTTATACAGACCAGGGTCCCAGACCGGAAGCGGCTGCTTGGACCACTGCAGGCCTCATGTCTTGGGGAGATCTGTTCTCTGACAAGATTCTTTGCACATTCGAGAATTTGATGGATGATTATGGGATTCCTCCAGTCTCCTTGTTTTTGTATGCCTCTCTCCTCGACAATTATGTACAGTGTGTGGTAACACGCTTGACGAACCCAAAACCTCCAGACTCCTTCAAACGATACTCATACATGGCACCAGCTGACGTACTATGGCAGTGCTATACAATTCCATACGCCAGGCAGGGTGATCACCCTCACTGCGCTCAGAGCTGACTGGGATGGTGAACTTTCGACAACACTCACTGACAAACAATGGGCACAGTGTCTGGGAGTACCAAAATGCATCTCCATTGTATTGTATTGTAATTGCATTTAGATAGCACTTACTACCCCTGACGAGGCGTCGAAGCGCTTTTTCGGCGAGTAGCACGCTACTCCGGGACCCATAGAGGATTAGTGTTGAATTAGTATAGTGAAACATGCAAGTACATTTTAAGTGGTGGATAGGTTAGTCAGTTATTTGGAATGATAGCAGAAGGATAGAGGAGGAAAAAAAGGTTTGTATTTATATAGCGCTTGTTACCCCTGATGGGGTGTTGAAGCACGCTACTCCGGAAGCCCATAAAGGATTAGTGGTGAATTAATATGGTGAAATATGAAAGTAATTTCAGTGGTGGATATTAGTCAGTTATTTGGAGTGAGAAGGATAGCGGAGGGATAAAAGGAAGAAAGGTTTGCATTCATATAGCACTTGTTACCCCTGATGGGTGTTGAAGCGCTTTTCTGGCGAGTAGCACGCCACTCCGGAACCCATTAAGGATTAGTGTTGAAAATTAGTATAGTAAAATATGAAGTAATTTGAGTAGTGGATATGTTATTCAGTTATTTGGGTAGAGAAGGGTAGGTGGCGGGATAGAAGAGGGAAAGAGGTTTGTATTTATATAGCGCTTGCTACCCCTGATGGGGTTTTGAAGCGCAAGTAGCACGCTACTCTGGAACCCATAAGTATTAGTGTTGAATTAGTATGGTGAAACATGAAAGTAATTTTAGTGGTGGATATGTTAGTCAGTTATTTGGATTGAGAAGGGTTGGGGAGGGTAGAAAAGGGAAAAGGTTTGCATTTATATAGCGCTTGTAACCCTGATGGGGTGTTGAGACGCTTTATTGGTGAGTAGCACGCTACTCTGGAACCCATAAAGGATTAGTGGTGAATTAGTATAGTTGAATATGGAATTTGAGAAGTGAACATGTTAGTCTGTTCATTTTGATTGAAAATGATAGTGGAGGGATAAAAGAGTGAAGGATTTTTTTTTTTTTCCTTTTAGGTCTTAGCAGTAGGAGGAGGCTTTTGGATGAGTAAAAGGAGTTTTGGAGGGAGGAGTCAGAGGGAAGAGTTTAGAAAGGTTTGTTTTAGGGGATCGGTATAGTAAAAGAGGTGTCAGATGATGCAAGGAGGGGTAGAGTAGGAGAGAGTCTAGAAAGGGTTATTTTGGGGATCATAGTAATGGTATGGGGTTTGGGATAAATGAGAGTGTGGATGTAGAGGATATATTGATAAATGTATAGGATGAGAGAAAGGGTAGTGCATTGGAAAGAGTAGTAGAAAGAAGTTTGAGATGAGTCAGAAGGTTGGGCTAAAAGATATATTGAGAGAAGTATAGGCTGAGAAATAGGGTAGTGCCTTGGAAATGCTAAATTAGAAGAAAGTGATAAATATATAGATCCATAAGTACATTGAAAGTATATAGATACATAAAGGAGGTAAGTATATGTAGATTAAAGATATTGATAGAGGCACAGGATGAGAAATAGGGTAGTGCATTGGATATGCTTTTTCAGGAGAAAAGTAACAGAGACACAGATCCAAGTACATGGAAGGTACATAGATGCACAATGGAAGTAAGGACATGTAGACCAAAGATGATTTTTATTTATTTATTTATTATTATTATTTTTTTCTCTCAACAACATAATTATTCTACATGTTTATACAAAGCAATACACAAAGATAGGTACATGTCTATAGTGAAAACAAATGCTTATATACAGAGGGATATGCTGTAAATTTCTGTTTGCGTATGGTGCTTATGTGGGGAAGAGCCAATTCTTGAGTAGTTTTCTGAAGATAAGGTGGTTGTCGGTGGATCTTATTTTGGGGGGTAAAGAGTTCCATAGTTTGGCTGCTTGAACAGAGAAGGATGTGCCAACCATGGTTTTGGGTAGAGAAGGGTAGGTGGCGGGATAGAAGAGGGAAAGGCGGAGGTTCCTCTGTTGAATGTGTTTGGTGATTTTTTTCCTGATGAAGAACGGTCCCATTCCATGTATTGCTTTGTGGGTGATACAAAGCAGCTTGAATGTGGATCTTCTGGCAACCGGTAACCAATGCAGGGCTTTAAAGGCAGGGAGATGTGGTCTTGCGGTTTGATATGCAAGAGTAGTCTGGCAGCCGAGTTCTGAATCCGTTGTAGTCTTTTCATGGTTGTTAAAGGTGATCCGTGGTAGAGGCTATTAGGCGTAATCGAGTTTGGACAGAACAAGGGAGATGGTAGCTTGGACCTTGTGCGGAAATCCCAAATGAGGGAAAATTCGTCGCAGTGTTTTTATAGTGACAAAGCTTGATCTTGCTAGTTTGTCCACTTGGGCATTCATCGACAGCTTGGAGTCCATGGTCATTCCGAGGTTTCTTACTTCCTTCGATACTTTAGGTGGTGATCCCAGTTCATTAGGCCATGCGGCAAGCGGGTTTGTAATGTTTCCAATCGCCACACGTGAGTATTTCCGTTTTGAAGTATTCAATTTGAGATGGCTCCAAGTCAACCACTGATCCACGGCTCTGACACAGCTGAAAATTGGTGATTTTCCAATGTCTTTGGGGCATTCCAGTTGAAGGAGTATTTGCGTGTCATCTGCATAGTTATAGCACGTGAGGTGAAATTGATTGATCAGTACTGGTAATGACTTCATGTAAATGTTGAAAAGCATGGGTGAGATGATAGAACCTTGAGGGACCCCTGCTTTTGTGGAGTACGGTTTGGACGAGAAAGATGGGGTATGGATGACATTAGTTCTGTTTCGAAGGTAGGACGCGATCCAGTCTAGAGCAGTTCCCTCTATGCTGGCTTCATAGAGTCTTTGTTTCAGAGTGGCATGGTCAACCGTGTCAAAGGCAGCCGAGAGGTCCAAGAGGAGTAGCGCAGCAACCCCGTTGCGGTCAACTGTATTCTTCAGGTCATCCCAGATGGCAAGGAGGGCAGATTCAGTGCCTCTTCCCGGACAGAATCCTGCTTGGAAGTCTGAAAGTATGTCATTCTCTTCAATGAATTGTGACATCTGGGCGAACGCTGCTCTTTCTATCAGTTTGCCCAGGAAAGGTCCATTTGTAATGGGTCTGTAGTTGTCAGGGTTCAGCGGGTCCAAGTTTGTTTTCTTCAGTAAAGGGCGTATGTGTGATTTTTTGAGTTCTTCTGGAAATATTCCAGTAGTGAAGGAATCGTTGAGGATTCTTCTTACTGGAGTGGCAGCAGAGGTTGTTAAAAGAATTGTCTTGAAAGTTTGTGGTGGACAGGGGTCAGAAGGGCTGCCGGCAGGCATGCTTGCTTTGACCAGGTCCATAAATTCATCGTGTGAGATGTGTTGGAAGGAACGGAGAGGCTTGGTTAGAGTATTCTAGGATTGTTGTTTTGTACAAGGGTTAGTGCTGGTGCTTTGTTTCTGTTTTAAGTACTGAGTCCAACGTGTCTGCTTTGTCCGTGTAATGATTTGCCAGTTTGTCTGTGAAATCTTGAGTAACAGGATGAGTTCCTTCTAGGCAATTTGGTTTGCGAGTATTTTATAGAATTCTTTATTTGCACATTTAGCGTTTTGAATTCTGTCTGAATAGTACCTTTTCTTAGCTTTTTGATAGCTGACTTGTATAATCTGTTAATTTTGTGTAGGTGAAATTTGTCTTGTTTGGCGTTTGTTTTGAGCCAGGTACGTTGCAGCTTTCTAATTTGTTGTTTTATGTCTTTTGTTTCTATGTTTCTATGTTTCTCCAAGGTGCTTTTTTTCTTTTGTTCTGTTGTGTGGTTTTGAGTGGTATCAGGATGTCAAAAGCTTCTTGTAGCCACTCATATAGTTTTTGAACAGAATTTATTGTTTCCAGATTTGTACTTGTTGTTAGTTGTGTTTCTAAGTGTTCCAAATTGAGTTTGTTCCACGGCCGATAGGTGGATGGATGTAAGGTAGTTTTAGGTGAGTCGCTTAGTGTTGTTTTATGGTAGAAAGCAAGCAAGTGGTGGTCTGACCATGTGACTGGAGTTATAGTTTGAAAGGTAACTTGTTCAGTATTAGCAAAAATGACATCTAGGATATGTCCAGCGGTGTGTGTCGGTTTGTGGACAATCTGATGCAGGTTCAGTGCGTCTAGGCCAGTGATTATTGTTTTTGGATGGGTCATATTGGGTTTGTCAAACCAAATGTTGAGGTCACCCAAAACGCATAGGTTGGAGTGTATTTTTATCAGGTTTGAATAGGTTTCAATATACTCAATTCAATTACTTACATCACACATACCTTACACCACAAAGGCTTGCACGGATGTATCCTGGGGCTCTGGACTCCTGCTCCCATTGCCATTGTCAGTGCTGGAGCTACCTTTACCCATATGGTATGGACTTTTCCACCTTTGGTAACTGATTGGACGACGATAACCGAGACACCATCGGAAGCGGCAGGCCGCGCTATACTGATGGATGGCCTGCACTTTTTTGGGGGGAACACATCCTGTACAGCAATGCGCAAGCCCCTTAATACGTTTTTAGATCTGGCACTTGTGGTAGCTAAACGGAGGATAGCCATGTGCTTGAAATCACAAATAGCCCCTCCTTTTAAAATCTGGCTCACCGACTTGCGCAGAGCTATAACAGCTGAACCAGAGATTTCTCATGGAACTAAACCAGACCGCCAGGTCGCATCTAATCCCCCAGACTGGAAGACATATCTCACTGTGATTGAGGCAAGATTACTGGGCTCTACCACATGAAAAATGGTATCTTACGAGGTCCCATGGGGGTGGTAACGGGCACTTATCTTTGACTGCTTACAAATAGAGGGCCATCCTACCGCCCACCCTCCCTCCCACACTCCCCCCTATGTCGGTGGTATAAAATCCATCCAGTCCTCTCTCCATACCACACACGCCAATTGGTAACGCACAGTGACGACTCCCCCAGGCGGCACGATCTCATCCCTCACATGGTTAATGTTTGGAATGTCTCTTGTAATGTGACTTAGACAAATGTGACACCTGTTCCTAACCGTTTGAACTAATATATATATATGGCGAGATACACTAATCCACATAAGCAGTGTTTTTCTGTAACGTTTGCTTCCATTAACAAATCGGACTTTATGGTGACACTATGTACTATTGCAAATCCTTGCTGCTTATGGAGTTCCATAAGACTGTCAAAATGTTAATAAAGAAATATTCCCCCCAAAAAAGATTATGTGTGGTATGTCAAAGTGGGCACTGGCAGTGCTGATGTGAGCATTTCAGTATTCAACTATATGTACCGTTCTGCAAGGAGTGGGATAAGTTTATGGAACATACACACAGCGTGTCCCGAAACACCAGATTCCACTACATTCAGGTCAACTAACAACATATGTCCTACCTCACACCGCATTAACTTCATGGGACAAACGATAAGACGTGCCCCAGATTTCCTGCATATCACCTGGGCTTGCCCCAAAATAGTGCAATTCTGTAAAACGGTGACAGGCGAGTTAGAGGGAACCTTGCACTGCGCTGATCTTCTGCAGATGAAAATATGTTTACTAGGCTCATACACTATCCCACTAGAAGAAGTTAACTTACAACTCCATAATTTCTGAGGTGGTCAGCATAGGTAGCTTAGGGCATTGGCAACATGAATGGGGGGGTCTGAAAGTAGAGTGCTCTTTAATGCTAAAAGTGAATAAATACTAGCCCAGTAAATGTTCATGAGTAACATTTGAAATGTGCACTAAGATGAACTATTACAACATTGTGGGGAAACTAAAGAAACAGGGAAAAAACGTAAAGCCGAAGACTTCTGGGGAGAGCTGGGATGCAGGAAAGCTGCGACCAAAAGTAGCAAACCATATTATTAGATATTGCATGATTTTCCTGTTATGTATCACATATGAGGGCAATCCAAATGTGCAACAACACAGTTTGGCATGCGCCCATGGTTATAAAGTTTGAAAATCAATAAAAAACATGTTGAAAAAAAAATCTGTCCAGGTCTGGTGGCTCGGTGGGCTAATGCATCCACTGCGGGGATTTGTTTTTGACCCTTTCGTCCTCCTAAGGTTGATAAACTGACTATCATTGAGTTGGGTAACAAAAAAACAGTTATTAGTGCTGAGGTTATGCTGCATTTTCTAAAAATGTACGTTATTTGCATGCCTGTGGAGTGTTATATGTATGCATAATGATTTGTGTAATGTTGGGAGTATGCCTGTGTTGTGTTAATTGGAATGTGTACTGTTCTAAATATGTTCATACCCAACCATATTGCAGGTCAGAGCTGTTTTGGAAGGTGTGCAGAATATTGTTTATTGTGTTATGATGAAATTTAGTGTGTTAGAAGGGTATGCTATATTGGCTATAAAGTGATTGGTGTATGGCACAGTTTTGGATTCGTGGAAGCTTTATAAAAATTACAGGCTGTCTCCCTTTGAGAGTAGCTCAAAGGAGACACACCCCTAGCCTGGATATGAACTCACCCCTAGCCTGGATATGAACTCATACATTTTGCACCCTAGATCAAAGGGTGACACCCCAAAAGCACTCGAAAGAGTATTTAAGTTTGTTCACCGAGGAGGAAAGCAATAACCCAAGTGTGCAGGCTTCTTTATATACATTTATGTAAAGTTTTTGATTCAGACATTAATGAATAATACAGCTACTCAACCAAGTAGCCAATACCACTTTTAGGAGAAAAAAAGGCCTTTGCAGACAAAGAATCTATGCTTCAGAAACACACTAGCGCAACCCAGTCTTCCCAATAGAGATGGGTAAATAATACGCATAGCATAACACTCTCGAAAGAACTATTTATGAAAATATTGTCATTTAGGGGCATATTAGCAAGACCCACGTTAAAATTATCGCCGTTTAGCGGCAGGAAACTGCCGCTAAAACGGCGATAATGGGCTTGCTAATATGCGTTATGGAATTCCAATAGAAGCCCAGGTTAGATGTCCTGCACATCTAACCTGGGCTTCTATTGAATTCCATAACGCATATTAGCAAGCCCATTATCGCCGTTTAGCGGCAGTTTCCTGCCGCTAAACTGGCGATAATTTTAACGTGGTCTTGCTAATATGCCCTTAATTTCTTATTATTTATTGCCGATCAATGAGATATTGACACCAATAATGCCATTAAATGAAAATGATTCTGTACAAAAGAAACTTAAATCAATAGGCAAACTCTAGTCCTTAAGTGGAGGTATATATACTAGTATATTTAGTGGAATATAATTATTTTTTTGATACAGCATAGACAGTTGTAGTCAGATACAATATTTGTTGAGGTTCACATCTATAAGGGTGCACAAACTAGAATGCAAACTTGTTAAATAATTTAAAAGAAAGGGACCTAGTCTAGTGTAAAACCCCACTCAATCTTACTACAGAGACTCAACATTGAGAGTAGAGGTTGTGCATATTTTATTGAGACTGATATTGAGTCAAGGTCAATGTTTTGGTCTCTAAGGGACCACAGTCCTGAGACCATCCTCAGGACAAAAACTATGTAATTGGAAACTTAGACATACAAAAACACAAAAAAAATAATAATTAGGAACATAAATAAAAAATCAAAATATTTTAACCCCCTCGCTGCTAGGCCTTTCTCCCCCTGTGCTAAGCCTTTTTTTTGGCTGTTTGGGGTAGTTCACACTTAGGCCTCCATAACCTTTTGTCCACATAAGGTAACCACACAAAATGTGCATCCTTTTTTTCCAATATCCTGGGGATTCTAAATGTACTTTTGTGTTTTCACCTGGAGGCGACTGAGAAGTTAGCCAAAATGCAGCTAAATTTGGGTTTTTTGAGGGAAAGATAGGAAAAAAGTGCTGCAGAAGAAAGCGCCTGTTTTTTTCCCCTGCAATTGGCATTAACAAAGGGTTCCCAGAACTAAATTCGCCATATTCCCAGCTTTCAGAAACAGGCTGACTTGAATCAGAAAACCAAATTTTTCAACACAATTTTGGCATTTTACTGGGACATAGCTCATTTTTCCTATTTGTTGTGCTTTCAACCTCCTTCCAGTTAGTGGTAGAAATGGGTGTAAAACCAAAGGTGGAGCTATACATTTCTGAAAAGTAGGCAACATTCTGAATTATGCAAGGGGCCATGGTGTAGACCCTTCAAGATTTTCCTATAGAAAGTAACAGTTGAAATTTAAAATTGAAGTTGAGTTGAAAAAACAGCCATTTGTGCCTACGTTTTCATCTGCAACTTCAAGCGATGGCAGATTTTCAAAAGCAAAATACAGTTATGTCCACTGGATGCTTCTGGTTGTGGGGATAAATAGGGCGTGTAGGTTCTGCAAGAAGCTGAGGTACCCAGAGCCAATAATTGAGCTTCCCCTTGTAATGGCTTTTCCTTGTGTACCAGGTATAAAGCAATTCATTGAGTAAAATATAAAGAGAGAAAAATAGGTATCAAGAAAAACTATGTATTTCCGAAATGGGCACCAGATATGGAGTGTTGAAGCAGTGGTTATTTTCACATCTTTGAATTTGTAGGTACCCATACTAGCATGCGAATTACAGGGCATTTCTCATAATGACTTCTTTCTTACACACTGTCTTTCATTTGAAAGGCGCAAATGCAGAGAAAGACAATTGGTAATAACACTTGTTTTACTATTCTGTGTCCCCCCAAGTCTCCCAATAAAAATGGTACCTCACTTGTGTGGTTAAGCCTAGTGTCCAAGATAGGAAATGGCTCAAAACGCAACGTGGATACATCATGGAAAGTCCTGGAATCTGCGGGGAGCCACAAACTTCCATCCACCCCACATTTGCCCAAGTCCCCTGACAAAAATGGTACCCAACTTGTGTGGGTAGGCCTAGTGCCCACAAAAGGAAATGGCCCAAAACACAATATGGACGCATGCATTTTTCCACCAAAAACTGAGCCTTTTTTCCAATGTGGGTAGCTCTAGAGTTTGGACTCTAGCTCTGCCGGCACCTATGGAAATCTAGCCAACCTGTACATTTTTGAAAAAATAGACACCTTGAGCTATCTGACTTCCGTGGCTCTCATCACGTTTTATTATGCAGAATTTCTTGCAAACCTCAAACTTTGACTAAAAAAAAGCATTTTACTCACATTTCTGTGATGGAAAGTTCTGGAATCTGTAAGCACCCACAAACTTCCATCTACCCCACATTTGCCGAAGTCTTCTGATAAAAATGGTACATCACTTGTATGATTAAGCCAAGTGCTGGTGACATGAAATGGCCCAAAACGCAACATGGATACATTATATTCTTCAAGCAAAAACTGAGCCTTTTTTTACAATGTAGGTAGCTTCAGATTTTGGATCCTAGCTCAGCCAGCACCTATGGAAACCTAGCCAACCTGTACATTTTTGAAACCTAGACTCCTAGGGGTATCCAGGCTGGGCTGACATGCTTGTCTCTCACCACACCCAGAATCCCTTGCAAACCTCAAACTTTGAATTAAAAAAACAATTTTCTCACATCTGTGATGAAAAGTTCTAAAATATGTGGGGAGCCACAATCTTCCATCCACCCTGCATTCCCTAAAGTCTCCCAATTAAAATGGCTCCCCTCTTGTGTGGGTATGCATAGTGCCTGTTACAAGAAACGGCCTAAAGCGCAACATGGACGCATCACAAAACTGAACCTTTTTTCCAATGTGGATAGCTCTAGATTTTAGACTCTATGGAAACCTCCTCAACCTGTACATTTTAGAAAACTAGACAACAGGGGTATCCAGGGTTGGCTGATTTGCGTGGCTCTCACAATGTTTTTTACCCAGGAATCTCTTGCAAACCTCAAACTTTGACTAAAGAAACATTTTCCTCTCATTTCTGTGATAGAAAGTTCTGGAGTCTGTAGGGTGCCACTAACTTTCATCCACCCTGCATTCCCCCAAGTGTCCCGATAAAAACCAGTTCCACACTTGTATGGGTAGGCCACAATGCCCGCAACAGAAAATGGGCCAAATCACAACATGGACGTTTTTCCACCAAAAACTGAGCCTCTTTTCCAATGTGGGTAGATCTAGATTTTTGACCCTAGCTCCGTCAACACCTATGGAAACCTAGTCAGCCTGTACATTTTATAAAATTATACACCTAGGGGTAACCAGGGTGGGTTGACTTGTGTGGCAGTCATCAGGTTTTTTCACCCATAATCTTTTGCAAAACCTCAAACTTTGCCTAAAAAAACACATTTTCTTCATATTTCTGTGATGGATAGTTCTGGAATCTGTGGAGAGCCACAAACATATGTCCACCTGGCATTCCCCCAAGTCTCCCTTTAAAACTGGTACCTCACTTGTGTGATATGGCCTATTGTCCGCAAGAGAAAATGGCCCAAAACATAACATGGACGCATTGCATTTTTCCACCAAAAACGGAGCCTTTTTCCTAATGTGGGTAGCTCTAGATTTTGGACCCTAGCTCAGCTGGCACTTATGGAGCCCTGGCCAGCCTGTACATTTTTGAAAACTAAACACCTAGGGGTATCCAGGGTTGGCTGACTTGCATGGCAGTCACCACTTTTTTATACCCAGAATCATTTGCAAACCTCAAATGTTACCTAAAAATAAATCTCATTTTCATCCTATTTTTGTGATGGAAAGTTCTGGAATCTGTGGGGAGCCAAAAACTTCCATCCACCCCACATTCCCCAAAGTCTCCCAATGAAAATAGTACCTCACTTGTGTGGGTAGGCCTAGTGCCCGCAACAGAAAATGGCATAAATCGCAGCATGGAAGCATTGCATTTTTCCACCGAAAACGGAGCCTTTTTTCTAATGTGGGTAGCTCTAGATTTTGGACCCTGGCTCAGCTGGAACTCATGGAGCCCTGGCCAGCCTGTAGATTTTTTTAAACTAAACACCTCGGGGTATCCAGGGTGGGCTGACTTGCATGGCAGTCACCATGTTTTTATACCCAGAATCACTTGCAAACCTCAAACTTTGCCTAAAAAAACACATTTTCCTCTTATTTTTGTGATGGAAAGTTCTGGAATCCGTGGGGAGCCAAAAACTTCCATCCACCCACACATTCCCCACAGTCTCCCAATAAAAAGGGTACCTCACTTGTGTGGGTAGGCCTAGTGCCCACAGCAGGAAATGGCATAAATCGCAGCATGGAAGCATCGCATTTTTCCACCGAAAACTGAGCCTTTTTTAACAGTGTGGGTAGTTCTAGATTTTGACACTAGCTCAGCCAGCACCTATGAAAACCTAGCCAACCTGTACATATTTTTAAACTAGACACCATGCAGTATGTAGGATGGGCTGACTTGCGTGGCTCTCACCACATTTTTCTACCCAGAATCCACTGTAATGTGGGTAGCTCTAGATTTTGGACCCTAGCTCAGCTGGCACTTATAGAGCCCTGGCCAGCCTGTACATTTTTGAAAACTAAACACCTAGGGGTATCCAGGGTTGGCTGACTTGCATGGCAGTCACCACTTTTTTATACCCAGAATCATTTGCAAACCTCAAATGTTACCTAAAAATAAATCTCATTTTCATCCTATTTTTGTGATGGAAAGTTCTGGAATCTGAGGGGAGCCAAAAACTTCCATCCACCCCACATTCCCCAAAGTCTCCTTAATGAAAATAGTACCTCACTTGTGTGGGTAGGCCTAGTGCCCGCAACAGAAAATGGCATAAATCGCAGCATGGAAGCATTGCATTTTTCCACCGAAAACGGAGCCTTTTTTCTAATGTGGGTAGCTCTAGATTTTGGACCCGGGCTCAGCTGGAACTCATGGAGCCCTGGCCAGCCTGTAGATTTTTTTAAACTAAACACCTCAGGGTATCCAGGGTGGGCTGACTTGCATGGCAGTCACCATGTTTTTATACCCAGAATCACTTGCAAACCTCAAACTTTGCCTAAAAAAACACATTTTCCTCTTATTTTTGTGATGGAAAGTTCTGGAATCCGTGGGGAGCCAAAAACTTCCATCCACCCACACATTCCCCACAGTCTCCCAATAAAAAGGGTACCTCACTTGTGTGGGTAGGCCTAGTGCCCACAGCAGGAAATGGCATAAATCGCAGCATGGAAGCATCGCATTTTTCCACCGAAAACTGAGCCTTTTTTTAACAGTGTGGGTAGTTCTAGATTTTGACACTAGCTCAGCCAGCACCTATGAAAACCTAGCCAACCTGTACATATTTTTAAACTAGACACCATGCAGTATGTAGGATGGGCTGACTTGCGTGGCTCTCACCACATTTTTCTACCCAGAATCCACTGCAAACCTCAAACTTTGATTAAAAAAAATATTTTTCCTTATATTTCTGTAATGGAAAGTTCTGGGATATTTGGGGAGCCACAAACTTCCAACCACCTGACATTCCCTCAAGTCTCCCGATAACAATGGTACCTCTCTCGTGTGAGTAGGACTAGTGCCCATGACAGGAAATGGCTTAAATTGCAACATGGACAAATCACATTTTTCCACCGAAAACTGAGCCTTTTTTTACAATGTGGGTAGCTCTAGATTTTGGACCCTAGCTAGTTTAGCATCAATGGAAACCTATGCAACCAGTACATTTTTGAAAACAAGACACCTATGGGTATCCAGGGTGGGCTCATTTGCATGGCAGTCACCATGTTTTATTACTCAGAATCCCTTGCAAACCTCAATCTTTGACTAAAAAAACGAATTTTCATCATATTTCTGTAATGGAAAGTTCTGGAATATGTGGAGAGCCACAAACTTCCAACCACTCGGCGTTCCCTTAAGTCTTCCGATAAAAATGGTAGCTCACTTGTGTGGGTAGGCCTAGTGCCCGCGAAAGGAAATGGCCCAGAACACAACATGGACTCATCGCATTTTCCATTCGGAAAACAATGTGGTCTTTGCAATGTGGGTAGCTGTGGATTTTGGTATGCAGCTCAGTCGGCACTTAGGGAAGCCAACCAAACCAGCCCATTTTTTAAAACTAGACACCCAGGAAAGTCTAGGGTGAGGTGACTTACTTGGCTATTACCAGGTTTTTCTTACCCAGACTCCCCTACAAAACTCAAACTTTCCTTGCATTTCTGTGAGGAAATGATCTGGAATCTGCAGTCAGCTATAAAGTTCCTACCACACAGCGTTCCCCCACATCTTCCGCTCAAAAATGCTACCTCACTTTTGTGGGTGGGCCAAGTGCCCGTGACAGGGAAGGGCCCAAAACATATTGTGGACACATCAATATTATCTATCACATTACCTGGTTTTGCAATGTGAGCACCTGCGTTTTTGGTCCCAGGTTCGGCAGCCACCAATGTTCTCTTACTCAGAATCCCTGCAAACTAAAATTTAGCTAAATTTTCCTCACATTTGTGTGTGGGAAAGTAGTGGTATCACTGTGCTGGCACACATTTCCTACCACCCAGCATTTCCCCAGGTCTCCCAATATAAATGCTACATCACTTCTTTGGGTGGGCCAATTACCCATGACAGGGAAGGGCCCAAAACATATTGTAGAGACATCAAAATAATCTATCACAAAATGAACTGTTTTTACAAGGGGGGCACCTGCGTTTTTGGTCCGGGCTCTGCGGTCATCTATGGTAACCCACCAAACCCTGACATTTCTGAAAACTAGATACCCTGGAGGAGTTGAGAGAGGTGTGGCTTGCACAAATCCTCTAACGTTTTATAACCCAGAATGCTGGGTAGTAGGAAACTTGTGCCAGCAGTGATCCCACACAAAAATGTGAAGAAAATGCGATTTTCTAGCAAAATCTGAGGTGTGCAGAAGATTCTGGGTAAGAAAACTGTGGGATATCCTCACAAACCATAATTCCCTGGACTCCCCTGGGTGTCTAGTTTTGAGAAATGTCTGCCTTTGGTGGGTTTACATAAATGGTCTCCGAGCCCGGGAACAAAAACGCATGTGCCCACTTGCAAAAGCAGGTTGGTTTGTTCTAGATCATTTTGATGTGTCCACATTATGTTTTGGGCCCTTTCCTGTCATGGACACTTAGTCCACCCACACAAGTGAGATCGCATTTTTATTGTAAGATCTGGGGAAATGCAGGGTGGTAGGAAATTTGTGCCGGCCCAGTGATCCCACAACTTTCCCACACAAAAATTTGAAGAAAATGTGATTTGCTTTTCTAAATTTGAGGTTTGCAGGGGATTCTGGGTAAGAACACTTTGGGGTATCCATGCAAGCTACACCTCTCTGGACTACCCCATGTGTCTAGTTTTCAGAAATGTCTGGATTTGGTAGGTTTCCATAGATGGCAGCTGAGCCAAGGACCCAAAACGCAGGTGCCTTCCCTGTGCAAAAACAGGTTGTTTTGTGATAGATAATTTTGATGTGTCCACATTGCATTTTGGTCCCTTTCCTGTTGCAGGCACCTGTCCCACCCACACAAGTAAGGTAGCATTTACATCGGGAGACCTGCGGGAATGCTGGATGCTAGAAAATTTGTTTTGCCTGGTGATGCCACAAGTTTCAAACACAGAAATGTGAGGAAAATGTGATTTTTTATCTGTATTTGAGGTTTGCAGGGGATTCTGTGTAAGAAACCATTGGGGGATCCACGCAAACCACACCTCCCCGGACCTCCGGTTGTCTAGTTTTTAGAAATGTCTGAGTGTGGTAGGTTTCCCTAGATGGGCGCTGAGCCTGGGACCAAAAACGCACGTGCCCCACTTGCAAAAAAAGTGGGCCCGATTCACAAAGGTAGACTTGCACCTTTGTGTAAGTTTACTGCACCTTTGTGTAAGGTTAGGTTACCTTTATGAATACCAAAAAGTAGCAAAGTTAGACTTTTGGTCTAAGTTTACCTTTGTGAATACCAAAAAGTAGTTAACTTACACAAAACTGAAAGTATTCCTTTGTGAATCAGGCCCAGGGTGTTTTGTGATAGATCATTTTGTTGTGTCCACAATACATTTTGGGCACTTCCCTGTTGTGGCTATTACACACAAGTAAGGTAGCATTTTTATCGGGAGACCAGGGGGAACAATGGTTGATAGGAAATTTGTGGTTTCCTTATGATTCTAGAAGTATATGGTACAGAAAAGCAAGGAAAATGTGTGATTTTAGTCAAATTTTGAGGTTTGCAGGGTATTGTGGGTAAGAAAACTTGATTGGATCCACGAAAGGCACACCTCCCTGTACTCCCCTTGGTGTCTTGTTCACGAAAATATCTAGAGTTGGTAGAAGTTGTCTACAGATAATGTACACCCTGGCAGAGAAAGACAGAAAAGACAAATATTACTTCACAAACATCTATTCCTCAAGTGCACACACAAACTGGTTGGATTTAGCACGAGGGTAAGTGAAAGTACAAAACATACATTTTATTAACAAGAGATTTCCCAAAAATGAAATACACGTTTAATAATTGAAAGGTTAAAAAACTGAACTAAGGACTCACAACTCGTGAATCTGTAAAGCTGCGTCAAGGCACCAACAGCTTTACAGGTCATTCACACACCGTTCATGAATGACACACACAAGACTATTCACGTTGCCAGCAGCAGGCCCAGCCCATTACAACACTCACATCAACAGACAGCGCCATTCAAGGGCCCATCACTTTCATTCGCCCACATGACTGACACAGCAATCACACCGGCTGGTTGCTGACGGAGTGTGTGGACTGGCATTTGGCTAGCAGTAAGTGCAGTGACCAGCAGCAAGTCACTACACACAAACCACCAGCCACCTGCCAGCTCCCACACACCACCAGCCAAGTGCCAGTCCATGCACACCACCAGCCAAATGACAGTCCATGCACACCGCCAGCCAACTTCCAGCTGAAACACACCGTCAGCCAAATGCCAGCCCACATACACCAGTAGCCGGACGCCAGGCCACGCACACTGCCAGCCAAATGCCAGTCCACGCACACCACTAGCCAAGCACCAGTCCATGCACACCACCAGGCAAGCACCAGTTCACGCATGCTGCCAGCCAAGTGCCACTTCACACACACACCACCAGCCAAGTGCCAGAATACACACACAGCCAGGCAAGCACCAGTCTACACACACCACCAGCCAAGCGCTAGCCCACCATCAGCCGAACTCCAGTTCACACACACACACAGAAACTTTAACCTGTGTCTAGTGGTTTTCTCAGATGGGCATAAAAATATGTCCAATGTCTCCCCAAGGAGGGCAAAAAAGGGCAAAATACATGCCCCAAAAAGGGGAGCGATCCTTGCCAAATGGGCTGCTCCCCGACATATAAATAAATAAGATCCCTGGTCACTAGTGGTTTCTGCACCCCTTTGGGTAGATCAGCCTATTAATATGGCCGATCTGGCCCCACCAGAAATGGCCAAAATACATGCCCCAATAAAGGGGGGTGACTATTCCTGAAGGGGCCCCTTCCCAAAATTCACAAGTAAGTAAATCTCTGGTGGATAGTGGCTTCCGCCCCCCTTGGGGGCAGATCAACCTAGAAATATGGCTGATCTGCCCGCAAGGGAGGCAGAAACAGCCAAAATACATGCCCTCTAATAAAGAGGAGTGACCCTTGCCCAAGGGGCCATTCCCCAACTTGGTCAAGTCAATTATTTCTTGGTGGCTAGTGGCTTTTACCCCCTTTGGGGTCAGGTTGGCCTAAAAATATGGCATATCTCACAGCCACAATACATGTCCCTTATAAAGGGGAGTGACCCTTGCCCAAGGGGCCCTCCCCAAAATGGTCAAACATTAATTCCCTGGTAGGCTAGTGGCTCCTGCCCCCCTTGGGGTCAGATCGTCCTAAAATATGGCCGATCTGCCCCCAAGGGGGGCAGAAATGGGCAAAATATATAGCCCCTCAAGGTGCCTGTGGGAAGAGAGCCCAACTCCGAGAACCCCAAATCCCACTACTTACCGTGGGCAGATCCATTCTCCTGCGTGAAGGGGCTGCGACAATTGCGGACCTGGGAGAGAAAAGAGAAGGAAAGGGTTAAACCATTCCTCCCGGTCTCTCCCATACAGGAAGAAGGAGGATCCCACCCAGGAGAAGACCAATCTGGGACTCCACAGGAGGGAGATAAGGTCATCACATCCGGAGGCGAGAGGCGGAGCCGGAAGGAGCCGGAGAATGCTGTGAAGGGAAGCCCACATGGAACACCGAACGAAGGGAGCGGACAACCAAAGGAAGGAACCAAGGATGGAGAGGAGATGCCCGAGGACTGGAGCGAGGGCTGGTGGTTCCCCACAGAAGACGCGCAATTGCTGGCGCAACTCAGGAGAGTTGCGGCACGGGCGGTGAGTGGCCAAATCTGGGTATAGCCGATCAGGAGTTTTAAACTGGGAAGCATCTGAACACTGTGGGAGCGGGGTGGGGAAGAACTGATGAGCTGTTGTTTTCTTTTGTATTTTATTCCGCATTGTGCTACATACTTGTTTTAGAAGTTCGAACCAAAAAGGGCTGAATTTTGATGTAAAATGCGGGTGGTTTTGGTTTGGTGGATTTCCTTTCTTACTTGCTCTTTACTGGGATACTGCAACATAACCCTTGGGATAAGAGGCCTGAAAAAGGGTTTAAGATTAAGAACAGGCAAATAGAAAAGCCTTATAGACAAAACCGATTAAGGCTGATCGTTTGTATATTCAAACCATAATATAGGTGGAGCACTCTTCCCAGATTACTATAATTTTTGTAAAATATTTTTTAGTTTAGCGCTGGCCTCAAAGTGTTCTCGGTCCTTATATGGAGATTTCCACCACTTTTTATTTTGATTGGAAAGGTGTGCGAGAGAGTGTGGAAAAAAAAGATTTACCCCTTCCCTGACGCTTTCAAATTCTCACCTATCCCTAAGACCAGAGAGTGTGTGAATTCTTATTTTTTTTAATCTATTTACTCTGGGTGTGGTGAAGGCTACTATCCCAACTCCAACTCAAAATATAAAAACCAAAAGATACTTACGGTCCTGTTTTCCTCTTTTTGAGCCTCCTAGGGATCTCTGCCTGGAGAAGAGTGACCTGAAAGAAAGAAGAAAAGCGAAAGGAGTGATCAAGCAGAGAAAAACAGAAGTCCAGAAAGAGAAATTAATTAGTTCATATGTAAAGTCAACTCCATTAATAAATACGCAAAAATTGAGAAGCATATCAAGCCTCCTAGCTTCTATTTCCACCCGTCCCTCCCACAGGGCCGATCGCCAAAACAATGTTACAGGCAACCTAAAAAAATCCCTGGTGGCCTAGTATGCATTCCTGCTGCACAATTCCCACCTAAGATCATGCAGCAGGAATGTACTGCAAAGAGACTTCTAGAGAAAGGAAAAACTCTGTCCTTTCCCCCAATGCCACTTTGCACTTCCCAAATGCCCCCAGGAGGTGAAACTTCTACGCATGCTGGAAGCAAATGGCTTCTAGCATGTCACCGGCAGCTTCTAATGATGCTGGCTGGCGCTGACATTATCAGATGCCAAGGGGGGGTCGTCGGTGGAAGCGGAAGCGCTTATGCTGGCATCCTTGGGAGGGGAATCAAAAGGGGTGACCCACGGGGGGAGCCCCAGCGCTTCCCCCATGGGTGTGTGCAAAGACAGAACGGTCCTTTTTGCCTCTCTCAGGAGTTGGTGATATTGGCTGAAGGATGTCTTGAATGTGGCTCAGTCTGTGGGCTCCTTGCTTCTGCACCATTTCCTTTCAAGTCGCTTGCACTTGTGTTTTGTGGTTCTCAGTTCTGCGGTGTACCAACTGGCCTGTTTGGAGGACCTATTGAGTTAGGCGTGCTTGACAGGGCAACTCTATCGGCACAATCCAGGCAGAGAAGTTCTTGACAGACTGCTCTAGGTTGGTTGAGGTGTCAGGGTGGGAGGAAGATTCTTTGGTCAAACTTGGGTTTGAGGTGCCAGGGGATTCTGTGATGGTGAAGTGGACGATGGCATGGTCTGTGTAGGTGAGCTTGGTGATATGGCTGTACTTGACTCTGTTGCTGGCCATGAAGATGGGGTAAAGTCTGTGTCCTGTGACATGTGAGCAGGTTGGTGACTAGTTGGGTGAGACCGATGTTGTTCATGCTTTCGAGGATGTTGGCGGTGTTGGTGTCGTTAAGGTTGTCAAGGTGAAAATTGAGACCTCCAAAGAAGATGAAGTTTTGAAGTCAATGGCGAGCAGGGTGATGAATTCGAGATGGTGTTGCAGTATTTAGGGCTAGGTCCTGAAGGTCTGTAGGTAAGGGTTCTTCTGATGGTGGTTTTGCTGTTGGTTTGGAGTTGGAAGTTGAGGTGTTCCCTGATCGGGGTGGTGTCATCCGCAGTGGTGGTGCAATTGATGGTATCTTTGTGGATGATGGTGATTCCACCTCCTTGTTGGTTGATGCGGTCTTGGCGTGCTATATTATAGCCGTCGGTAGTTGCTGAGGCGATGTCGGGCACAGATGGAGGCTTGAGCCAGGTCTTGGTGAGGAAGATGACATTTGGGATGAGGGAGGAGATGGTGTCCCAGATTTCGATGGTGTGCTTGCAGAGTAATTGTGCGTTGAGCAGGAGGCAGTGGAGTTGTTCTGAAGCGGTCGTGGTCAGCATGGTGGTGGTCGTCGTGTGTGCGGGTGCTCCTGCATTGCAGCTGAAGAGACAGTGCCGGCAGGAAAAAGGTCCCACCGTTGATCGTGGGAAGTGCGGCAGCAGTTGTTGTGGAGTCTGGGGTCCAGGGCTTGAAGCTTGGTGTCGGTGAAATAGCGAGTAGCGGGAGAGCCCTGGTTCCTGGAGCTAGGCGCAGGCATGGACCGGTGCAGACGGGCTTGCCTATGGCATGCCTTTGGCGTGGCCACTACACGCCTGCGCTGCGGCTACCATTAAGTAGGCCCTGGAAGGAGGGAAGCAAGACTGGCGGGAAGCAGGAGGGAGAAACGGTGAGGAAAAACAGCAGGACAAATGGTGGGAAAAGCAAGCGTGGATATATGTTTACATTCCTATGTCCTACCCTTGATGGTACACAATTTAGGGTTGCAAGTTGAATTGTAACCCTCACAGTTACTACATATTTAATGGCTAGTTATGGGTTGTAAACTCCACATGGTGTTAATAGATGGTGTGGGACTTTCTTTGTAGGCTTTTACAAGGTGGTCCTTTATATTAACTTCTCTTTTAAAAGAAAAAATGGGTCTATCAAGTTTGAAAGTCTCATTCTATATTAAGTACTAATTGTTTAGGCTGATTACTTTGATTTTGTAGGATTCTGTCCTAAATGTTGTCTGAATCTCATTGAACAACCACAAATATTGAAAAAAAATGGTGTATATATACATATATATTCACTTAAAAAAACCAAGGTTACAGGGGCGTTAATAGTTAGGCTCAGATTTCACTATCACAAAACCAGTGAAATTCGGCATTTATAGTTACCTGAGCTAACTATAACTTATGCCTCCGCAATGCACTGCTTATGACCTCACATATTACATCACTCATGACATGGTCAGTGACATCACTGATGACATTTCAAATGATATCACTGATAACATCACTGATGACATCATCCAGGGGAGTGTAAGTATTTTGTAACGGTTTATGATTGTAAACATATATACTAAGGTACTACAAAAGTTAAAGTAGTATACTAGGTGTACTACTAATGAGTGATACTACTTTCAATATATATAATGTGAGTGGCTGTGTGGCTGTATGCATCCTTGAGTGTATGGGTGCATGAGTGGCTGTATGGGTGTATAAGTGGATGTGTGAGTAGCTGTGTGGGTGAGTGAGATGCTGTGTGAGTGGCTGTATTAGGGAGTGGGTGTGTGAGTGGCTATATGGGTGGGTGAGTGGCTGTGTGAGTGGCTTTATGGGTAGGTAAGTGGTTGTGTTGTGACTGTAAGGGTGAGTGAGTGGGTGTCAGAAAGGGTGTATGAGTGAGTGACTGGCTGTGTAAGTGGCTGTATCGGTGAGTGAGTGGCTGTTTGAGTCGGTGTTTTGTTAAGTAAGGTGGTTTGTGAATGGCTGTATTGGTGAGCGAGTGTCTGTGTGAATGCCTGTATGGGTGAGTACGGGGATATGTGAGTGCTTGTATGGGTGTGTGAATGGGTATGTAAGCAGTTGTGTGTGTGAATGTGTTAGGGCTTGTATGGGTGAGTGAGTGGCTGTGTTGAGAGGCTTATTGAGTGAGTGAGTGGGTGCATGGGTTACTTTGTAGGTAACTAAGTAGGTGTGTGAGTAGCTGTGTGTGTTTATGTTACTGGCTGTATGGGTGAGTAATTTAGATTTTTCACAGCCTGGTGGGCAGAAAATCTGGATTTTATTAAGAACACGGAGGCTAAGATTATGCAAATCTCCTTTATTGCGCAGCTCACAGCAGCAACAATGAAGAGATCTAGAACTTCAAAACATTCCAACATAGTATATAGTCCATGCACACATAGTCTTCTTCCTTCTTTGTTCCTGCTGCTCACAAGATAAGTACTCATACTTTTTTACTCAATGGTGTCTGTCTGTTGAGCATGTTGTCTGAATGGACTGGGTGGCTGATTGGGAGGTTATAACCCCGTCCCCCTTCCCACCCATTAAGCTTTATTCAAATTGATGTGTCAATTTAAGTGTATTTTATTCACGGTGTTCCCGGTGATGTCTGTCGCCTACTTGGGCTGTGGAGATGCTCCTCCCTTTCACTAGGGCTTAGGGCTTTTACATTTTGCGGCTTCTTTTGAATGCCCGCGCTTGTTTATGACTGCATTGTTTATTTCCGGTTTCTACATTTGCTGATAACGAGGTGGAGAACTCCCGTCTCCGCGCCGTGACGCTGCGTGATTGGGGAATCGGACGGAGACGCTCTCGCCTCCCTCTGACCCCCCTTTTCAACTTTCCTCGGCTCCATTCAGGCCGAGGAGGGCTTCTACAACACGGGATCTGCGTCTTTCAAATGATGATCGCATGCTGAGAGACGCGCTGCTCCTGCATCTCCATGGCGACCTCCGGCCTCAGCTGAGGATCGGCTGGGGCCGCGCAGGTTACCCGGCAACGCAGAACAATGCAGACCTCCGTAAGAGCCCAAGCAGGAAACGGGCTCACAGAGATCTGAACCGTTTATCTTAACGAGCCTCCCTCATTTAAAAGAAAACAAACAAGTTCACTTACCTGATCCACTCTCATTAAGTACGCCGGTTAACCATTCGTCCCCCTTGGTTTTCGGCTGGGCTACACTGCCTATTGTTAGTAAAACATTTTTTTAAAAAGGGAGAGATTCAAGAGGTCGAATACAGGTCAAGGACCATGGTCATAGAGGAAGGGCTCACATAGTAAGCCCTAAACACCCTCAATTAAAGGAAAACACCTTAGCAATGCATGACAACCATTTTGTTTAACCCAATTTGGTTTCCATAACAATTAGGAAAGCCATTTTATATGCCTAACATTCCTATCTGTTTGACAGTTGGAACTTCACTTACCCTTTAGTAGTTACTGTGTCTGAACTTAATTTAGTTATGTCTTCAGAACCCTCAACCAGCTCCATGGAAGTTAAATTTGAAGGATTAATTAAAAAGGCCATAGATAGGTAATGGGGTCACTTGATGACATCATTAATAAAAAATTGGAAGCACTATCAAAAAAAGGATGGCCATCCCCAAGACCTCAGAAGGAGGAGCCTGATAAAGGACAAAGAAAAAGACCAACGAGCGACAACCCTCCTAAAGTTGCTGAAAAGGCTGAGAGCTCACTCCCTATCACTGTGACTTCACGCTGTGGCGGTGATAATGACAGTGCCTTGGGCACAATAGATGGGCAAGAAAAAGGCCCGGTTCCATCCATCCCCATCGACAGTGACGATGGACAGGAGGATGAGATTAACCTCTCTTATTCCTCTGACTTTGATTCTGAGGAGGAAGATGAAATAAGAAATGTGGACACTTCAGGTGAGGCATCAAGGGCCTCAGGGTCTAAAATGGGGATCGTAGAGCCCTTTGGGGAGTATATGCTTAACCCCCTCCTTATCAAACACCTCCTTATCAAACAGCTGAAAAATGTTGGTAGTTGAGTGTTGACTCTGTCTGCAAACAGATCTATTCCACAGGGTCCCCATATCGACTAAATGGTCATAAAAATTTCCCTGTCTAGATTCCAGTTGCTTGAATCTTTGAAATTCCTGGAGAATCAATCTGCAACCCTGTTGTTCAAGCCCGGAATATGTTCGGCAATCACTGAGATGCCCTTGTTGAGGCAATATGCCCAAAATTACTGGGCTAGGTCTGAGAGTCCCTTGGAGTGAGGGCCTCCCATCTTGTTCAAGTATCTCACTGCAGATACGTTGTCCATGCGAAGCATGACTGAACACTTCATCAAACCCTTGGTAAAGCTCCGGATTGCAAATGATCCTGCCAGTAGTTCTAGGCAGTTGATATGTAACTCCTTCTCCTGAACTGTCCAGAGTCCCCCTGTCGATGAGTCGCCACATGTGGCACCCCATCCCTCTAAGCTTGCATCCGAGTCTATTATTATGTCTGGTTCTTCCCCAAAAATGGCCCAGCCATACCACGCATCTGCATTCCTTAACCACCAGAGTATCTCTTTCCTTGAGTCTGAGTCCAGGTGAACTGTCTGAGAATAGGATTGACTCGATCTCAAAGCTTTGGCTTTGAGTCTCTTAAGGGCCCAGTAATACAGGGGTCCCGGATATATGGCTTGGATGGTTGAGGATAATAGGCCCAGTACCCTTGCTAATGTCCTTAGCGGGAATCCCTGTTTCTTTAGAATTCTCCTTAACTCTTTTCGAAGTTTTCTGAGTTTTTCCCCTGGCAATTTCAATTCTGCTTGAACTGTGTTTACTGTAACAGGAACAGGGGTGGGAGCACACCGCTTCACCCCCCAGCAAGGTTCGCCCCTGGCATTCTGGTAAATGCAGTCTCTTGTTGCTTGCTTTGCTCTAGTATTCAGAGTGTTTCGCCAGAGTTGGCGCAGATAGTGCTGATCTCTACACATGTGTTTCTGGTTCTTTAACCGTCATCAGTAGAGATTACAGGCTTCAAATTTGGGGTTTGCTGAGTAGGCTGCCAAACATTGCATCAGGTCAAGTACCTCTCACTGGCACGCGGGTGCTTCTTCCACAAGCTCGTCAGCTCAATGACTCACTGGAGTACTTTTAAACAGGAACAGGGGTGGGAGCACACCGCTTCATCCCCCAGCAAGGTTCGCCCCTGGCATTCTGGTAAATGCAGTCTCTTGTTGCTTGCTTTGCTCTAGTATTCAGAGTGTTTCGCCAGAGTTGGCGCAGATAGTGCTGATCTCTAGACACGTGTTTCTGGTTCTTTAACCGTCATCAGTAGAGATTACAGGCTTCAAATTTGGGGTTTGCTGAGTAGGCTGCCAAACATTGCATCAGGTCAAGTACCTCTCACTGGCACGCGGCTGACGAGCTCGTGGAGAGGCACCTGCGCGCCTTGAGAGGTACTGTGACCTGAGAATACTTTGGCAGCCTGCTCAGCAACGGCAAATATTTGATGCCTAATCTCTACTGACGACGGATAATGATCCAGAAACACGTGTATAGAGATGGCCAGTACAACTTTGTAATTACTCGAGACAATTATGCAAGCACACACGCTTGGTGAACTGCATTGACCACAATGCTCAGGGGCGAACCTGCTGGGAGGTGAAGCAGTGTGATCCCACATTGGTTTCCTGTTTAAAAGGCTCCCTCGAGCCGGCTGAGCTGACGAGCTCTTGGAGAGGCACCTGCGCGCCTTGAGAGGTACTGTGACCTGAGAATACTTTGGCAGCCTGCTCATCAACCCCAAATATTTGATGCCTAATCTCTACTGACGACGGATAATGATCCAGAAACACGTGTATAGAGATGGCCAGTACAACTTTGTAATTACTCAAGACAATTCTGCAAGCACACACGCTTGGTGAACTGCATTGACCACAATGCTCAGGGGCGAACCTGCTGGGAGGTGAAGCAGTGTGATCCCACATTGTTTTCCTGTTTAAAAGGCTCCCTCGAGCCGGCTGAGCTGACAAGCTCGTGGAGAGGCACCTGCGCGCCTTGAGAGGTACTGTGACCTGAGAATACTTTGGCAGCCTGCTCAGCAACCCCAAATATTTGATGCCTAATCTCTACTGACGACGGATAATGATCCAGAAACACGTGTATAGAGATGGCCAGTACAACTTTGTAATTACTCGAGACAATTCTGCAAGCACACACGCTTGGTGAACTGCATTGACCGCAATGCTCAGGGGCGAACCTGCTGGGAGGTGAAGCAGTGTGATCCCACATTGGTTTCCTGTTTAAAAGGCTCCTCGAGCCGGCTGAGCTGACGAGCTCGTGGAGAGGCACCTGCGCGCCTTGAGAGGTACTGTGACCTGAGAATACTTTGGCAGCCTGCTCAGCAACCCCAAATATTTGATGCCTAATCTCTACTGACGACGGATAATGATCCAGAAACACGTGTATAGAGATGGCCAGTACAACTTTGTAATTACTCGAGACAATTCTGCAAGCACACACGCTTGGTGAACTGCATTGACCACAATGCTCAGGGGCGAACCTGCTGGGAGGTGAAGCAGTGTGATCCCACATTGGTTTCCTGTTTAAAGGCTCCCTCGAGCCGGCTGAGCTGACGAGCTCGTGGAGAGGCACCTGCGCGCCTTGAGAGGTACTGTGACCTGAGAATACTTTGGCAGCCTGCTCAGCAACCCCAAATATTTGATGCCTAATCTCTACTGACGATGGATAATGATCCGGAAACACGTGTATAGAGATGGCCAGTACAACTTTGTAATTACTCGAGACAATTCTGCAAGCACACATGCTTGGTGAACTGCATTGACCACAATGCTCAGGGGCGAACCTGCTGGGAGGTGACGCAGTGTGATCCCACATTGGTTTCCTGTTTAAAAGGCTCCCTCGAGCCGGCTGAGCTGACGAGCTCGTGGAGAGGCACCTGCGCGCCTTGAGAGGTACTGTGACCTGAGAATACTTTGGCAGCCTGCTCAGCAACCCCAAATATTTGATGCCTAATCTCTACTGACGACGGATAATGATCCAGAAACACGTGTATAGAGATGGCCAGTACAACTTTGTAATTACTCGAGACAATTCTGCAAGCACACACGCTTGGTGAACTGCATTGACCACAATGCTCAGGGGCGAACCTGCTGGGAGGTGAAGCAGTGTGCTCCCACATTGGTTTCCTGTTTAAAAGGCTCCCTCGAGCCGGCTGAGCTGACGAGCTCATGGAGAGGCACCTGCGCGCCTTGAGAGGTACTGTGACCTGAGAATACTTTGGCAGCCTGCTCAGCAACCCCAAATATTTGATGCCTAATCTCTACTGACGACAGATAATGATCCAGAAACACGTGTATTGAGATGGCCAGTACAACTTTGTAATTACTCGAGACAGTTCTGCAAGCACACACGCTTGGTGAACTGCATTGACCACAATGCTCAGGGGCGAACCTGCTGGGAGGTGAAGCAGTGTGATCCCACATTGGTTTCCTGTTTAAAAGGCTCCCTCGAGCCGGCTGAGCTGACGAGCTCGTGGAGAGGCACCTGCGCGCCTTGAGAGGTAATGTGACCTGAGAATACTTTGACAGCCTGCTCAGCAACCCCAAATATTTGATGCCTAATCTCTACTGACGACGGATAATGATCCGGAAACACGTGTATAGAGATGGCCAGTACAACTTTGTAATTACTCGAGACACTTCTGCAAGCACACACGCTTGGTGAACTGCATTGACCACAATGCTCAGGGGCGAACCTGCTGGGAGGTGACGCAGTGTGATCCCACATTGGTTTCCTGTTTAAAAGGCTCCCTTGAGCCGGCTGAGCTGACGAGCTCGTGGAGAGGCACCTGCGCGCCTTGAGAGGTACTGTGACCTGAGAATACTTTGGCAGCCTGCTCAGCAACCCCAAATATTTGATGCCTAATCTCTACTGACGACGGATAATGATCCAGAAACACGTGTATAGAGATGGCCAGTACAACTTTGTAATTACTCGAGGCAATTCTGCAAGCAGACACGCTTGGTGAACTGCATTGACCACAATGCTCAGGGGCGAACCTGCTGGGAGGTGAAGCAGTGTGATCCCACATTGGTTTCCTGTTTAAAAGGCTCCCTCGAGCCGGCTGAGCTGACGAGCTCGTGGAGAGGCACCTGCACGCCTTGAGAGGTACTGTGACCTGAGAATACTTTGGCAGCCTGCTCAGCAACCCCAAATATTTGATGCCTAATCTGTACTGACGACAGATAATGATCCAGAAACACGTGTATTGAGATGGCCAGTACAACTTTGTAATTACTCGAGACAATTCTGCAAGCACACACGCTTGGTGAACTGCATTGACCACAATGCTCAGGGGCGAACCTGCTCGGAGGTGAAGCAGTGTGATCCCACATTGGTTTCCTGTTTAAAAAGCTCCCTCGAGCCGGCTGAGCTGACGAGCTCGTGGAGAGGCACCTGCGCGCCTTGAGAGGTACTGTGACCTGAGAATACTTTGGCAGCCTGCTCAGCAACCCCAAATATTTGATGCCTAATCTCTACTGACGACGGATAATGATCTAGAAACACGTGTATAGAGATGGCCAGTACAACTTTATAATTACTCGAGACAATTCTGCAAGCACACACGCTTGGTGAACTGCATTGACCACAATGCTCAGGGGCGAACCTGCTGGGAGGTGAAGCAGTGTGATCCCACATTGGTTTCCTGTGTTTACTGTATAACCCAGGAACTGGGTGACCTGGCTTGGAGTTGTAGACGATTTTTTGGTGTTTTTAACAAACCCCAGGTGTTCGAAGAGTTTTATTGTGAGGTCTGTGTGTTGTGATGCTACCTCGTCGGATTGAGCCATTATTAAAATGTAATCTAGGTATAGAATTAATCTTACTCCTTTGCTTCTTAGCCAACCTGCTATTGGGCATAGTACCTTGGTGAAACACCAAAGGGCTGATGAAATACCGAAGGGGAGGCTGCAAAACTGCCATAGTTTGCCCTCCCAGAAGAATTGGAGAAATTTCTGATGTGGGGGCCAGATAGGGATAGTCAGGTATGCATCTTTTAGATCTAATCGAGTTAGCCAATCTCCTTTTCTTAGAACATCTCTGAGGAGGTGGATTCCCTCCATTTTGAAATGGCGGTAAACCACCCATTGGTTAGCTCTTTTAGATTTATAACAGGTCTCATCCCTTTGTCTTTCTTTTCTACTAGGAAGACATTGCTGACAAAGCCTATTTCTTTTCCCTCTCGAATTGCCCCTTTGGCATATAGATCTTTTACCTCTTGTGTCACCAAGGCAGAGTGTTTTTGGGAGAATAGTATTTCTCGGGGAAATCTCTCTTGTATTGGTAAATCCGTGAATTCAATTTTGTAACCTTTGACCATATCTAGTACCCAAGGGCCTTGGCTCAACATGTTCCAGGTCCCACAAAATTGGACTAGTCTTCCTCCCACCTTTATAGGGATATCTGAAAGGTCTTTTGTTAGTCTTACCTGCTGAAAAGCCTCTTTGACTTCTTTCACCCCTGAAGCCTCTTCCGCAAAATCTTTGTTTTTGAGGGTAGAAGGTTGACTGACCTGCAAAGCCAGATTGGGAGGGTCTTCCTCCTCGTTCCATGAAGGGTCTTGTTGAAAATTGTCCACGGCCGGGGAACCGACCCCGTGTTCTCCCGGCCCTTCCAAATACCCTATCGTCGAAAACTCTTTTAATATCTTTTTGCGATCTTTCAATGGAGTTAAACACTCCTACATATTTGGCCATCTCCTTGATAAATTCCTCCCCAAAAAGGAGGCCTGGAGAGGAAGCTCCCCCTTCTTTGTTAGCTAGTTTGACTAGCTTTGGGTCTATTTTTAAAAGGACACTCTTTCTCCTCTCGTTTGAGAGTGCAGTATTCGCATTGCCGAGTAGGCAAATTGCCCTTTGCGCCCACTGGCGCAGCTCTCTTGGGTCTATGGGTGTGTTGTCAAGATATGCTCTGTCGGCTAGCTCGAACATTTTAGTTAGAGGGCCCGTGATGTCCAACAGTCTATCTTGGCAAGATTTTAAACCTTTGTCAAGGCCTTTTCTTGGATCTCTCCCGCTCTTGGCGATGAACGCCACTACCTTATTATCCCGATCTGGTATTGCGGCTACCTTATCAGGGAGAGAAGGGCGAGGGCACTCAGATCTCAGGCGAGATCTGACCTCTTTGGGAATCTCTTTACGCAGCCAGAAAGAAAGGTATTCACCTATATGCTGGGAGGGGACCCACTCGGGGAGAGGGAGTGTTTGATAAGGAGGGGGTCAAACATATACTCCCCAAAGGGGTCTATGATCACCATTTTAGACCCTGAGGCCTTGATGCCTCACCCGAAGTGTCCACATTTCTTATTTCACCTTCCTCCTCAGAATCAAAGTCAGAGGAATAAGAGAGGTTAATCTCATCCTCCTGTCCATCGTCACTGTCGATGGGGATGGATGGAACCGGGCCTTTTTCTTGCCCATCTATTGTGCCCAAGGCACTGTCATTGTCACCGCCACAGCGTGAAGTCACAGTGATAGGGAGTGAGCTCTTAGCTTTTTTAACAACTTTAGGAGGGTTGTCGCTCGTTGGTCTTTTTCTTTGTCCTTTATCAGGCTCCTCCTCCTGAGGTCTTGGGGATGGCCATCCTTTTTTTTTTTAATGCAAAACTCTTTTATTGCGCAGCTCACTTTTTATTAACAATAGGCAGTGTAGTGTAGACCAGCCGGAAACCAAGGGAGACGAATGGTTAACCGGCGTAGTTAATGAGAGGGTAAGTGAAGTTCCAACTTTCAAACAGATAGGAATGTTAGGCATACACAATGGCTGTCCTAATTGTTATGGTAACCAAATTGGGTTAAAGAAAATGGTTGTCATGCAGTGCTAAGGTGTTTTCGTTTAATTGAGGGTGTTTAGTAACTGCTTTTATGAGTGGCTGAATGGGGGAGTGAATAGTTGTGTGAGAGGCTGTACGAGTGAGTGAGTGTGTGAGTACTGGTATAGGTCTGTGAATGGATATGTCAGTGGTTGTGTGGGTGTGTAAGTGGGCATACAAGAGGTTGCATGGGGTATGAGTAGGTGTTTGAGTGGCTCTGTGGATGATGTTTTCAGTGATGCCATTTGAGATGTAATCAGTGATGTCATCAGTGATGTCACTAACCATGTCATGAATGATGTAATATGTGAGGTCATAAGCACTGCATTGCAGGGGCTTAAGTTATAGTTAGCTCAGGTAACTATAACTGCCGAATTTCAGTGGTTTTGTGCGAGTGAAATCTGAGATTAACTATAACGTACCTGTAACCTTTGTTTTTTTCAGTGAATTCCTAAGGTTTCTTAAATTCAATTTGCTAACTATAATGACCCTGTAACCTTTGGTTTTTTAAGTGAATTTCTAGGACTTTTTGAAATCTATTTCCTAAGTATAACGCCCCTGTTACCTGAGGATCTTTAAGTGAGTTTCTATGGGTTTTTTAACTAGTTGTTGAGTTTGCAGAGTGGTGGACAAAGGGGCCGGGCTTCCGACCAGCTCTCAGGAATCCTGCTGTGTTGGACTTACTGGAGGTAACATGAGGGCTTCTAGGCCCCCAAGAACACTCAGCATCCAAGAGGACTTCATCCCCCAACCAGCAGTGCACTAGAAGGTTTGCAGAGTGGTAGAGAAAGAGGGCAGGGCCTCCAAAGTCCTCTCAGCAATCGTGCTGTGTGGGACTTACTGGAGGTAACAGGAGGGCTTGCTGGCCCACAAGGACCCTCAGCATTCAAAGGGACTTCATGCCCTCCACCAGCAGTGCACTGAGAGGTGAGTTTGCAGAGTGGTAGAGATAGGAGCCGTGGCCTCCAAACACCTCTCAGAAATCCCACTGCGTGGGACATACTGGAAGTAACAGCAGGGGTTGTTCGACCCCAAGGACCCTCAGCAGCCAAGGGGATTTTACCCCCCAACTAGCAGCATGCCAGGAGGCTCGATTGCAGAGTGGTGCAGAAAGGGGGCGGCACCTCCAGCATCGTTCTGGTGGCTTTTTCCTGTTTCTTTTTTTATTGTAAATGAAGGGGCCAGGTATTTTTAGAATCGGAGGGGGGCAGCATGGCCCCCCTTCCCAGCCGATTATGGCCATGGGGTCTCATCCCCATCAACCACTTGCTTGTGTCCCTGAATTTACCTTCACCAGTAGGTTGTGCTTCTCTCCAGTTGTGAGTGGAGCCTATAAACCTTTAACTGAGGTGTTTGTGAATTGCACGTTTGCCACTTCTTCATGGTCCCTTTACTCTCTTTACTAAGGTGTCTGTGGGCATTAGGTTGTGCTTTATCATCCAACCTGGACTGACCCTCCTGGGCACAAGGCGGTTTCCTGGTAGGCTGTTGTTAGAAATGGGTGTCTCTAGTTGGCAATGGTTTGCACCTTTGCCCAAGTAGGGACCCTTCTTCCTAGTCAGGGTAAGGGGGATACACTTCTAAAATAACCCCTGCTCACCCCCTTGGTAGGATGTGACACTTTCAACACAAAGTACCTTGGATGCGTCAAAAAACACAAGCAAAAAAGGCAGCACGGGAAGGTGATGCATCGGTTCCTTACATACCGGAAGATGATGCGTCGGTTCCTTTCTCCGTGGGAGGTGATGCATCGGTTCCTTACCGGAAAGGAGGAGGTGATGCATTGGTTTCTTACTGCATGGGGAGGTGATGCGTCAGTTTCTTACTGCATCCCCCAGCGATGCGACAGCCATGGTGCCTCGATGCGATGTGTGACGATCTGGGACAATGCGATGCATGAAGATCCGGGATGCGCTGTGACGATTCCAGTCGTGTCCCCTCAATGCTTCGGTTCTTGCACAGCAGGGCCTGCGTCAGAGTCGGTGCGGTGATCTCGGACGTCGGTGCACAGGACTCATCGCACGGCAGACACCAGCCGTGGGCAGGCGCTGGGTCGATTCTTTGGCTGTGGCGATGCGTCGGAAATTCTTCTCGCACCTCTGCAATGCGTCGGAACCAGGCGATGCGTCAATTTTCACAGTTCTTTAGTCTTTTGCAGCTTCCAGGCCCAGGGACAACCTCCGGAGGCCCAGAACACTAGCAGGCACCGCTTGGCAGGTCAGAACTCCCACCAAAGGAGTTCAGGGAGACTGGGGGTGAAGCCTTTGTGTCCCTGAGACTTCAGAACAGGAGGCAAGCTCTACTTCAAGTCCTTGAAGATCTTCCTCAAGCAAGGGACACAGCATACAGCAAAGTCCTTGTCCTTTCCTTGGCAGAAACAGCTACTGCAGGCCAACCCCAGACAGCACACAGCAAAGGGGCAGTACTTCTCCTCAGTTTCTCCAGCTCTTCTCCTTGGCAAAGGTTCCTCTTAAATCCCAGAAGTAATCTAAAAGTCTGGGGTCTCTGCCCCACTTTTTATAGCACAAATTCCTTTCTTCTCTGGAGGCAGAGATGCTCCTTGCCCAGCCAAAACCAGTTCTGTCCTCTCTGGGGCAACTACCCAGCAGGAGGTGGAGACAGCATTGTCCAAGGCAGACCAGGCCCATTCAGGTGTGAAAGAAATCTCCTCCCCCTACTCTGAATGCAGCCCAGGTCTATTCAGCCCTGCCCTGACTCACCCTGGAAAGGCAGGACACACCTCACCCCCTCAAGTGACTGTCTGAACAGAATGCACATCCCCTGCCCCTGTCACTCCCAAGCCAGACAGTCAATACACAAACCTAGCAGAGGCACAGTGGAAGGCTAAGCAAGAAAATACCTACTTTCAAAAAATTGTATTTTCAAATACAGAATGTAAAAATTATCCTTACTAAAAGATGCATCTTCATATTCTGAGTTCACGCATACTAAACTTTACCTTCCTACCTTGTCCCAATGGAAAGTTATATTTATAAGATGTCCTAAATAAACTCCCATTCCATCCTATGGGACAGATAGCCTTTCAATAGTGAAAAACAAAATTCACTGTAGTTCACTATCAGGACATGTTACAAACATCACAACATGTCCTACCTTTCACAGCCACTGCACCCTGCCCACAGGGGTACCTTGGGCCTTCCTTAGGGGTGACTCACATGTAGGAAAAGGGAAGGTTAGGGCCTGGCAAGTGGGTGCACTTGCCAGGTCGACATGGCAGTGCCAAACTGTGCACAGACATTTACAGGCTGCTCATGTGGGTTGCACAATCAGTGCTCCAGGCCCAGTAGCAGCATTTAATTAACAGGCCCTGGGCAAACACAGTGCACTGTACTAGGGACTTAACAGTAAACCAAATAAGCCAATTATGGAAACACCAATCCATGACAACAATTTACAGAGGAAGCACTTGCACTTTGGCACTGAACAACAGTGGCAAAGTGCCCAAAGCATCTAGACGAGCAAAACGAAGTCCAATACACAGCAAAAACACAGGAGGCAAAGGCAAAAAATATAGGGGAAACCCAGGCCAATGATGCTAGGTCTATCACATGTCCCCTTCAGCTGAAATGTGGGGAGAACTACCCACACTGTTGGGAGTTCTCTTCCCTAAGGAGGAAAAATCTGGACAGGCCATCAGCATTGGCGTGTTCTGCACCAGGGCTGTGTTCCACTGTAAAGTCCATCCCCTGTAGGGAGATGGACAACCTCAACAACTTTGGGTTCTTATCCCTCATTTGCATCAACCATCTGAGGGGCCTGAGTTTGGTTTGAACCCAGAAGTGAGTTCCAAACATGTAGGGGCTCAGCTTCTTTAGCTCCCAGACTACAGCAAAAGCCTCACGCTCAATCGCACTCCACTTCTGTTCACATGGAAGTAACCTCCTACTAACGAAAGCTACAGGTTGGTCTAGGCCCTCCTCATTTAGTTGTGAGAGCACAGCCCCCACACCATGCTCTGAAACATCTGTCTGCACCACAAATTCCTTTGAGAAGTTGGGCGCCTTGAGCACGGGCGCCGTGCACATGGCAGATTTCAGGGCATCAAAACTTTCTGACAGGTGTCAGTCCAGTTCTCCTTCCTGGGCTGCTTCCTGGAAGTCAGCTCTGTCAAGGTGGCAACACTGGTGCCATGCCCCTTGACAAATCTCCTGTAATATCCGGTAAGGCCTAAAAAGGCTCTCACCTCTGTCTGGGTCTTGGGGGGTTCCCAAGCCAGAATGGTGTCAATCTTAGGCTGTAGGGGTGCCACTTGGCCGCTCCCTACCTGGTGTCCTAAGTACACCATTGAGCCCTGCCCGATCTGGCACTTGTTGGCCTTGATCGTGAGGCCTGCCCTCTGCAGGCCTTCAACACTTCCCAGAGGTGGTGCAGATTGTCCTCCCAAGTGGCACTGAACACTGCGATGTCATCCAGGTACGCAGCACTGAAATCCTCCAGTCCAGCCAACACCTGGTTGACCAACCTCTGAAAGGTGGCTGGGGCATTTTGCAATCCCAGGGCATTACCCAGAATTGGTAGTGCCCCTCTGGGGTTGAATATGCAGACCTCTCCTTGGCCCCATCAGTTAAGGCAATCTGCCAGTACCCAGATGTTAAGTCAAACATACTAACGTACTGGGCAGTTCCCAACCGATTTATGAGCTCATCAGCTCTGGGGATGGGGTGGGCATCAGTCTGGGTGACGGAATTGAGCCCTCGGTAGTCCACACAGAACCGGAGTTCTGGCGTGGAACTGGGTGCGGCAGCCTTCGGGACCAAGACCACTCGGCTGGCCCAAGGGCTGTTGGAAGGCTCAATCACCCCTAGCGCTAACATCTTGGAGACCTCCTCCTTGATGCAAGTTTTGACCCTGTCAGTTAACCTGTACATTTTGAGCTCCACAGGAGGACTGACCCCAGTGTCCACATCATGGGCACACCACTGAGTGACACCTCGGGTTAGGGAGAACAGAGTGGCAAACTGCCCCAACAGCTGGCGGCAGTCCCTCTGGTGTTCAGGGGTCAGGGCGGGGGAGAGGGTTACACCGTCCACTGACCCATCATGTTCCTTAGCAGACAGGAGGTCAGGAAGAGGCTCAGTCTCCTCTTCCATTCCAGCATCTGTCGCTAGGAGCATGCCTACTTTAGACCTCTCCAAGTAGGACTTAAGCCAGTTCACATGTAGGACCCGCAAAGGGTTCCTTGGAGACTGCAAGTCCACCAGATAGGTGACTTTACTCTTGCACTCCACTACCTCAAAGGGCCCAGTCCACTTATCTTGGAGTGCACAAGGCTCCACTGGGGCAATGACCCACACTTTTTGACCAGGCTGAAACTCGATCAGAGTGGCATTCTGATCATACAACTATTTCATTTCTTCCTGGCTGACTTCCAGATTTGCCTGAGCGAGTTGTCTGACACGCTTAGTCTGGTTCCTGAAGGCCAGCATGTAGCTATATACATCCTGTGGAGGTTTACTGGGAACTTTCTCCCAGCCTTCTTTGACCAGACTCAGAGGTCCTTTTACAGGATGCCCATACAGAAGTTCAAAGGGACTGAACCCTAAGGACTTCTGCGGTACCTCCCTGTAAGCAAATAACAGGCATGGCAAGAGGACTTCCCACTGACGCCTCAAGGGTTCACCAAGACCCATTATCATGCCCTTCAGGGTCCAGTTGAATCTCTCAACCAGCCTGTTACCTTGGGGGTGGTAAGGAGTGGTGAACTTATAGGTAACACCACACCCCAGTCACAGGGACTTCATATATTTGGATATGAAGTTGATACCCCAGTCAGACACCACCTCTCTGGGGAATCCCACATGGGAGAAGATCCCCATCAATGACGACCCACCACTGGGCCGTCACAGTCCGGAGAGGGATGGCCTCGGGGTACCGGGTGGCATGGTCCACAATGACCAGGATGAACCTGTTGCCCATGGCTGTCTTGGGGTCCAGAGGTCCCACAATGTCGATGCCCACCCTCTCAAACGGGGTGCTGATGACAGGGAAAGGTTGGAGAGGAGCCTTGCACTTCCTCCCACTCTTACCACTTGTCTGGCAAGTCTGGCAAGACCTACAATGAGCGTCAGAGTTCTTGCACATTTGGGGCCAGTAAAAGTGATTGACAAGCCTTTCAAAGGTCTTGTCTAACCTCAAATGCCCTGCCAACGGCACATCATGAGCCAGACCCAGTAGGAAGGCTCTGAAGCGCTGGGGTCCCACCAGAACACGGGCTGACCCAGGCTCAGCGACCTTCGGCTCACTATACAGGAGACCATTCTCCCAGTAAATCCAATGTGGTCCAGATTGATCACCTGCTGCCTGGTTTGCAGACTGCTGCCACAAACCAACAAGAGAAGGGCATTCCTGCTGCTCTTTGCAAAATTCCTCCCTGGAGGGGCCCCCATCCTGCTGCCAATGGGTCAGCTAAGGCAGGTCCCCCAGTTCGGCCACTTGCACCCCTGTAGGCTCCAGGGCATCCCCCTCAAGGTTTGCCTCCTCCTGGACCGTGGGAACTTTGGGAACTGGTTTCCTGTGCCCCCTGCCTCTTTTCTTTTTGGCAGGCACCTGGGCCACACTGTCAGGCTCCAGGTCCTCTTGATTGCCCTTACCGGCTGCCATAGACCAAGTGTTCACACATTCCCACTCAGGCAGACCCAACATCTCCAAATGAGACTTACGCTCCACCTTCTCCCAAGGGGAACTCTCCAGATCGTTGCCTAGCAGACAGTCCACAGGCATGGCAGGCCTCTCAACTACTTTCAAGGTACCTGAGACCCCCCCAACACTCAAAGGGAACCTGTGCCACTTTGCAGAGGCACTCTGAGTTGTCAGCTGCAACTACTGGGTAAAGTACCTTGGGGACCACCTGCTCTTCAGACACTAGCCGACAACTGACAGTTGTCACACTGGCTCCAGTATCTCTCAGAGCCTGCACCCTATGGCCATTTATGGTCACCCACTGCCCGTATTTCTTAGCGTTAGCGGGCAGGTGGGTCCTTTGAACCACCTCACTGTCTCCTAGTGAGACCAGGGTCAATTCTGCTGGCTCCCACCCTTCCTGGGAACCCAACTCCTCCTCCAAGGCAACACTAGTCAACTCACAGGGTGGTGCACCTGTGGGTGCAGTGGTGGTCTTTTTGGGACACCTAGGATCCCCTAAGAAATGACGCACCCGATTACACGCATAACACAGGTGGGGGCCTTTCTGGACAGGCTTACCCGTAGGGACCCATGGCTTATCCCCACTGGGTGGCTCGGTACCCTTCCCTTGGTTCCCTTGGGAATTACTTTGGGGCCCTTTTTGGAACTTCTTCTGTTTACCCTTGTCCCCCCCACTCTTCTGCTGGGGACCCTTCCCAGATTTGGCAGAGTCTCCCACATGACCTTTGTGGACCCTGGTACTGACCCAACGGTCAACCTCCACAGCAAACTTCCTGGGGTCAGTCAGCCTACTGTCAATCAAATGCTGGCGTAGTTCTGGAAAACAACTACCAGACAAGTGCTCCCAGGCAACCAAATCATAGAGCCCCTGAAAATCATTTACCTGGCTACCCTTCACCCAACCATCGAGTGCTCTGGAAAAATAGGAAACATACTTCACCCAAGTGCTTGACTGCAACTTCTTACAGACCCTCAACTTCTGCCTGTATAGTTCTGGGGTCAAACCATACCTCTTGATCAAGGCTTTCTTCATAGGTGCATAAGACATCTGCTCCTCACTTGGTAAGGCTAGCAAAGTTTCCCTCCCTTCTGTGATGAAGCCGCTCCACAACCGCACTCCCCAGTCTCTCTCAGGGATTTTGTGGGACCTCATTGCTACCTCATATGCCTTAAACCAGTGACCAATGTCCTCACTCTTCACAAAATCCTTGATCACGTCCTTGGGGATGTATACCCTCCCTTCTACAGGCACTGATGGCATGCTGCCACCACTGGAACTGGACACCACACTCTTGTCTTTTATGTCCAGCTCCTTTAATCCTCTCTCATGCTCTAAGAGCATCCTCTTTTCCTCCAAGGACAGTTTCTGCCTCTCTAACTCCAATTTCTTAATCTCCATGTCACTCTCCTTCCCCAACCTGAATTTTGTAAGCTCCAACTCATGCACTCTGCTTCTCTCTCTGTCCTCCAACTCCTCTGGAGACAGCCCCTTTAAAAGATACACTGCTGCTCCCCCTGGATGGTAACTTCCCTCCAGGCAGACCCAATAGCCCATCCTGCTGCCCATCTAAATTCTCAGCCTCCACCATAGGCTCCTCGATATGCTCACTGGCATTCCTGAATTCCAACCAGGCCCTCAGCGCCTTTTGGCATTCCTCCTTTCTGCTGAGGCCTCTTACTGAGATTTTAAATGTCTTGCAGACAGCTGTCAATTGTGGCACAGTGTAGGTTTCAACCCTATCCTCTTCAAATTCAATATCCACAAATGCAATTGATGCTGGTTTTGTCATTGTGAAAATTGGCAGTTCTCAAGTTGCACAAAATTCCAAGAAGAAAAAGTTCCACCAATTGTATGTGGTCGTGTAATGGTCTGCACTATACTAGTAGTGTAGACCAATCACTGTATGTAAGGCACAATTCAAGCCCAGATCCTCACCGCTGACAACCAATATTAGAAATGGGGGTCTCTAGTTGGCAATGGTTTGCACCTTTGTCCAAGTAGGAACCCTTCTTCCTAGTCAGGGTAAGGAGGATACACTTCTAAAATAACCCCTGGGTAGCTTGGCACAAGCAGGCAGGCTTATCTCAGAGCCAGTGTGTAAAGCATTTGTTCAAACACACAGTAATACAGTGATAACACTACAAATGGACACCACACCAGTTTAGAAAAATAGGTAACTTTATCTAAGCCAAACAAGACCAAAACGACAAAAATCCACAATACAGTACTCAAAATCTGACTTTTAAAAGGTAGAAATAGTTCTGTGCATAGAAAATGGTGGATGCGACACTTTCAGCACAAAGTACCTTGGATGCATCAAAGACACAAGCAAAAAGGGTCACAGGGAAGGTGATGCGTTGGTTCCTTAAACACTGGGAAGGTGATGCATCGGTTCCTTGCTCCGGGGGAGGTGATGCGCCAGTTCCTTCCTGCTGCGCAGGGGAGGTGATGCGTTGGTTCCTTGCCGGAAAAGAGGAGGTGATGCATCGGTTTCTTACTGCATGGGGAGGTTATGCATCGGTTTCTTACTGTGTCCCCCAGCAATGCGACAGACCTGGTGCCTTGATGCCATGCGTGACGATCTGGGACGATGCCATGCGTGAAGATCCAGGAGGCGCTGCGACAATTCCAGCCGCGTCCCCTTGATGCATCGGTTCTTACACAGCAGGGCCTGCATCAGAGTCAGTGCAGTGATCTCAGACGTCGTCGCTCGGCAGACACTTCAGCCGCGGGCAGGCGCTACGTTCATTTTTCGGATGCGGTGATGCGCCAGAATTTCTTCTCGCTCAGCTGCGATGCGTCAGGACCAGGCGATGCATTGATTTTCACAGTTCTTTAGTCTTTTGCAGCTCCCAGCCCCAGAAACAACCTCCAGAGGCCAGACCACTGGCAGGCAACTCTTAGCAGGTCAGACTCCCACCAAAGGAGTTCAGAAGGGACTGGGGGGTGAAGTCTTTGTTTCCCTGAGACTTCAGAACAGGAGGTAAGCTCTACTTCAAATCCTTGGAGATCTTCCTCAAGCAGGGGACACAGCACAAAGCAAAGTCCTTGTCCTTTCCTTGGTAGAAACAACCACTGTAAGCCAATCCCAGACAGCACACAGCAAAGCGGCAGTACTTCTCCTCAGCTTCTCCAGCTCTTCTCCTTGGCAAAGGTTCCTCTTGAATCCCAGAAGTAATCCAAAGGTCTGCGGTCTGGGCCCCAATTTCTCTAGCACAAATTCCTTTGTTCTCTGGTGGGAGAGATTCTCGTTGCCCAGCCAAAACCAGTTCTGTGCTCTCTGGTGCAGCTGCCTGGCAGGAGGTGGAGACAGCATTGTCCAAGGCAGACCACGTCTGTTCAGGTGTGAAAGAAATCTCCTTCCCCTACTCTGTATGCAGCCCAGGTCTATTCAGCCCAGCCCGACTCACCCTGGAAAAGCAGGACACACCTCACCCCCCAAGTGGCTTTCTGAACAGAATGCACATATTCAGCCCCTGTCACTCCCAAACCAGACAGTCAATACACAAACCTAGCAGAGGCACACTGGATGGCTAAGCAAGAAAATACCTACTTTCTAAAAGTGGTATTTTCAAACACAGAATGTAAAAATCATCCTTACTAAAAGATGCATCTTTATATTCTGAGTTCAGGCATACTAAACTTTACTTTCCTTTCCTACCTTGTCCCAGTGGAAAGTTATATTTATAAATGCTATAAATAAACTCCCATTCTATCCAATGGGACAGATAGCCTTTCAATAGTGAAAAATGAAATTCACTGTAGTTCACTATCAGGACATGTTACAAACATCACAACATGTCCTACCTTTCACAGCCACTGCACCCTGCCCACAGGGGTACCTTGGGCCTTCCTTAGGAGTGACACATGTAAAAAAGGGAAGGTTAGGGCCTGGCAAGTGGGTGCACTGGCCAGGTCAACATGGCAGTATCAAACTGCGCGCAGACACTGCAGTGGCAGGTCTGAGTTACATTTACAGGCTGCTCATGTGGGTGGCACAATCAGTGCTGCAGGCCCACTAGCAGCATTTGATTTACAGGCACTGGCGACACACAGTGCACTGTACTAGGGACTTAACAGTAAACCATATAAGCCAATTATGGAAACACCAATCCATGACAACAATTAACAGAGGGAGCACTTGCACTTTGGCACTGAACAGCAGTGGCAAAGTGCCCAAAGCATCTAGACCAGCAAAAACGAAGTCCAACACACAGCAAAAACACAGGAGGCAAAGGCTAGAAATACAAGGGAAACCCACACCCATGATGCCAGGTAGAACAGCTGTGGGCAAGTTTAGCGGCTAATGGGGCCATTTGTGTGGCTGGGGACTGTGCCTGATGAGTTTCCTGCCTAAAGCAATTCAGCACTTTCAAAAAACGAATGCAAAGCAAATGGTTTTAAAGCATGACCAGTCAGACCATGCTCATTTCAAAACCATTCGTTTTGTATTTGGATGGGTCCTGTCTCTTGCAAGGTTGTCATGAGCAGCACAGACCTAGAAAAAGGGTCTGCTACTGTTACTTGGCTCAGTAAGTCCAGTATACATATGATAATTACTTTTCAAAATTCAAAACCATGTATTTCTTTATAGTGCAACCATTGCAAAGCATTCCCCCTTAGTATAATAAACTCTACCATTGCATTGAGTAGTAATTAAAAGTGATATATTCTAATCATAAACTTAGAAACATTCATGCCCCACCCCTGCTGCCCTAACATTGATGCCAATAGTGAACCAAGAGGAAAGTCAGTTGTTTTTTAACTCATACCGGCCAAAGGGGTGTTACAATAGATGGAGTAACATTCAAGTCTTTTGCTTTTGTGCAGAGCAACCATTCAAACTGGGGCAGTATTACAAAAGTGCCCGGGGCACAACAGGCATGTGTGCCCACTTTTTGCGACCCTGGGGCACTATGGTATTACTGGAGAGGCCGCAGACGCTTCTCTGGTCCCTTCTGTAATACTGATAGTGCTGGCGCACATATAGTGCCAGTGGTATCTCAAGAGGGCGTTCCCTCATTTGCATGGAGGCATGGGCCTATACAAATGAGAGAATCTCTTTGCCTCTGCACCCTAGCCATACTATGGACGCGGGCGCAAAGGCATAGAAGTTGTCAGGATGCACACTGAAAGTGCACCACAAAAAGTGGCACACTATCAATGTGCCCCCTGAGGGCAGCCTTCTCGAGGGACAAAAGGGAGTCCCATTGCCCCCCCAGACATTTCCTTGCAGGCACTGCAGTCCCTAACTGCACCCGCCTGCAATAGGATCATTAAAGTGCTGGTGAATTGCCGCTCCATATTTAATTTGAATGCACTGTTTCCAGGGCAGTACAAGTTCTTGGATGCCCTCAGAGCAGTGCATTCAACACAATAGGGCACCCATTTTCGTGTTTGGGCATGGTGCACTTATTTGAACAACAGGGAAAGTGCGCTCTTATCAAAATAAGAGTATTTATGTATTTCAAGGTGCTCTCATGGAATGATGAAGGAAAAGGAGGCAGTGTGAAAAAGTAATTGCCTAGAATCAATTGGGAGCTGGGATTGATGAAAAGTGTCCTGGCTTCATATTATGCAATTCAGCCACTACATTGTCATTTTTTTATCCCACCTATTTTATATCAAAGCTGAATGCTTTGTATTTAATTCTTTCAGGTGCTAAGTCATTGCACTGTGTTAAATGCATATGGACTATGCATACTTCACATGGATTGGTCATGGTAGCATTTGGGCAGAGTCATGTTTTAATGCAGAAGCTCAAATAAACCCCAGAGCAGCCACCCTTAGTCAGTGAATTTAGACTATTTGCTCAACATAGGTAAAAGTATTTATTCAGTGTCATCATTTCTTGAATTAATTCATTCACCCACTCCTCACCCATCCAACTATGCATCCCTTCATTCATTCATTAGACTATGCAGCCATATCTCCAATCTCCATCTATCCATTCAATAATTTGAAAAGGTTCCATAAGGACAACACACCTTATTTTAAAAAAAATCAAAAATGTCTTTGGGTGAGAAGCCCTTCTGCAGGTGTCAGGCTCACTCGCTGTCTTGCTATTTACAGTATAAGGCTGGTCTAACAAATTTTGCCACGGCTGCTCTTGGTTCCCATTCCAGCCCTGTTCATCATTACTTCTGGGTGGACCCCAAACACCTTTCACTAAGGTGTATATGGTTTTCGTTAGGTTCCATTCTTCATGTAAGTAGAATAGAGTACAATAAATAATGCATGGTTCACTTTCAACTCCTCTCCCATTCCTCTACAAACATTTACCACAATACCAAAACGATTAAGTTTGCCATGACCAGATCACATGAGAGAATCATATCCCTTAATCAATTCTTCCCTCCTTAGTCATTCTACAATCACGCATCTCTCCAACCAAATATACACGGCATATGATCGCTACAGACCGTTAAAATGCTACGATGCTGCACTAGCACTGCAGAAATTATAGATAACATAAGAAACATTAAAAGATTTACCCTCACATCAAAACACGATGTGGCACCCCACATAGCGCAGAGTAAAAGTAGACCATTATACATGTACATTATCAAACAAAGACATGTGCACACACTCACACACAACATTGTACACATGTAGGTTGTTTTCCAGTCCCGGAAAAGCTCCATACATTCTATTTGGATTTTGATGATTATGCAAAAAGTCATGAAACGAAAGTTGCTCATTATTGAAAGTCTTAGGAGAGATCAGTTATTGTGACTTCCTCTCCCTTCTAGGGATTCTGCCAGCTGGCCATTTTCACATTAGGTATTAGAAGAATATATTTGGATAAAATGTCTTTTAAGAATGCTAATATGATTCAAAGCATCATAAATTTTGGCAATTGCATCAATATAACACATATTTTTTTCCTTATTGAATGAAATGGCCTCAATAGTGAACAAAAGGACTACATTTATTAGTACAAATATTCCAGTTATGTGTGTGATGGCAGGTGAGTAGGTTTTCTGTGACTTATGCCTCATAATTCAAACATATGAAGAAATACGTTTAAAGATTTGGGTTTTGGGAACCGCTGTTTCACCAAAAGACTGGCATTTTGTGAACCTTGTACACTAAGGCAAATTGATGCAAATAGACTCTGAAAATATCTTATTTTAGGCAGATTTATATGGACTGAATATGCAAATAGGTTAGACAAAAATTAACTCAGGGTTCATTTCTTGTTGATGAACAAACCAAGGGCCAAATGTACACACAATAAATCCGCTAAAAGTGGGTGCAATTTGTGCAGCGACTTTTAGCAAATCCAACGGTATTTTGCGAACCGGCCGATATACTAATAGGTAGGTCGGATCACAAAATACCAAATTGCAGTGGGTCTTACTTCGATCTACCATATGAATATTAATGAGGTAGGTTCACAAATTGTGACCCACTATGATTCTCTGCTATCACCAGACCACCATGTCCATGAATGCTTTTAAATGCAGCCGATTTTCTATGAAGGAAAACATGATGCATTTACAAAAAAATAGAAAGCGTAGTAAAACTATTTTAAAGAGTAGACTGTGGTCCCATGGATGTCTTTCCACTATTGAAAAAAAAATTTGGACCATTCACAAAGTGGAAGTGGTCCCCTGAGGACCCCTCCTGCCTGTTTCCGTATGGGTTACCAACTCCTTTGAGTTGTCTGTAAAATATGAATACATACGATAAGGAATCATTATTTGCAAGGGGTGCCTTAAACACACCCCTTAAAAATAACTATTCCTTATGATTTCCTAAACCCATTTAGTTGAATCGCTAATTGGGTTTAGAACACTCAAAAACATATAAAAAGCACACTTTCTTGTCACAAACCCTGTTAGTACATCTGGCCCCCACTGTTTATTAGTTTTGTGTCCCAGCTACAGATCATTGTATCTGTGATCACTATTACATTTGATACAAGTTATTCTTAGTTTTTTACGTAAAATGGTGAATTAAAAATGTTTCTTGCATTGGAAAGGTGTTTGACATGGTTGGATTTGCTTTATGGTCAAGTTCTTCTGCTCTTTTCCACTGTAAGCACACTGATTGCTGCTGAAACACTTTTACAGTACTAGTGTTGTTTTGTTGCAATTGTTGAACAACAGGGGCAAAAGTTAACTCAGGGCTCCAACAACCTGAATAGCACCTACCAAATAGTATAAACCATAGGCTGAAACCCTGCTCATGCTTGCTTATTAGGAAATTTGGGATCTATAGGGGGAGGGAGCACACAGCACTGGAATCAAGGTAAGAGACTGAGTTTGAGCACACATGTAGCATGTTGCTGCAGTGTTTGTCTAGCACAAGGCACCCATATAATTGCGAGGCCCCAATTAGGAGTGGCCTATTATTTTCAATGACACTTGTAACACTGCTGCTCAATGTGATTCTACATTGAAACTTCACCTTGTGCAATCTGGCAAAGTCTCCAAGAGGAATACTGGGAGAAACATTCAGAAATCTGCATGGTAAGCCCAATTTTCACATGTTAGTTCCCCCAAATCTCAAAATCCCCATCATTCTTTCCCCCCCCCCATTACATGGACTCTTAGTGATGGTAAATGCATGGATGATTGTAGCGGGGAATTTTAAAGACCACTCTTAATGAGGATCTATATGGAGCAGAACAGCATCACAGAGAGCACAATGTAGCATTTGCAGTTTAAAAGAGGCACCCATAAAATTCAATTTCCATCCTCAATAGAGGTCTAAAGAATTATGAAGAGTGTACTGAATCTAGTAAGCTTGCAATCTGGAACACAATTATGTGAAAAGAAGGTTCAGCAGCTATCGTCCTACGCCACAAAGTTGCCACCTACACAAAGTTTTATGGAAAACTTTTCAACATCACTAAGATTTCCAAGATTGATTAGTTTTCTACCTGTGCAGGAAATCCTGGCCTTTTCTAACAATTTGTGTTGCTGTTATTTTTCTGAGCAGTAGCATTGTGCAAAGGTTCCATGAATGACAAACCTGCAGAGAAAAATTCTGCAAAGATTTACCATTGAGCATAGAAAATCTGTGCAAAAGGTAAATTTGCAGGGTAAAAGTTTGAATACATATTGCAGCCTGGCTGGCTTCAATTAAGGTGAAAATTATTCTGTAATGTACTGAAACCGGAGAAAACCTTTGTCAGAAAGGTATCTCACAAAGCACAAAAACATTGTGCATAAAAGACAAAGATAAACATCGGAAATTGTCAAACCTTTTGAAGTGGTGAAAATCAGGAATTTCGATGGAAAAAGAAAAAACACACCTAGCCTTAAATGTGCAAGATGCGTTAGATGAAATTTTGTGTTAATATTATAGCAACTGTGAAGAGGGAGGCATGAGATACTGTTGCTGCAAGTATACGGAGGTCATAGGCTTGAGTGATTTTGAAACAATGTACTGAAACTTTTTCAGTTTTTGCCCTCAATTCACTGAATTAATTGTACTCACAACTGAAATATAGATGCTTTGAAAGTGGCAACTGTGCCTGTAGAGATTAAATGCAGAGCTCCAGAATCAGGATTTAGGGATATTTAGGGGCAGACATCGACTGACTGGCAAAATGGGCACTTGAAACGATAGCCCCACGTACCAGCAGAGCGTCTTTTGCCACTAAAGGAGTCCTTTCTGCAGCAAGATCAGCGCTATGTTGCGCTTTTCTCTTTAAAGACTGTCTGGGTGCCGGTGAGCTGTATTTCCTAGTTTTCAGACCATTTTAGACATTGCGCTCTAATGCATGTCTCTTCTCCTCACGGAGGCTGGTCATTTTAGCTCTCTTCGAGCTCCGGACTCGAGTCTGCTCCTCACTGGAAGATGTTGCCGCTTATTGAATGCATGCTGTATTCTACTATTCCTCACATTGGATGCACCTATGAATTTTCTATTTCCTTCTAATGAATAATTCTTCTACTCAAACCTCTCTTCAAGAATCCTTTTAGTTATTTAGTAAGCATAGTCTACTACTTCTTTGAACCAACTTATACTGTTCAGGTATGGCTATGCTTTTTGACATCTGGATTATTTACCTCCTCACAATGACTTTATGAAATGTTCTTCATTCATAATGCTCCTTCTGATATGCTCCTCTATCAGTAGCGGCCCGTGGTGGGAGTGCTGCCGGGCGGTGACGTGGGGCGGGGGGTAGTAAACTACGGAATACGGCCGAATAGAGGTAAGTAGACATATAAATAAATAAAACAAATTTCGTTGCGCACGCTGCATCGCCAAATGCGATGCAGCGCGCGAGACAGAATTTGTTTTATTTATTTATATGTTTACTTACCTCTATTCGGCCATATGCCTTAGTTTACTACCTCCCACCCTGCCCCTACCCCGCCCCACGTCATGGCCTGGCAGCACTCCCACCACGGGCCGCTACTGTCCTCTATGTATCCTTCTTCTGCGACACATTTTTTATATCTTTCTTCATTTTATATGAGTAGAATTAGGATATTTAAACTGTCTTCTCATTAGGAGGTCCCTTTCAATAGGAAGCCAAGTACACCTTCAATGGCAGATAATTGTCCTACACCAGACTTTATTACTTCCGCTATTCCAAATATGTCCTCCATATCCTCACCTTCACTGAAGGCTAATACCACTACATCTGCAAATGATCACGTCAAACAAGACCCACCCTCTCTGGTGAAATCGCTTACACCTATTTTGCTTGAACTCATGATAGATGAAATAAGAGATTTATGTCCATTTGTGGAAGAGACCAACACACACATTCAAAATCTAGATGACAGAGGGTCTCACATGGGAACAAGAGTTCATCAATGGAAGAAAGGATTAGCGATGTTCAAGATTAATCAAATAAAATTGCAGTTTTGGAGAAGGAGGTAGCACTTTTAAAGTTGCAAAAGGAAGATTTAGAGACCAGAAATAGACGAAACAACCTTCGTATTTATGGTCTTCCTGAAGGGCTTAGAAGCAACAATTTCATTTCTTTTTTCACATTCTTTCTACCCAAGTTGGTGGATTTACCATCCTCATCATTACTGAATATTCGAAGATTTCATCACTTAGGTCCTTGTCGTCACTCCACTTCTTCTTCCATCAAACCTAGAGGAGTTATCATGTTCTTTCTTGAATTTACTGACCAATTGAAGGTACGTAACACAGCAAAGTCTAAAAAACAACTCTTTTGGTCAGAGAAGAAGATTTTTATTTTGAAGAATGTCTCCAGAGCAACTGCTCCCAGGAGGAATTAATTCCCTGATATTCATCCACAACTTCATGCTTTGGGTGCTTGCTTTGGCTTGAATCATCCCTGTATCTTCAAAGTGACTTATCACCATAAAACTACCACTTATGATGCACCTGAAGATCTTAAAAACTTTCTTAGGATTACCTCCAATATTAATATGGATACTTCTGGGCCCTCCATGAGTTGAGTAGCTGCTTTCTTAGTTCTGTGAGTACCAATTTTGACTTTTGATGTATTTGTACTTTATAATTATTACTATATTATTAAACCTTAACCGTGGTTGGGTGGGCTCAGTTTTTGTATCACCCACGTCTCAACTAAAAATTGAGTAATTCTCTTATGTCACAAGAAACTAAACTGTAAAAATGTATCCGAAGAAACAAATACTGGAGGTAGATGGCTCATTGTTAAATTGCTTATTAATGACATTCTATTAACAGTCTTTAATATATATGGACCTACCAAGCGGATTATTTCTTTGAGCCTAATATTTCTAAGAAATATCTACAATATGACAATGATTTTTTTTATTTTGGGAGGTGATTGTTATCAAATTAAGAACCCTTTTATTGACAGTCTCAGGTTAGATTCATTCCACATAAAATTCATAAACAATTTCACTCTACTATTTCCCAGAGATTCCTGGTAGATTCATGGAGACTCTGTAATCCTTCCACTAGAGATTTCTCTTTTTCCTCTGCACCTCATGGGTCTCTCACTAAACTAGATCATATTTTTGTTATTAATTCATTATCCCAAAATCTTATTAACTCTACTATTGAACCTGTTGTGGTTTCTGACCATGCTACAGTTATTGCAGATTTAGATTAACTTCAAGTGCATCTCAAATCAAGCAGTTGGAGATTCAATACTTCTCTTTTCCTAGATCCAGCTTTTTCATCCTATTTTATTTCTTTTGCCGAGGAATATTTTGTAATTCATACAGATTCTGATATCTCTCCCTAATTATTCTGGGACACATTTAAGGCTGCAGCTTGTGGCCACATCATTGATTTTTTCCCCCAAAAAAAGACATTATGCCAAACAACACAAGGCATTACTTTCTACTATAAAACAATTAGAGCATCAATATTATTCTTTGGCTAATGAAATTGATGTACAGGAACTTATTCAGATGAATTTTAATAAAATAACTACAGATAATGCTTCATCGATTTTACTCTGTAGTAGTGCTCTATAATATAGATGTCATAATAAAATGGGAAAACTTTTCACTAATCAATGAAAAGTCAGGAAGCAATGTACTATCATCAAATTTATAGTCTTCCATGAGAAGGAGTGTGTTTATACATGATGATATTATTAATGACTTTGGGCCAGATGTAGGTGGCTAAATACCGGTCGGTAACGCCGAAATTCGGAGAATTTCAGCGTTACCGACCGGTATTTGGCTGAGTGCAATGTAGGTGAGTTCATACCTACATGCAAAATAAGGAATCGCAAAATAGCGATTCCTTATTTTGCTCTTGCATTTAAGGAATCGGAAATACCGATTCCTTAAATGCATTGTACGTAGCACTAAAAATAGTGCACTTGAGCGTTAAGGAATCGCTAATTACCACCAACTTCAAGTTGGTGGTAAGTAGCGATTTCCTTTAAAAAAGCACTTTTTTGCTTTTTTAAATGTGCCATGTGGCACACATGCACATTTCAGGGGTGCAACAGGGTGTCCTTTGGACACCCTGGCACCCTTGAAATACCTCCCGCTATTAGCGATTCGGTAATACCGAATCGCTAATAGTGAATATCTTCCCATTCAATCCTATGGGCCTCCTAGCCCATAGGAATGAATGACTAGGTATTCCTTAATAATGAATCTCAATTACCGATTCATTATTAAGGAATGTTAAGGAATCGCTAATATTTTAGCGATTCCTACCTACATTCCATTTAGCGAGTCCTTAATAGCGATTCGGTAAAAATCGCTATTAAGGACTCGCTAAATTGAAGTTACCTACATCTGGCCCTTTGTGAAGTTCTACCAAACTCGCAAAACTCCTGAATCTCCTGCAAATCCTTCTCATATTGATGCCTATTTGAAAGATATTTTTCCTCCCACTCATGATGATCTTAATTTTGGCCCTCATTAAAAATGATCTATCCCTCTCAGAAATTCTCTAGGCACTTCAATCTCTTAAGAAAGGTAAGACTCCAGGAACTGACGGTTTTACTATGGAGTTCTTCCTTCATTTCTTTAATATACTGCTTCCAAAACTATTGCACCTTTTAGACCTTTTCTCAAGCACTGGTGCATCTGGGGGCACTTTCCAGAAAGCTATCATATGCCTCATTCATAAAGAAGGACAAGATCCCACTCATTGCAAAAACTACAGGCCTATTTATCTCATAAATATGGATTATAAAATGTTCACCATATTACTGGCTTTGTGCCTGGAACCATTTTAATAGGTAAGTGAAATGAAGTCCACACAAGCAGTGGACCATCGGGTAAGTTTATTTCCGCACAGCTCCGCGTCATGGCAACAACTGCCAATCCCTGAACCCCACACCGAATCCCACACAGGTTCCACTCGGGGAACCAGAAGAAGCTCCCAACATTCCATCCCTACATACCCCCCTTCCTTCTAAACCCAAAAATATATAAAAAAATGAACACATGAGGGGTGCAACATTATAAATGAACAACCAAAAAACACAATAAATGGCACTAAAGTTAGGCTATGACTAATTAAAGAGAGTAATGAAGAAAATTAAAAGCAAGTGCAGCACTACGGGTGAAATAGGTTACTACATTTTGTAATCCTTGAACTTCACGGGACTCAACCTCATTCTGTCTGGGACTCTCTTAATGGCACTTTCCTTGACCTGGGTAACATCAATTTGTACTCCCATTTTCCTTCCAATGTACTTGGTTTCGGATTTGGGAACTATTGAAAGAAAACAAACCCTTTGCGAATTAAACCATGCCTCTTAATCCTCACCCAGTTTCCAGCCTGAACAGACAAAGTCCTACGACGTTCATTAGTGTAACTGTACTTCTTTTGTACAGCAAACCTCACATCCACCACACTCACCATTCTTACAGCATCAATGGTTTTCCTATCCATCCACTCTTTCTTTAACTTGGACACCGCACTCCTGCCTCTCAGCAAAGTAAAAGGGGATATTCCTGTACTTATGTGAGTGGTAGTTCTTACTGCCCACAACATTTCATCAATTGCCTCTTTCCAATGCAATCCATTGATGAGTGCAAGCTGTAACTTGTCTTTGATGATACGGTTTACTCTCTCTACAAGATCATTACTACGAGGATGGTTAAGATGTGTTTTATACTGGATTTTCAAGAAAGTTTTTCATTTCCCTGGATATCAGCTAGGTACCATTGTCAGTCACTAACTCCTTGGGAAAGCCCTCTCTTCAAAATACCTCCTTGAAAAATGTAATGATAGCATCAGAATTTATATTGTCCACAAATTTCACCTCGGACCATTTTGACATATAGTCTATCATGACCGAAGCATATTTTGAAGTACTGCCTTTAACCCCAAAAGGCCCTGAAACATCTGTAGGAAAGTAGGATCTACTTCTATGGTTACCCCCACTTTTTGCCTGGTGCTAAGCTGTATTATGAGTAGTCTGACTGGGATCCTGCTAATCAGGACCCCAGTCTATCTGTTTTCTCTCTAAATTGTTGTGTTGAGTACTTAGGTACACTCCAGATTGGATACTGGTGTACCCTTATCAGTCCCTAGTATATGATACTAAGGTATCCAGGCCATAGGTACCCTAGAGGTCTCCCATGGGCGGAAGCATGCATTATGTCACCCATGCGAGACCATGCAAAATGGAACTACAGGCCTGCCATTGCAGCCTGTGTAAGTTGGTGCATGCACCACTTACTACAGATATAGGTTTACTATAACTAAACGGTGTGGGAGGTATATTTCCAAGCACTGGAAGAGCCCTCCGTTAGGCCCTCAGTGTTCCCGGTACCAGTCTTCCAGACCCAGACAGCACAAAAAGGTTGCTGCCGACCAGAGACACATTTCTGCCCTCCTGCTGCTGAGACAAGCTCGAGCAGAGGAAGGTGGAACAATAGGCATCCTGTCACAGGGAGGTGTGACCACCTCCCAGACAGGATTTAGTGTACTGGGACCGGGTGGGTGTGCTTTCCAGTGCCAGAAAGTCTGCATGAGAGACACACTTGGTGTCCCCATGCATAGTACAGTTCAAACCAGTTCTGGGAGCTGTTAGCTCCCACTCTGGTGCGAAACTGGACAAAGGACATGGGAGTAACCTCCCCCTGTACAGACACTCCCCTGGGAGGGTCCCCTGAATCTTCCCACCCTTTTCCTAGGGTATTTAAGGGCTTACATGGGTGTAGGTCTCTAGATTCGTTATGGGATAAGATTCAGATCAGACACCACTGCACTTCTACCATCTGGGCACTCTGGACTTTTCTGGACTTCGTTTGGGCCTGACTTTGTCTCCCTTCCAGTCTGCTGCATTGTCTGTGCCTGTGCATCATACAGGAACCTTCCAAGGCCTGTGAAGCATCAAAGACAACCGAAGTAATCTCCCTTGGAGTGTAACTAAGTCAACCGGTATGCAGATCCTGAGCTCCTCAAGACTCCGTGGGCTCTGCAACACAGATGGTAGTTTTCCACTGCTCCTGAGGCCTGCTCTACCCTCCCACCAAGTTTGAGGTCAGTATCCCTCATCGGGGTTGCAATAACCGAACCCCTGTGTACGGCATCCAACTTGCAGTTGCAAAGGTTTGTTGGCTTCTTTGTAAGAAGATCTTCGGGCTCCAAGTAGCCCCAACCTCAAGCATCTCCTGTGACCAAAATCTACAGCCACACCACATTGTGTGCATCGTGGCCTGCATCTTTGGGTGAGCTGCTTGAGGTCCTCTTGTGACTCCAGTGCCTCTGGCCTGTGGGTCCACTTGAGGGTCACACTTGTTTATTTTGGGCTACCCTGATTGCTCGTGGCCTGCCCTGACTCCCCTGCCTTTGGTGAGTCCCCTGGACCTTGCTGGACCTGACGTTGCTCCTTCTTTGATCCCTGCGTGTCTTGCCTTTGCCAAGGCTTGTTGGTGCTCCCGCCGGACACCGACCCCTCAGCACTCGGCATCCTTTGTGGGACAGCTCGTATCCAGGTTCTGGTCTTCCTCAGCATCGCCTGGTCCCCACAGTTGCAGAGTCAAGGTCATCGTCATCTTCCCTGAAGCACCTGACATCGGTGGGCATTCGTCTTCCAAATCTCCTGGCCACTCCTGAGTGGCATAGACTCTGCATCCTCTGCTTTCAGGTATTCCTCTTCAAGAATCCACCTTGGAGTCCCATGGGCACTTTCTTCTCTTCCAGCAATGGCACTTTCCTGAAGTCCTCCCTTGGGTTCGACGGTGGCTTCCGACACCACTTCACATGTATGCACCTGGCTTCCCTGGTGTAGGTAACATGGGTACTAGGGTATCCACGGGTGGGATGGCTCTTCAACCTTCTGTCTTCCAAGGGGTTTCTTCAGGGTCCACTGGGAAGGGTCCTTAATCTTTAAAAATCCAACCTCGACTTGCACATAGAGTTGTGCGGAGCCCGCGGTCGTGTTTCCACACTGCACATGCTCTCTGTTGGGGTCCCTATCTACTCACCTTGGGTGGTTCCTTGGGGTCCCAGTACTTCTACGTCCTCTCGACATTGTCTTGACTCGAGTCATGGTTCTTATACCACTTTTTTAGTATATGGTTTGGTCCCCCCCGGGGGCCACTGTGTATTTCGTGCTATTTACTGTGTTTCTGTGCTAAAGTATTGTGTGCATTGTGTTTATCTCCGTGTTGGAGATATGGGAACGTACAAGGGAGAATTATATAATAAATACATTTTTTATAAATACTTGGTGTGGTTCTTTTTCACTTAATCTATACTATAAGATTGTATTCTGGTAAAACAAACTGCTTTACACTCCTTCTGGACTAAGCCTGAAGGCTGCTTCCCACATCTACCGCTTAGAGAGCTTTCTAAGGTTGTCTAAGATCTCTTAATTCACCATAAGGGTTGTCTGGACTGGTGCAAGGTGCCCACTTCGATTAGTTGACATCATATACCAGGCCAGCTTCTCACAACATCAAACACCACTTTACTCCAAGGTGTGTTTTTAACTGCAATAGGACTGACGGGAGAAGGGTATGTCACCTGCAATTTGTCACTAAGGACACACATGCAACAGTCTCTGACATAATGCTCAATCGCTTTGTCAACCCCAGGCCACCAAAAATCCTCCCTTTAATCTTTTTTTCAAGGCTTGGATCCCAAGATGTCCATCATGGGCCAAATCCAATACTCTTTTACATAGGCATTCTGGAACAAGCAACTGCCCACTCTTGTGCACAATGCTCACCACGATAGATAACTCCTCCTCGACTCTCCTGTAATGAATCAATGCCTTCGGAGTATTCCTGATAATAGGCCACCCCTCACCACAAACCTAGTCACATCTTGTAATACTTTGTCACTTAATACAGCTTCTACCACTCCTGCTCAGCAAAGCCCCCTTTGTGGTGTCACTAACCGAACTCACCACACATACCATCTCAAGATCATCCATCTCTTCCTGTTCTTCCTCAACCCCTTCCAATGGCAATCTAGAGAGGCAGTCACTAACATAAGTCTTCACCCTGGGACCCATTCCAACCTGTAAAGTAACTCTGGCAATCTATATGGTCACTTGGCAGTATGTGGGGTCGCTCTACCCCCACCTTTTGTGGTGAACAGGTCCAGTAAGGTTTTTGATCTGTTCTTAAAACACATTCCTTCCCCCACACAAAGTATTTAAAATGTTGTACCCCCCACTACATGGCCAATGACTCCTTCTCTATTGTGGAATAAGTTGATTCTGCTCCCTTGATGCAAATGCAATGGTTTCCTCCCTCCCATCACTCCTTTTCTGCATAAGGACTGCATCAAGCCCCCATTACTAGCATCGGTGGTGATGATGCATAAATCACTGATGTCAAACATTTTGAGGGGACAAGCACTCACTATTTCTTTTTCAGGAGACCAGGCAAAGCAGCTGTTTTATCTGAACATTTTTCCACAAATTTGGAGTACTACCGAGAAATGAGTGCAGCTGCTCTTTTCCCTGTGTGTAGGCACACATTGACTGGCATCTAAAATCTTTACTTTCGGTCCAACCTCCTTTCCCTATACATGATGAACCAAATAGTCAACACCACTGGCTTTAATGATGTCTAACACACCCCTCACCCTGCTGTAGTGTTCTGCCTCTGATTCCCCAAATATCAAAATATCGTCATTGAAAAACCTGACACCTATGATGTTATTAAATAAGTTGTTCCTCAACCGTTGGAAAACAGTTGATGCCGACGCCAGGCTAAATGAGATTCAGATGTACCAATCTGCTCCGTATGGTGTAACAAATGAAGATGAACGTCTAGAATCCCTACTCAACTCGATTTGATAAGACGAAGACACGTCAAGAGATGTGAAACATTTAGCACTACCCAAAGTTGACAGCATTTCGTTAATATTGGGCAATGGTTGGCGATCTACCAGATGTTAGAATTAAGATCCCTAAGATCCACACAGAGTCTCATAGATTTATCTGCTTTGCGTGCCAGTACTATGGGTGCCAACCAATCTGAACCTTCAATGGGTTCAATAATGCCTGCAGAACATAGTTTTTCTAATTCAAGCTTCAATTCTTCATGCAAGCCTAATGGCACTTTGTGAACCTAGTGAGACACCGCCATTAATTGCATTGTGCTTTAAAATTATGCGGTGCTGGAAACCCTTAACTTTAAGCTTCTCCAAATGTTCACTAAAAACTTCAGGGTAACCCTTGATCCACTCCACAGCTTCTACATGGTTGACCTGGCTGGAATATTAAAAACTGGGCAATGGTTGAGCTGAAAGCATCCTCTCCCCTTTTTGTTTAGATAGCACCATGTCAGGATGATTGGGGTCCATAATAATTCCCAGTTCTCCTTGTTCATCCCAACCCAACAGGGTACAACCATCCTTGACAATGAATACTGGTCCCACAGCATGTTTCCCATCAAATTGCAAATCAGCATCAAACTTACCCAGAACTTCCTCTCTTTTTCCCCCATATGCACAAATTCTAATGCGAGATTCGTGTACAGCAATGTACCCAATTTCACCAAAGTCCCTCATATTTAACAATGCGAAAGGAGAACCAGAGTCCCATCTCTATTGTTCACGGAAATTATACAAGACAGGGGGGTGCTTTTGAGTGAACCCCTCCATAGATGATACTTCCAAGATTCCACCCTCTCCTTGGCTTGTTGAGGATAACATTAGTACAGTATTGCCATCACCATCAGAGTCAAAGAAATCTTCCTCAATATTCTTGATAGACTGCAAAGGAGCCGCTCGTTGACCAATATTTTCTCTGCACACACGTGCAAGGTCACCTTTCTTGCCACATTTAAAACAAGTTGGATTAATTGCTGAACAAAATCTGGTGTTGCCCATATGGGACATGCTGCACAGTGGAAACATGCGGTTTCAGTTTTCTGAACTCTCTCGCTCCTAGACTTGGATGAACACACTTCAGAATTGTGGAGAGTACCAGCACTAGTTCCTTTTGTAGGTTGTTGAGGATTCTGTTTGGCATTAAGATGTTTCACCTCAATGGGTTTGGCACATTCGTTCATTTCTTTCACGCAGATTTGTGGATTTTCAATTCTTCTTGTAAATTTCAAGGCTGTCTCTAAAGCTGTACCCTCAGCTGATAGAAGTTTTTCTTGAACCTTCATGTTACTAGTTTTTCATATCAATTGATCTCGAATAATCTCATCTTTGAATTCTCTATAGTTTCACGTTGCAACAAGTGTTCTGACAGCTGCAACAAAATCGTCAATCGATTCTCCTGGAACTTGGGAGCCTTGAAGGAACTGGTGGCATTCAACAACTATGGTTTTTCTTGGATTAAATCATTTATCTAATGTACAGATAATGGATGCTTATTTGTCAATCACCTTTGAAGAATCACTGTCCTCCCCTCCCAATGTAAAGACACTCACAATCTCTAGGGGTAGAGTTTTCAAAATATTCCTGGCTTCTGTACCTAAATTGTATACCAAAAACACCTTCTTCTTTTTGGAAGTCAATGTGTCTCCATCAATTGCCTCAAATTAGGCTTCAAAAGTTTCCTACCATTTCTGCTAATTCAATTGCGGGGTTCCTGGTGCTTGCAGAAATGGTGCTGGTGTTAGCATTTTATCCATGATGTGACCTAAGTGGGTGAGTTGCTGCCACTCCGTAGGACATGCAATTTCTGTCACAGTTTATATTGTACCCTAGGATGTGCCTGTCACTGGTTTACATAAGAGGTATGATTAGTGTACAGCCATGTATTTTGCACGATTCCAAATACCATGCCAGCTAGCATAGCACTTGAAAATAGTGCTTTTCAGGTTCGCCTATAAAAAGTAGGGTACACGCAGATTATTTATTCTGTCAACTATCTTGCTCTTTTTTTTTTTTTGGTGTGCATGTCTCCGAGATACAGTGCAGGCAGGGGAACCAGGAAACACCTATTGATATAGGTAATTTATCCTACTCCAAAATGGCTCACATGTTGCACACGCAATGCGTGTGTTTCTGCAGGAGATTGTGCATACATTGGGAAACTTCCCAACTACAGAAAATGCCTGCTGGACATGCGCATTAACTTTTCCAAAAGTGGGCTTGACGCGCACAGTCCCTTTTTTTACAGCCAATCTTGCTTGCGATAGGGGTTCGCTGAGTAACACACATGAGTGTTTTGAGAATCAGTTCAGAACCGGTGAGTCCCCAACCAGTTGTCCTGTGAACCCTCGCTTCGGAACCACCTACGGAAGCCACGGGGGCACCGATTAATCAGAAACACTAGCAACCAGGAGACATCACCTGATGCCTGTCGGAAGCAGAGGCACCACTGGGAAAGCTGCAGATGAGATCATCACCACTGAAAGGAAGCCCATACATTTATTAGATGGTATAGTATGTTATAGGCCCCCAGGTGCGATCAACCTATCTCAATTGCAGATGTTGATTGATGTTTTTAATAACATGGCGGTCACTCATTCGAGACTGCTGATTGTAGGAGATTTTAATCTCTGGCTAAATGGGACCCTAGATACAGGATTCAATTCCCTTCTCCAATCTTGTGAAAGTCTGGGCCTGCTCCAGGGAGTAACTGGATCTACACACACAGGAGGGCATATGCTTGACCTTGTTTTTAGTGAGGAAGGGGTCACTGACCACATGGAGGTGCTTCCCGTAGATTGGACTGACCACCATTTGGTTAAATTTCGAACGATTATACCCAGTCGAGGAGCTCCTGTTTTGAGGGATGTCAGGAGCTTCGTGGGAAGGGATTGGAAGAGGCTCTTGGAAAGGGTATCACAGTCACCTACGTTCCCTATTTATGGGGATCTGGATGTGCTCAGGTCAGCGGAGGAGAATTATACGGACTTTCATAATCTTATCTCCTCAGTTGTCAATGAAATTGCCCCTTTAAAAAAGTGTAAAAACAGGGGTAGCCCTTCTGCTAGGTGGTTCAATGAAAAACTAAAAGCCCTGAAATTAAAATGTAAACAGGCAGAGAGGAAGTGGAGAAAGTGCTACGCGAATGAGGATAAGATCGCTTGGAAGACGGCCATTTCTCTTTATAAGAAAGAAATTCTTGCTGCGAAGCAGGAATATTTTGCAGAACTTATTTTGAAATCACTGAATAAGTCTAAATGTATCTTTAAAATCATTGATGATTGTATTAATCCCCAGTGTTCACAAAATGAGGTTCAGCCCACTCAAGAACTCTGTGACAGTTTGGCTACTTTCTTTAATGATAAAATCAGAACTATCATCTCAGGTCTCAAAAAGAACCTCTCTGAAGGGACAGCAACTGTGACCTCAGGGGCAGCTACGCCTTTCGCTGTTACGGGAGGGGGCCTGATGTAGGAACACAGAGTGGTGAAGGGACCGACAAACAGAGTTTCTTGGACCATTTCGAGTTCCCTTCAGATGAGGAATTTTATAGGCTTGCTATGGGTGTTTCTTCGGGCTCTCCTCTGGACCCCCTTCCTCACAAAATCTGGAAGGAATTTGCATCAGAACTCTTCCCCAGACTTCAACAGATATGTATTCAATCATTATCTAATGGAGTTGTACCATCTGGCTGGAAACAGGCCGTAGTTACACCCCTCCTAAAGAAGGCCACTCTTGATCCAACCTGTCCGGGTAACTATCGGCCCATCTCTCTCCTCCCCTACCCAGTGAAGATCCTTGAACGTTTGGTTAGCAAATCTCTGTCAGGCTTTTTAGAACGTAACAACTGTCTGGCAGATGCACAATTCGGTTTCCGCCCAGAACACGGAACCGAGTCAGCCCTGGTGACCGTGTTGGATGATCTGCGTCTGCTGGCAGACAGGGGACAATCAGCAATACTTATCTTGCTCGACCTGTCTGCCGCTTTCGACACGGTCAACCATGACATTTTGCTAACACGTTTAGAGGAGGTGGGAGTAGTGGGCATTGCCCTGGACTGGTTTCGATCCTACCTATCTGGCAGGTGTCAAGCAGTGGCCCTTCCCCCTTTCCAGTCAGCGTATACCAATGTCTGTCATGGAGTCCCACAAGGGTCCGCCATCAGCCCAATCTTATTCAACATCTACCTGAGCCCACTGATTAATATCATTCAAGCTCATAATGTAAAACTGGTGAATTATGCTGATGATACTCAGATTATTATATCTCTTGATAGAACGTCACCCAATGCCCTGGAGGATTTTCATGCATGTATGCATGCCACTGCGCAGTGGCTACGTAATAACTCTCTGCAATTTAACTCGGATAAAACCGAAATTGTTCACTGCGCAGTTGGGAAGGTCCATCGGCCTCTTCCCCACAACTTCTGGCCCCTTGGCCCATCTACCGTTTTGGTGCCATCTAAGACGGTGCGAAATTTGGGAGTTGTGTTCTATGCTAACCTATCTCTGGAGACGCAAGTGAACAAGCTGGTGGGGTGTTGTTTTGGCCTCATTAGGGCTTTGAGGAGGATTCTTCCATTGCTTCCAATTTCGGCCAGAGCTTTAGTTGTTCAAGGCGCTATTCTAAGCAGACTTGATTACTGTAATGCTCTGTTGTTGGAGTCTCCTAAGTATCTGATACAGAGACTGCAGCGTGTCCAGAACACAGCTGCGAAACTGGCCTTGTCCAGACCACGTAGCTTTTCTGCTTCACTGTGCCTATCGGAGCTACATTGGCTCCCAGTGCAGCAAAGAATTCATTTTAAATCCCTTTGTATGGGGTTCAGGGCGCTACATGGACTTGGTCCTAGGCCGTTGCAGCAGAAATTGGTCTGGTATACTCCCACCCAGACCCTTCGTTCCTCCTCTGCCTATTTGGCAAAGATACCTAGGTTCAACAGGGTCAGTTCAGGAGGAAGGTCTTTCAGTGTTGCTGCTGCAAAGCTTTGGAATACACTCCCATCTGAAATCAGACAATGCAGTACCCTGTCTGTGTTCAGGAAAAGGATCAAAACCTGGCTGTTCCCCAGATAGCGTTCTTGTCTTCCTCTTAAGCAATGTTTATTTGGCTCTGTCATTCCTGCTTGTTGTTGGTCTGTATACATGTACTCTCAGCGCCAGGGTACCCGTTGGGTGTTTGTTGCGCTTTATAAATACTATATACAATACAATACAATACAAGTGGTAGACCATCAGGTAAGTTTATTTCCGTACAGCTCTGCATCCTGGCAACAACTGCTGATCCCCGAACTCCCATACCGAATCTCACGCAGGTTCCACATGGGGAACCAGAGCAACCTCCCAACATTCCATCCATACAGTAAGGAACAGTCTGGTTTTTATCAAGGCCAGGATAGCATGTGATAATTCTATATTGTTTTTAAATGTATTGAATAAAGCTTCATCCCTATTATATTCCTTGGTGGCAGTTTCTATTGATGTGGAAAATGCGTTTGATAGGATTGTTTGGACCTTTTAGCTCAATTCTCTGACCTGGAATAGATTTGGTCCCAATATAATCTTGCTTATTTCTTTTCTTTATAAATCTCCAATGGCTTCTGTATTGGTTAATGGGAGGGTTTCCCAATATTGTGGAGTCCAACAGGGATTTCCTTTATCTCCTCTCTTATTTGTCTTATTTGTTAAACCCTTCCTCTCCAAAATATGTAACTCATTAATAACAGGATTTAAATATGGTGATAAACATTTAAAACTTTCTGCATATGCTTGTGATATTCTTTTTACTTCAGAACACACTATTCCAGCCTTGCATCACAACATTTCTGACTTCTCTTTCATCTCAGGATATAAGTTTAATTTAGATAAAACTGAAATTCTACCAAATGTTGTCGTAAACATTCTTTTGACTCTACTGGCTTTCACTGGAACTCCTTCAAGATTGAATATCCGGGCATTTAGTTCACTAATTCTATTAAAGAATCTGTTGCAAATAAATGTGTGGGAAGGCTTTACTAGGGTAGACAAACTTCTTTATTCTTGGAATTCATTGTTTCTTTCCTGGCGGGGTCAATTTGACTCCAGCAAAATGATGATTAAGTCCATACTGCTATATATTTTGTCTGTGATTTCAGTATATATACTTCATATTTTAAAAAATGGATTCTCTACTTTTCTATGGCATAATAAGAAATCTAGGCTCTGCTTGTTGCAACTTAAGAAGACTAAGCAGGAAGTTTGTGTTAACTTTCCTGAATTTTGGGTTTTTCATAAAGCATTCTGTTTGAGACAAGCCTTGAGGTGGCTTTCCATGTTACCTTCCTAATTTATACCTTTATGGCTTGATATTAAATATTCCTTAATTGCTCCTTTTTCTCCCAGGGAAGTTCTTTCTTTCTCCTCAAAGACTACTATCACATCTTCACCATTGTTCAAACATACTTGCATCCTATTGAAGCCCTATTATTAATCGCAAGTCATAACTCAAGCATCCATCTTACAGTCTCCCTTATGGTATATTCATCTCATTACTAGTGACAAGTCACTGTTTTGGAAATCTTGGAGGCAAAAAGGAACAATATGGGTTTGCGATTTATTTGATGATGTTACGCCGCGTTCCTTCCCGCAAATACAGGCATCTTTCAACTGCCCCCGCATATTTTTGCCTAAATGTTCTCTTCTCATAAATATCATCTTGGATGTTCTTCATCCGTTGCAATTATATTCTACTCCTTCCCCACCTAAGTCTAATTTTCTATAGCATGTCAACCTCTACCCCTAAGGCTTGCACTATTTGCAATTTTTTTTTTTTCTCCTAATCAATCTAGAGCAAAAACTAAGAACAAGCTTAGCTAGGAATTAGACTTGGTATGTACCTGGTCCATCTCCTTCTTGAATAAAATATGGTATAGAGTTCACAAGGTTTCCAGAGCAGTTGCCACTACTCAAACATTATTCTTTTTGTATCACAGACTCTATCATACTCCCATTTCTTTAGCCAATATCTCCAAGACCAGTGATGGTGCTTTTTGGCCATGTGATCATCCTAATGGGGATTTTATGCACCTTCTCTTTCACTGTCTACCCACTGCATCTTTTTGGTGAAAAGTTTGGTCTCAGCCGACAATATTTTTTAACATACAATGTTCTTTTACTCCTTTTTTCTAGGAAGTTAGTCTGATGACACTAATTCATGTATTCATAATAATAAATTATTGGATCTTATGTTGGCCTTAGCCTTTCTATAAGTTACAATTAATTGGAAATGCTTTTCTAATATTTCATATAAAGCTTAGTGATCCAATGTTTGTCATTATCATAGATTAGATATAGCTTTTGGCTCACTGTTTCTCCGATGTGTAAATAGAGATATGTATTGGTTGCCACTAACAACATTTCTAGAAAATATTGTTCAAAAGCAAACTAATTATAGATTTTCAGAAAATTGTAAACCGCCATAAGCTGTTACACTCTCTGTGTTTATCCTAGTTCTAGTTTACCTTATTAACATTTTATCTTGAATGTTTAAAATGTATATTTCATATTCAATGTTGCCTCTTGGTCTTCAGTTTTGATATTTGCTTTGTTCCCCTTCTCAACCCCTTACCCCCCTAATATCCCCAAAACTTCAAACAGCTTCTCTTCTTATTGACATTATAGAACAATCTTTGTTTTAATATATGCATTTCTTGTTATTGTCATTCTCTTTTGTGATTGTTAATTTTCAATAAAGATGATTAAACACAAAAACGATTTAGGGATATTTAGGGTGACAATGGAATTAACAAATGTGGAAAATAAACCATGCGGCTGTAAAAATGTAAGGGTGTGAAAAAGGGAGTTCTGAGTAGTGTGTCACTGGGATGCCACTCGGAATGATAGTAATATTCACAAAGTCGTAGTGTTGTGAGTGTTCACAAATATTCCTAAAGCTTTTTCCACCTTTACTGCACAACTAACTGTAGTTGTAAAACAAACATAACTGTTCACAGACACATTTTCATTGGCTGTACACATGTAAAATTGGGTTTTATTATAGAGGTATTAACAGGAATGAAAAATAATTTTTCGCCTAACCATAAACCTATACTCTACTTGCAGACTGCCTGTTGGAGCAGGGCCTGGAGAAATAGTTCTATGTCTGGAAATCAATGATTGTTGTGGAGGTCCTAACAAACACTTTTGGAATGCCTGGATTCCCCAAAAATTGATAAGCCCTCTCCAGCTATATGCATAAGACTATTTGGCATAAAGGCTCAGACTGGAAGTAGGGCAGTGCAGGAAAGCAGGAATTACTGGGGCTTAAATTGCCATTTATGGCCAGTAATTCCACCACTGTATCATTCAATTATAAGATAAATAGTCATGAATTGGAGAATAACTATTAAGAGTCAGTTTTTCTGCCTCAAATTATGCCCAGATTTCCCAATTCGAGTCTGCTTACCGGTCCCATTTACCAACTACTCCAAGCAGCTGGTAAATGAGAGCAGGAGCTGTGGTGGATTGAGGGTCATTGTGGGAGGGTACATAAGGGCTCCTGTGAGTTGGAGAGAGCATTGACTCCCTTCCTTGGCATTGCTTAATGTCAGAGTTCTTCTCAGCCCGAGGCCTCAGCATCTGGTCTGGGACTCTGTGGCTGCTGAGGAGCAGAAACTTGGAGCAAGGCAGTTGAGTCTGCAGGAGCATTTTCTGCTCCTTGCTTGCTGCTAGGCAGGTAACATAGGGGACATCCTTTGTCTCTACTTTCAGCCCTAGCCCTTGCACCAGTCAGCAGGCTTTTACCAGGGGCAGATTTAAACCTATAAAACAATGTCCTATGTTTCTGGACTGGAAAGTTCTGGGTCCTGTCTTTGCAGGCCTGGTCATTTTGTGTTTTGAAAAGCTGGTGCACTTGATATCCCCATGAAGATATTTCTACACCTGACCTGTAGTGGTCCAACATAGTACAGAGCAAAAGCCTACTATTAGAAATTGGGTTTCTGGTTGGCAGAGGAATGCACCCATTCCAAGCAAGAACCACAATCATACTCAGGGTAAGTCACAGCATACTCTAAATGATCCTGTGCAGAGCAGTTAATCTTAACTAAAGAGGCAATGTGTAAAGTATTTGTGCAACACTTCAACTAGTAACACAGTGAAAACACCACAAAAAGACTACACACCAGGTTAGAAAAATAAAGCTTCATTTTATAAATAAAACAAGACCAAACTGACAAACATCCAACAAGTAGAGGTTGAGATATGATGTTTTAAAGAATAAATGTGAAATAGCGCTTAGAAACAATAGTCGCTTAAATGGGGTGTCTGGTTGCACTGGAATGGGATAAAGTCAAATTTCAGGCTGACCACAATACAGGGTACGATGAGCCAGCTCCGGTCCATGTTTGGAAGAGAATGCGCTGGCTCTGATCCATGCAAAGGCGACGATGCACTGGTTTTGACCCGAGCAAAGGCAAAGATGCACCGCTTTCAAAGAGGATGTGTGGGTTCTGGTTGTAGAAGAACCTTAGGCCTCGCTTCCAAGGGTCCAGGGCTGAGGTGGCACCACTTGGCAGGGCAGACACACAGCTTGTAGAGTACAGATGCAGGTAATTGAAGTCTTTGATATCTCTGAGACTTAGAACAGGAGGAAAGGCGGCAAGCCCCTGGAGTCACTCTGTGTTCAAGTGATGCAGGTCAAGCCCTTCTCACCCAGGCAGGAGAACAGCCGGCAGCAGAGCAGCTAATCAAGGCAAGAGCACAGCAAGGCAGAAGTCCAGAAACGCAGCAGTCCAGTAGAGTGGAGGTCCTTTCAGCAGCACAGCAGCTTTTCTTCCGGGCAGAGTAGGTTAAGGTCCTGAAGTTTATTGAAGTTATGGGTCAGAGGTCCAGTACTTATACCCAGTTGTACCTTTGATGTGGGGGGAGAATTCAAAGAAAGCTTTGAAGTGCACAGAGGTCCTCCCTTCCTGCCCTGGCTCCAGATGTACTACGGGGGAGTATGCAGTCCTTTGTGTGGGGACAGAAGACAGCTTATTGAGGTGTATATGTGAGGCAGTGCCCAGCACCTCTCTCCTATCTCCCAGGATGGCCCATCAAGACACACCTAAAACTTCCTTCGTGTGTGGCGGTCTAGAGGGAATACACAAAGCCCCGCTGTCACCCAACCCAGACTGAACAGAGACAGGCAGTAGGCACCAAATGGCTAAGTGAGTAAATGCCAACTTTCTAAAAGTAACATTTGCTAAACTGTAATTTAAAATCCAACTTCACCATAAGTTGTGATTTGAAATTGTGAGTCCAGTGACACCAAACTTGAAAAGTCCATTCCTTCACAAGTTGCAATTACACGTAAAAGATGTAATAAGGTAACTCCAATGTTAACCTTTGGGAGAGATAGGCCTTGCAGTAGTAAAAAACGAAATTGGGAGTTTTTCACTACGAAAACATGTGAAACTTAAAAGTACATGTGTTGCCTTTTAAATACATTGCAGCCTGCCCTGTGGGTCATACAGGCCTACCTTAGGAGTGACTTATATGTATAAAAAGGGAAGGTTTAGCCCTGGCAAAAGGTTTATCTTTCCAAGTCGAAGTGGCAGTGTAAACTGCACATACAGGCTCTATAATGGCCTGAGCCTTGGTTAGCGGGCTGGGTGGCACAATGAGTGCTGCAGGCCCACTACTAGCATTTGATTTGCAGGCCCTTGGCACATGTAGAACACTTTACTAGGGACATATAAGTAAATTAAATATGCCATTTGGGTAGGGGCCAGTGTTACCATGTTTAGAGGAGAGAGCACAAGCACTTTAACATTGGTTAGTAGTGGTAAAGTGTACAGAGTCCTAAAGCCAGCAAAAACGAAGTCTGGAAAATGGAGGGAGGCAGGCAAAAAGTTGAGGTAAGACCACCCAAAGGCTGTCAGGTCTAACACCTACAATTTGCTATATGGCTTTAAAATGGAAACACTGCCATTGGTCAAATGTCCAAAATCCAGAATTAGAGAAGAAATTGAGCAGCATTTTTGCAACCCATGGAATTAAGTTTAAAACAAAGAGCTCACTCCTATAGTATCACATATTTTTTTTATTATGGTAGTCAATAAAAAGTTAAAAAAAACAAGGCAAAATGAATTCCTTTACAATGCTGCTGAGTTTATTGCCAAATATCCAACCATAATCAATGTGACCAGATGCAGGGCCAAATTAAAAATGTATCCATATGTAAATATGATAAAAAAGACAAAACACAGTTCAATACTTTAGATAATATGTTGGTTAATATTATAGTACCATGGGGGGCGTGGTCTGGCGCCGACGAAGATGGCAGCTGGTTAGTGTTGCTCCACGTCAGACATCGAGGAGGGACGCCTTTCCATTCGATGGCAGCGTCTCAGCACCGAAACTGAGGTGGACGTTTAAACCATGAAGACGCTCTGCTTCTTATAATGCCACACTTCATGATGCGGTAAGCATCAAACACTGCGCTTTTCATCTCGGAAGTGGCGGCTCATCTCCCTGACTGGATTCTCGTCCACCATTTCACATCCTAATTACCTGATGCTTGACTCCGCATGTTTCCTACATTAACACAGCAGCCTTTTAAAACAACTTGACCTTGGAAATTCCTCTATACTGGTGTTTAAAGAGTGCATTGCCAGTCAGGAATGCTTGAACTCCTCCTTTAATGCATGTGCAGATTGTCTCGTAGCAATATTTGTGCTAATTAAGAATATCTGTGCTCCTTTTCCTACAACTCTTAATACATTTATTACTATAGGCATACAGTTATTTTTGATGGCTTTCAGCATTTTTCTGCTGTTTGTGGCTTTTAAACTCTGCTACTCAATATTGCATCATTGAAGCTGTTTTGTGCAATTTTTCTCATTTTTCTTCAAAGCTTATTCTTTTTTTGACTTGTCATCCATGTCTATGGGAAGAACTAAGTCTGTTAGAGGTGCTGCTTCCAATTCAGTATTGCGTCCTAAATCCCCTGTTCTGGCAATTTCAAACCCATTTTCTGTACTACAGGAAGTTATGGAAGGCTAGGAGCATGTTATTGTGGCGCCCCCTCTTTTGGGGGTTTCGACTCCTGCACCTACACTTTTCCCTACGTCTACTTCAAATCCTTCTCTTCCAAGTACAAAAAATGCATCTAAGCTAATGGCCTCTTCATCATTATGATCTACTAAGAGAGTAAAAAAGGACCCTTTTTCGCTGGCTAAATCTCTCCCACCAATATCTCTAGAGTTACTCTTTGAAGAGGGCTCTTAAGCCCTATGTGGAGGAAACAAATAAGCGCATACAAAGCTTAGATGATAAATGGTCTACTATTGATAACAAAGTCACTTTAATGGAACAATAAGTGGAATCTCTACAAACATCCCCTAAACAACTTTATCCTATGAAGATGGAAATCTCTCAACTTCAAAAACAAGTGGAGAATCGTGAAAATCGTAGCATACGCAACAACCTACACATTTATGGTTTGGCTGAGGGGTTGGAGGGATCCAATCCTATTTTCTTTTTTGCAATCTATTCTTCCATAGATTCTTGATTTACCTTAGTCTCCCCAATTGAATATACAAAGAGCACATAGACTTGGTCACACTCCACATACTTCTTCCTCTTTACGCAAACCAAGGGGTGTAATATTATACTTTTCCGGAATATACTGACTTATTGAAAGTTTTGCAGGCAGTTAAATTCAAACGCCGTATTTCTTGGCATGGCTCTCAATTATTTTTCTCTCAAGACTATGCTAAGCGCAAAGCAGATAGGAGGAAGAGTTTCTTAGCTATGCGTCCAGCATTACGAGACCTAAATGCTAGATTTGGCTTACTCCATCCTTGCCTCTTCAAAGTGAACCACTACTTATGAAGATCCTGTTTTGCTCCAGCGATTCCTAGACAACTGTAAATAAGAAACCATGAAGATTACAAGACTGTCTTCCACTTGATAGTTTATCTATGATAAGCACTGTCTATTCTGTTTATATCTGTTTTTGGAAATGTGTTGAATAGTTGTACTTTTCTTCTTCTTTTGTTTCTTCTTATTAGGTGCTGTTTCTCTATTTCACCCATCGCTGTATAGTCCATTTGGATCGTTGCCCCTCTTCCTTGCTTGTCCCGGAGTTCGACCGGCTGTTCCGTCTTCCCTTTGTGGCCTCAACAACCTCCACTCATGTTTGCGTCTTTGGTATGTTACATTGTTTACTTTGTCTATTGTTTTTATCTACTTCTTTATCTATCCCTCTGTCTTTCTTTTCCTTTCTTTCCAGTCTTGCTCTTTTCGTCTTCTATCACAAATTCTTTCATATCTTATCTCACTCCATTTCTGCTTGAGAGCTTTGTTTTCTACTATCCTATTTGTTTCATGTTTTACAATAGTCATGCCTTAGTTTGTTCTATTTCTCTCTTATCTCTTGTTAAATGAGTTTGCATGTTATTTCTTGGAATGTTAAAGGTTTGGGTACGCCCATTAAGAGGCAAAGACTACGTACCCATTTATTCAGTAATTGTGTTTTCACAAGAATCTTATATAGTTGCTTCAGAAGTCTTAAAGCTTAATGGGTGGGAAGTGTTTTTTCTTCACATGGTATGGGCAAAAGAAATGGGGTGATGGTTCTCTGTTTTTAAAAATGTAATGCTTCCCTTCTTTCTCAGAATTCAGATGATGAAGGTCCTTCGTTGATTGTTCATCTTAAAGTTAATAATATACATATTTCTTTGTTTAATGTTTATGCACCTACTAAAACTGGCAATAATTTCTGGCCTGCCATATCTTTTCAATTGATGTCTATTTCTACACAATATGTTATTTTTGATGTGATTGTAACTTAGTTGTTGAGCCCTACATAGATCGTACCTCCAAAGTACCTTTTGTCCCTTCTCAAATGGACCAATGCTTTACTACGCTACTTACTCACAGATCTCTTGTTGATTCCTGGAGATTATGTAATCAACAATTACGAGAATATACATTTTTTTCACCTACTAATTTATTTAAATTCCGTATAGATTATTTATTTGTCTCTAAATCACTAACACAACACATATTACATGCAGATTTTGGCTCCATATTAATTTCTGACCATGCTCCAGTAATTTTAGATTTAGAATTACTTCCTATTACTATGACGAATAAAAGATGGCGCTTTAACACTTCTTTATTAATTGATCAGATTTTTACCTCTATTTTTGAATCTTTTATTACTGCATTTTTTGATCGTAATACTTCCTCAGATCTATCTTTCCCTGTTGTATGGGGTGCATTTAAAGCTTTAGCCAGAGACTTTATTATATCTTATGTTGCTCTAAAGAAAAAATGTAACTCTGAAAAGGCGCATGAAATTCTTAAACGCATCTAATTGTTAGATACGCTCTATACTACCACTAAATCTAAAACGGACCTTAATAATCATATTATAGAATAATTTAAATATAATAAATTATCTACAGAGATTGCTAGTTCCTATCTTCTTAGAGGTAGTGCCCATTATTTTGGAGGCCAAAACAAAGCAGGCAAACTTCTTGCCACATATCTTAAAATCAGGAAAGAACGTACGAACATTGATTATATTTAACATTCTACCTCGTCTTCAATCGTTAAAGATGCAGATATTTTAGAGGAATTCCAAAAATATTATACTACTCCCTATACCCCTGAAACTATTACAGACTCTGCCGATATACAACTCTATCTTTCCTCCCTGCAAAAACAGTTTCCAAATGATCTAGACTTTTCATCAATGGAAAGGGATATTTCCATAAAAGACAGTTCCAATGCATTAAAGCTCATTAAGATTGGGAAAGTTCCTGGTCCGGATGGAATTCCTGTAGAATTTTACTCCCATTTTTCTAAATCTCTTCTTCCGCATCTCAATTCTTTATTTGCACACTTCATTTCATCTAAAGCTTCAAGTGGTATTTTTCAGGAGGCTCTTATTTGTCTAATCCCTAAAGATGGAAGAGACCCACATTTTTGTAAGACTTATAGACCAATCTCTTTAGTTAATTCGAACTGTAAAATATTTGCTAAAATCTTTGCTCTTCGGCTAGACCCACTCTTGCCATCTATTATTTGCGGAGAACAATTAGGTTTTATTAAAGACAGAAATATCTCTAATAATATTAGAGTTTTCTTTAATTTATTGAATAAATCTAATAAATACTCCCATTCACTAGCGGCCGTTTCTATTGAGGCAGAAAAGGCTTTGTATTGAATGGATTGGTCATTTATTTTTCATACACTTTCTTGGTTTGGTTTCGGTCCCAAATTTATTTCTTATATATCTTTATTATATACTGCACTAAAAGCTTTTATTTTTGCTAATGGTTCCATTTTCACTTCTTACCCCTTAAAAAGAGGGGTTCGTCAGGGATGTCCTCTTACTCATCTTCTTTTTATTCTTGCATTAGAACCTTTTCTTGGTAAACTTAAACAAAATTCAAGCATTTATGGTGTTCAACATGGTAAAACTCATATTAAGTTGAGTGTCTATGCAGATGACATCCTATTATACTTATCTAAACTGGAGTCTTCTCTTTCAGGTTTCATTGCAGAAGTCGATGCCTTTTCTTTACTTTGTGGTTATAAATTGAATCATGATAAATGTGAAATCCTCCCTTTAAATGTTTTTTTGTTTTAAACAAGGTTTTCTTCTACTAATTGTACATGGAATTCCCCAAAAATTAAATACTAGGGTCTTTGGTTTGCTCCTTCTATAAAACATACTCTAACTTAAAATATGAATCAAGTTCTTTTCACTAATCTAATTCTATTTATAAATGGCACCCTCTTTATCTATCTTGGTGGGGTAGACTTGATATTAATAAAATGATGCTTGCCCCTGTTGTCTTTTATACTATTGCTGTGATTCCTTTCAATATCCCTTCACATTTTTTCAAAAAGATTTATTCTATATTATCTTCTTTTTTGTGGAGTCATAAAAACTGCGTTTGTCTCTGGTTATGCTTAAACGCAGGAAATCACAAGTCAGTGTAAACTTTCCTGTTTTCCAATCCTATCATAATGCTTTCCTTCTCAAACAAATCTCTAAATGTTTATATCATTCAGCTTCAGATTTCTTTCCATTGTGGAAAGATATTGAACTTTCTTTTCTCTCTCCTTTTTCGCTCCAAGAATTTCTTTCTTTTACTCATAAGACACACTATTTATCCTCACCTATGCACAAAACTACTTACAAACGTTTTCAATCCATGCACCTTTCACACCTTTCAGACATTGACTGGTTTCTGAAATCTTCAATTTGGCATAATCATTTTATAAAAATCAACAATAAACCTATTTTTTGGAAAACCTGCTCGGATAAAAGGTTTACTTTAAGTTCATCAACTTTACTCAAACAATAATTTTATCACATTTTCAGATGCACAATGACTATACAATTTACTAAAATCATACTCTAATAAATTCAATATTTTGAGCCAAATCGTATCCACCTCCTTGTCTTCATTATCCTTGCTTTCTCCAACACTACTACCTCAGGACAATATCTTTCCTTTTTTAAGTGCTCAACCAAGTGCCTCTTCTATTTATAAATTCCTTATTAAACTCCCAGATCATAGGAATAAGACAAACATTGAATTACAATGGGAGCAAGACTTTCATACCTCATGGCCGTCTACATACTGGGATAAATTGTGGTAAAAATTCATAAGACCTCAAGATCAGCCAGTACAACGCTTTTCTTTTTATATAACAGACTCATGATTACTCCATCTACTCTGTTGTCACCCCAAATCGTTGGTCATGTAATGCTATGCATGCTGATTTATTTCATATGCTTTTTCCCTGTCCATGCACTTATCAATTCTGGTTGATGGTATGGTCTCAAATTAATACAATTTTTCACACCCATTTTTCATTCTCTCCTTACAATCATTTTTCTAGGCACACTTTCTGAACATTGGTAATCTCTTTCATGTAACACTGCTATAGAAGACTTACTGATTACAGTTGCTTTTCAGCAAATAACTAAAAATTGGAAACAATCCATACAACTTTCTTTTCAAGCTTAGTAGTACAGTGTTTTCTACAATCACCAACTTGATCATGCATACGTCTCCCCCTTATCTCTTTTCCTAAAAAGAGAGCATATGTGGTCCACTATAACTATTTTCTTAGATACTCCTGCTCAAAATTTTACTCAACATCACCAATTGTTGGAAGAAGTCCCCAAACCATCATGAATTGTTTTATCTTCCTCATTTTTTTTTGTTTCTCTTCTTCTCTCTGACTACGTATTACAGCTTTTATTTTTCAAATTGTTGACATTTTTATAATGTTTATGCTCTCCTGCTCTTATTGTTGTTATACTCATATTATCAATTAATTTGTTCCCCTATGACTTTTTTCTCTTTAGATTCGTTGTCTCCTCTTTCATATATGCAACTATTTTGATTTTATTGACTTTTATTGTATTATTAGTTACTGTATTATTAATAGTGCATTTTACCTTCAGCTGATTGTATATATTCTGTTGCATTTATTCTTCAATAAAGTTTCCTTTTCAAACTTATTATAGTACTATATAATGCAACACCCATAGCTCTCTATAATGGCTTTGTTGTATAATATTATGTAGAATTTATGGTATAATATAATACAACGTACAGGCGTCGTAGGTGCCACAGCCTCTCAGGACAGAGAAGGAGCATACATCAGGCTTTGAGGAGGTAAATGCTTGGGACTGGGAGCGCAGCAGTGCATGGTAACCCAGCACACTTTCAGGAAGGCAGAGAACAGCAGTATAACAGGATGTTAGAGGCATTGTGCATGATAGACAAGCTGTTTATGTAGAGGAAGAATGTGTACATCATGACCCAGCAGCCTACCACTGCTGGGGGCTACAAACTAGGTGAACAAATTGTACTCCAATCAAATTCATTATAAGGACATATCAAGTCACTTTGAAATCCTATGCCCTTATAAAAGCACTCAGCCTTTAGCATATTTTCTCTAAATGATGATGGAAATCCTTAGTGACTTTCAACATCTTTATAATGTACACTTGGGAGTACCTTATTCCACACATAAAGTAGGGCACCATACCTTGTATGGTAGGTCTTTCACCTCTCAGCTCTCAATAACTCTGTATCAATCATCTGTTTTTCATATCATCCCCATTGTTGCTTCTTCCAAAGCTCACCTTCTCTTTCTACTGACTTGTGTCCATCCCAGCTTCTCAGGTCTTCGTGTTGGACCCCTTTGTCTTTCCTGTATGTGCTTCTAATCCCCTTATGTCTCTCCACATCCTCCTCAAGTTACCTGCATGAACAAGTTATTCTGTAAGTCTCACAATATTTCCCTCCCAGCCCCATCTGCCATCCTGCACCACTCTGAACTATATGAAGTGAGGCATGGCCACTTCCAAGACTCAAGAAAAGCACTATCCACAATTTTAGTACAAATGCCAAGAAGCGTTACAGAGCACCCTTGGCATTATGAGCCTGATTTAGATCTCAGCGAAAGGGTTACTCCGTCACAATGGTGACAGATATCCCGTCCGCCAAAATATAAATCCCATAGGATGTAATGGGATTTATATTTTGGCAGACGGCAAATTCGCCACTTTTGTGACAGAGAAACCCATATGCTGAAATCCAAATCAGGCCCTATGTCTGTAAGGACATCTCTGTGGACAGTTGACGAAAGGGAATTGGGGAACAACACAAATTACCAAGGGGTGAGGAAAGGAAGTAAGTGCGTGTTTCCTCTTAAAACATCTTACAATCAAAATATAGGTCAGTAGCAGCCCCTCCTGAAACGATGCCTGCACATACCCAATCTCAAAGTGGCTTTCCTTTATTTGCGTGAGCTCTTTAAGCCTTTTCAAGCATGTTGAATTCCGGTATGGGTGCAGAGAGAAGCAAGATCTGGCGAGGCACATTGTGTACCACTAAGGATGTGGCAACAGCTAATGTGCAGCCTCTGAGGGTGTCTTTTGGGAGAGTGATTGGGGTTCACAGGGATTCTCAAAAATTTCCCAAAGTACACTGCATGTGTCTGCATTAAGGTTCATTACCCCTCTTGAAAGTCAACATGTTCACCACATGCAGTGACATATTAGGGTCGAAGAAGTCCCAGCCTGCGCCAGGAGCACACAATAAAGGCGTGCCACAGTGAAGACAATTACACTGCGTCCATCACATAGTCTGGCCATGGACTGGCTAAATTACTATTGCACCTCAGCCTGGACTGTAAAGTACCGCCCTTTAGAAACCTGAAATCTTTGTTTCAATTCCATTACTTTGAGTTTCCGTAAGCATACAAATACACCTTATGCACAAGAAATGATTTGTAAACAGTGATGTTTCTGGATACAGCTAAACGAGCTAAACACAAGAGGAAGATAACAGTTACTTAGAATTCTTATATTTTTAAATAGTTTTATTATTCTTTCTACATTTTAACAGATGTCGCTTTCAATGGCATTCTCACCTCAAAACCTAATTTTGACGTGTTTCTCCTCAAAAAGGATAAACACATTTTAAAATGGATACAGGTGCCCAAGGCACATTTTAACATCATGTCTCTTTGAATCATCAATCAAATGCATCAGTATAATGCGGTGCCATCTCTCGTTACATCATCCCTAGAACGTAGTAAAAGGCTTCGGTTTGACACATCACAGCAATTATTGCCATTTGAATGCCTTCCTAAAATAGGCACTTCATTAGGAAGATGCAGAAAAACTGGAGGGCCTTTTCAAAAAGTTCACATGGGAAAAATCTGCCATTCATATAGTTCAGGTTTTTGTAAACACCACTTCTGCTGACCTGAAAGCGGATCTTTTTTAGGTACACAACATATCTGTAGATAAAACCTGCTACAGAGTATTTAGGTATTAGAAAGGAGTGCTGTTGGACCTGGTCCTTTTTCCAGGGTTACCTCCAGATTTTGTTTCTTTCTGTTGTTGAACCCCTTTTTGTTGGTATTCTGTGCACGTTTTCCCTGCTAACTAGTGCTAAAGGGCTGGAGATCTCTCCCTACACCATGGTACAATTGGCATATACCTGATTGGTACATTCAATATGCATATAAGTCTCTAGTAAATGGTACTACAACTGTAAATTCAATGATACTAGTGGGCCTGCACCACTCAATGTGTCACCCACTAAAGTAACCTTTTAAACATGTCTAAGACTTGCCACTGCAACCTGTAGTGCAGCTTTACACTTCTATTTTGACCTGGTACAATGAACCTTTTTCCAGGCTTAAACCTTCCTTTTTAATACGCACAAGTCACATCTAAGGTAGGCCTTAAACGCTCCTAGGGCAGGGTGCATGTTAATTAAAAAATAGAACATGTAAGTTTAGTTTTTAAATGTCCCGGTAGTGAAACCATCCTAAGTTATTATTCGCTGTTGTAAGGCCTATCTCTACCATAGAATAACACTTGGTTGCCTCCTTACAGTTAATAAGTGCTCATTTTAGATTGTGAGCAATATAGAAATACTTCTTTGCCTCTTTTTAATTGTACTATAACCTCCTCTTTAATGGTAAAGTCAGATTTTAAGTCCTAAAACAGATGCAGAGAAACTGATCTCCACAAAACCAGATACCAATGTTGATGAAACAAACATAGCAATTCTGAATTTTTCCTATTATGGGGCCGATTCCGATCTCGGCCGGTAGGGCACCGAATCGGATTCGGCTTAACCGGATCCGATTCGGAGCCCTCTTTCCCGACCGATTCGTACGTTCGTCCGGCCGAGCGAGTACGATGCGAGCGCACGCGAAATCGCCGACCGACTTGTTCGCGGGTCCGAAGCGCTCCGACCGACTCGCACGGACACGCCTCGCACCGCGCGATGGAGACGTTCCCCGGCCGGGCAAGTAGGATGCACGCCGCGAGCAGTCCGACCGACTCGCGCCGTCCGGCTCGAAAGAGCAGTCGGAGCCGCACTTTGGGGGTCCGTGTCGGACCCCCCTGTATGCGTAGCCACGCGAGTCGCACACAGGGGGGACCCATGGGTCCCCCCTACCTGTGCATGTATGCCGCGAGTCGCTTTGAGGCGTACCCGCTGTAGGGGGCACCCTTGTTCGCCTTGCACCCATTGGGTCAATGGGAGCCCGCGTACGCGTTATACGTCCGGCTCCCATTGACTTCAATGGGAGTCCGACCGAATCGAGTCCGATAGCATACGCACGCATCGTACTCGTTCGGTCGGGCTGCTAGAGTCCGATTCGGTCGGAAATCTCTCCGGGTCCGGCTCGGTCGGAGAGATTTCCTGCCCGAATCGGAATCGGCCCCTATGTGTTGACTGGTGCTGAAATAAAGGTTTTGCGAAAGGGTTTAAGTTTCTGTCCCACGAATTTGGGCAAGTTTGTACAGATACCTATAAATGTCTACAAGTACATTCATAAATTGAACCTAAGAAAGTTTTTCCATTTGAAACCAACATTTAGATCCCCAGAAAGTACTTCCAGTACCTCACTTTTTAACAGATCTATCAAAGATCTGGAAGACTTTTAATGTACCTAATTGACAAGGGATTAGGTGCTGTCAGAAGGACAGCTATGATCAGAGCTAGCTACACATCCACAAATCAACACAGGCAGTGGGTTAAAACCCACATCAAAATTTGTTCCATCACTTTTTCCGGAAAACAATATAGACATTTTCTACAAACTAGTAACTAAGGACCTATATAATCTAGAGGATATTACAGAAGATGTTTGGGAACAACAAAAGCTACAATTGTTCTATGGTGAAGAATAAGGCCTTAAAATGCCTTGCCTCTAACTATAATAAAATAAAAAAGCAGATAAATGCAGTAACATCGTGGTGAGGGATACAAAAGACTACATATCAGAAATAGACCACCAAATATCTCATACAAGGGCCTATATGAAACTGCAGTCTAATCCACTTAAGAGTATAACACACTTACTACAGGACAAACTGACTGTATGGAGGGACGCCTTTCTGATCAATGACTTTGAATACAGATATATTTTCAACCATACTCTTTTTGCCCCATGCATATATGTTCACCCAAAAATTCACAAACCGTGCACATTTCTGCCTGAAAGACCCATTATTGCTGGAATTGGCTCATCAGCAGAATGATTGTCTGAATATATCAGCATCTTTCTACAAACATTTACACAGAATTTACCTGCATATATACAAGACACAAAGGGCGTATCGAACAAATTGACGGACATCGAGTGGTCAAATGAATTAACATTTGCCACATTAGATGTCACAGCCCTGCATACCAGCATACTGAGAGAGAGAGGAATGCAAGGTATCAAATATTTTTTGAGCCAAAGAGATGCAACCTTGCTGGATCACAATAATATGCTCATGGAGATGATCACACTAACTCTTTTCCATAACAGTGAATGGTGCAGACAACTTCAGGGGTTAGCCATGGGTCAAAAATGTTTACTATCATTTACAAACCTTTATATGGACTATTTTGACCAACTACACATCTGGACTCATGGACCACCAGACTTAACAGGACACATACTATATTGTGGCAGGTACATAGACGACGTCATCCTTATATGGAAAGGAAGTGAATGGTCTTAAAATACTTTTTCACATATTTAAATAATAATGACTACAACATTCAATTTACTACCAACTATGGCAAGACTATTATCTGATTTTTAGATGTGACATTGGAGAGTCAGAACGACCGTCTGCATTCTAAACTTTAATGCAAACCAACAGCATTCAATTGAGTACTTCATGCAGACAGTGCACATCCATAATCACAAGTTCAGGCTATCCTGCTGGGTGAGATGACTGACTCAGACAAGGCAGTATTCAGAATGAAGTCTTCTTAGAAGAACTGCAGAATATGGAGATCAGATTTAAGGCAAGGGGCTACTTCAAAGAACTCCTGGGAATTGCCAAATGTAAGACCATGACTAAAAAAAAAGAACTTGTTAAAAATATATTTTTTATTAATTAATATTTGTGTATTTAATATTTCCTATTGTTAATTGTGTTAAATATTTTTTTTATTAATTATTATTTGGTAAATAATTATTAATAATTAATTGGTGAATATGTAAATTGTGTTAATTTTTTAGGAGTGAGTTGTGTATTTAGAGGGAAGTAGTGTGGCAAGTAATTAAAAATTAATATAATTTTAAATTTTTTATATAATATTTAATTATTCTTATTTTATAGTCTTAATAGTGTGAATTAATTTATTACTCATTGTTTTTAATTTTATTGTTCATTGTTATTAGTTAATTAATTAACTGTTAAGCAATTATGTTAATTGTGTCACGTTTTACAATAGTGGTGGTGTTATTTATAGGAGTATTTAGTGAGAGGTAAATTATTTTTTATTATTTAAGTATTTGTTAATTAATGTTTATTATTTTGCTGGAGTGGGAATAGTAAATTATTCACCTCCGATATCCAACACTTTCCCTACTGTTGCAATTGTTGGAGTGGGAATAGTAACTGTATCCCCTCCCATATCCAACACTTTCCCTACTGTTGCACTCTGTGGAGTGGGAATAGTAAATGATTCCCCTCCACTATCCAACATTTTCCCTACTGTTGCACTTGCTGGAGTGGGAATAGTAAATTATTCCCCCCCGCTCTCCAACACTTTTCCTACTGTTGCAATTGTTGGAGTGGGAATAGTAATTTTATCCCCTCCGCTATCCAATAATTTCCCTACTGTTGCACTCGTTGGAGTGGGAATAGTAATTTTATCCCCTACGCTATCCAACACTTTCCTTACTGTTGCACTCTGTGGAGTGGGAATATTAAATTATTCCCCTCCGCTATCCAACACTTTCACTACTGTTGCACTTGCTGGAGTGGGAATAGTAAATTCCACTTTTCCTACTGTTGCAATTGTTGGAGTGGGAATAGAAATTTTATCCCCTCCGCTATCCAATACTTTCCCTACTGTTGCACTCCCTGGAGTTGGAATAGTAATTTATTCCCCTCCGCTATCCAACACTTTCCCTACTGTTGCACTTGCTGGAGTGGGAATAGTAATTTTATCCCCTCCGCTATCCAACACTTTCCCTACTGTTGCATTCGTTGGAGTGGGAATAGTAATTTTATCCCCTACGCTATCCAACACTTTCCCTACTGTTGCATTCCGAGGAGTGGGAATAGTAAATTATTCCCCTCTGTTATACAACACTTTCCCTACTGTTGCATTCCCTGGAGTGGGAATAGTAAATTATTCCCCTCCGCTATCCAACACTTTCCCTACTGTTGCAGTTGCTGGAGTGGGAATAGTAAATTATTCCCCTCCGCTATCAAACACTTTCCCTACTGTTGCACTCCCTGGAGTGGGAATAGTAAATTATTCCCATCCGCTATCCAACACTTTCCCTACTGTTACACTTACTGGAGTGGGAATAGTAAATTATTCCCCTCCGCTATCCAACACTTTCCCTACTGTTGCACTTGCTGGAGTGGGAATAGTAATTTTATCTACTCCGCTAACCAACACTTTCCCTACTGTTGCACTCCGTGGAGTGGGAATAGTAAATTATTCCCCTCCGCTATCCAACACTTTCCCTACTGTTGCACTTGCTGGAGTAGGAATAGTAAATTATTCCTCTCCGCTAAACAACACTTTCCCTACTGTTGCACTCCCTGGAGTGGGAATAGTAATTTTATCCCCTACGCTATCCAAGATTTACCCTACTGTTTCAGTTAATGTAGTGTAAAATGTTGTTTTAAAGATAAATATTTATTTTAATATTTTATTTTATTATATATACAATTTATTTTTATATTTATCTTACAGGTTTATGTATATATATATATATATATGTATTTATAATTTTTATTATGTTTCTAATGTTTTATAATTTAATAAAATAACTATTTATTAATATTATTAAGTAAATATATATAAAACATTTTATATATGTATGTTTAATTTATTTTTATATTATATTTATTATTTATAATTTTTTACATTTTTAAATAATTCTAACTATGTTTTTATTAATTATATTTATTTTTTAATTTACTTTATATTATTTTTAAGACATTTTAAAAAAACGATATTTTGAACAACGATATTTTAAACAACGATATTTTGGTTTCAATATTTTTGTACTTACCTTTGTAGAGATAGGATGTCGATATTCTGTTCATCGATATTCTTGACACAATATTCTGGTAGGTCGATATTGTTGTCATCGATATTATGTCAGTGATCCGTAAACTGTATGACTTTTACACTCTTTGCACAGATGACTGCTCACACATTGGGGCCGATTCCGATCTCGGCCGGTAGGGCTCCGAATAGGATTTGGCTTTACCGGATCCGATTCGGAGCCCTGTTTCCCGACCGAACCGTACGCGGGTCCGGCCGAGCGAGTACGATGCGAGTCGCCGACCGACTCGTCCGGGCGACCCGACCGCTCCGACCGACTCGTACCCGGATCGTACCGCTCCGACCGACTCGCTCGGACACGATTCGCACCGCGCAATGGAGACGTTTTCCGGCCGGGTAAGTACGATGCGCACCTCGACCGCTCCGACCGACTCGCGCCGTCCGACTCGAACTCGCTGTCGGAGCCGTACTTTGGGGGTCCGTGTCGGACCCCCTGTCACGCGTACCCGTGCGAGGCGCACACAGGGGGACCCATGGGACCCCCCTACCTGTGCGTGTACGCCGCGAGCGCTTCGCGGCGTACTCGCTGTAGGAGGCGCCCTTGTCCGCCTCGCACCCATTGAGGCAATGGGAGCCCGCGTACGCGTTGTACGACCGGCTCCCATTGAGTTCAATGGGAGTCCGACCGACTCGTGTCCGGTGGCATACGAATGCATCGGACTCGTTCGGTCGGACTGCACAAGTCCGATTCGGTCGGAAATCTCTCCGGGTCCGGCTCGGTCGGAGAGATTTCCGGCCCGAATCGGAATCGACCCCATTGTGGTTTCAAATGCAGATAACATAGAAACGAGTAAAGGATATATAGACACCTCATGTTGCTTGAATTTTTAATCCTCTCTGTATTTCTGGGGACTAATCTAATGTCAAATTTTTCTGGAGCTCATACGATGTTCTTGCTTTTCTCACTACCTCTCCTTATATCTTTCTGACACCAAAATGGCCAAAGCTTTTACACCAAGAGACTTAACAGTTTAGAGGTTATCACAGTCCTCTCTATAGCTCTACAGAGCACATAATTCTTAAGCATCCAAGACTCTCAGGTGCATTTGGTTCACATTTTGTGAAGGAAAGGACGGGGGCAAGTTCTGAGAATCTTTTCTCTTCTTTAAACTATGTCAATGTCGACGATGAGAGCATTAACAGATAAAGCCTTGTGACTTTCAATAACTTCACCTTGCTCTTACCAATACATTTTATTTAAAGGTTTGGAGAATCTTTCATTTATTTAAACTATGCCAATGGTGGGAGCACAAACAAACACAACACTGTGAGTTTTAATACCCTTTTCTCATTGCTTTTGGAAAGGACTTAAATAAAGGGGTTGTTGTAGTGGGTAAATAAACACACATGCATTGAATAACAAAATGCAAGTCTCAAACTAGATGTGCTTACAAATCCCATCACTAGTAGTTTTTAATTACTAATTTAGAGTACTCAAAGACATGTAATACCAATGTGGTTTTGTTTTAAATGGATAAGAAATAAAACAGGAGTGATACATATTTACTCAACTCATCTGACTAACTTATTCCTGTGCCAGGTGAATGATTATAGTCATATGAGGTAACTGCCTTACCTTCTTTATCCCCCCATTGATTATGTGGGTTAGGTTCTATCAGATCAATTGGTGGCATATTACTCATTTCAACAATAAGTCCTCAATCAGCAATTTTGTGATGACTAATTTATTTTACAGCTTATTAGGGCTCTCCACGCTGGTGTGGCCCATGACTGAATAGCTACACCACTTCATTGTGAGGTGGGGTTTGGCATAACATTTTACCTGGGATGTTACTACCATTTTATTGAAAATACATTTAATACTCCTCATTTTGGTTTACAGCTTGAAAGTATTGATGATAAACAGATGAGGATGACTACATTTGTTATTAGGAAGAATCCAACAGTGAAATAGGTCACAGGAGAGGTGGGTCTCTTGTTACCATTTTCTCCATAAGCATATTAATAGTTGGACATGAATTCTTAAGGATCCCCGACTCCCCTTCTTCATTACAGATCATCTAGAACAACAAACTCATACTCTGGCACCTATATCATCTTACTTCATGTATTATTGTTAGATTAATAAGAAATAAAGATTGTAGGCACACAGTGAGTCCTTTAGCAAGGAGTACCAACTAAAGAAACTCTTATTTATTTTCCTTTTAATTATCAGCACACAACTCAGCAACATTCTTTTGGACGGAATCATGCTCTCACATTTTGTGAACCATTTGTCATTTCGAACCATAAAAATCTTAGGTCACAATTACATATTTTCTGTTCTTCTATGGTTTATTCAGTTTGTATTAGAGGTTATTCGATTCTGTTTGGGTCACACTTCCTTTTCTCTCTGGTGCATGTTTCCTGGTCTTAGTACACTTTTTGACCCAGAATATGGGTACTCCATCACAGATACAGCCTAACTACACAGCATGGTATTTTTTCTTTTTCTTTTTACATTTTGGCTGTCCTGTCAGGCATTGTTCCAGTAGTGCTGTAGTACTTGGCATGTGTAAGGAGCATTATAAGTCTGCTATGGCAGTCTCTTTCTGATTCACTTTTAAGTTCTGCTTGTACCATAGACAGCACACAATGCATGTAACTCATGTATGAAATATGCAGATTTCATATGTCAAGTTGGTCTCACGTATGCTGTTTTCATATTTGTTTACTACACGCAGCCTTGAAAAAGTCCCATTGGGGACGAAGCATGTGTCGGCTGATGATCATGTACTTGGTTGGAAGCACATAAACACAATTAAGTCAACATAATTATATCAGATGACCTTGGAAATATGGACTGACTTTTCTGGTTATCTTAACAAAGTGTTAGAGTGCTCGGATATATTATTTTAGGATTTAGTGGTTTGTTATTCTTTGGAGTAACATCATGATTGCCGTACCTGTAGCACCAGTCTTTGAAGAAGTATTTTTCTGTAGATATTCTACCCTGACTAGTTGAGTACTGTGCAATATCTTTTGTTATTGTCACAGCTACCTATCTGTATTTAAGACATTTTAAGTAACAATTATAAAAATGCCACGTTTAGAAAGTTGACATTTTTGTGCCTAAACCAACTATGCCTTTCTGCCAGTAGCCTGGGTCACATGACTCTGCTGTTTTGGCTTGTGTATTGCTGAGAAACAGTGAGACAAAGGGGCTTAGGTCTGACAGGATGGGCCATCTTGGCAGGATGGTTGAAGAGGAGTTGACTCCAGCCCTATATTACACTTCAAAGACCTTGCCTGCAGCACACATAAAGGGACCTGACACCAGCCTTTGGTCAGCCCAGACATTTGGGAGTCAAACCCATAAAGGGCATAGGGTTGGCCATGTGTTGCCCCCACACAAAGGCTGGCACTGAGGATAAAAGGTGGAACTCTCAGACCCCAAATCAGATCACTTATGGGCCTATGTAAAACTCAGAAGAAGGACTTCTCTGCTGCCCTGTTGCTGGACGGACTCCCCTGCTGCCATGCTGACTAAGGAAGGAAGGCTGGACCTGCTCCTTGAACACAGGGCCACCAAAGTGACTGCAAGGGCTAGCTGGCTGGCTCCTGTGTGAGCTACAGGGACACAACAAGCTCCAGAGACCAGGCAACATATCTATTTGCTGCTGGTGGTCCCTGCTCGAATGAGTCTTAACCACCAAGTGGCGGACCCAGGTCCTGCACCATTGGTGTGGTGTTAAAGTGACCTCTTCCTACCAAAATCCCAAACCTGTGACTTAAAAGTTTTTTCAGCCAAAACTGAGGCCAATCCGACAAAGGTGCTTCATCAGTGGGATTTAAATCGCCGCAAATCCTGCTGCTTTACTCCACAGCAGCAAATCCTATTCAGCAGTATCTCCCGGTAATGGTATGCAGCCTTGTGGGACCTTCTTCCGCTACACCGATTGCAGTTTCGTCTCACTGGGTGAATCCTAGGTGCAGAAAAACTTCTACGTCTGGAGGTAGAAATCTTCCTTGGCATGAGAATCCAGCTTTTCCTTCTTGGAGCTTTTCCTGCCCTCCTTGAAGGCTTCACCAAGACTTTGTTCAGTGTCTCGCAGTCATCGACGACTCAACCTCAGATACAGCCTGTACCTTGCCCAACTGAGACTATAACTTCTCCAGAACTTTTTCTAAAATTTCTTCTAAGTCTGAAGGTAAGCTGAGGCTGGGCCCAATCCACTCCTGGTATCTTACCCACCATCACGGTCAATCTTAGCTTTTGACTTTGGCCCTGTCTCATGTGACCAGATACCCGATTTTGGAGCTTTGATCTATAAGGCTCTATTTTTCAATAAGAACTTTAAAAATTCATAACTCCGGTTCTAGTGCCTGGATTTAAATTGTTTTGGTGTTATTTTATTTTTAGTAAAATGTACTCTATTCTTCTGAATTGGTGTGGGAAAGTCGTGTTGTGTTTTCACTTTATATTGTGTGCTTCCTAAATACTTTACATATTGCCACTAAGTTAAGCCTGACTGTTGTTGTTCAAAGCTACTAGAGGATTAAGTACTGGTTGATTTAGTGACTTTTTGTGATATACCCTGACAAGGACTGTGTTTATTATTTGAGTGAGGCTTCCACCCCTCTCAACTAAGAACCAGGGGGCATATGTACAAGCCCCTATCGCCACGGGAACGTCACTTTTTGTGACGTTCCCGTGGCGATAGGGGCCTCGCCTTATGTACAAGGCAGCGTTAAGCCACTAAACGTGGCTTAACGCTGCCTTGTACATAAGGCACCATTTCACGCTATAGTTAGGGTGAAAGGGGCGTGCAGTGGGTGTTGCGGTGGGCGTTCCACCGCAACACCCATTGTATTTGACGCCCCCTATGTACAAGGGTGGCGTACATAGGAGGCAGCGCCAAAATTAATACCAGGAAAACCCTGGTCTTAAGTTGGTGAAACAAGGAGAAATGCATTATTTCTCCTCGTTTTTGCCTTGTGCAGCACACATGGAAAAAGCAAAATGCCATGGTTTGTTTATGTACAGGAAGGTGTCCCTTCCTGTACATAAACAAACCTTTAAAAAATGCAATTCTGTCACTTTCATGTGTGTTGCATAAAGCAGCACACATGAAAGTGACAGAATTGCATTTTAGGATTGTTTATGTGCAGGAAGGGACTCCTTCTTACACATAAACAATGCTCCCTTGCACGCAGACACCCTTGCACTCTGGTGCAAGGGTGCCTGCGTTGACGTTAAGTTGTTAAACTTAGCGCCATCGCAGGGGGAAACGCAAGGCTGCACCACATTCTTGAAAATATGGTGCAGCCTTGCGTTTCAGAAGTGGCGTAGCGTGTCGTTAAGCCAAGGAGGCTAACAACACATCCGCCACTTCATTGTATATATCCCCCCAGATTTCTTAAAGACACCCAATCATTTAAAATGCATAGAAGAATATTTTAGACAGTGGTTTCAAAGGCAGCAGAGAGCACATGAAGCACAATTATGAAAGAGTCCCTTTGCCCAACATCCTAAGTGTGTCATCTATGATTTTGAGCATAGAGGTTTTGTTGTTGTGTTCTGGCATGAACCTGGAACAAAACTTTCACAGTATATGATTATTAGAGGTGACACTTTCTAGCTGAGAGGACACAGATCTCTACATAAGCATATCGAGTAATGAGGGACATATGATGGATGTACAGTTGTCATGGATATTGGGATCAATTTTTAATTTATTAAGAAGAGGAATTGCATAAAAAAACAACAATCACATCCCCACCTGGTAAGTAGCATTTTGCTCACTCCCCTTTAGTGTGACAAAGATGTTATATTTAGAATAACTCACAAGCATGTCACAAGTTTGGGGGAATGAATTAGAGAGGGATCAGCGGGGGTAAATCCTGAAGCAAGAGTACATGTTAATTAGAATTCTGTCATACTTTCATTTGACAACTGTAGGAAAGTAGGATCTGCTTTTATGGTTACCCCCACTTTTTCCCTGGTGCTATGCTGTTTCTGACTAGCCTGACTGGGATCCTGCTAATCAGCACCCCAGTCTCTGTGCTTTCTCCCCTAAATTGGTTATGCTAAGTACTTAGGTACCTCCCAGATTGGACACTGGTGTACCTTTATAAGTTCCTAGTATATGGTACTGTGGGACTAAGGGCATAGGTACACCAGGGGTCCCCCATGGGCTGAAGCATGCATTATGCCACCCATGGAAGACCACTCAAACTGTAACTACAGGCCTGCCATTGCAGCCTGTGTAAGCTGGTGCTAGCACCACTTACGAAAGATATAGGTTTCCTATATCTAAGGTCACTGCACTTAAAACCTATAAGTCACCCCTACAGCAGGCCTTTCAATCCTGATTGCAGGGTGCTCGGTTCTAAGTGTGAGGGTGCCACTGCATGAGCAGGACACCCCTACAGCCGACAGAGTCCATTCTCCCGGGTTGTAAGTGCGACAGCCATATAACATATAGAGGGGCATCGCGTCATTACGCGATGACCATTTCGAAACTGGCTGGAACGAACCCTATCATGTTTGGTATCAAACATGTTGGAATCATACCCCCACACGGTAAATGGTGTGGGGGTATAATTCCATGCACTTGTAAAGCTCCTCCGGGAGGCCCTCAGTGCTCCCAGTATCAGTCTTCTAGACCCAGACAGCACAACATGACTGCTGCCGACCAGAGACATGATTCTGCCCTCCTGCTGCTGAGCCAGGCTCGAGCAGGGGAAGCCAGCACAATAGGTATCCTGTCACAGGGAGGTGTGACCACTTCCCAGACACGGTTTAGTTGATTCAGGCCGGGTGGGAGCGCTTACTACTCAGTCTGCTTGTAGGGCACATTTGGTGCCCTTCTTGAAGAGTCCAGTTCAAACTAGTTCAGGGATCCATTGGCTCCCGCTCTGGCACAAAACTAGATAAAGGGCATGGTAGTATCCTCCCCACTGTCCAACCCCTCCTCTGGGAGGGAACCCAAAATCGTCCAAACCCTTTCCTTAGGGTACTTAAGGGCTTACCTGAGGGTGGGTTCCCAGATTCGTTGTGGGACAAGATTCATTTTGAGATACCACTTCTTCTTCAAACATCTGGGCACTCTGGACTTCGCTGGAATTCTTTCTGGGCATCAAGGCTGCAACTGGGAAGACTCTGGCTGCTCTTGATCTCATTGCCCTGCTCGTCTCCTGCAACATCCGTGCCTGTGCTCCATACAGGAACCTTCCAAAGGCCTCTGGGCATCCAAGACACCTGAAGGAATCTCTCTTGAAGTGAAGGAGTCACTTCCCTGCATCTGCAGGCACAACAACTAAGCTGACTGGTCTGCTGATCCTGAGCTCCCAGGGACTCTGAAAGGCTCAGCAACACAGGTGGTAGTTTGTCACATCTCTCAAGGTCTTCCCTGTCCTCTCACCAAGTTTGAGGCCAGTATCCCTCGTCGAAGCCGCAGGAACCGAACCCCTGTGCACCACATTGGCTTGCCATTGCCAAGGCTTGTTGGCTTCCTTCCATCAAGATTTTCGGGCTCCAAGTAGCCCGCACCTCAAGCACCTCCAGTGACCAAGATCTTTGTCCTCACCACATCACTTGCATCGTGGACTTGCGTTTTTGGTGGGCTGCTCGAGGTCCTCTTGCGACTCCAGTGCCTCTGGCCTGTGGGTCCTTTTGAGGGTCACCTTTGAATTCTGTGGGCTCCCCTGATTGCTCGGGCCTGCCCTCACTCCCCTGCTTGTGGTGAGTCACCTGGACCTTGCTGGTCCCGGCACTGCACCTTCTTTGCAGTTGCTAAGCTTTGTTGGTGCTCTCGACGGACATCGACCCCTCAACTCTAGACGTCTGACGTGGGACAGCTCGTGAATGGCTCCTGGTCTTCCACAGCATCATCTGGTCCTCACAGCTGCAGCTCGAAGGTCACGTCATCTATCCTGCAACACCCGACATCGGTGGGCATTCGTCTTCTGCGCCTCCTGGTCACTCCTGAGTGGCATAGACTCTGTCCACTCTGCTTGCAGGTACTTCTCAACTTGAATCCACCTTTGGGTCGGACACTTTCACCTTCTCCAGCAGCGGCATCTTCCTGAAGTCCTCCACTGAGTTCGACAGCGGTTTCCGACATCACTTCACACCTATTCACCCTGCCTCCCTGGGATAGGTAACCTGGTTCCTAAAGTATCCATGGGTGGGGTGGCTCGCCAACCTTCAATCTATCACGGAGTTTCTTCAGGGTCCACTGGGAAGGGTACTTCTTCTTTAAAATTGCAACCATGACTTACCCACTGACTTGTATTGAACCCCCGATTGTGTTCTCACTCTGCACACGACCTCCATGGGGCTCCTTGATACTTACCTCGGGTGGTTCCTTGGTTCCCTGGCACTTCTACGTCTTCTGGGTATAGTCTTGACTCGAGTCGTGGTGCGCATACCACTATTTTAGTATATGGTTTGGTCTCCCCCTAGTGACCACTGTGCATTCTGTGCTACTTACCCGTTTCTATTGAAAAGTATTGTGTGCATTGTGTATATCTCCGGTTAGGAGATATCTCTATGTGTTAGTGAGTGTCTTATAATGAATACATATTTTTATAAATACTCTGTGTTGTTCTTTTTCACCTAATCCATACCTATAAGATTATGATCTGGTAAAACAATCTGCTTTACACTCCTTCTGGGCTAAGCCTGAAGGCTGCTGTCCACAGCTACCACTTAGAGAGCTTTCTAAGGTTGTCTAAGACCACTAAAATCACCATAAGGGTTGTCTGGATTGGTGCAGGGTGCCCACTTACATAAGTGTGCATCATATACCAAGCCAGCCTCTCACAACTAAAACACATAGACAAGTCCCACTTTGAAGATGTTGACCCTTCCTGACCCTATCAAAATCCCAGGATATTAGTCTTTGGTCCTGGCAGTCCGTACATGATTCTGTCCCTGCACTGACATTGTAACTTTTTTCAAAATAATCATAAGTATTATCATTCCTTTGTTCATTTCATGATTTCCCGCCAAGTTACCTTTCATTAACATGCCTTCTTTTCTTTGTGTTCAGATTCAGATTTCTTTAAGTTCGCAATAAGGTGCCAAGCAGAAACTCCCCAGGCACAGACACAGGGAAATTCGGAACATGGACAAACCATGTACAACTACCAAATAAGGAGCAAAGTGAGCCCTAAAGCAGATACTGGAGCGCACACACAGGCATCTGTGATTCCTTCTTCCAGTTAGCATAACTCCCAGCCGATAGTGACCAAGATGTTCTCTTGGTCACCACAACACAATGCACAGCTGAGTAACAATCCCTGCCTGTGAACATTGGGATGCAGGAACCACAAAATTGGCAAAACAAGGTCGAAATCTAATATCAGCCTTCAGCAGAAACATGCCTCTACAGGATGACATTTGATAAGTGATTTTGGCCCTCTTCTATACTCAATGTATACTACTTCATTTCTCTAAGTTTGAATTAAATATTGTTGTTCTCTGCAATTGTCTAAAACTGCTCGGTCCTTTACATCTCCACCTTGTCTTCCCTTTTCTATGAAATTTACAACATCTACCAGTAAACCGACTTCTAGTGCAGGTCATCAGCAATTCTTACGAGCCCATCAAGGATGTCCCCACTTGCAGGATGAATTTATAACCTTCAGCAAGAGGGTTAGAATGTATCTCCATGCTGTTTTGCATGAGCGGACAGGATAGAATTGGAGGCATAAGATGAAGATTTAGGGCTTTCTTTGGCATTTTGTAGACCAGAATCTGAGAGAGGTTTAAAAGAAGTAATCTAGGCATAGGTACATGGCCTCTCATCCTACTCCTAGTCCTCATATAGTGAAGATGAACCATTAAAACCGATTTTTTTTCTCATATTCAAAAGTCAAATCATTGCAGATTCCATTTCTGTTTCTTCCAAAATTATGACAAATGCAATTACTGCACAAATGAGTCTTGTATAAATATACAATAATCTACACCAATCTCATTGCCTATCTGCAATTGATATTCAGCCCGAAAGAAGTATTTGCGGACCATCTGCCACTTTGCAAATAACAGAAATGACAGCCCCCACAGATTTACCCATCGAGGCTGCAATTTTACTGGTGGATCGACCATGAATCATCTGAGGCAGTGGCACACATGTCTGATCATATACAAGTACGATAGTTTTTTTTGTTTTTTTTTACAAAGCGAACAGAAACTTTGACCAAGCAATTGGTATAAATCTGAGGAAAGACTAGTACCTTAATCATCAGAAATGAATGCTCTGAGAAAAATAATGGACCCAGGTCCCCCAACAGGTAGGTGAGGCCTACTGAAAATGACTTTTTGAACAATATAAATTTCTATGTACCCCTGGACTAAGAATCGACAGGATGTACCTGTATTGTCCTCACAATAAAGAGGAAATCCCAGAGTTGAAAGTGAGACATGCACAACAGAAACCTCTAAGTGAAACATGCAGCTTAAGGCCTTTCCACCGCAATCCTCTTGCAAGGATCAAGAAATTAGAGCCAAGGAAAATTTATACCACAAATACTTTGCCATGGGAACTAAGGTAACTTAAGCCCAAAAAACATCAAGTGACATATCCCAACATTACTTGACTTCACAGTGGTGTCAGTTAAACTGACCAACCTACATGTGAATGCAAATGACTGCTTCAGTATTCCCATGAAAAGGACATCCTGGAGCAGGAAGTCTTGAATGTATGCAACTCTTACTGTGGTCTCAATAATCCCCAAAGGGCTGTAGAAAGGTACTTGATTCAGGGAGCGAGAAAGGCTGGGCTAGGTATGGCAGCTCAGTGGATGGTGGGGGGCTGGGCTGAGTAGTGAAGGCAATGGTGCAGGGGTGGGATGCAGCTTTGGGCCAGAAATCATGCATGGGAAGAAGAAGAAGCCATTGAGGCTCCAAAAGTTTCCAGGGTGGTTCAGAGCAGGTGAGGCAGACAAGCTGTCATGTAGCACTAATCAACCCACTTCTGTGAGCTACCCCATGTGGTTGTGAGCTATGCGAATAGGTTTTTCCTTCCATGATGATCTGCTAAAGATGCAAACCTTAGAAAGTTTAAAATAAAGTTTAAAATGAATGGGTCAGAGATACATTCTCTCCTATTAGAGATACATTCACTCCGATTAGAGATTCATGTATCACTGGGATCTCAAGGTAGACACTGTTACACTCAGTCAAATCCCATCTGTCAGAAATCCTACAAGTTCAGAGATTCAAAGGAGAGAGCTTGAAGTTCTTGTGGTGGACTACAACAGGGGAGGAATACATGACTTTCTGAAGTGCAGATGCTACCTCTACGGACATACCTTGTTAATATAATAATCAGTCTTTCAGTGTACAAAATTGAGAAACAGAACCATCACAGAGTCTGAAACAGGAGATGGGACCTTCCTAGAAGAAGCAAGTCAGGGGAAGGACATTTCTCGGGTATATTTATTTTTTAAATATTTATATTGCTCAAACTTAGGTGGAAAGCTTCTGAACATAGCAAAAGCTGGGACTTGGTAGAAGCCTAGGGGAGTGGTATATGATCATTATGAGTGGGGAGTGTTGGGAAGCACTACTTTTGGCAAATATATATTATTGAATCCTTACTAAAAGGTCATGAGGAGCTCATTGAAGAGGTGAGACATATGTCCCATTAATATTTGCAGGAGTGATGCTATATGCCTGTTGTGAGGGAAATGCTGTCTCAATCCTCAGTTCCTGGAGAGATAAGGCTTGAATTATATTTTCTCCTTATATCCTATTTATGTTAGCATAGTAATGTTATGACTTCTCACGTTACTTAGGACTGTTGAGGTGGATAGTTGGTTAACTTGGAAAGTTGGCTTTCTGATTAGTGATATAGCAATAATGTAACATTAGCGAAAAATGATAACTACTCATGACATCTGCCTCCTAATTTTAGTCATGACCTCAGAAATAATCAAGAAGGGGGAATAAAAAAAAGGTCTACTGACTACTGCAAATGGGGCACTCTGGTCTCGTAAAGAGACACCTTTTCTGGAGATAAAGAGGCCAAGCCAAAGGTGGCAGAACCCCTGGCAGATGAAGATGGATACCTCCGGTAGGGAGTACACCAGTAACAATGGACAAACTTCAATGAAAGAGTTGGCCTAGATATTGCAGTAAAACCGCTCTTCATCAAAAGGATATGCGCTTCTGCTCAGTGGCAGAGCTGGTGAGCTATGTTTTGAGGCCCTGAGGGGAGTGCCCCCTTGGGCGTTTATGTAACATTTCATCTCCAGATTGTATGTCCAAATCAAGAAAACCTGCCCCGTTAACAAGGAATAAAATTCAAGAGAAACTGAAGAATAACTGACATGTCCTTCTGGTTGAATGATGGGATGAATCAGCCTGGGAACAAAGGCCATTGTCTGACTTGGAGACGCTAGTTGCTCTACCACTCCATCAGATGGCATCAATGGTGAATAAAAGGTGAACCTACGGTTCATATGTTAATACGCCAAGTTATTAGACATGCCAAACCATGACCAGTGAGGCCAGATCAGCTGGGAGACATTGAATAGGAGAATAACATTCTTAATTTGTACAAGCCAATAAGGGATCATGTATGTATGTATGCAAGCATGCATGAATATATAGACATTGCTGGGAAGAAAAAACCCAATGAACAGAGGATGGTGGTGTCAGGTAAAATATTAGTAGCATGGCTAGGAATAATTTTGGAATAATTTTGGAACACTGAAGGAATGAGGTAGGTGCCTAATGGGTGAGGAAGAAACATTCTGTGATGAGTGTGTTTTCATTTTTCCCTTTATGTAGGGAGGAAGATAGCTAGCGGGTTAGCTGATAATGGAACTTCATCTGAAATCTGGGCCAATTGTCAGTAAAAACAGCTGCTTCTAAGTCACCCTAGAGTTAAAGGTAGCAGTGCACTAACAGACAATCAATCACCAACAGGGTGCTCAAAGAGGTTAAATATTTTGAGCATTTACATGGAGAATTGGAACTCCCTGTCATTAACTGTGTTGAAAAGGCACAGTTTGAATTACTTAAATTATAAGACATGAGATGACACCAGATGTAATTTCCAGAGATTTATACTATAACCGATAATACGCAATGGTTTGCAAATAATCCACATGTCCATAACCATCATTTGGATAGGGATGTACTCCTCTCACAAGAGTCACTAAACTCCAGGTTAACAATTGAAGCAGACTTATCAGACACAGAACTTTCATTGGTGGTGTCAAATTGAATGCTTGGTCTTCAATGCCTTTGGAACATTCATCAGATTCACAGGATAAAATGATTCATATATTGAGATGACTTAAGGTGAAAGCAATCCTTTATCTATAGAAAGTGAACCGATGTCTCTAATCTGGCATGCCACAAAACTCTTCTATTATTTTCCAATCTGCTGTTAAAATAAAAAGAGCAAATGATTGAATAGACCTTAACACTTAGGGTCTGATTACGAGTTTGGCGGATGGGATACTCCATCACAAACGTGACATATATCCCATCAGCCATGTTAAAAGTTCCATATGATATAATGGAATTGTAAATTTGGCGGATGGGATTCCTGTCACCTTAATGACTGAGTAACCCTGTCCACCAACCTCGTAATCAGGCACTTAGACAGGAAAGGTTTTTGATTATGTCATTAATTCTAGCCATACTTATTGGTCAAAGAAATATTTCATCTTCTTTGATAATCATGCCCTTAACAATATTGTCACGAATGAGTATTCACCTCCTTTCCTCCCATCCTACAGGTAGTAAGAATCATAGTTCAAACTAACTTATAGCTTACCTACAACCATCACAATGTAAGCTAAAAAAGAAGAACATTTCTAAAAGGAGAACACAGTGACTCTTGTGCCTGAAACAGAATACATTTGTATGCACAGCAAGTAGAAATACGTTTTTTCAAATGGAGTTTGGCAGCGAGGCCTACTCACCACAATGTTAAAATCCACATGATCTTACTAAAGCTAATCAAATAGGTGATTCAATTAGTTTACTAAATTTAAATACAAAATAACATGTATAATAATGTGTGAAATAATTCTTAAATAATTAATATATCAGGTGTCTATCATGTAAGCTATAATTGTGAGGGGTACAGGTTTATATGCCATTAAAGCAAATAAATGATGGTGACACTGCATTATCACTTTCCCCCCTCTGATGGCGCTTGTAGCCATCACACAAATCACAAATTTCCTTGCTGCTTACATCTAGACCCCTTCAAGTCCTTCAACTCATAATGAACAGAACACTGTATTTCCCCCATCTATTTTTATTTTCTCTTACTTTTCACTCCCTTGGCATCAGTGGATTTTTTCCACATTTCTTATCTGAACCTTCATTACTTCTTATCAACTTAAATCCCTTTAGTGTTAATAAACCAATCACACAAACTGTAATAATTAATATAGGCCTTAATTTAGCACCTATAAGCCAAACAAATGATGGTGACACTGCATCACCATCAACACTTGTGTTGCCACCTGTCACACGTTGCTGTCATAGTGTACTGCAAATGTATTAATAAAGAATATTCTTATCTATCCTCATAGGTACAGTAGCAATAAGACTATACCCATTATGTTGGCACACCAGGGTTAGACTAGCAAGGGTGCCAATTCTTGACCTTCCTTTTGAGTGTGCATTGTCCTCGAGACACTGTTCCACTAAAGGGTCAGCGTCTCCAGATTTTATCTTAAATTAGGCTCTCTCTGCAGACCCTGCATCTTAGTGCTCAGTGTGGCGACAACAACTCACCGTATGACAGGAGAACATCATGCTGGAGTGCAGTATGTATGAGACATCATCATTGTAGTCCTGTAGTCTGTCTTGATTGTGGTGGTCAGCATCAACGACTAATCGTTGAAAAATACTTCTTACTAAAGTTGCGAATGGAACCGAATTGCAGAGTTCTTAATGCAATCTACATCATGTTATGGAGTGGAAGTTCTATTCATGCTTAATTTGGGCAGTTAAATGTTTATGACAGGGGGCTATCAAAACCTCACCCACCTTTTTGTATGAGCCTTTTTAATATTATCATGCATGTCCAAGTTGAATGCCACACTTGTGTCCCCATAATTGGTTCCGATCTGGGCAGTTTAATAAATATTTAAAGGATCAGTGAAAAGGGGTGCCCAAGTCTTCCATATCACAGAGATTTTCATTGATCTTGAACTGAATGGGGCCCTCTTGAAAGGTTCGGTGACAATGAAAACTCCGGGGCCCCTGCACCGCAAGGGCTGCAGGGGCGTCTGTTGCACCCCTGGCCTTCTTTATGCATGAGTCATGTACCTTTAACTAGCTTGATGCCACAATTTCGTAATCAGGGGCACCCAGATACACAGGGAGTGTAGTTTTGGGGTTTGTTACTACAAAGAAATGTGTCCTACAAAGAGTATCTATGAATATGAATGTTAATCTGACTCTGTCAGTTATAAGGGTCTCCATTCTGTGTCATCATTGAGCCCTATTTTATGTGTTGCAAGCCTGAATTCCTAACTCTGTTCATATCTATAGAGAGCAGGGGTAACCCTTCTATAATGTTTTGCAATAAAAGTACATTTCAGGCCCATTTTTGTGTATTTTTTTTTTTTTTTTGTAACAAATTTGGTTAATACTTTCCACATCCTAATATTACTATTGTGTTTAGTTATCCTTATTTTTTACTTTGTGTGATATAATTCCAATATATGGTAAACTGCAGGGACATATGATCATTTAAATCACTAAGGGCCAGATGGACGACCATGACAGTTTGCGACTCGAAAATTGCGCACGATTGCGAGTGGCAATTTGCGAGTCGCAAAATGCCATGTGCAACAGTGTCTGAGACACTCTTTGCAATTCCCAATGGGGTAGCAAATTGCATGCCTCATGAATATTCATGAGGCACTCGCAATTTGCGACCTCATTGGGAATGGCTGGCCCTCTCAGGGATGGTGGCCTGCTGGGCTCAGCAGACCTCCATGTCTGGGATTGCTTTTAAATAAAGCTGTTTTTTTTAAATGCAGCCCGTTTTCCTTAAAGGAAAACGGGATGCATTTAAAAAAAGAAAAATGAAACGTTTTCGTTTCATTTTTTAAGGGCAGGTAGTGGTCCCTGGGACCAGTGCCTGCCCCTAAAAAACTATTTTCCCCAGAATTCACAAAGGGGAAGGGGTCCCATTTGTGAATGGGCTACCACCCTCTTGAAGAGGGTGGTAAATTGCAAGTGTTTTGCGACCGCAATTGCGGTCGCAAATCTTTCTTGCATAGGGTAGCAAGTCGTTCTTAGGAAGGGACGCCCATGGAACACCCCGTCCTAATAGGGAGTCACAAATCCTATTTAGCGAGTCGCAAAAAAATTGTGACTCACTAAATAGGGTTTGTACATGGCTCTATTGTATTTTGCATGCGCAAACGGGTCGCAAACCATTTTATTCTCCTCTATTTTTCCTCTTTCTATGCATGCTGTGTTCTGCAGCATGCATAAAAAGAAAATGCCATAAATGATTGTTTTTGTGCAGGAAGGTGCACCCAATTGTGTACCAGCGCGGGAGAATGCACACAGATACGTTGCATTGTTGTTAATAAGACGCTTCCCTGTGTTTTTAAAATGACGCAGCTCAGCGCTGAAAAATGGCTTGCGACTTAGCGCTATGTCATTTTTTGTAATAAGGCCCTATGTATGTAGGTTTAGGTAATTTTCTATGCCATAGCCTACCTTCTTTGACTCTTGGTCTTCTGTATATATTTGTTACCTCTATGACCTGGAACTATTTGTTATTCTTTTCTAGATCCGACTTCAAAATTCAAAATTCTATTAGAAACCTCATATGCATGCTGTGAGTCTTGTCAAATATTAAGTTGATTAATTTGTTTGTAAAAAAAACCAGTGAACAGTCTAGAATGAAACAGAACCTATTTCATTTTATAGTCTAATAAATAGAAAAATCTGTGAAGCCGAGCAGATGGTATTAATTAATATTTCAATGATAGGCTGCCTTATTGGCAAAATGTTCTTGACTTCTGCAGGAGTGTGCAATTTCATGTGCAATTTGTTTCGTTTAAAATTGCAACATTGATATTTGACTTCAGTTCCTGAAGAAGACTTTGATTTGCAGGAATATTGATCACTGCCTGGGAAAGAGGAAAGTAAATAGACAAGTAATTGATGATTGCTATAAAACCGAGGATCTAGAGTTGAGCTTATTTAAGAGTGAAATATGCAAATAGTATTCGAAGTGTCAAATAGAATTGTGGGTGAACAAAGGCAAAAAGCAAGTATATTGGCATTTATCGATTTGGAGAAACAAACATAAACCAACGAGTATACCAAAATGTTACATGCCTAGCACCATAAAACTAAAATGCTATCATTAGGTCTGTTTTTTTTTTTTATTCAAAAACCTAGAGGAAATATAACAAGGTAAAATTGTGCATAGATCAGGCGGGATTGCTGAGGGAATAAAATCAAGCAACGAATTAAAGTATGAACCATTATAACGCACATTTAAGCAACTGTCAACGTGCGTTGTGAGATGCTATGCAACCTTTTGCGCATTTTTGTCTTTCCTGTAATTAGGCGCACTGGTGATTTCCTTGCTCTCAACTATAGTTTAGAGATTGCCAAACAGCATCCATGAATTAAGCATTCGTCAACAGGTGGTTGTCAAAGGCAGTCATATGATCACTTGGCAGGTGCCTTTCAAGACATTAAACAAGGGAATGCAAAGATTATTGCTAAACCTGTTCAATTTTTAGGGCTCTGATCACAAAGGAACTTTAGGCTCTAAATGTAAGTTTAAGGCCTTATTTACACCTACCAAGGATTCACAAAGGCATCCCTTTCGGATATAAATGCATCTAGAACAGTGGATTTCTCAGTGATAAGAGATGGCAGTCGAAGTTCCAAGGTGTGGTTTGCCGTAGAAATTTGGGAACACACACACACAAACATGTATGATTGTGGGCATTCATAAACCTATATCTGACCCTTTTCCTCCATGGAAGTGGTCAGAGAGTTATTCCAGCCCAGGAAAGTAGGCGTTCCAAGGTGTGGTTTGCCTTGGACATTTTTGGAACATCTACAAACATGCATCTTTGTAGGTATTTCCAAACTCCTATCTGACCCTTTCCATCTTAGAAATAGGCAAAGATTTACTAGACCCAGGGGCTGTAGAAACTCTCCTTACAGGATGGCATGGGGTACAATCACCCCCAGACTTGGTGGAGGTGTACGGGAATTTGTTCCTTCATGGGAAAAACAGTTTTCCCCAATGAGAACAAAATATGCATTTGCACAGCGGGTTCAATTCTCCTGTGCAATGATTCTATGCTACTGTAGAACTACGTAGAATACGTAGAAATAGCAGCTTGTCGGAATTGTTCCATGATTCTCCCACTAGTATGCCTTGAAACCTGTGTCTGGTGAAGTTTCCTGGTGTAATACTGGGAATGTTAGTGAATACCAAAAAAAAGTACTTTCAGAGATCTAAATCTCAAAATATACTTTTAAGTTTTTGTAAATAGGTGCCTCAGTATGTCTTTGCCGGTTTCACTGATCTCACTGCTAATGATATGAGAAATCAAAGAGCTTCACTAACCGTTACTAAAAATAAGTCAAGGTGATAAATTATTGTCTCTTTTGTAGTTCCAATTCTTCCTAATCCTGCACATTGTTCTGAGTTTATAGCAAACATGCAAGGGTAAATCCTTCAGTCAGCTCTATACATATGTACATATTGCGTAAAGGGGGATATCTCTTCTCTGCAATTGAAATGTCACTGATTTAAATAATTCTCTAACCCGGACAATCCAGTCTCCTGACAGCTCTGATAAATGTGAGATACGCCCTTCCATTCAGTTTTCACATAAGACACATGCAAGTTTATTTCATTACATTTTGTGTAATTCTGCAAAAACAAACTTATTTCGCACACCCTCTGTACTTTTCACCTCTGAGGTCTCAAGAAGACTAGTAATATGACAGTTGAATACATTTGTTTATTTATTATCAAAAAAATATATTTCCTCATAATGCAGTCATGCTATAGGTCTGCACATGCAACAGCAATATCACCATGGGATCTCCTCATATACTTGATAAATGCTATGTAAGTGGTCAGAAGAAATGGTATCATCATTAACACTCATGAACATTATTTTTATCACATCCTTACCCGCATTGGTGTGATACACTTATAAATAATGGAAAATGGACCATTTTACAGTGAGAAATAGATGATGTGATAGATGTCTCTTCAAGACGTATCCAATAACAGATGGCTCACACCTATGGGGTTATACAACCTTGCTAGTGGAGTTTGTCTGTCAAACCGCTTGAATGACCTTATGACATACATTTACATCATGAAATGGTGTCCGCAGCATAAACATATGATTTACATATATGTCACTTTTTCAAGCCTCCACCTGGCCTCTACGTTTTTTTTTTAAAACCCTGCAGTGGGCACAAGCTCCATGTTGTGGTGAAGGAGTTGCTAATTTCCAATTCCATTTGGGCATTAGCAAATTCTCAAATAAAGCGCCTCACTGATATGTGTTATGAAGAGACACACTGGTAAGTTTAGATAGCTTTATTTTCTATCAATGAACAGCCACCAACTCCAGCTGCTGTCCTGTCAGTTCTCCTGGTACAACTGTCTCACACGAGACGCTACCATGGAGATAGAACCGACATGGACCAGCAGCTTCTTTGAATCATTACAACACATCCCCTTTACAAGGAAACAGAAGAAAAAGGAGGAAATAGAAAAGAAGAAACTAAAAGAGAAAACAAAAGAAGAAGAAAAGAATGCAGTGTCACAACATGGTACAAAAATCAGAACGAGAACCAAACAAGAAAATCAATACATTTCATAGTCCTCATGACGCTTAGGAAGACATCGAGACCTTGGAGAAAAGGAAGATGAACTAGGCATGGGAAAACTTGGACCTGGTGAAACATCTGGGCATGAAGGAAATTTAGACTTGTCACCTTGGAACTTCACAAGACGAGACACGCTCCATTTACCACCATTATGAACTGTAACCACATTCTTATAAACAGAAGTAATGACAAACGGGCCCATAAACTCAGTGACCCCCTTCCTATGCCACTGTGGTCTCTTAATAAGTACCCACTCACCAACCTTCCATGTCGTGGTTTTGGTTGATTTCTTAAAATCAAACATCTCCTTGTACCTATTTTGATATGACTTGATTTTATCACTCACCTCCTCCTCATGCAAAACAGGACCTTCAATAAGCGGTAACCACCCAGGGTTGAGTTTGGATAAGGCAACCCTCCCTCGCAACACTTGGAAAGGAGATTTCTGCAGAATAGTATTGACGGCAGTGCGATGAGCCCACCAAGTGTCCCTTAGGACACCCTTGAGAGGAACCCTCATTTCAATTGCTCTCTGCACACATGCTTTGACTACTCTGTTCATGCGCTCCGCAAGCCCATTGGCTTGAGGTGCATAGAGAGCAGTTCACTGATGAATGATGCCATAGTCTCTCAAAAATTCATGCATCTCCTGAGAGACGAACTGCACACCATTATCTGTAATGAGGAACTTAGGAATGGCCCTCACTAGCAAATTCATCCTTGAGAAAGTCAATAACCACCCTGGTACTGACAGAACTCACGCATTTGGTGGAAACCCACTTGGATGAGCAATGCACCAAAAGAATCACAAATCTCTCTGCAGGATTTAGTAGCTCAAAAGGGCCCATGAGATCCAAACCAAGCTTGACCCAAGGTTCCCGCGGGACTTCAACAGGTGACAGTGGAGCAGTGTTGGTAACTCGGGATTTGTCACTGGAAGCACACTGACAGCACTCTTTAACTACTTTTTCAACCTGGCCATCCATTTTCGGCCACCAATACCTTTCACGGAGGCGTGATTTCGTGAGGTTCCTTCCTAGATGCCCCTCATGAGCCAAGTTTATGGGCTTTGGCTTAAGGGCATCAGGTGGTACCACTCTTTCACCACGCATTAGTTGGCCCTGACAAAGGGTACGTTCATTTCTAATGGACCAAAAGGGCAATAAGTCAGAGTCCATTTTTTTGTTATCAGGCCAACCCTCAATGACAAAACGTGCTACAACAGGAAGCAACAGATCTTCCAACAAGGCATGTTCCCACTCAGATTCTTGGATGGCAGGCTCCTTGACCCAACACACATTAACAGTATCGGAGTCTGGTGTATCTCCACAACATTCAATAGGCAGTCTAGATAAGCAATCTGCCGCTTTGTTGGCAGAACCAGGGAGATATTCCACATGAAAATTGTACTCTTCTAGTCCTTCGCTCCATCGCTTGAGTCTTGGAGTAAGTCTCTCACTCTCCGCACAAGAGAACACCTGAACCAAAGGGCGATGGTCCGACCTTACTGAGAAAGGAATGCCCCACAAGTAAAACTTAAAATGCTTCACCGCCCACACAATGGCCAAAGCTTTCCTCTCAATGCATGAATATTGTTGCTCAGGCTTCTTCAATGTTCTAGAGCCGAATGCAACAACTTTCTCTTCACCTCCATCAATTTGGGAAAGCACAGCTCCAAGACCACATAAGCTGGCATCGGTTGTTAGGAAAGTTTTCTTTTTGAAATCAAAGTGACCAAGGGTTGGCATCTTGCCTATTGCTTGCTTGATGGCATTGAAGGCTGCAGCACACTCAGGTGACCAGACAAAGTGCGTTCCTTTCCTAAGAAGAACTCTGATGGGTTCAACAGTGGAAGCGAAACCTTGAATAAATTTGGAATAAAACTCAGCGAGGGCAAGGAAAGACCTCACTTGCTCTTTGTCAGTTGGGGCAGGAGCATCAACAATACTTTTTGCCAGATCCAGTTTCGGTCGGATGCCCTCCCCAGATATATAGCGTGTCCCAAATAAGTGACAGAAGACACACAAATCCTACACTTTAAACAATTCACGGTTAAACCTTGGTCAGCCAGTTTGTGCAGAGTAAGTCTCAAAATGCTGTCATGTTCTGAGTCATCCTTCCCATAAACTAAGATGTCGTCCTGGAAGAACATGATGTTGGGGATGTCCCCCAGGATCAGTTTCATAATGCGCTGAAAACAGGCAGCTGCCGAGGCTAGCCCAAATGGCATCCTGATGAAACGGAAGGCCCCCAGTGGTGTCACGAAAGATGTAAGGTGTTTGGAGTCTGGATGGAGGGGTACCTGGTGGTAGGCCGAAGATAAGTCTAACACGCTGAAAACCTTAGCCCCACCAAGCATGCTAATCGACTCAGAGATATTAGGAAGTGGTTGACGATCCACCCATATCCACCTGCTTAGACTTCTCAAGTCAACACACATCCTAATATTCTTTCCTCCATCCTTAGGGGCCAAAACCACTGGGGCCAACCATTCTGAGGATTCAATTTCTTCAATTATACCCAGAGTCACTAGTCTTTTAAGTTCTCTCCTTAATGGTTCTATCATCATATTGGGGACCTTCTAACCTTGTGCACCACGGGTACAGCTTTTTGCTTAAGTACAATGCGGTGTTCAAAATCTTTAAGCAACCCAAGGTTATCAGAGAAAACTTGGGGAAATTCCTCAAAAAACTTGTTAGAGATGGCATTGTGATCAACTAACATGACCTGCTCTGAGGGGTGGTGGGCATTCGGGTTGAGAATTATCCCCAAGTCTCTTTGATGTCTCCAACCAAGAAGGTTGTCACCACGCTTGGCAACGTAGATCTTCCCAATAGTTTCCCTTCCTTTGAAATGAATCTTCATGCTGGCATATCCTATTACATCAATGTGTGAGCCACCATAACTGACTGGGTTAAAGTCAGGCGCAAAAAGTTGTGTTTCAGGAAAAGTCTTGTCCCAAAGTTCATTGCCCAACATGGTAAACGGAGATCCAGAGTCTGCTAGGACTACAAACAACTTGTCTCCGATCACCACTTTGCATTCCATCACCCCTCACACTCAGCATGGTGGTTCTAGAGGTGATACTGATCTCAACATTCTCGCACACATTCTCCACAGTGCGTACTCTGCCACCAGACTTACATACTCTGGCATAGTGGCCCTTGATGCCACACTTGTGACAGGTTGTATTCCTGGCATAGCATTGAGGATAGTTAGAGGAGTGATTGTTGCTACCACATCTGTAACACTTCATCTTGGAAAAGTCCATGGAGGGTTTGGGCTTGGCTCCACACACAACTCTGAAGACATTGTCAACATAATCGTGATGTGTCTCTCTTTGGGTCAATTCATGAATGCTACTGGGAGTTGGAACGTCGTCAGTTGTTGGTTTACGGGCTTTCATCTCCTTGACCCAGCCAGAGGTTTTTTCCATCCCTTCAACAATGGCTCCAGCTTCTTTGAGTGACGGGTTTCTTGATAGTAGTTTTTCTTGCACCCTAGAACTGTTGGTGCACCTGACCAACTGATCACGAATCAACGAGTCAGTGAGGTCACCAAACTCACAGGTGCGTGCAAGTGTCTTTAGAGAAGCTATGTAGTTCCCAACTTTTTCATTAGGTTCCTGGATTCTCATGAAAAATGTGTGCCTCTCCAAAACGACATTAATGCGTGGTCCAAAATACATCTCTAACATTTTTATGGACATTTCAAACACATCAGACGGCTCGCCATCACCTTCACCTACAGGGATTACGTCAATGCTCTCATAAATGTTGCGTCTCTCTATTCCGAGGTTGTGAAGTAGAATTGCTTGTCTTCTATGAGCAGAACATTTCTCACCACCAATAGCAACCAAATAAGAATCAAACAATAATTTTCATCTCTTCCAGGGCAACTAAGGTTCACCTTTTTCACAAAGAAATGGAGGGGGCTGATTCATTGAAGTGGCTGCCATGGTGTCAGTGTATATTGCAATACTTGTTTTGAAAGAGCCAAAAGAGAAAAAAAAAAAAAACGAACTGACACCAATATAGTTGAGAGAAAAATTAAAGTCTAATAAAAAATGTATTAGAAAAAGTCATTTGGTTGGGTGAGCCCCGTATCCAACATTAGAGTCTTTATGAAGGCAAAAGCGGTAAACTTATAGCGGGAATCTTATAGGCAAAAGCGGTGAGCTTGAGCATGCACTTGAGGCAGAAAGTCATGAAAGTATGTTAGCGGTAAAAACGTTAAAAAAAATACCTGCAAAACGTATCCGATATCTTTGTCATATGCGGCTCGATAAAGCTTCGTGTTGCCATTGTCATGGAGATTGACAACATCTAAGATGGCGGCATGTAATGCGTGAACACGTGATGATGTGTTAGCGCGTGCTCAATGCGCGTGTCAAAGTGCGCCCGACTTGAACATGTGCCGCGTCGCGAGATAACAAGGACGTTGAAAAATGAGCAAAGAGTTCAAAATTGATCAAATCCGATTAAAGGCTCACCAAATAGCTGGAAAAGCAGCGAAAAACATCCAGGGGTCCACAGGATAAACAGGAAAGGCACCTCTCCAGCAGCTAATCAATTGCAGTAGCAGAATAAGAAAAACAAAGTCTGTGGGTTCGCAAAGAGGGAGAGTTGGTGGCAAACTTGTCCCTCGCAAGTGACGCTCGTCACCAGTGTTACGAAGAGACACACTGGTAAGTTTAGATAGCTTTATTTTCGATCAATGAACAGCCACCAACTCCAGCTGCTGTCCTGTCAGTTCTCCTGGTACAACTGTCTCACACGAGACGCTACCATGGAGATAGAACCGACATGGACCAGCAGCTTCTTTGAATCATTACAACAATATGCATGTGACATTACATACAATGTCATATGCATATTGGCAGTACTAGGAGAGATTCCCTAGTCCCTCCCATGTTTTGTGCCAGGATTACGCCAGTGGCTGGGGCTAAAAGAGGCACTAAGTGCATCTATCACTTCCTCCCGCTACTCCTTACCCACGTCCACCAGCCTAATCCACTTTTTCCAGAGGTGGGGAGGATGGTGGGCAGGAAGGGGGGTGGAAGGAGCAGCCCAGTTTCTCCCAACCTCCCTACTCCCCTCCCACAATTGTGCCCACTTCACCAACAGAAGAATTTCTAAAGAGGTAGGGATTCAAAGGCGAGGGGCTAAGACTGGTTCTAGTCCCTCTGATTCCAATCCTCATGTCCTTGTTATTTTTGTTTTGTTGAGGATAACTCATTTCTCTTACAATGCTTCACTGTCATGTGTGACTGTACCCTACCAAGAAGCAAATTATTGTTTAAAATGTTTGTTAAGAAAAATTCCACACAGCGTTGGGCTAAGAAAAACATCCAATCAGTTTCTGTCTCCTTGCTGGTTAATAGCAAACAGCTGCATCCTCTCACACTGTGAAATGAGAGGAAGAAGGTGTGTGCCTCCGCCCCGTCACATTGCCCGACACTGTCTGGTTTTATTTTTATTCTAAGAAAGAAAGGCACATTTCCTATTTATGTGCTCTCTACATACACGCACAGAGGAAACAAGCTTTGCTAAACTGCTAAACAATGAGTTTGAACATTGGGCGATGGAGAATCACCTTATCCCATTCTTTCAATCAGGATTTCAAAATGGCTACACCATTGAAGACAATCTGCTAATGTTACCAAGCAGTTTCAGGAAAGGGCTGTTTGCTGTACGCCGCCTTAATGAACTTTGCTACAGCCCTTGACAACATCGATTGGGGGAAACTAGTGGCCAAATTGTCAAAATGGAAAATACAACTATCCTTGTCATAATAAGTTTATATATGGACACTTGGGTAAAAATACTGACATTACAATGGATTATGTTATATAAAATCTATATGAATAAGACAATAAATTAAGGAAGGCATCCCAACCTCACTCTTGTTTAACTTATACTTAGCAGATATTGGCAAAACATTGACCGCCACATGTAGATTTCCCCCGAAGTTCGCAGGACACAAAATCAAAGCCCTGCAATATGCTGAAAACACAATTATATTGGACTAAACACAGATAAGCCTACAAAGATAGTTGAATGCATTAATTTCCTACTGCAGCGTCAACAGTATTAAAATGAATGAAGAAAAGACCAAATTCATCTTTGGCCGAAAAACCATTAAAGTAAGGTTGCTGGCAATTAGGCAAGACAAACTATTAATAGGTATCAAATTATGAATATCAAAGAGTCTGCTGACTGGATGATTGAGGACGAATAATACCCCACACAATAACACTGAAAAATACAGCTCATACCTTAAAGTGTTTTTTTCACCTTTTAATAAAACTCCCTGGTACAGACACCAATTGTTTACTCACAGTTGTAGGATGCAAATTAATGCCAACCGTTACTTATGAAGCAATAACTTTCTGAAATATAGTTGATAAATGGCTTGATAAAGCTCACTGTAGCACTCAATGCTACCTATTCCATCTACCAGATTGTGTTTGGAGTTTAACTTAGCAAGACAAAACTTATCAATTAGTCTGAGATTCCTGCTTTACTGTACAAAGCTGAAAGTTGAGGTGTCCAAAACGTCAAAAAGTTTTTGTGAGGGGGCGTGGTCTGGCCACGCAGGATGATGGCCGCCTGAACGTCGAGCTCCGCTTCAGGTGGAACTCCGACCGGAGACGACGCTTTATTTAATGCGCCCAGGATCTTGGCGCCAATGTCTGAGTGTGGCGGCAGCGGCTGGGCTAATTTTCCCGGCTGTCTGTCACTATTTCATGCCCATACCAAGCACAGCGGTTTTTCTCACAGAGGACGCGCGCCGGGCCTTCTGTATCTCATGAATCCTCGGCCCTTGAGTGGCTGGTGCGCGCCACTCTCTCCTCACACGGAGCTCTCCTCGACGTAAGCGGAACCTGGAAACCAGCACTTTCTTTCACTCCCGCTCCTCTTCATAGGCTGGTAAGGTCTCCTCATACTGCTACTTGCGCATTATTGGGCTGCTTAAATACCTCTCTGGAGCCTTCATGAACTGCTTCTTGTGAACATTTTTCTTTTTCAACACGGAGTATATTCTTCACAATACATGCCTTCCTGGAGCCCCACTGCATCCATACATTAATGTACTATTCAATTATTAGTGGGCACCCTTCCTTTTTTATATTTTAAACAAAAACAACGGAACATTATATTCCGCATTTTTGAGAAATATATCCTCTCAGACTATCATAAACCTGCTTAAAGCTCCTAATATCTGCACTATTATTCGACGATATATTGCAGTTACCTTAATTTTAACTCTTTGACTCCGGAGCTCCTTCTACATTATTTATGAACAACGACACCCCTGATGCCTCCTGCAATGATTAATTGATTTTTGGTAATATTGACTCTTGATTTGAGGTGACTTTTTTCCGGTTATTTACGCATATTATGTTTTGCAGCACTTCAGCAGCGTACTGACAGGAACAATTATCTGTGATACATTCTTCATTTTGAGTTTTTGGCGCCTTGTCATTGTCACAGTGTCTCCTCTTAAGGTCTCCTCTAATATACTGCGCAACATACCAACGGATACAATCAATTTCACATGGCAGCTATAATAAGATTTGCCGTGCTTTCATATGCAATTTTATTTAAAAACTTAAGTTACTCCTACCATTGAAATTTTTGCATTAATTGCGTCACTTCTACTACAGTGCTTTCTTCAAAGTAAAATTGCAGCGCAGTGATTCTCACATATATGAGACAAATATTTTTCCTGTGACTTCCATGGTTTTCTAATTCTGTCACAGTTTACTGTCTCATTGCTGTTTTCTTCCTGATTTCTGTTTAACTTACATATTTAATTTGTCTGACTCCGTCACTGTTGTCATCCAGACAAGAGATATCGTGTTTTTGCTATTAATCTTCTTTGAACATCAAGCACATGATCTCCAAATGCCTAATCAAAAGAACGAGACTAAAAATTGCAAGCAACCTCGCTTCGCAGAAGTTCTCAAACAACCACAAAACGTAACTGCGAAAGGCTCAGTCTCGTCCATGTCTACTCCATCTTTGAACACCTCTTCTATAATGTCAGGGGAGACTATGGATCGCATCTTACAAGAAATGTCAACCATCAGTTGTCGTTTGACAGACATGGACATTAATATTTCTTCTCTCACCATAGAGGCCAAATCCATCCGAGCAGAGATTGTACAATTTAACACTAAGACGGACGGACTAGACCAACGATTAACAGTCAAGGAGTTCGCCCAACCCACTAGCGAGTCTACCGACATCCCTCCCTCACAAGACCTCTGCGACAAACTCAGCACCTTTTTCCACCACAAAATCAAGAGCATCTACGACAACTTCGACGAAGACAACCAACACACTGAACCCTCACCAACCACCCCCGACACCCGGAAACCAGCGATTGACGACTGGACAGCCCTCACCACCGAAGACACACTGAAGACAATGAAGTCAATCCACTCAGGGGCCCCCACGGACCCCTGCCCCCACCACATCTTCAACAGAGCTGCCGACACCATCGCACCCATGCTCCGCCACACCATCAACCGCTCCCTGGCGACCACCTCGTTCCCCGACGACTGGAAACACGCCGAGGTCAACCCCCTCCTAAAGAAACCCTCAGCAGACCCCACCGACCTCAAAAACTACAGACCGATCTCCCTGCTCCCGTTCCCAGCGAAAGTCATCGAGAAAGCCATCAACGTCCAACTCGCCACATTCATTGAAGAACACAACATCCTCGACTCCTCCCAATCCGGCTTCAGAAAAAACCACAGTACGGAAACCGCCCTCCTCGCCGCAACAGACAACATCCGCACCCTACTGGACAAAGGAGAAACAGTAGCCCTCATCCTCCTCGACCTATCAGCGGCGTTCGACACAGTCTCCCACCGCACCCTAATACGCAGACTCTACGACACAGGAATCCAGGACAAGGCCCTCGACTGGATCCGCTCCTTCCTCTCCGGCAGGACGCAGCGGGTCAGACTCCCCCCTTTCCTCTCGGACCCCACACCTACCGAGTCCCCCAGGGCTCCTCCCTCAGCCCGACGCTCTTCAACGTCTACATGGCACCACTTGCCCCCATCGTCAGAACCTACGGACTCAACATCGTGTCATACGCAGACGACACCCAGCTCATCCTCTCCCTATACAACGAGCCCAACACCGCCAGACGCAACTTTCGAGAAGGCATGGAAGCCGTCGCCAAATGGATGAAAAACAGCTGCCTACAACTAAACACCAACAAAACAGAAGTATTCATCATGGGCCCAAACCCCGATGCCTGGAGCGACACCTGGTGGCCCCCCGCCCTCGGAAACCCGCCAACCCCCACGGACCACGCACGCAACCTGGGAATCATCCTGGACTCCGAGCTCAAAATGGACCACCAGATCAACTCTGTCTCGTCTTCCTGCTTCCACACCCTCCGCCTCCTTCGTAAGACCTTCAAATGGATCCCCCTCGAACACCGAAAGACCGTCACTCACGCCCTGGTCACCAGCAGACTCGACTACGGCAACGCACTCTACGCCGGAATAAACAAAAACCTCACCCGCAAGCTACAGAACATCCAGAACGCCGCCGCAAGACTGGTCCTCAACCTGCCAAACCACTGCCACATCTCCCAGCACCTGCGCACACTCCACTGGCTTCACCTTCAAGATGCTCATCCACGCACACAAGGCCCTCCACGGCACCGGACCAGCATACCTGAACAGCCGACTCAAATTCCACGCACCCCAAAGGACCCTACGATCAGCCCAGCTCTCCTACGACGTGGTCCTCCGCACCAGAAAGACCAGATCGGGAGACCGCTCCTTCTCCTTCCTCGCGGCCGAAGCATGGAACGCCCTTCCGCTCCACCTCAGACAGACAACATCGCTCCCCATCTTCGCAAGAAACCTCAAAACCTGGCTCTTCGACAGACCCCTCCTTGATGGATGGAACCTGCACCCCCCCCCAGCGCCTTGAGACCCTTACGGGTGAGTAGTCGCGCTTTAACAAACCCCTGATTGATTGATTGAGTGGTAGAAAACAAGCTTGACTCCATACAAAACAAGGATCAAGATCTCTTGCTTCTCCGCAGTAAGCTAGTTGATCAAGAAGACCGTAGTAGACGAGACAATGTCTGTTTTTTTGGCTTTCCTGAAAAGATTGAAGGTCAGAATGCCAGACTCTTCTAATGTAATGTCCTTCCTAAGCTACTGGGCATCACCTTCAGTCCACCGGTTGAAATCCAGCGTGCTCATCGAATCGGTCCTCCACGTACTGCCTCAGATTCTCGACCGCGACCCCTCATTGCTTGCTTCTTGAGGCATGAGCAAGTACGACAAATATTAATGGCAGCGCGCACATAAGGTTCGTATATCTATGCCGGACATGAAATCCGCATTGCAGCTGACTTCTCACGAGAAACTAATGACAGGAGAAAAGCTTTCCTCTCTATGAGACCACAGTTGCGGGAAATCGACATCAAATACGGTTTGTTCGATCCTGCCTGTTTTCCTATCACCAAAAATGGCGAATCCAAAGACTTTTACAATCCTGAAGATTTACAACACTTTATAGATGAACTGCAAATTCAAGACATGGACACACAGCATCCCCCTATTGATTTGTCTTTTCATGGTTCTCAACATCCTCTGCAACCATAAGATACTCGGCGTCGCACTGCTAGTGAAGCTCGTCATCGTGGCAGAGACATTGAATGATCAATCCGTACTCATGAAGATAAGATCTCTGCCCTGCAGACAGTCTCTACCTTCACACAAGATCTGCATAGAGACGAATCCAGATCTCCTTTAAAATCTGCTTCGGAGGAAGAATGACTAACAATATTTCTCTTTCCTTCCAGATCTGATCGATAATACATATCCTCTTTACACATTACCTCCAGTTCCTCACACCAGACTTTGTCTACTGTACGGAGGTTTTCCTGTTTTATTGCATAATTGTCTCTTAATTTAGAGTGGTTAGAGGATTATTTATCTGTTATTTATTGCAATATACTATTAGCTTTTGCCTTACATAACACCTATTATATTTGAAATATTTGATATTAGGTACCCTGGTTTATTGTTTTCTATATCCTTCTACGTTTTATCAGCTTTGATCCCTCCCTTTTAATAATCAATGTTACATATGTTATTATTACATATTAGATAATATATCAGAATCTAATGTACCATCTATTTTGTCTAATATTACAAACTTTGGTTTAATGCTTCGTTCTCAACATGTACTTACTTAACCTTCTCTCTCCTTCAGAATTATAGATATTTTTACTACATACTTTACATCTTGTTAACCTTGATCTTCCTTTTCAATAATTATTGTTATGTATGTTATATATATTGTTATTATATATTAGATAATATGTTTCTTCGTAATCACATTGTGTTCTGCATTTAACTACTGATGTGCCTTTTCTTATCTTTACAATTAGTCTTATAGAGGATTATTTATTGTCTATTATTTCTTGCTATATACCATATGATCCTCACTCCCATTTTGTTTGTTTATTTTTCCTCTCAATGCACATTTCGGTTTATTGTCCGCAACTTTTTACAAATAAAATGACATTTCATTAATTATTCTCACTACTTTAGGACTTTAGATATTTTGTTACATATTTTTATCTATCATTTGAATTTCTTTTCCATTTTCAATAACCAATCTATATCAGTGTACTTATTGCTTATTATATCTTATCTATCCTTGCACATTCTTAATCATTTCCTCCACATTCTATACTTCTATTTATTTGTCACTGCCTTTCAATGTATTTTGTGTCTAACTATGTATTTTCTTTTTCTTTCAACTCTCGTCTTATTTCCTTTCAGTGGTTTCTCTTCTTTACTCCTTTCATTCATATCTTCATTTTGTTCCTGTCTACCTTCATCTTCCTATTATTCCTCCAACTATATTTATTACTTCTTGCATCTTATCTAACATCATAAATTATTAATCATTTATTCCACATTTTATGCTCAGTATGCATATGTTAATGTTCTTATGAATCTCTGAATGATTATTTATGTATTTCATTAGCTTGCGTTTACTCCTTTCTATAGCTGCCCTCCCAATTTCTCACTACTATTTATTTATATATATCCATATTTGCCTTTATTTTATTATTTCTAATGTACACATATTTATTGTTCACTATATCTTTTTTACAGTTATAAATTATTCATAAACTATTAGTAAATTATTTGTAATTTGCTTCATATTTTAACTTATATTTATATTTATATTTATGTGATACTTAACCTATATATATATTTCAACTTCTATATATTTTAATGTACAACTATGTCTTCTAATAATTTTCGTCTCTTCCTTTTAAAAGCCATTTCTATACAAGCTTGGCTTTTTGCATCCCTTCCTTTTACACACACTTGACTTTCGAGATCTTCACTTCTCACCCCTACATACTCCTTATTAGGTCTTAACCCTCCTGCCGTAGTTCCTACCCGCGGCGGTGCTCTAGTGAGCCCAGACCCGCGGCTAAAGTAAAATTTTCTACAGTTTCTTGCTTATTTCTCTTATGTCTGATATCTTTCTCTTTGGTTCCTCTTTCTCATTGCATCTTATCATTATATAAGTTATTTTAATAGTATTCTTTCACTCTTCCATTTCTTCTTTTTTTTTTCTTACATCTTGCTTTAATCATTTAATACACTTTGCGTTTGCTCTCTAACTCACTTCTATCTTTATCTTAGTTCATTACTTACTTAACTTTTTCAAGTGTTCTGGTCTCCACTCGGGGTATGGCTAATACTCATTCTCTCCGTGTTATCACATGGAATGTTCATGGTTTAACGCACTATATCAAAAGGAAAAAAGTCATTTCCTATCTAAACTCAAAAAAGTAGATGTGGCTCTACTTCAGGAAACTCATCTTGAAGCATCAGAATCCGAAAAGTTACGCAGAGAATGGGTGGGTAAAGTATATCACAGCAGTATTCATAGGGATCAGCCCTCAGACACTACCCCAGTTCGTAAATGTGGTGTGGCTATATTGATTCATAAATCTCTATCAGTTACAGTCTCAAAAACCTGGGAAGACCCAGATGGCAGATATCTGTTTGTCAAACTTTGCATTGGCGATACCCATTTTTGCATAGGATCCGTTTATGCCCCAACGGGTGCGAAAAAATAATTTCTTCTCCAATTGAATCGCGTTTTATCAGAGATAGGTGCCTCCCAACACCTGATAGGTGGGGATTGGAATCTAGTCAGAGACCCAGTATTAGACAAAACAGGTCCTTTTGATAAGAATAATGCAGCGGTTAGAGCTCTTATGGGCGATATCATTGAAGATCATGGTCTGATTGACCACTGACGCCTATCCCATCCGAATGACACTGAATATTCCTTCCTCTCCCCCACTCATGGAACCCTCTCTCGACTGGATTATTTTTTAATATCTCAAAGGGTTGTTCAGTTAGTCCACGGATCCCATATTTTGGAAGCGTCAATCTCTGATCATTCCCCAGTTCTATTATCTCTTCAGACAGAACTGACTACACCGGGACGCAAACCTTGGAGAATGAATATTCAGCGTTATAAAACTCCTCTGGGTAAATCACAGCTCAAAACTCATCTCCAAACATATCTTTCCCTTAATCACAGCTCCGTGCACGCAAGCAGAATTTTATGGGCCACAGCCAAAGCTACCATTCGGGGTCAACTTATGGATGACGCTGCGCAGACCAATAGGCAAAATGCTGCTCGACAAAAGGAACTAGAACAAGATATTGAGACATTTACCCAACTATATACTAAAACACCTCTTTTACAACATCGCAAGTCGCTAGAACAAGCATGTATGGCATTAAACAGCCAATTTCCATCTAAAGCTGAATATGCTTTACAAAAAATGAAAGTACGCCACTACGAACAGGGGGAAAAAGCAGGGCGACTCTTAGCGACTCAATTGCGTCAACGAGAGGTCGCAATGGCTATTCCAGCTATTAAAACATCTCTGGGGACCATGTTGACTCGTCCACAAGATATTGTTAATTAATTTGCTTCCTACTATCAATCATTATATACCCAAGATGCACAGATAGACCACAACAAAATGCTCTCTTTCCTTTCAGAGGTAAACCTACCTTCTCTGTCTGAAGAAGACAGGGCACTTCTTGAAGGGGAAATTACTAAAGAAGAAATCTTACAAGCTATAACTAATCTCCCATATCATAAAGCCCCAGGGGAAGATGGCTCTCCTGCAGAATTTTATCGTTGGTCGGGTGAACAAATAATTGACAGTCTATATGCTGCTTTTCAGGAAGCAGACAGCAAAGCCTCCCTAGGTTGTATATCTAACAAAGCGATACTTGCAGTCCTACCTAAACCAGGAAAAGATCCATTAATTTGTGGCAGGTATCGTCCCATATCCCTTCTTAATTGTGATGTTAAAATCCTAGCCAGTATTCTCGCCTCTCGCCTTCGTAAAGTCTTGCCCTCTTTAATTCATCATACCCAAGTGGGATTCATGCCTGGACGTTCTTCTAGAAATCATCTGCGTACTTTGGCACATACACTCCACTCCGCCAGATCCCTCCAGAACGATGCATTGGCACTATCACTTGATGCCGAAAAGGCATTTGACCGAGTGGAATGGCATTATCTCTTTCACATCTTAGAGAAATTTGGTTTGGAATTCCAATTTATAGAAAAAGTGAAATTATTATACCAACACCCTACTGCTCAAGTTAATTGTGGAGGCTTCCTTTCAGACTCCTTTCCAATTTCTAGAGGAACACGTGAAGGCTGTCCCCTTTCCCCTCTTTTATTCCTCCTTGCTCTAGAACATTTGGCAGCAGCAATTCGTCAATCAAACAATATTGTGGGAATCCCTCTTCCGGTGGGAGACTCCAAATTTTTTTTATACGCTGATGACATATTGCTCACTATTACTGATTTACCTCGTTCCCTACCCTCATTGCTTAAAATCATAGAAGAATTCTCCTCTTTCTCTGGTTATAAAATCAATTGGGACAAGAGTGAAGCACTTCCCATATCTGATGGCACTACTAAATTAGCCATTCAGGGCTTTCCCTTCCATTGGAAGTCCTCACATCTACAATACCTAGGTATTCTGGTGAATAAAGGGACGACTGGAATGGTTGCAGATAATCTCGGTCCTTTAATCACACAAATGCAACATTACTTTGATAAATGGAAAGTCTTGGGATTATCTATGTGGGGCTGGGTTCAAGCTGTGAAGATGGTCACGCTCCCACGTTTCCTTTATACTCTTGGTATGCTCCCTCTTAAAATACCTTTATCCTCACAGCGTCTTATAGATTCTAAAATCAAATCCTTTATCTGGGGCTATACCAAACCTCATTTAGCTGTACATAAACTGAAGGCACATCATTCTCATGGTGGTCTGAGCCTCCCATCCATAGAACACTACAATTTGGCATTACAATTATCCCAACTCATATACATGTTACAAGACAACCCTCACATGCCACACTGGGTACATGTAGAACGTCACCTACTGTCCACTGAATCTGATCTCTCAACTCTTTATGGCACAGGTACCAGTCGCCAAGATCCTCGCAATCCACTATTAGCTGCTATGCGCAAAACCGGGCAGAGAACTCACTGTCTTTTAGGTTTTAATCCACGCATTCATGTCAAAGCCCCAATATGGAACAATACTGCCATACGTGTCAAGGGAAAAACCATCTCCTGGACCCAATGGAAACAGGTGGGTATCTCTACTTTAGATCAACTTCTGCATGATGGTGAACTCAAACCGTTTGCCCAACTGTCTGAAGAATTTGGTCTTCCATCACACCAAATCATGAATTATACTCAACTTCATTCCTGCCTTAACAAAGCTCTAGGGGCTTATCCATGGTCTCTCCAAACCTCACCAATAATATCCTACCTATATACTTGGGGAACTCATAAAGGGGTTATCTCTGGTTTATATAAACTATTCACATTGCATTTATTTTCCCAACCCCTATCATGTGCTCTCCGTCTCAAATGGCAAACATGCCTATCGGTTACCTATAATGATGAAGAATGGCTAGATCTTCTGGAAAATTTAACTAGAGGGGCCAGAGAAGCTCGACAGAAATTTTGCTTGTTCAAGATTTTACATGACTGGCATTGGTCTCCAGCAAAATTAAATAAAGCTGGACTTCTGGCTCATTCCAATTGCTGGAGATGTGATGCTTCTGGTTGCAACATAGTCCACATTCTCTGTTCTTGCCCTATGGTTCAATCCTATTGGTCCTACATAGGCCAGGTTTTACAACATACTCTGCCTCTGGCCTTACCGTTAACGTCAACCACCATCCTCTTGCATGATTTACGAGCCTCACCACACCTTTCCAAACCACAATGCCGTCTTTTACATATTGCTCTAGCCACAGCTAAAATATGCATATTACGACAATGGAAATCTCCGATTCCACCCTCCCAAGAGTCATGGCTGGTGACTATGGTCCAAACTGCCTCCTATGAAAGAGTTATCTACCCCTTGCTTGATCAAATACAATTATTTAATCAAATTTGGGCCCCCTAATTACAACTGAATACTGACTCTGTGATAAACAATGTTGTTAACCCCATAGTGGATACCACAGCACCATAACTCGTTCTTTCTTCTTATTTCTTTCTTGATTCTGTATTTCTTCTCCTTTTTCCTTTTCTCAACTTCATTGCCACAGGTTTACATAATAACACTGAGAACATGTAATGAATCCTCTCCTATCTCATACCCTCTGCCTTCTTTCTTTTACCTTTGGCTAATTCTATTATAGAGTTTTCTATATTATATGTTCTATTCTTTTTATATTCTATTACATTGACATGTCTCCTTTATTCTTCTTGACTTTCTTTCTACTCACATTTATTGTCTTTCCTCCCATATAATTCATTGCAATTTCATACTTCACCCTATATCCCGTTCTTGATCTTCTGGCTTTAAACTTACTTTCTATCTTATCATTTATCATTAGAGTTTTTCTATTAAATTACTTATTGCTCTATTCACAATTGGATTTCTATATTCTTCTTGCATTTTGTTATTGTATTATTTGTATTGTAGTAAGATACATTTAATGGTTCACCTAATAACCTTTTTTCTCCCTCTTCAGATTCATGGATGTCTTCACTTTACTGAATTCATATATTTAATTACTTCTGTTGTAATTTCAATGTAATTCACGTTATTGCATTGCACATTTTTGTATTGTATTGTATTATATTATATTTCCTAAATACTAATAAACAATTTCAACAAAAAAAAAAGTTTTTGTGCCAGATAATAGCCCATGGCTCCTCTTCATGGCGTTATTATTTTGAATCAGCTATCATCAAGCTCAAAGCAAGTGAGACACGTGAAATGGGATAGCCAATTAAGCAATTTGCCAAGTTAATAAAAAAGCAAGCTAAAATTCTGTCCACCGAACAAAATATGGCTGATCTCAGCAGGAGAGCTCATGCATACATTGCACAAATGCTATATGACCCTCCTAATTGTCCAAAATACTACAAATGTCCGCTTGCACTGAAGCAAAACAAAATGTAATCTGTATAACATTTGGCTGGAGAAGTTGTGGAGTAATCAAGACCCAACCTGCAGATTGTGTAGATCTACACCAGAATGGCGATTCTCCAAGCGTTGTGAAATGAGAGTCAAGATTTCATTAGAGACACAACGCTAACATTATGCATTATATCCTTTAATATACTCCTGCAGCACCTTCAAAGAATCTTACAACAATAAAAAACACTAGCGCTAGAACGCTACAGTCTATAAATATCCCCTTCACTGAACATTCCTTCTCTTTTAATGCAGCAAAACATCATTTCCTCCTTTCCATTGTAATTTTCCTATCCGCCATTCATTCCTCCAAAATGTCTTTCCTTCTTGTTATTCTGTGGAGAAAAATACCAAATCCATCAATATTCTCTTCTTTTCCCTACATATTCCTTGTTCCTGCAAAACATTCTTAATGCATCACAAAAAAACGTATGTTAAAAGACATCTCTCAAGAATCCGAATGTAAAAAATCACTTGTTACCTCCTCCGCCACAAACTCGCACTGCATTACCTTCTTTACCCTTTTTTGCTCTCTTTTTTCCTTCTCTTTTTTTTTTAATGGTTGCGGAGGGCGGGATGATGTTAGCCTCCGTTACTTTAATGAAATCTTGATTCTCATTTCACTATGCTTGGAGAATCACCATTTCATTTCTAGACCAGAGGCTACCATTATGCATATTTGAAGCCCTTCAACACTACATTTGAAACGTGTTATTGGACTGAAATAATGCTTTGCAAAAATACCTTCATTTGTCCAATCAGTTGCCTTTAAAATTTCCTTGAAGCATTCCCCAGACAAATACAACTTGCTTGCCATTGCTCCTCGCAGAGTGTGATTCGAACATGTTTACATCAATAACACCTTCTTTCATGATATCTTTCAGTCATCCTGCAATCGTTGCTGTGCTTATTTCACCATAAAGCTTTATGTAAGATATCAACAACTGACTTTCCCCATGCTTCTTAAATTCCATTACTCTGCTCTCATATTCACTCATACAATCCACCACACACAACTTCTTTTCTTCTGGAAATCTTGAATAATAAATTGACCCTGACATTGTCTTTACTCTCTTCCAGATCTCAAAATGCACCCTGTCTGGGCTGGTTAACTTGTTATCGACGTTTAATGCTTCCACATCCGAAACTCTCCTGCATGATACTAAACATAATGATGTTGCCATTTTCTCTGTAAGTCTCAACAAATCCAAGTATCTATTCGCAGGCCAAGTCAAAAACAATGGCAACACCACACTGACATCCCACAACACACTGTAGCGTGACTTAGGAGGCCTCTTTAACTTCATACTTTTAAGAATCCTTCACACCATAAAATTTCTGCCCACCGTTCTATCATCTACATGTGCATGACCTGCAGAAATTGCTGACCTGTAGCAATTAATCGTGCAATATCCTAATCCTTCTTCAAACTTCTCTACCAAAAACGGTATCACATCCACTACAGGAGCCTCTACAGGATCCAAACTCTTCTGCATGCACCAATTACTCCATACTGTGCAAATCCCGCTATACCTACTCCTAATTCCTGATGCCCAGGACTCCTTGAGCAACCCTGCAGCCCTATTTGAAAATCCTTTGAAACAGCTAGATCTCCTGATACCCTCCAAACAAGAAGGTTCAGCACCCTGCTTATTACCAAAGGATGATCATCTCCTTCTGTGTTTCTTAGAAGTCCTTTCCTCGCTGGAATCACAAAAGGCTCTGCAGATGCTAACTCCATCACGGTTGGAAACCAAGCCTGCAACACCCAAAATGGTGCCACCAACACGTTTTTCTCGTAGATTTGTATAGCGCGAACTTGGCCCAAAGGTATCAAGTATCAGAGCGCTTGACATGAGCCCCAGTTGCGTTACACAAGGACACATTCATTTTTGTTAGGCACAGGGAGATTAAGTGATGTGCCCAGAATCACAGGATGTTGAGCATCATTGCAGAGAATCGAATCCGGTTCCACAGATTTGAGATCGACAGCCCTAGCCGTTAGGCTACATCCTCTCCCCAGAGAGCAGGAAATACTAACATGACCACAGCTCTCTTTCTTCAACCTCTGAGTAATTCCAAATCAACCAGCTCCTCATTTGCATATGCCTCCTCAGTCATATCTAATATCCTGGCCAAGTATCTGACATTTCTCCTGCCTTAACTTCAAGAGCACTCTTTGTATCATCATGAAAGGCAGAAAAGCGTAGGCTCTTTTCCCTCTCCATACCTGCTGGAATGCATCTAGTCTCCATCAGTAAAACTTCTCTATCTGATAAATCCATTGACTCACAAATAGGCCCATCTGTAGTGGACCCCATAACTTGTCGATCCTGCAAAAACAATTCCGGACCAACATCCAATCACTGTAATCACTCAAATGCCTTGAATTCCAGTCTGCTGTAAAATTTTAAACACACAGGAGGTACTCTGCTTTCACTGCTATCCTGTGTTCCAAGCAAAAATTCAAAAATTGCTTTGCCAAATCTGCTAAAACCTCAGGTTCTTGTTCCCCCCAATGTGTTGAGATATGCTACCGCTGACACATTGTCAATCTTCATCAACACAGATTGCCCTTTTGGACCTCTCCTGAAAGTCTTCAATACATGTAACCCTGCTGTCAATTCCAATCATTTATGTGTCCTAACCTCTCTTCCTTTGACCACACTCCACCTGTCTGTTGCTATCCTAAACATGCACCCCATCCACTCAAACTTGCATCTGTCTCTAAGACAAAACTTGGAGCACTTCCAAAAATCATGATTCCATTACAGGCCTCCATATTGGTCATCCACCATAGTAACTCCTCCTTTGCCTCCATACTCAAAGAAATGCTGTCTCCATACCATAATCCTTTTCTCAATGCTTCCCCCTTCAATCTCTGCAAAACTCGATAATAAAGTGGTCCAGGAAAAATGGCCTGTATAGAAGAGGACAGCAAACCTACTATCCTTGCCAAATCCCTTAGTGTTAAAAACTCTCTTTTCAGATTTTAATGAATCTCCTTTTTTATCATCTTTACCTTCCTCTCTGGTAACAGCAACATACTCTCTACCGTATCTACCTGGAAACCCAAAAACTCCATCCTCCGAGATGGTACTAAAATGGATTTCTCCTCATTCAGTAAAAATCCTTCAGCTTCTTTAACACCTGCATCAACTCCTTCCTCAGCTCTTCCTGATCCTGTGACATTATAAGAATGTTATCTAAGTAAATGATCATGCAAATTCTCCTCTGATGTAAATATGCCACCACCACCCCCGTCACCTTCATCAAACACCAAGGTGCTGAAGATAGGCCGAAAGGAAGACACTGGAACTGATAAAGAATATTTTTCCATCGGATCTGCAAAAATCTCTAACTCTTCTTCTCCATTGGCACAATGAAATAGGCATCCTTTAGATACAATTTCACTAACCAATCCTTTTTCATCAACAAATCCCTCAGTCAATAGATTCCCTCCATCTGGAAATGTGTGTATACTAAATGCCTGTTCAGCTCTCTGAGGTTTATAACCGGCCGCCATCCTTTGTCCTTTTTCTTCACTAAAAATATATGGCTCATAAAACGCTTTCCTGCCTCTTCTATGCGCTGTACCGCATCTTTCTGGAATAGCAACTCCATCTCTGAATCTTTAATCAACTCTTGTTCCTTTGACATTCTTTTTTCCCTTTGCTCTTTTTCTGGTTGTGGAAAATCACAAACTCTATTGCAAACCCTTGTATTGTTTCCAATAACCATGGATCCTGTGTTAACTTTCTCTATTCTCTTGCGTAATATCCCAATTGTCCTCCAACTCTTGTTCAGATAGAACCAATAATAGTCTCTGTAATCACCTTGTTCTCCACCTTGCAACTGGCCTCGTCCCCTAGTGAACATTCCTGGGCCTTGCATACTCATTCTTCCATTGCTAGGATAAAATGGGAAACAGCGTTTACAACGCTGTCTCCACAATGCGGTACTTTTACAACGCAATCGTTACAACGACTGCATTGTTACCACGCGTACCATTACATCACAAGTTGTTTCAACAACTTGCTGTAGGGGGCGCGCTGGTGTTGGATTCAAAATCCAACACCTTCCCTGCTGTTGCGCAAACTGGAGTAGGAATAGTAAATAATACTATTCCTAAATCCAGCGCGCCCCCTACAGCAAGTCGTTGTAATGACTTGCGATGTACTGGTTCGCGGTGTTACAACACGGTCATTCTAACGACCGCATTGTAATGGCATGCGATGTATTCGCATGCGATGAGAAGATACATATTCGGGTATAATCCAGAGGATCTTTGGAAACCTCTTCCTCTAAATTGGATGACATACTGGGAATTATACTGGGACCTTTGTATTCCTCAGCCAGTAGTGGGTCCTCTCCTACTGGCCCTGCCGAAAACACCACTTTCAAATACCTTCCTCATGCTCCCTTGTGCCTTATCCAAGGTGGAGAAAGTGATCCCATACTTCTCAGTACTTTTCACAAGTCCTTCTCCAAAACGCAACCCCTTAGTATCCTTGCTAGTCTCCTTCTGTGCCATGTTCCCAAGCTTGTGACTTATTTTCATCATAATTGCCCTTCTCTCTGACAACAAACTGGCATTCGCATTCCCTAACATGATCACAGCTCTCTGGCTTCAACCTTTGAGTAATTCCAAATCAACTGGCTCCTCATTTGCATATGCCTCCTCAGCCATATCTAATATCCTGGCCAAATGACCCATTTTGCCCAAAACTTTGGCTTGGCTTTAAGGACCATTCCAGTCCTTTTCTCGGATTCCTGCCTAAGTGTAACAAAAAAACGAATGAGTTTCGGATCAAAATTTAGTGTATTGCACACCTTCTCATCTATGACTGGCCTTGACCACTCTGCCCTCATCACTCTCCACACCATCCTATCCAAGGGTTTGCATATCCATTATTTTATAAACTTCCCTACGTGATCCATAGGCCACCAACCACCACTTTGTGGATGATTTATATTCAAGGGAGTGAACATGTCTTCTCCAAATGCATCTTTATTCGTATCTGTAGAGCATGCTACATCAAGATCCTCAAAATCCTCATTGAACTCATCCTGATGCAAATCCAATACTTACTCATACATCTCCTTCTCATTATCCATGCCAGACATATTCATCTTCCCCTCAAAGTCCTGTTCCTCCTGTGTGCCGCCAAGGGCACCCTTTCTATGTGTGTCACCAAGGACACCTGTTCTTTTCATGACACCACTGACACCTTTCTTGGTAATTACATTCAAGCCATCTTTTCCTCTTTTTGACACCACAATGTCTTCTACATGTCTTGACTTTTTTGCTTTCTTTCTTCCTGCATCTCCACCTCTTCCATCTCCCTCAGAAAGAGAATAACATTCCTCTCCTTTTTTTTCCTACTTTTCAGAATACTTTCCACTGTTTCCTCTGCCTGCTTCCTCATCTCATGCTGTATAAGCCTCTTCGCTACCTCTTCATTCACCATTATGCCAGTAACAGCAAAGCCACTACCCTGCTCTGCTTCCAAACTCCATCCAAAAAAAGCTGTACAACTATTATGTTCAAACCAGCAAGTGCTCTATATATTCCTTATCTACTAACCTCTGAAATAAAACTAAACTGTTACTGTCTGTCTCAAAGTAAATAAATGCTAGTGTCACCAAAAGGTAGTTGAAAAATGAAACGTCCATTCAACCATCCCCGCCCTAGTGCGTTGCTCCTATTTCACTACCTACCACTGCCCAATCTAACATGGCCACCTTCTTCGCGTGAGAGGATCCGCGTTACCTCATCAGCTTGTGCTGTCCATGTGCATGTACACTGTCTGCCCATGTGGGATCCGCTGTCTTCATTTGTGCAGCCACCTGTCTCGCGTTAGGCTGCATGCTTCAGTCTCGAGCGAGCCAATCTGCGCTCTAGAGCACAACGGCCCTCAGAAGCCACCTGACACGAGCCGCAACTCGAGGGGCTCCAACTTTAAAAACAAAATACACCTGGAAGCTACCCTACACGAGCCGCAAATCTTGTGGCTCCACATTCAAAGGTTTCTACTGTTGATCTCTAACATGAAAGGTACTACCAAACACATACTGCTCAATATAAAATATGAAAGGTACTTATCTCTCCAGGAGCAGCAATGAAAAGAGGAGGAATGTTCAGTGAAAGGGATATATATGGACTGGAGGGTTCTAGTTCTAGTGTTTTTTATTGTTGTAAGGTTATTTGAAGGTTCTGCAGGAGTAGTATTAAAGGATATAATGCATAATGGTAGCCTCCGGTCTTGAAATGAAGTCCTTATTACACATATTATGTGTATGTGAAAAACGTCTAATCCTTCAGAAAAACTGGCTCTGCTGAGTATTCATAAACCTGAAAATACGATCCTACCAAACATTAGTAGAGTGGTGTTTGAAGGGAGTCTCTAGTCAATTGACTGATTGACTTTTCGAATCAAGCAGTTAAATAGCACAGTACCAGAGGTAAAGGTCACATCTTAAGAAAAACATCCATGATTATGAGCCCGAAGGCTGAACATTCAAGAGTTATCTGGAATACTTTGGACAAAATATTAAACATTAACATCTTTACACAAAAGGGTATTTGCACTGAACCTCCACATTGCAAACTGTCCTTGATCTATTCCGGCTTACTACTCATTCTTATCTTCACACAACAAATTGTCCAATAATCTTGTTTGTTTTTGCACAATGTGACTTTGCACTGATCCTTCATATTGAAAAAATTGATTAATACCTGTTTGATCAATACTTTTATTTGTATGTTTTGTGATACTCCTTATTCCTTTTATGTATTTTAACTAATATTTAAATTGCTATAACGTGAAAGAATCGAACAACAAAATTGCTTATTTACTTACCTACATGCAGCATGTAGGGTAAATAGGTGTGAAACCCATGGGAGATCCCAGAAAACTTTAGATTGCCAAAAAGTAGAGAGAATAGTTGGTTCAATTTATTTTGTATAGCTTGCTCAAGGATTTACCAAACAATCTAATTGTTGAAATAAAAAAATAGTGGGATCAAGTGGGTGAAAAATGGAAAAGGGTAGCAAAGGTATTCAGCTGTAGCTTTTTACCTAGAAGGTTGATGTACAAATACAACAACACATTACATGGGACTTCTCTGGTCACACACATGTATAGTGTTTGCTGTTTGTTCAAAGTTCCTCAAGATCCAGAAACAACAATCACCCCATGCTTTACAATGATTCTTCACTGTATACTGACCACACATTATTTGATAATGAAAATTTGAATGAATAGAAATTGAAGGTGAATGAAAGCTATGTATTTTTGTTCAATGTACACAAGAATTTGAGTTGAGGGACAAATTCCTTTGAAGCGCTCCAAATCGTGGATTACTTCTAATTCCAGTTAATTATGAGAATTTTCTTTTTTTTTACAAAAAGTGTTTTTGTAGACATTGACTTAGGATTGAAAACCACAAACATAGATGAACACAAAAGAAAAAGCAAATGTCCTACTATTCTGAGTTCCCCCACTTCTCACGGTTAAAATGGCATTCATTACATGTAAGTGGTCCTATTGCCCGGGACAGAAAATGCCTGAGAACTAGAAGCTGGAAACTAGGCTGAATTTTGGGTTCAGTTATCTGTGGAATTTGGGCACAGCGTTGTTAGGTGGCCAAAAAAACCTACCAACCCCAGACAGTACTGAAAACCAGACACTGGTGTAGCATATTTGCCTTTTCTGCATGGTCTCACCAGATTTTTCACCTTTTTCTGAACCCTATTTTTGTGGGTTGTAGGACTCTGTGCACTTTACCACTGTTAATCAGTAGTAAGAAGCCTCCGGTGACAAAAAGATATTTCTGCCAGGCGCTCAACTCTGCTCTGGCTTCGCTGTGTTTAAATGCCACTGCAGAGCCACACAACAATGAAAACTGCTTTTCTCATGTAGGAAAAGCCTATTTTTATATGTTCATAGGTCACTCCTAAAGTGTGCCTTGCAAGCACACAGGACATGTTGCTTAATAAAAACCAGGGAACACTATATTTGGGAAAGTGTCCCCTCACAGTGCAATAAAAAACAAAAGATGTTTCACTGTGTAGGCCTGACTAGACCCTACCCTAATATATTACAATTTTCAAATTTATTGTGATCACACCTGATAAATTAAAATCATTGCATGTGCAAAGTATTCATAATATGAACAACAAAATGAGACAGACTAACTAACCATTTTAAAGTGCATATGCTTGCAACAGTTAGTCACTTCATAAAATGATCTAAGGATTACAACAAAAACTTAAGAGTTCTATAAAGGATGAGAACATGATCGGAAACCTCAATAGTGGCGCAATTCTATATCAAGTTAAAAAGGTTAAAATCCACAATTCATTTTTAAAACTTCATTTGTGTGAACCAGATAGGTCGGGTCCGGAGCCCTGATAGGAGGGGGATAGAGTATTTTGGATTGTCAATCTCCCTTCCCAAAAGGCCTGCCATTTTCTCACTGCTGTTGCAAGAAACTTAACTACTTGTATATTCACCTCTATATTTATTGGGTTCAGGGCTTCTATGACAGTTTGTCTGCACATCCGTACCTGCATGTTATTGTGGGACTTGCACAATAGTGCCTTTCTGTGCTTAAGAATGGGACATATGCAGACAAGGTCTATTATTATTTCCGCTTCACTGCTACAGACTCTACACATTTTGTCTGTATCATTTCTTAACAATTTTGGCACATTATCCAGTGAAGGAAACTCACAGAAACGTAGTGCTATGAACTTGGTTTTTGTGTGTTTAGAAAAACTCGTCTCCACCAGATATGATTGAATTTTCAGGTCTGAATAGTTGTTATTAACCAGCCAGGCATAAGAACGCCCTTTTTAAATGTGGATTGTATGACTTGAAGATTCCAGAATTCCTCACGAGTAAGGTGTTTATGGATTCTTCCAATGCCAGTGTGCCACCTTTTTACCCGAGTTCTTTATTTCTTGCCAACATAGCCAATTTAACGTGTCTTCTTTTGAGACTCGCATTGGGAGATGAAAGGTTAACTTGTAGGCTCTTGCCATTGAGGTATCTAAAAGTATGGCATTTCTTCCCAGCAGGGTTTTACTTCCCTATGTTATTGTAGGGAGGACTTTTGCCCTTATACCTTTAAACATTGGGTCAAAATGGAGTTCCATTGAGTTTTGAACAAGGTTAAAATTGCTAAGGATAGGGCAAGGGATTTAGCCTTAAATTGTCATTTTTGCAGGTAAAAGGTGTCTCTTGAGTCAACCAAGACATCTACGTAATTGCACTCTTGTTCCTTGGCTTTTTCACTACCCTTGATCATCCACATACCAGTTTTTTATGATTTTCTTACCTAGGATTACAACTTTGTTTATTTTACACTGTATCATTGTGGAGCATGTTGATTAACCATTGTAGGCCAATTCTCGTGTCACTGAATAACACCAGGTCATCTGCGTATAGTAAACTGGATATGAAAGTGGCCCCTAATTTCGGTGAGTGAATGTTGGAATTGTCTAGAATGGGTAACTGGTCAGAGATGAAAAGGTTGCTTTTCACTAATAGGTTTAGGGTGGATTAAATCTTTTGTTTTCCATCTTCGCTTAGGATAGAGATAGAAAAATGCTTTAAAGTTATTTTCTGCTTAGTATTGGAAATCTGACTTATTGATGAATCAGATTTTTGATAACTTAAGCAGAGAAGCAACTTTTTAAAATGTATTTTATGATCCTAAGCCAGAATTGGCTTAAAACCAGTTATCCCACTTATCACATCTCAAGAGCTGGAATATACATCCGTGGCCGAGAGATTAAATGAGCCTGGCTTTGAGAACAATGGGATGCTTCTGAGAAGTAAAGGTCAATGGATGTTAACAGGTCACCACTTAACAATGATTATCTAGCTGGGAGTAGACAGGAGCAGTTGGCAGAATAAACAGCAGCTTTATTATTACCTCTTTAGCCTTGGAGTTACCAGGGAGGCTTCTTCCTAATCTTTCCCAGAGGCTCCTAGACAACCAATCTCTAGTCACAGTAGAATGGAAAACCAGTTCTGCCACTTGTACTGTTTGGAGAGCTGGAATACACAACATTGACTGGCAGAGTTAATGATTCTGGCTTAGATTGCAATAGTTTCCCTCTTGGCCCAGGAAAGACCAATGGGCGGTAACTGCTGACCACTTAGCAGGGATTAGCAATTTGGGAGTGGATGAAAACAGTTAGTCTCCTGTTTCCTAGCTTCAGGGACACAAAAATCAGAAAGACTCCTAAGGGCCCAGCTGACTAAAGAGGATTAGACCATGCAGGAGACCTGGCTGCAAAAAGACCTGGTGCCCACAAGCCTGCTCTGAGGAGATAGAGGTTGCAGGACTTACTGAAAAAAGATTTCCTTAACAGTTGGGTTTAAAGGTAAACGTCTGCTCAGGACAACCCACTTGTATCCATCTTTTGCTCCAATGGTGGTGAAACTGATTTTTTTTTTTTTTTAAACATTTTTATTGAGAAGGAAAAGGCAAAAGAAAAACATAAAGCAGCAATGACAAAGTAATGAAGTCCGCAGCACATAAGTACATTATTCAATACAGTTGGAATCTGGAAAGCACCGTTCAAACCCCTCTGTTTAGTCATATCAATGTTAGCAGGTACACCCATCAAATAATACACACCTAGTAGGTAAAGTTTGAGAAACAATATCCACATCAGTCCATGCTTGATACGAAAGTGATCCCCTTAGTCAATATCAGGTAAGGGCACATCATCAGTGCCAGAGATATCAAGCAGCCTCTGTCGTTCACGTCGCAGTTCCACAGTAGGGGACAGGCAGATGCTACCTCTGTATCTATTCCAGTTCCCCCATTTATGGTCCCATTTCTTAGGGCAACCCCTATTTTTAAAAACATCTTTCTCAGCGATCATTGCCCTGTCCATGTCAGCTGCCCAGTCGTGCAGAGCCGGGACCGCCCCCACTCCCCATTTCTGGGCCATATTGCGTTTTGCAATGACCCACCCCAGTGAGGCCCACGTTTGCTCCGTCAGCGTTAAGTCAGTGGCCTCCCAAATATTTAGGAGACATAGCTGGGGGAAGCCTTCAGCGTCTTGCCACCTGCTCTCGCCATCTGTTTTGTGACTTTACTCCAGTAGGACTGCACTAATGGGCAATCCCAAAGGACATGGAAAAAAGTTCCCGGTTGTTGGCATTGCCGGAGGCAAAGGGGGTCATCCCTTCTACCTATCTTAACCAAGGTCCCCGCGTCTAAGTATATTCGATGAAGGATCTTCAATTGGACCAGGCGCAATCTCATTGGGATAGCTACTTCTCTGGGGGAGGCCAGAGCATCACGCCAGTTATCATCCTCTAAATCCCCCAGGTCCGCCTCCCAACTTTGTCTTAGTCGCAGTAAAGGGTCCGGACGATTATTTATTAGCTTTTTATATGTGAGGGATATGGCCTTTTTGGGCATGGGGTCAAGAATCAATCGATCCTCCAATGGAGAGGCCTCAGGCAGTGGGGCATCCCTAGGTAAGGCTGCTTTAATCGCGTGGCTGATCTGTAGATATCGGAACACCTCAGTCTGTGTTGGTTGGTATTTAGACTGTAGGTCTGCAAATGTTGCTAAGTGTCCCCCCACCCACATGTCGCCCACCATCGAGATACCGATCATATCCCACTTGTCAAAACCATGACAGTTGCTGAGCTGTCCCAGCAGGTCTGGTTCCCAGAGTGGTGTGGCCTTTGTAAGCTTGTTATGCCAGCCCCATTTCCTATTCACCCCGTGCCAGACCTCCACTGTATGAGCCGTGGGTCCCGTGAGATTGAGCTTGCGAGGATGCGTGTAAAGTGCCCTACTGTAGCCCCCTTACCCAGAAGCCACCGGTCCGTCCGGAAATTTGGATCATCATATTCCCCATGCACCCACCTGTTGACAGCCACCAACTGAGATGCCTGATAATAAAGCCTGATGTAGGGTAATGCGATACCCCCATCATACCATCCCATCGTCAACTTTTTCATAGCAATGCGCGGGGCCCGACCGTCCCACAGCAGCCCCCGCACTACGCTGTCAATACTGGCGAAGTAGGTGTCAGGGATAACAATGAGGGTGCTTAGCAATGCATAGGGAAAGCGTGGTAGTGCTAACATCTTGAAGAGGGCCGCACGTCCCAAGAGAGTGAGGGGGAGGGACTGCCAATATTTGACGTTGGATCGAAGACGTGCGAGGGGAGCAAGTAGGTTCAATTCATAGAACAAGGTCGGGTCTGGCGTTATATAGACGCCGAGATACTTGAAGCCCTCTGTTGCTACCGGTATGTCATACCCTCTAGGATTGTATGGCAGTGCACTCCACAACACGTAAAGTTGGGATTTAGTCCAGTTGATAGTATACCCCGAGTGGGCGCCGAAGATGTGAAATATATGGAGGACACGGCGGAGAGAGTGGGAAGGGGAGGCCATATACAGGAGGATGTCATCCGCATATAGGGAAATACGGTCTTCATGGTCCTCGGTTCACTTCAAAACCCTGATCCACGGGTCTCCCCTGACCCAAACTGCCAGTGGCTCTAGTACTAAGGCAAATAGTAAGGGAGACAGAGGACACCCCTGTCTAGTGCCCCTCCACAGCGCAAATTGTCTAGAGACATGGTTGTTGACCGTCACATGTGCTGTTGGGCGGGCATACAGCTATCGGATTCACCTAGTAAAATTCAGACCAAATCCCATCCTACCCAGCACTGCAAATAGATAATCCCACTCTATGGTGTCGAATGCCATAGATGCATCCAACGACAGTAATGCGGCATCTTCTCTGATGGTGTCACGCCTGCCCAGAACCCCATGCAACCATCGTAGGTTGAGGGCTGTATTCCTCCCCGGCATAAACCCAGTTTGATCAGGGTGCACTAGTTCAGTAATACATGGGATAAGCCTATTGGCCAACAATTTCGCCAATATTTTCGCCTCAACTGTGAGGAGCGAAATTGGTCGGTACGACCTACAATCGTCAGGCAGCTTGCCTTGTTTGTGGATGACCATGATGGATGCCGTCCTAACCTCAGCTGGTAGTTCCCCTTTATCAAGGCTCTCAGTATACATTTGTAGCAAGTGGGGGGAGAGCTTGGAATTCATTGGCTTCAAGAATTCGATCGGGATCCCGTTGGGGCCCATGGCTTTACCCGAGCGGACATCTTGAATAGCTTTCAGCCTCTGTGATCACGCCCTCTAGGGAATCACGGTCATGGGTGGACAGACATGCAACCTTAATGGTCGAAAGAAGGTCCCCAGCCGCAGATGGTTGGACCGTCGCAGAGGATGTATAAACCGACGAGAAATAAGAGGCAAACGTGTCAGCGATCTGCTGGGGATCAGTGATTACAGTATCATTAGCCCCGCTCACTGAGTGAACCCACCTGGACAGTTGTTCTTTTTTCTCCAACCAGGCCAGGAGTTTACCCGTCCGTTCACCATGCTCATATATCCTATGGCGGGTGGAGGCATACCGTGCCCTGGCCGCTTCCTTCAGAAGCTGCTGATAGTCGAGACGGACCATCGCAAGGGAGTGTTGCATCTCCGGGTCAGGGGTAAGTGCCAGGTCTTTTTCCCTAACTAGAATAGCCTCCTCAACTTCTGTGATGCGCTTAGTGAGTTCCCTCTTATGACCGACCATCAACGATAAGGCTCTACCTTTCATAACAGCGCTGAATGCTCCCCATAAGGTACAAGCTGAGGCAACGGACCCTACGTTTTCTTTTAAATAAAAGTCAGCTTCCTTAAGCAGCGCTTCCTTGATGTGGGGCACCTTAAGCGCCCAAGGATTTATAGTGAGGGTAGTGCGTTGTTTGGGTAAGTCGAGCGCAAGGGTCGTGAGGACGGGGGAGTGATCGGAGATTCCGTGCGCGAGGCACCTGGATTAAGTAAAGACTTGTATATCCTGAGCGTGAGCGAGCACATGGCCAATTCGTGATTGGCTATTGTGGGCTCAAGAGTAAAATGTGAACTGCACAGTAGTTGGGTTAAGCAGTCTCCAAATGTCAACGAGGCCCATAGAGGACAAGAATTCTGCCAATTGAGATGCCCCTGGGGGGTCCCTACGGGGCGGAAGGTGATCCCTGGCCCCATCTAAGGCGAGATTAAAGTCCCCCCCAGCACCAGCAGCCCCAGAGGTAAATCAAGCAAGAGCTTGCCAAGCTCACACAGCGTAGGACTCTGCAGCCCAGGGGGAATGTATACTGAGACTACGTTGAGAGGCTGTCCCTCCCAGGTACCAGAGAGTGCTACGTACCTGCCCTGTGCATCTGACCAGACCCTGTTTATCATATATGGACATCCTCTATGTATGAGCACCCCCGTGCCACGAGAACTCGATGTGAATCCTGAGTGAGCAGCCAGGCAATAACCACATCTGTTCAGTGCGCCGCAGGAGTTACCAATTAAATGTGTCTCCTGGATAAGGACAATGTCCGGCGCCTGCCGCTTCAAATATTGAAGCACAATTCCCTGCTTGATCTTATCCCCCAAGCCATTAACGTTCCAAGTGAGGAACTTAAGTGTTAAGTGTGGTCCCATATGCGAGTAGATAGGGGTACAGTGTAGAGCCGATACTCAAAGGATACAGCAATACCCACGGATCGAGAGTGGTAAATGTGTGGGGGTCTACAATATGGTGGACTACTTATTCGTAAAGGTGGGTAGTCTGGTGAGCGTGGCCCTACGGACCTCCCGTGATCCCATTGGTGATGCGCTACGAATGTGGCCGTGGACATTTGAAGCGATAAAGGGAAAAATTGCTGCAAAAAAGAACAGAACTCAACAATGGAAAGAAAAACAAACATTATTATCATGGCGGAATAAAAGCCAAGATAGTCTAAACAAACCCCCCCATCATCCCAACACCCAACACCCACCCCCCCCCCTGCCTCCCTGCACGACGGGCATAAAACCACCCGCCACCCCAAACTTGCAGAGTGCCTGTCGCCCACCCTAAACAGTATTGGGAACGTGATCCAACCCCACTCCCTGGGTCAGTAATTCGTGACAATACTTGCAACCCCTACATTTGACCCCAAGGTATACGGATCAGTCACAGTAAATGATATTTATCAAAAAAGCCAAACAACAGATAACGACTTCAGCACCCTTGAAAGCAAACAACAGCGTAGAGCCAGACATGAGGGAACTACATCTCGTTGAAGGCCAAATGGAAGGCGGATGACGCCAGAACTATCAGCGCCTATTGAGTTCTTACACAGGAAGTCAGATTAACCAGGAGCAGGCTGTGCCTTACCAAACCCTCGGTCCCTAATCGCCTGATCTCTGCATTTCAGAGGCGTCACCTGGTGGAGCCCCCAGTCGCTGACTCGGCCTACCATTGTTACCATGTTCTCCAACAGGTTTAAATGGGCGTTTACCAACAGTTCGCCAGCCGTCTAGCCAGTCCCATGCATCCTCGGGTCTGGTGAAGAACCATACTTTCCCATCGGTCTCAACTCGCAGCTTGGCGGGGAACAGCATGGCATATTTGACTTCTCGGTCCCGTAGTGCACGCTTCACATCCAGGAAGCTGCGACGCTGTTTCTGGGCCCGCAGAGTGAAGTCTGGAAAGAAAGTGACTTTGGTGTTATCAATCACCAACGGCGGGGCCGCTCTCGCCGTCTGTAGTATGGCATCTCGGTTGCGAAAGTTAAACACTCTTGCCAGAAGAGGTCGGGGAGGCGCACTGGGCTTAGGCCGACCCCCGGGTACTCGGTGTGCATGTTCTATGGAAAAGCATTTGGATAGACCTCTTGGCTGGAGCTGCTGAAGTATGAGTTCCTCGACAAAGAGATCCGCCGCCCGTCCCTCGGCCCGTTCCGGCACCCCTAAAATAAGTACATTGTTCCACCTCATGCGGCCTTCATAGTCGTCGAGCTGGAGTGCCAATGCCTCCTGGGTGGTTTGGAGATCAGTCACCTGTCTTTTGAGAAGGTCCGAGTCAGTCGCCAGTTCCTTGGTGGTGACCTTGATTATACTAATGCGTTCAGACATTTTCCTCATGTCAGCTCTGATCAGAGATACCTCAGTGGCGACGGTGTCAATGCGTGCTTCCAGTGAGGTGCGCACCGTCGTGATGGCAGTCAGAATATCTTGCAGCGTGGGGTCCGGTTGACCCCCTTTGGATTTGGGGTTAGATTGCAGCTCATCTTGGTCCTTCTGCCATGCAAATTTATCAAGCTTTGCTTGCACCGTGCCCCGTCCGGTGCGGCCACTCGCCAGAAACTGAAATTTTGCCTAGTAATGTTGCACCGCAACAATTGTTTTTCCACATTGTTGAAATTTTTCTAGGTGCCTTGTGTCTTGAAACTTTAAAAAGTTGTATCTCTGGTTCGCCTTAATATGTTTTGATGTTCTTGGTATTGTTTTGCTCATTAAAGTTTTCTCTATTCCTCCAAGTTGGTTTGTGAATTATATTGTGTTATTTTCTTTACTTTAAAATTGTTGTTACTGTTTGAACTTAGCACACAATTCTTTGGAGATTGCTTACTATTTGTGCAGCAACTATCAGGGGTTGAGCAGAATGTCTCTGAGAAATGTGTTTTGACCAAACAAGAGTGGGTTTATTGATATAGTGTTGTGTAGTTCCTATAAACCTATATAGGATCTGCACGTTCATACAACATAGATTGTGGGATTGGTGTCCAGACTGATTCCAGACACCCCCACAGGGTATATTCGTCTGTATACCAGCTAGCTCACAGTGCCACTGTAAACTCCTCTTACCAAGAAGAGAATAGTTCTTGACAACTATCGAACATGACAACTCTAGCCCATCAAGGATCGTGGAAACAGTACAATACTTTTCGCTCAGTCGCTTGTGCTCACTTTGTCTCAGAGAGATACACAGAATAAACGGTGCGGACATTTTAAATAAACATTTATTGAACCATCTTGATTCTAGTGTAAAACAGGTGTGCTGAAACTACCATAAGACAGAAACAGATATATATGAGTATAAGCACCAATAGAGTAAATGGATGGTAGATTCCTACCATAGTGCTAAAACAATGAATACAGGCAGGTATATAAATACATGACAGTAATAATGCGTACCCCTACGATGCAATGCTAACTAGATTTACCTGAGTGTACATAGCATGTATGTAGGTGTAGAGCCAAGAATCCCCCTAGGCTGAAGCCAACCTCATTAACTGAAGTGAAGAGACTGTGGGACCCCGTCTTGGTCTTGAAATGGACACCCCACGAGGGATGTCAGACCACTGCGAGGTGGAGTGTCTGCATGCAGGAACCTCAGCGTCTCACGTCAGTGTGTCAGCACGGAAGTCTCTCCTCCTCTCTCTGCCCCAGCAAAGATATAGTGTACATATACCTAAAAGGTACCCTCAGGGGTTCTATCTTGCTGTGTCATGTCGGCCGAGGATGACGGAAGGGATGACCCTTATACATGGTTATTATGCGGAAGATGGTAATCCTGTTGTAATTCTGAGAATCCTTATGCATAATTAATGAGGCTAGTTTTCGGGGTAAACCACACATTTATGCAGCGCTTAACTAGGTAAAAGGTCTATACCAAAACCCGTTATGTAGTACAATGGTACGGTAAATGTAGGTGAAGGGTCAGGTTACTACTCAAGCCCATCTTGGGGTATCCTAAGAAAGATAACACCCACTCCTCATCCGACCGGACGACATATTAAAAAGGAAATGTCCTTCTAATCAAGCATTAAACATTGTTAAAAAGACGTTTAAAAATTGTCTAAAAAGTTCAAAAAAGTTTCTAATAATAAACTTTAAAAATCCTTTAAAATATGTTCATATATATATAGTCTGAGCAACTGAGTATGTCTGAAAGCCATGGTGCTCAGCAAGAGTAAATAAGAGAGGGAACATTTTTTGTTTAAAATTCCAATTTGGGTTGCTTTGGAAAAAGGGCCGAATTCTTCACAGCACACGGAGAGCCAAATGTTTATGTGTCCTGTGTGGGAGTGATGGAGCCCTGATTTCACCTAGATTAGGCATTGCTCTGTTTTAAGTTTCAGACACAATCTGCATTTTAAAATGGCACGCAGAATTTTGGTGCAAGTGAAAACACATGACACATGAATGAGGCCTGGTCAAGATGCTTTCAGTCTAAAATGCTTTCATGTAAAAACATGCTCAATTAATTAAACAGCCATGTTTAAATGTGATTAATTTGGGTTTAACCACACTATAGAATGTACCTTTAATTTAAAAAAAATGTGTTTTGAACTTTTAATTGTGCTGAATTAACACGCATTTTACGGTGTAGAAAAGGCTGAAATACACAGCTCAGTGGCAGGCCCACTGCGGCCTTTAGCCTTGGAGATAACAGAGGAATGTTTGCTCTCTGTTTCCTCCCGTCTCCTTTCAATGAAAAGACTTTTATTCATCTGGTTCCGTCTCTTCATGAAGGCATGTTGCAAACTTTTATCAGTTACAGTTTTGTTTAAACAAAGCTTGCTTCATTTAATAAAATGGAGTGAAAAGTACAAAGCACACATTTTTCTTATAATATGCATTTTCTGTTTCCGCATAATTAATACTTTTGTTGCAAAAAATGTCAGGATGTTAGTCATTTAATACAAGACTCAAATGTGATACAAGAATTCGCCTGATTGATGACGTGACCAGTCAGCCCATGGGTGTCGATGTATCCTGAAAATCTGATTGGACAAGCTACGAAAACCATCACGTGTATTTTTGCTTGAAAGGGAGTTGCTAAGCTGGGAGGAGTGGCCCTTGCACATATTTTTTCAGAGAGGTGTAGGCTAGCATTGCACATTATATTTTTGACAGGACGCCAGGCAGATCACATGCTTCTGTGGTCTTGTGAAGGGAGGGCTCATTCAAGGAGCAGCTTCTCTGTGTCAGACACAGAGAGGCAGAAATGCAGGCAGAGCAAGGACAGAGAGAGCAACTGAGTGCAGGACAGGTTTTAGATTCTTAAGTTTCATGCTTTGTCTACCTAGCTTTGCAAAGATTTATTTGTCTTATGCATTTATTTCTCTTTATGGGAGATTTTTGCCCATTATTAATTAGCCTTGCAAAACTCACTCTTGAATTATATTTTTCCTGAAACTCTTTAAAGAGTTCTGACTGACATTTTATTGCCTCATTTTTCTTTATGAAGTGCTTTGTATGCAATCTATAATATGTTCTGTATTAATTCTATTTTTCCTATTTTTCAATTCTGTAACCTGAATGATATTCGACTAATGAATAAAAAGTCAGAGAAACTTAACTTTTGACTAGAAAATAAAACCCTTTAAAACTACTCACAACTCTCATTATTGCCTTAATTATTATTTGCAATTGATTTTTCATGTTTATGTAAAGTCTCCTGATGATGATACACGGTGGCCAAGGTCCATCCCCTTTAAGCGGTAAACTAGAGGTAATGAGGTTTTCCATTGAGAAATTACCGTGAAATTACCGCTGGATCAGTTTCTGGAAGCAGAGGTAAGGTTAACACCATCACTAAAAGGAGCATAGTTTAGTCTAATGCCTAAATAGCGCTACAAAATAATTGCCCAAGTTAGATAAATGTCCAGATTCTCAAAAAGTCCTGATTCCTGATTCCAATGCTCAAAACTTGAAGACTGGCAAAGCAGTACTGGAAGGTAATGCAAGAAGGCGATTGCTGGAGTGGTGTGAGTATAAATAGGGTTGTGAAATGTTGTTAATGTGCTAGAATGTATGTTTTTTGTAGTGTTGAAAAATTAGTAAGGGCTATGAATGTTGGTGAAATTTTGATAATTTTGACTTGATGGTTTTATTGATTTAATTGGTAATTTCATAGGACAGAATTTTTGATTATTGATTATATGTTCTTAACATGAAAAGTTAGTGTCCTGTTCTATGTTGTCTAGAAGCACAGGTACAGAGATACCTGGGAATCCCGGGAACGGAATTTAGAAGAGTGTGGTAAATGGAAATCACACTGCAGAAGTACTTTGTCTGTTGTAATAATACTGAAAAGTTACGGAGGGCTGTCAGTGTTATATTAGGGAACATTTCGTGTGTGAGTAGAGTGTTTGAAATAGCGAAGGGTCCACCTTGGGAAAAAACTCTGGCCTTATCCCCAGGGGAGTAACAGGACTCCTTTTCACGCCAAAAAGTCCTCCTGTGAAACTTTGGCCTTATCCCTAGAGGAGTATAAGGACCTCCCTGAGCTTGCTAGAGAAGTGAGATAAAGCTGGTCGTTATTATTACTTGCTGGGAAAGAAAATTCTCTTTGAAAAGTGAAGACTATCTCTTTATTTAGTGGAGCAGACAAGGTAGCATTGTCTTTTTATGTTGTTACTAACAGAATTTTGATTAAGAAAACTCAGAAAAATATTGGCGTAAGATTTTGTAAAGGGAGGGCTAGTAGAAGGAGTGATACTGACGTCACAAAAGGCTGCGCTGGCATTGGACAAGGCAGCAGGCGTGTAGTGAGCTCTGATTGTGAAGGGAGGGTCAGTAGTAGGAGTTAAACTGACCGAAATTGAAACTGACAGCATTGAAGAAAATAAATTGCATTGAACTATTGCATAAATGAAATTGTTTGAAGGTTTTAAGAAACTGCTGGGAGGTAAAGTGAAAAATTTGTTTTTAATTGGTGATGCTCCTGTGCATTTTATGTCTACCAATTTGGGACAAAATTCATGTATGTGGGTTCACCAATGGTGCAAGATTACTGAAAAAGAGGGTCCTTTGAGGTTTCCAAAAGATGGTACTTTTGAGTTGCAAATTATTGACAAATTAAGGGAAGTGTTATGTGAAATAAAGACACCATCTAGAGCTGCACAATTTGAAGCTTTAAGCATGTGGGAAAAGGCAACAAGAGACAAAGCAAGTGAAGATAAAAAGGTAAAGCACCAGACACAGGATAAGGGTATTAATGATGACAAAAAGCTTCAAATAAATAATGATTCAGGGGATGAAATAATGGATGCATTGTTAACTGAGTGTCCACCACTTTATGTGGTCCCCACTAAAAATACTGATAATAGTGTACCAGTAAGTACTACAGTGGCTACTGCTTCTGTTGAACAGAGAGAAACACAGATTGAGAGAACTGTGCAGACATTTCAGATTGACCCACTACCTGTTGATTCAGCACTGACAGTGATATCTCCAGGTGTTACTGCTTCAATTGTGACTGATTCAGTACAAACATTACAAACTGCAGATGCACAGGCAGTGCCTAGACAAATTGTGACTGTCTCAATTAATATGGTCCCTACTCAAAAAGTTCAAAGGGCTGCAGGAGTAATTATGTCAGGGTTTATTTCAGAATCTCAGAATTCACAGATTATTGAACAGAAACTACCCCAGACAGTCCAAGCATTGAAAGGTGGGGGGAAAATGGTCTTTACAACATCTGCAGCTCAGGATAAAATGAATATATTTGAAGATGGGATTTTTCAAACCTGCTTTGAGGAAGCAGCAGTGATTAAAAAGATAGAGAGCATTGGGGAACAAATTAACCCAGACCCTGAAAAAGAGAGGCAGCTTAATGTTTTAAATTCAACATTTGAACATGAAGAAATTAACAGTCCCTGCTGTTTCAATCAATCAATCATGTCACTTATAAAGCGCACTACATACCCGCGAGGGTCTCAAGGCGCTGGGGGAAGAGGGGGGTGGTGCTGCTACTGATCGAAGAGCCAGGTCTTGAGGAGTCTTCTGAAGGCCAGTAGGTCTTGGGTCTGTCGGAGGTTGGTGGGGAGGGTGTTCCAGGTCTTGGCGGCGAGGTGGGAGAAGGATCTGCCGCCGGAGGTCGTTTTCCGGATGCGGGGGACTGTGGCGAGGGCGAGGCTGGTCGAGCGGAGCTGGCGGGTGGGGGTGTAGAAGCTGAGTCGTCTGTTGAGGTAGGCTGGTCCGGAGTTGTGGAGTGCTTTGTGTGCGTGGGTGAGGAGCTTGAAGGTTATCCTCTTGTTGACAGGGAGCCAGTGCAGGTCTCTCAGGTGGGGTGTGATGTGGCTGCGTCGGGGGATGTCGAGGATAAGACGTGCAGAGGCGTTCTGGATGCGTTGCAGCCGTCTCAGGAGCTTAGCCGTCGTTCCTGCGTAGAGGGCGTTTCCGTAGTCCAGCCTGCTAGTGACGAGGGCCTGGGTGACTGTTTTTCTTGTTTCGGTGGGGATCCACTTGAAGATCCTGCGGAGCATTCGGAGGATGTTGAAGCAGGATGAGGAAACGGCGTTGACCTGCTTAGTCATGGAGAGGGTGGGGTCGAGGATGACCCCTAGGTTGCGTACGTGGTCGGTGGGTGGCGGGGCTATTCCCAGTGATGTTGGCCACCAGGAGTCGTCCCAGGCTGAAGGGTTGGAACCAAGGATGAGGACCTCCGTCTTGTCCGAGTTCAGCTTCAGGCGGCTGGTCCTCATCCATTCGGCGACGGCCTTCATTCCTTCGTGGAGGTGGGCTTTGGCGGTGTGAGGGTCTTTGGTGAGGGAGATGTTGAACAGCGTTGGGCTGAGGGAGGAGCCTTGGGGTACGCCGCAGATGATCTTGGTGGCCTTGGATCGGAAGGGGGCGAGGCGGACGCTTTGTGTTCTGCCGGAAAGGAAGGATGTGGTCCAGTCCAGGGCCTTCTCTTGGATCCCGGCGTCGTGAAGGCGTGTTCGAAGTGTGTGGTGGCAGACCGTGTCGAAGGCGGCTGATAGGTCCAGGAGGATGAGGGCTGCTGTTTCTCCGTTGTCTAGCAGGGTCCTGATGTCATCGGTGGCGGCGATGAGGGCGGTTTCGGTGCTGTGGTTGCTGCGGAAGCCGGACTGGGAAGGGTCCAGGATGTTGTTCTCCTCGAGGTAGCGGGTCAGTTGTTTGTTGACGATTTTCTCGGTGACCTTCGCGGGGAACGGGAGCAGAGAGATGGGTCGGAAGTTCTTGAGGTCCTTGGGGTCTGCCTAGGGTTTCTTGAGTAAGGCGGTGATCTCGGCGTGCTTCCAGCTTTCCGGGAAGGTTGCTGTCTCGAAGGAGATGTTGATTATTTTCCGGAGATGGGGCGCGATGGCTGTACTGGCTTTGTTGAAAATGTGGTGAGGGCACGGGTCTAGCGGTGAACCGGAGTGGATGGTGTTCATGATCTCGCTGGTGTCCTCGTCGTTGATGTTGGTCCAGGAGAGCAGGCGGTTAGTGATTGTGGGGGCAGTGGTCTCGGTGGTTGCCGGGGCGGTCGTGGTGTTGAAGCTGTCGTGGATGTTGGCGATTTTGCGGTGGAAGGAGGTGGCCAGTGAGTCGCACAGGTCTTGCGACGGCTGGATGTCGTTGGTGTTGGAGCTGGGGTTGGAGAGTTCCTTCACGATGTTGAAGAGCTCTTTGCTGTTGTGTGCGTTGTTGTCTAGGCGGTCTTTGAGTGAGGCCCTTTGGCGGATCTGATGAGGTGATGGTGATTGCGGGTGGCGCTCTTGTGGGCGGCGTAGCTGTCCGCTGTCCGTTCGTGGAGCCAGATCTTCTCCAGTTTTCGGCATGTTCGTTTGGAGGCCTGGAGGTCTTCGGTGAACCAGGTGGCTTTCTTGCTGGTGTGGCTGTTGGGCGGATTCTTGAGCGGGGCGAGGGTGTTGGCGCAGTCATCGATCCACTGTCTGAGGTTGCGGGCGGCGGTGTCGGGGTCGGAGGGTTCGGCGGGTGGGCTCAGGGCGAGGGTTGTGGTTAGCTGGTCTTCCGTGACTCTGCTCCAGCAGCGGCGAGGCATTTGTTCGGTGCGGTGGTGCGTGGTGGGCTTCCTGTAGGTGAAGTGGATGCAGTGGTGGTCAGTCCAGTGGGGTTCGGAGGTGTGGTTGAAGGAGACGTGTGGGCTTGCGGAAAAGATGGAGTCTAGCGTGTGGCCGGCGGCGTGGGTGGGTGTAGTCACGAGCTGTCTGAGTCCGAGGGTGGCGAGGTTGTCGATCAGGGTGGTGGAGTTGGTGTCCTTGTTGTTCTCGAGGTGGAAGTTCAGGTCCCCGAGGAGGATGTAGTCCGTGGAGGCGATGGCGTGTGTGCTGACGAAGTCAGCGATGGAATCGCTGAACTGTGGTCAGGGTCCGGGGGGTCTGTAGATGAGGGTTCCTCTGAGGGTGGTGTTGGGATCGGTGTGGATCTGGAAGTGCATGTGTTCGGCGGTGCTGAGGGTGTCATCGGTGTTGGTTGAGACTCTGAGGGTGTTCCTGTGGACGATGGCGATGCCTCCTCCGACTCCGTTGGTGCGGTCCCTGCGGGTGATCTTGTATCCGTCCGGGATGGCAATGGCGATGTCGGGGGCTGAAGCGGGATTCAGCCAGGTCTCCGTCAGGAATGCGACGTCTGGGGAGGTTGAGTCGAGAAGGTCCCAGAGTTCGATGGCGTGTTTGCGGGCGGAGCGGGTGTTGAGGAGGATGCATCTGAGGTAGTTGGGTTCTTTCCTGGGCGGTGGTTTGGCGGGGCGGGTGCTGGCGAAGCTGCAGTTCCGGCAGGTGAAGGGCCCTTGGGTGCGCTTCGGGGTGGCCTGGTAGCAGGCGTGATCTTTTCCGGGGTTGAGTGCGTGGAGGGTGCTGGCGTCGTATCGGCGTCTGTTGATGTGGCGGGCGCGGGGATGCCCGGACCAGGGGGTCTGGCGCTGGGCGTGGCCACGGCGCGGACGGGCGCAGACGGGCTTGCCTTAGGCGCGCCTTCGGCGCGCCAGCGGCCGCCATAAATGGGGAGGTGGGAGGGAGGAGCAGGGAATGGGGCAGCGAATGGGCAGTGAGGGGCGGGGCCGCAGGCGCAGCGGCGGGAAACAGGCACAGAAAGGAAAAACGATCACAATCAGGGGCAGCAAGGGGGCACAGAAAGGAAAAAACGATCACAATCAGGGGCAGCAAGGGGGCACAGAAAGGAAAAACGATCACAATCAGGGGCAGCAAGGGGGCACAGAAAGGAAAAAACGATCACAATCAGGGGCAGCAAGGGGGCACAGAAAGGAAAAACGATCACAATCAGGGGCAGCAAGGGGGCACAGAAAGGAAAAACGAGCACAATCAGGGGCAGCAAGGGGGCACAGAAAGGAAAAAACGATCACAATCAGGGGCAGCAAGGGGGCACAGAAAGGAAAAAACGATCACAATCAGGGGCAGCAAGGGGGCACAGAAAGGAAAAACGAGCACAATCAGGGGCAGCAAGGGGGCACAGGAAGGAAAAACGAGCACAATCAGGGGCAGCAAGGGGGCACAGAAAGGAAAAACGAGCACAATCAGGGGCAGCAGCAGGGCACACAGACGGAGCTGTGTGGTGGGGGAGCGACCTACCAGTCAAGGTCAGGGGTCGCTTAAGTCATGAAAATGTGAACCAGTGTCAGGAAAAGGAATTAATTTCCCTGAGTAAGGAAACAACTCCATGTGTAGTAACTACACATTATAGACTGACTATTTTGGCTCAAAAATATGAAATTGATGTTTCAGGAAGTTTTCCATTTCAGAAAAGTTTCAGGATACATATGGATGATGAAGCAAATGAGAAAATGTGTTCTTCAGGAATGCAATTGTACATTGCAGAAATAATGAAATATATTTTCAAATGCAATGGGTTTGAGAAATTAGGAGACAAATGGGCAAGAAAACATGAGAAGAAAAAGAAACCACCAGACCTAGCAAGGAAACTGGATAAGAAAAAGAAACCACCAGACCTTGTTGAGGAAAATAATAAACAGGATGAGGGAGAAGCTTTTGCTTACTCATTGAGAGAAAAGGTGGGAGAAGTGCATGTTCATGTGCCACGGAACAAAAGTGAACTTGCAGCATTTCTGAACACATTCCCAGAATTGAGAGACAAACATATGCTGTGGTACCCACAAATTGATGGATTTGTTGAAATTTTAAAGGAGTTATGTATTAATTTGAAAATGATTTTTGACACTGCCATGCAGACTGAATTCTGGTTTGAATCTTAAGTTGCTGTGCAAAGGCCAGGTGAGGAGACAATGAAAAAGGTTTACATGAATGCACCATCATTTTCTGTTGTTATGGAGAAAAATGTAGCAGTGATTACTTTCCTGAAGGGCAGAGTGCCAGCAAAGGATGTTAATTGGGTACAGATTAAAAGAACACAGGATGGAAGTAAAGGTATTTTGGTTTGTGCAAATTACCGCTGGATCAGGAGCCACAACATCACTGTTGCTTGCCTGCGCAGACGACGGTCCCTGTAACACCTCACAGATCAGGTCAATCGAGCAAAGGTGATCTTGTTCAGTTCCCACAGCCGATTATGAGGGGGCAGTTGAAACATCCAAAGCCTGTGTGCATGCAGTAGAGCTGGTATCCAGTCCAACAGGAGCTGTAGCAATCCGTGGTGGCTCTAAGAATGCCGACATCAACATGGGAATACGCTGGGGACACTGCTTTACGTGGGCCATTAGCGGGTCCAGTAATACATCTACGTCCGGTGTCGCAACCGATGGAAGTGTTAGACAGAGATCCAACATGCATTCTTGTCCGCAGAACAAACAGTGGAGAACAGGCAAAACTCAGTCAATCCAGACTGGTCAGAATGATAGGAACCAAGACTTGCAGAGCTCTCGAAGTCGAGGTGTGCCAAGATGGAGTACCATGTCATCACGGTAACGTCGCCCCAAGTGTGTTTTTTCCACTTCCCTGGTGACTGGGACGTCCATTGCGTAGCAGAAAAATTAAAATCAGGGTACCCACTACAAGTAGCAGGATTAGTGGAAGTCCTCCAAAAATGCTTCCGAATACGGATTGTATGAAAGCTGGAATCACTCCGCAGACTGTCTGAAAGGTGCTTAACAGTCCAGAACCTATGGTCATAAATAGGTGAAATATACCCTTCGTATCAGACATGTTAAAGATACGCTGTACCATTTCTCCGAAATGGAAAGGGCAGTTAGTTCGTACTAGTGCCTGTGTCTCAGCAGAGGACCTTGCAACCTGGAGATCAAAAGTCTCTCAGGCTGAGGTTAAGGGCACAGCTTTCTGTAAAAGCATGGCTTTCATTCGGCTCAGAGTATCAAACCGTATAAAGGAAACATTCAACGAAGGCCACAACCACGCCTCCCTGACTGTGTGGGTCAGTGGAAACAATACTTGCATACAACAAGTAACCCTGGAACTTACAGTGACAAGATAGGCGATGCCTGAAAGCATCCCACAACGACCTTGATCATTCAGCATTAAGTAACTCCCATTCGATAGCAGCCTGAACACTGGATTAATCACGGCAGCTGGGGAACCTTTCAAATGACAGGGTAAGTTAGCTACTGAACCATTACAGGCCCCTTGAAGCATAATGTCCTTGCAAATGAGAGATCCACTCAAAGAATTCTCGCAGTATGTACTGGTGAGAAACACTTCAGTGTCCCCATTCCTGCATCTAAATCTACATGGTAATTCCCAAGATTCATGGATGAATTCCCAACCCATTGCTTCATACCTGCCTACCTGGTGGTGTTCTAGGCAATATTGAAACTGGAAAGTTGTTACTGGCAATGTTATATGGCCATGAATTAACCATTTTGTGAACGGTGACTCTGCCACGGTGAAAGGTAATTGGTCTAATTTTCAATGTGCAGCATTGTATATTTCGCATCCCTTTGTGCCATTTTTATCTGCTTTTCTGTCAAATTATATGCAGAGAACAGAGACGTACTGTTGATATATAGCCAGGGCATGTAACCATAGAGCAATGATTGTAGCGTCCAGCTTAATAACATAATAGAATGTAACTGTGATTGTCCGTGTTGTAAGATAGACAGATCTTGTTCCATTATATCTATAGGAGAAGATACAATGTTACCCAGTGAATAAATTCTGGATGTTAGTGTGGTCATGCCACTGTCAATCATAGCCAAAGCCTTTTCTAAGTTAATTCTGTCAATTTCACGTAATTTCTCCGCAGCTTCCTGTTGAGAGATTTTCCAAATTTCATTATAAACAGCGTATAAGAAGCATTCCTGATGTGGCTTTTGGGGACCTAGCAAGAAATCCCTAAGATCCATGTCATTTGAGAGTAGGGACAAGTGTTGTTTCACCTGTGACAGTGTTGAGGTTCTTAGCCAATCTAGGCATAACTTCCCAACAATGTATGATGTCAAGACCCCCGGATGTTCTCGTTGTACATAGTGTAAGTTAGGCCTATGGATACTAAACCCTTCGGCGGTACCCCTAAATCTAGACTGACACCTATTTGTGTCGATGGCCCAAACTAACCATCCCTTCCAATTGGGGTCTGTTGAGTTGTATGAAACACCATGCTTTATGTCATCTAGTGTACCCTCACCATTTTCTTTATAGTTTGGACATCCCTCCAAGTGTGAAAGTGAGGGAATACGAGGTGTGTTCAAGTCCTTATACGTGGCTAACCCAAGACAGGAAGTCTGTTGCACAGTGTCATTCAGAAAAATCATTTGCTGTGGTATGAGGCATTCTCTAAATAGTGGCTCAGTTCCCTGAACCTGCCATTCTTTAGTCCCCCAGACTGATCTAATGTCTATAGTGTCTTTCCATAAGCCGAAACCCTGTTCAGACAGTTGGGCAATAAAGGATGCAGAGTATATCTGTTTTGTGTTAGTGAGCATACTTTTCTTTGCAGATGTAGGTGCAAGCTTATAATAATATGAGCGTGGATCTGATGTATTGAATCCAGGAAATGAAGCAAAGTTTTGTGCAAACGTTTGTGAACTACCTTTTGGTGGTGTTGGGCAGTGTTCCCATTGGTGGTATGAGAAAACAGTACGTGGTGAACTCGTTTAATGCAAAAAGTGATGACCATAGTGTTGACAACAGTACATTCTGTTAAAATCAGAAGAGTCATCAAACATTTCATTTGTTGAATATGCTACGGACAGTTCTAACTCAGACAACATATTATTAACAGTTTCAAAATCCCAATCGTCAGAGTATGTATTTGAGGTAATTATATCATTTAAAGACATTTTGAATACGTGTGGTATTTTCAACAGTTCAGTGGGAGCAAATACATCATATGAAACTCTGTCCCAAACTATTCCATCAGAAAATGGAACTGCTGTAATGTTCACATAGGACAGGTCTCTTTATTCACGATGAGATGACGTATGAGGTTACAGTACCAAGTTCACTTTTGATACTGCAGAGCGTTCTGGGAGATAGTGTCCATTCACGATCAAGGAAAAGACAGTCACTAAACCTATCCAGAATAGTAGGAACAGTATTCCAGTTATTATCCAGAGCTGTAGCCATGGTGAGACTAGGTATGTCTTTTTCAGGAAAATGTAGAAATCATGAAGTTGTTTTTTACGGGAAACTGGAGCTGGCGGTGACTCAGGTTCACTTGGATCCAGAAAAAACATGTCGAAATTGATGAAGTAGCCAGATGCATTTCGATCTATCTTTGGTAGCTCAGCAGGTTTCGCTGAACTGGCAGTTGACTCCTTTCGAGGCATATTAATGTAGATGTCGGTGGTAGGCCGAATTGATATCTGTGTTTCATTTGAATTTTGATTTTCAACTTCGATAGGAACAAGTTCCATTTCATTGTTGGAAACTTCATTACTTCGAATTATAAAATCATCAAATGCTATAAGTCTTTCTGTCTGAACTTCCTGTATGGTAGCGAGAGGAGAGCGGCGGCTACCCAGGAGCCCACGTGGCCTGCTATTCAGGATCGGCCACATAGTGTTGTTTGATCAGATCAATTGAGGCGAATCTCTTTTCTTTCTTGCCGGCAAGAGGCAGAAGAAGTACTGTTCTTGTTCCTTCGACAGCCAAGACAGGTGCAGGCTTTCTGTATGATGTCCCAAATTCTTTTTTGTCCACAATCGTTTCTCTGACCAGAGCCCCGACTTTTGGGATCCAGGCCGGTCTTGCTGTGACTGATTTTACTTCCCCAGTGGCAGTGCGTTTTACTTGGATGTTGCTTTGTAGTGCCCGGAATTCATTGAGTTCCTGTAAAACAGCCAAACGTTTAATGATGTCAAATGGTTTTTCATCCACCACTGTGCTGCCACAATTGAGGTCAGGTACCCACATTCTTGTCCCAAATAGGACTTCGTAAGGGGTGACACCTCCTAGGGAACTTCTTGGCATATTATTTAGTGCCATCTGGACCCCATATTGGTAATTGACCCAACAACCACCCGAACCTAATACCCTGTTGTTAAAGATTTCTTAAGTCCAGGTTTTTCCTCTCCACAACCGAATTTCCTTCGGGATGGTACGGAGAGGAGTACCGCAATGCAACACCCAAACTTCCCATTGCTTTCTTGTAAGCCCTATAGCTAAACGCAGGGCGACGGTCTGAATGTAATGTGCCAACTGCGTATGTCCCTATGAAGACTCGTAAATCTTTTAAAACAGTTTGAGCGTCATCCGAGCACTAAGGCAAAACCCACAGTAATCTAGAGCATGAATCCATTGCCACCAAGATGTACTTATAAGCCCCATCAGATTGTAAGGGGCTGCAGTGGTCCAAATACACACAGGTGAGAGGTCTGTCTGATATTAGTAATGGTGTTTGCGCTGGACGTGCTACGATGGAACCCTTCATCTGTTGACACTTAAGTACAAATGATTTAGTTTGTTTAGTTAGACCTGGCCACCAACAGCGTTGTTTCAGTAATGAAAGAGTCACAGTAATTCCTGCATGTGCTAAACCCAGACCCTTGTGTGCAGCTATAATTAAACTTAATCTGCAATCCATGTTTGGTATAACTCTATCCCCCATTCCTGGAATTTGAGCACACAGAATATTTTTTGCATCTAACTTGTTGGAGTACTTGAGTGGACGCCATCACGTTGATGACTCAGCGTGTGTATCACGTGAGCTCTCGGCAAGTCTTTTTTTAACTTTGCCACTTGTTCCCAAAGCATTTTGTGCTCTATTGTGCAACCTTTTGAGTCTTTAAACCCATTCTGAACCCAGTAGTGAAGATATTCATTGTAAGACTGGACACAGTAAAACGAATTGCACACTATAAGTGTAGGAAATTCCCGATCTGTTTGTATTAGTGCCAGTAATAGGGCTTTTAATTCTGCCAGCTGTGCCGTGCAATCTCCTAGAGACTGTGTCTTCGTGCTGCTAGGATGAAACTTGCCGTCCCGCATACGTCCTTTTACAATCGCACAAGCTGCGCTGTATTGCTGTTTGCTACCTATGGCAGGCTGAGCAGAACCGTCAGTGTAAATAATGTATTTAAACTGATCTAGAGGCATAATTTCATTTGGGAGAGGATAGTCTTGCTCGTATTGCAGGAATGCTTGTGTTTTTAGTGTACAATCAAATTTCTATTCAACATCTGTTGCAGTGATAGAATTAGCCCATTGTATCCATCGCGGATGTAGTGCTTTTGCGCTCGGAACGCTAGCTTTTGTAACAACCTCTAAGGCCGATACTGGGGTTACAACAATTATTCGTTTTCCCTGAGCTTTTTCTCTCACTACAGCAGTCTGTACTGCCGACAGAATTTTTTCTGTGGAAGCAAAGTGCATTTCAGCATTTATGTACAAGTGTGATTGGTATGCTATGGGTACTGTTTTGCCTTCATTAAAGGTTAGGTAAGTGTACCCCGCTTGACCCTCGATTACACGGATCACCAGTTTTGTGGTATTTACACGTGTGTAGGTGTTTGGAAGCTATCATGTCAGCTTGTAAGGAACAAAGTATATCTGTGTGTTCCTGTGTCCAATGTCTAATTGAAAAAGCATGTCTGATTAAATCGTAGAAAGGTTTTACTTTTTCTGCGTAATCCAAAATGTTTGTTCTGCCAAAATTTAGGAATCCTAAAATGGATTGTAAATTTTTCAGAGTCTTTGGAGGTTGGAGCAGCGCACACTTTTCAAAAAAGTTAGCTGCTAGGCTTTTCCCTTCACTTGATAAATCGTATCCCAAAAATAGGACATTGGGACGGGCTATTTTCGATTTTTTAAAGTTTAACTTGTAGCCCTCAGAGGAGAACCCCAAAATTATGTTGCTCACCCTGGTCAAATGATCCATTAAATCATCATCCATAAGATAAATGTCATCTACACAGGACAATGCCTCTTCATCAAAATTTTGAAGTAACTCTGTTACCCTAGCTGAGAACAACCTGGGGCTGTTCTTATACCCTTGGGGAAGTTGACAGAATTGATGCTGAGAGCCGAAGGCTGAGAATGCTGTCAAATATCTGCTCTCAGGTGCTATATTTTGGCAGAAAAATCCATTTGAGATGTCTCGTGTTTTGTATTTTTTCCGCACAATGCTATTCATTAATGCGGCACTGTGCGCATTCTGCACTGCAAATGTCTTTGTGCAAGTGTTCAGATGTCTGCAGTCTAAAACTAGATGGTATGAATCATCGGGTTTCATTAAAGGAACAAAGGATTTTTCATTGAAGAGGTGCACATTTCTATTACACCTTGGTATTCAAGTTGATCTAAGATCTCCCTGACCTGTTTCTTTGCTTCTTGTTTAATAGGGTACGGTCTCTGTGGAGTTGGAGTAGCTTTTACTGGGATTACATGGTGAGGTGACTCAGTGTCCCACCCTACATGGTTGGGATATAATGCTGGAGCAAGGGCTACCGCCCACTCCTGCGCGTATGAATGTTTTAGTGATACTGGAGCGAGGTCGGAAAAAGCCAGTAAAATTACTGTTTCTCCCTTTGGGTAAACCATAACAATCTCAGGTGGACAATATTTTTTCAGCCAAAAGGATGTCATAGCCATAAGTCAGGTTCTCTCAAAAGAGACCTTTAGTTTTTCTGGGTTTGTCCCCCTCCATTTGGAGTGTTATTTCATACAACGGGTGTGGGACATTTACCTTTGTATCAGGTGTTTCCACTGTGATATGTTCATTCAACACCGCTGTCACCAGAAATTCCATCAGGTTCTGGCGAACTATTGTTACTTCTGCTGCACTGTCTAGCATCGTCAGAGCCAATTCCCAGTTCAGAAGTTGGGTCTTCAGAACTCTGGGCATGTCTAACTGTAAGACCTGTTACCACCTTCTTTTTAAATTGAGGTTTTGATTTTGGTTTATATTCTTTTTTGATATTATAGTCTGAAGTACGCTCTGTGTCTCTGGACTTTGTCCTTTCTTCTTGTCTGTGTTCTGATTGTCCTTCCCTCTCAGAGTTTTTCAATGAACCCTGAAAGGATCGAGAGGAACGTGTATCAGTGTCCTGATTCCTGTCATGATTTTTAAAGTTATCACGATTCCTAAGGTTGTACCTACTTTCGGAGGGCTCCTGTTGAGGAGACCCACCCCTTGATTGTGATCAATTCTCTCTATTCTTTTGTTTTTTATTGTCCCATTTCTTCTTAGATTAAATACCTGCTTGCTTGGTGTTTTCCTTTTCAAGACCACCCATGAGATGAGGTTTTGTTGTTCTAGCTCACAAATTATCTCTACTTAATTCTGCATATGTATCTTCAATAGTTTTAGGTAACTCACGCTCTTGTTGTAAAGGAGTGAAGTTCCTCAGGCGTTGCCGTATTGCCACTGCTGCTGCCTCCCCTTTTATGTTTACTAATATAATAGTTGATTGTTGGACAAATTTTCCTAACAATTTCATCCCTAAGTTCAGAGAAGGTTCTGCTCCATACTCATTCTGTATTTGTCTTAATATGTCTGGTATTATCGTTACTGAAGGGATACCATGAGTTCTGGTATATATGGCAGCAGAAACTGTACCCCAAGAGGTACAATCCTCTATCCGGGGAGCTATCCCCATTGGCAAGCAGATTTTGAGCATTCTCTGTTTTTCTTGAGGGCTTTTGTGTGGAAACTCTGCCTCTAACTGTGTGATTTTCTGAGCTATCCAGAATGGCATTTTCTCACGCTTAGTGGGCATTTTACCCATAACTGCTTTTAGCGTTTGTGGAGTTATTTTAGTTGCCGACCCCTGAATTTGTCCTGCTGGTGTAGCCCTTCTTGTCTGAAGTGTGAGTGTTCTCATAACGAACTGTGTCAGGTTTCTGTAAAGTTTTATTATTTCTTTGTGGAGTGGACGTAAGTCTGCTACCAGCATTGTGTCAATGTCTGGAAGTTGTGTGTAAGCAGCTAGGACCTGCCAAGTTGCTCCATCTCTGCTGAGCGGACCAAGTCTTACTTTATCTTTTGTGTGTGGGAGGGCGCCTTTAAACCAGTTTATGTGCTCCTGGTAGGTGAGCGGAACTTCAATGTCCTCGTATGGACAATAATCCTCTGGTGTTTCATCTTCAGTGTAAGAATGAAATGTATTTCTGAGTGCAACTGCTGATGGGAATTTGACAAATGAATAAAATACCTCTGTCCTGTATGACTCGTAAGCCTCAATCATGAATGTTACTGTCCCACCCCTTGCTGTGACTCCATAGTCTGCTAATTTTAATGTAAGGGCAGTTCTGAAATTTTCCGAAATGTTTATTTTGCCTTCTCGTTCTCCTTCTTCCACTACATTCGCACGTTGTGCTGGCGCAGGGTTGCCTTCGTCAGGCATTGTTGAAAATGTTTCAAGGAAACTGAGATAAGGTTTTTGTTGTAATCTCCTTTTCTCCCTTACCCCAGTGGTTCAACACTGCCCACCCCTCCACGTTCCCCAAGTACACTCTCCCTCAGGAGTCTGTCTTAGAATGTTGATGTTGTTCTCAGTAACGTGATTCGGAGAGTGGAGGGCAAATAAAGAGGTTCTTTAGTCTTACCTCATCTTCTCGTCTTTACTTTGAACACTGGCGACGATCTACTGCATAGGGGGCAGTCCCTGCCATTTCCCCTTTGTGTGCTCTCTCCATTTGCAGCGGAGGACCTTCGCAGAAGGAAGTTGGGACGGTCGTGATTCTGACAGCTCCTTGGAATTAGATTCAACCGCCCTACCACCACCCAACCACATGGGGTTAAACTTTGTGCAGGGTTCTCTTCCTCCGAGAGCAACAAACTGTGACACCCCTGAGATGAGATTGGGTGAGGTATGGTAGGCCCATAAACAGTCACGTAATGATGATTCAACCTCATGACCATTTACCATGGCTAGCTGTATGTGTTCTTTGATTAGTCTATTGGCCCTTTCTACTAGGCCGTTTGCCTTGGGGCAATATAGTGCAGTTCTTTCATGTTCGATGTTAAGATTTAACAGAAACCCCTTCATCTGTTGGGATGTAAACTGCACCCCATTGTCGGTGACCACGGTAGACCGAATTCCCTCCTTTGAGAATACGTCCTTGAGGAAATCTAGGACAGTATTAGTGTTAGTGCCATGGACAAATTTGTGCGTGACCCAGTGCGATGTATAATCAACCAACACAATCATGAACTTTTTGTGCATCCCTAAATTGTCCATTGGTCCGATTATGTCCATGGCGAGTTTGCTCCAGGGTTTAAGAGGTACCTCAACAGGGGACAACGGAGCTTTGCCTGTAGACTTCGACTTGTCACTTTTGGCACAACTGTGACAGTCCTTCACCATTTCTTCTACCAGAGAGTCCATCCTGGGGAACCAGAAGTTTACTCTAACTCTGTTTTTTGTCATGCTGCGCCCCATGTGTCCTTTATGTGCTAATTCCACAATTCTCCTTCTCAACCCTTCCGGAGGTACAATTTTATTCTTGCAGAAAACTTTGCCTCCTATGGTGCTCAATTCAAACCTCACCTCCCAAAAGTCTCTGATCTCCTCGTCCACCTCACTGCATTTGCTGGGCCACCCTTCCACAATCATCTCCTTTAACTTGCACAAACTCTTATCCTCTTCCATGCCTTTACCCCATTCTTCTTCTGTTAATGCAGGATCAGTTATTGCCAGAATGGGACTGTCTAACACCTCTTCATGTGGTTCATTAAGTAATGGTGATCTGGACAAAAAGTCTGCAATTTTGTTTTCACCCCCCCCCCGGAACATACTCAACCTTGAAGCAGAAATTTTCCAGACTCAATATCCATTTACAAATGCGGGGTGTACCGTGTTCCATGCCTTTAACTGTGAACATGAATGTAAGTGGCTGCTTGTTCTACCCCCCGTTGGGGCTAAAGATCGGGAGGCAGAGGTGGAGTGCAGACCAGGAGTGAAGGGAGTGTAGGACCACACTCCCCAGTGTCCTTTGCGGATTCCAGCGCCGTCCTGCTGCCGCCAGCGTTGCCTGTGCGCCAGGAGGCACCTTCAAAAATCTTCCAGGGGCTCCCGCAGTGCGGGACACCCTGCGGCTGCTTGTTCTACCCCCCATTGGGGCTAAAGATCGGGAGGCAGAGGCGGAGTGCAGACCAGGAGCGAGGGGAGTGTAGGACCACACTCCCTAGTGTCCTTTGCGGATTCCAGCGCCGTCGCGCTGCTGCCAGCGTTGCCTTGCGCCAGGAGGCGCCTTCAAAATCTTCCAGGGGCTCCCGCAGTGCGTGCCGCGCCCGGGCAAAGCCCGGGCCAAGGGCGGGCCCGTCTGCGCCCTTCAGTGACCGGAGGAGGCCGGGCTGGGCCAGACCCCTTGGCTGTTTTGATTCCGGATCCCGCTAACTGTACTTTGGTCATCGGACGGAAACTAGACACCAAATTAAGGTACTTTTTAGTCATCCCATTAGCCCTGACTAACCCAGTATTTTATCGAGATACAACACGGGGACATTAGGGTTCTAGATTCAGTGTTCGCAAATGCGTAAAAGGAAAACAACCACTTCGCAAGGGGGGACCTCAGGGGTCTGTATGGCTGGGAAAATTGATTCCTTTTTGACTAAAGCTGCACATGCAATCACACAGGAGATAGCCCTGACTGAGAGAAGGTTATCATTAGAGGTCGGAAAATTTTCTCAGAACCACATTGACAGAGAGGAGGGGGAACAAGGAAAATCAACAGCTGCTGTGGGTCTTTTACAAGGCTCATCGAGCGCAATTGCCTCCGTATCCTCACGTCAAACATCCCACCCTGACGATTCGGACATGCTATCAAATACTTTAGCTGACAAAATAATAGAGGGGAATGAAGTGGCCTCAGACTTACCTCCGCCCAAGAGAAAACGAACTGCTTGTAATAAGTCTTCGAGGAAATCCCCACGGATACAAACACGGACACAATCATCTCTACAATCTGGTCTGAATTTAGAACAGTCACTGGACATTTTATTTGCAAAACTGGAGTCAATGACAAAGGCTCTCTTAGCTCCAATAATGCTAAAAGTGGAAAAAGTTGAGAAACTAGTTTATGACCACATTGTTAATTGTAATAAATGTGCTATGTTAAAACTAACGGAGGAAAAGGCGGTAAGCCTATCCCAGAATTTGAATCTAACTCAATCTGGCCCATCTGGCCTATGTTCAAATGTAAATGTTCCAGGGACCCAGGGAATACTTGGTGGTTCTAGTCTCTCAAGTATAACCGAGGTAAAAGGATCTGCAGTTCAGAGCTCAGGGGCTGCCCAGGTGAGCAGACCTCTGAGCTCTGAGAGGGCTCTTCCACCTTTACGTACCCAATCTAGTCATGTTACACCTAAAGTCATGAACCAAAGTATTCTTGATTTACCCCCTGCATCTGCCCCTTTAGTAGCAGTCTTACTGGAGGTCCCTCCTCTTTCTCAGGAAACTAGGGAACCTACCCAGGACCTAATACGCAAAGTGTTTCGTTGGTGTAATAAAAATGTTATAAATGGCCTGAGTATATCATCTGACATTATTATGGCCAGAAGAGTGGGGTGGATAAGCCACCAAACAAAAAAGATTGGTGCAGGAGACTGCATAGTTGTCAACTTTAGGGACTCAGTGAACACGAAGAGGCTAATAGGCTGCGTATACCAGAGTAGTTCAAACTCCTCAATTAGAGTAGTCTCGCTACAACATTTTTACCCTCCTAGCCAGGGCAGACGCCCTATGCAAGGGCAATGGCAGATCCCCCGAAATCCAGGTAGGCCTGTAAATAAAACTAATATAGTCAATAACTTACCAATGAGTAATCGGTTCCAACCCCTAGCTAGCCTCCAGAACCTGGATGAAAATGATAGACTAAAGCTAGAGGATAAAACATACCAGGGTACACTTCCAGTTAACACGCCTCAAAATGCACATACATTACCAATCTTGAATCATGTCGAAATAACTACTACATCCCCAGGAACTTCCCCCATTTTAATTCCCACTATGGCCACTCGCGAAAGGATCCTCTCATGGAACATTGCGAGAATAAGATCTAAAAAAGGAAACTTGCTCTGGGTAAACTTTCTTTCCATGCATCATATTATTGCTCTCCAGGAAACTTGGGAAACAATTGACTGTTTTTATTTAGATGGTTTTATCTCATTTAATAAAAATGCTGTTCCATCGAATATGGGTAGAGCTAGAGGGGGTTTACTCCTAATGTTTTCTCCGAAGCTCTTTTGTAGAACACGTTTGGTTGACTGCAAATCTCAAAATGTTTTGGCTGTAGAATTGTCTTTTAAGAACCGTGCCACCATGTTAGTAATACATTTTTATAATTCCTTTTCCAGAGGGCACGAGTTGGAACATCTACATGATTTAAAGGAGTTTTTGGAATGTTATGAGGAGACCAAACAATCATATTATGAAGTTGTAATCCTAGGGGATTTTAATATCCATCAATGCTATTTAAACTGTTCTACAAACCAGGACCAGGGGGAGTCCCCCTCCTCATTTAGCCATTTTGAGCATACACCCTCAGGTACTTTGCTTGAGGGCATTCTTGCAAGTCAAAATCTATGTTGCCTTCAGCAAATAGACAGTTTGGCGCCAGTACCCACTTATGTGGTGAATGGAAGGACAAGCACCATTGACTATATTTTACTGTCGGCTCCACTAGTTTTGTTTACCAAGGATCCAATTGTTACCTGGTCAGGTTTTAGCGACCACAATCCCCTCACTGTTACCATATCACTCTCTGTTATAGAAACTGGAGAACCTACCATTTGCTTGATAAATAAAGATATTAGCACCAAAGATCAGGCCCGTAGGCTAAAGTGGGAAAAAATAGTACCAGATAACATTTTGGATAATTTGTACACAGTCTGTGCCCCGGAAATTGAGTCCTGTTTGGACCCAGATACACAGGGCAGTTCTATCCTAATAGACTTTGGGAAATTAACAAAACAAATACAATCTGACCTCACGGTTATGGGAGGGGTCAAACGGCCGAAGGCTGAAAGGTGGTTTGACAGAGCATGCTCAATGACCCATAAGGAGCTTGTACAGGCCCTAAAATCCACCCCCAGAGACAAAGCAGAAATTAGGGACAAAAGAAAGGCCTATAAGCTAGCAGTCCAGAATAGGAAAAAGGAGCTAAAAGAACAGGCATGGGATGCACTACAACAGGCCAGTACACTGAAAGATAGTTCCCAATTTTGGTTGGTAGTTAATGGTCCTTTCCTCTCCGAAACTCCAAATTCCAACACTGATTGTTTAATTCCAGCAGATAAATGGGTGTCACATTTTGGAAATATTTTCAGTGATGCAAACTTGGGTGATGCAAATGGGCATAGAAAAGGTAGACAAACTAGTATGCCACTGCATTTCAGTGTAGAGGAGGTCCATGAAGCAATTACATCCACATCTGGGGGAAAGGCCCCGGGCCCCGACGGGGTCCCGGCCGATCTATACAAAGCTGATCCAAATGTGTGGGCTAGTATTTTGGCAAATGTTTTTAATGCTGCGTGCTTACAGGGATATCAAGTATCCTGGGGGAAGGCAGTTATTATTCCCATTTTTAAAAAGGGTGCGAGGGATGACCCCACATGTTATAGGCCGATCTCACTCTTAGATTCTGCAGCCAAAATAATGGGTAAAGTCGTATTAAATCGCCTAACGACATGGCTGGACCACCGAAATGTTATTTCTAATTTGCAATATGGTTTTAGGTCAGGTAAAGGGACCTTGGACCAATGTTTAAATCTTCATTTAGCGATAGGGAAGTATACCGTTGCCAAAAAGGGTATAATACATTTGGCGTTTATGGACCTGACACAAGCATTTGACTGTGTCAACAGATCAAAATTGTGGTCAATCCTAAGTGATATGGGTCTTGAACCAGAGCTTGTGAATTTCTTATATACTATTCATGAGAATAACACAGCTGCCGTCAGATACAACAGTAATGGAGATCTGACAACACCCTGGGATGTTAAGAGAGGGGTACGTCAAGGCTGTATCTTGGCCCCCCTCTTATTCACACTATATATAAATAAGTTGGGGGATTTTTTAACAACCAGTTGTAAAGACATCCCTAGGTTTGGTGATAAGATGATCCCCGCACTTTTATACGCGGATGACACAGTTATATTAGCTAGAACCGCAGTGGGCCTTCAATTACTTTTAGATGCTTTTATAGTTTTTATGGACTCCCTAGATCTTTCAACAAATTTTAAGAAATCTCACACTATGTCCATTGGACCTGGAAAGTCCCAAAAAAGACTAAATTCTACTGTAAAGGGGTTGAGTTAACAAGGGTTCCAACTTTCCCCTATTGGGGGTACTTTTTGATGAGCATGCGTCATGGTGCCCACACATTTTGCAAAAAGAATACTCTCATTAGAGCGACGGGGCAACACTAAATTTTGCTAAGAGATTAGGATCTAAACCCATTCCGGGCCTGATGAAGATATATAAGGAAAAGTGTATCCCCATGGTAACTTATGGCAGTGACATCTGGGGAGTTAAGGATGGAAAAGACATCCAGCATGATGAAGACAAGTTTTTACGTAAGATTTTGGCAGTCCCGCACTCCACCCCTGCATATATATTACATGAAGAAATAGGGGTGGGTTATATATCAGACCAGATAGCAGTAGCCCCTTTAATGCGCTGGCTGAGAATTTGGGCAAGCCCTATCATAAATCTAAACCAAATAATAATTACTGATTGTCTAGCGTTAGACAGGGCTGATTATATCCCCTGGTTAAAGTACCTAAGGGAACTGACAAAATGGTTAGGTTGCCCTGATTTATTTCTAAGCCCCAAACCCCTGGACAAATTCAAAATTAGAAATATTAGACAACAGTTTATGAACAAGCGCCAGGGTCTAAGGGAAGAAAAGGAGCTGTCAAAACCAACGGTGAGAGGTTATGCGACTTTATCTATGCATAACCAAGTTCAACCTTACCTATTAATCGTCGGCAACCCCTTTCATCGTTTTGTTTTAACGAGATTCCACTTGCTAATGGCTCCCTGGCTTTTGTCGGTTCCCCAAGGCTTTTCAAAACCTGGCACTTTAAAACCTTGTCCTTGTGACAATTTCTCTGAACAGGATACCCTTCATTTTATTTTATTTTGCGACTTTTACGTTTCATTGCGTAAGAAATTTATACTACTACTACTACTCAGAGACTGCCATTTTTTCCCAAGTAAGGCCTGCCTTACTGTACCTTCAAATGTTATCTTCCTCCATGGTCTGTTTTGGGGTTGCAAGTTTTTTAACAGGAGCCATTAGGTGCAGGAAAAAGTTGGTTTTTTAACTGTCATTATGTTTTGTCTTTTTACATGTTTTTATTTCTAGGCCCACTATGTGTCATAAACTGGGACTATAATACTTGATTGAGTTTACTCCTTTGCACCTTGCACTTTATACAACGCTTTTGCATTGTATGTACTCTAGATCTCGGGCACCTGGTTTGATATCACGAATGCCATCAACGAGGACTTTCTGTATCTGATCGAGTTGCTCTTTCGCACATTGCACTTTATAAAATGTTTTTGTACTGTATTATACATTAGGTCTCGGTCTACTGTTTTGATATCAGGAATGACACAAATGGGGATTTTTTTGGTATTTGATCGAGCTTGCTCTTTTAGTATTTTGTACTTTATATAACGTTTTGTACTGTATTATACCCTATGCCCCGGTCTTCTGGTGGATATTAGGAATGTTAAAAACAGGGACTATTGTATTTGATTGAATTTGCTCATTTGCACCTTGTATCTTATATAACGATTCCGTATTGTATGTATTTTTAGGTCTCGGTCTCAGGGTTGATATCAGGAATGCTTTTTTTAACTTTGGCTTTTTTTAAAATTGTGTAAATGAAATGTGTCGCTGTATGATATGATCACTTTTATGGCATTAAGTTGTCGAATAAAGCATTCTTGACTGTCTTGAATGTAAGTGGCTTGCGGTCAGTGCGGATAGTAAAATTTAAGCCCCAAAGGAAGAACTTAAAGTGTTTCACTGCCCAGTAACACACCAGGGCCTCCTTTTCAACTACAGAATAGTTACTCTCAGCTTTGGTAAGGCAGCGGAATGCAAAGGCAATTATTCTTTCCTCCTTGCCTTCTTTCTGTGACAAAGTTGCTCCCAGGCCCTTGTAGGAGGCGTCAGTAGTGAGAATGGTTTTTCTCCTGGGGTCAAAAGTGCCCAATGCTGGAGAATTGACAATGTCCTCTTTTAAAGCATCCACAGTGTACTTGTGTTCCTCCTGCCATTCATACTCCTTGTTGTTTTTTTTTTTAAAGATCCCGCAAATGTTCACACTTCTCTGAGAAATGTTTAATGTATTTGGCCATATACTCTAGTAACACCAGAAATGATTTTAACTCGTCCTTGCTCTTGGGATATGGGGCATCTCTCACTGCACTCAACAAGTTGTTTTTTGGCCTGAACCCATTTTCTGAAATGGAGTGTCCCAGGTAGTCCACAGACGTCACTCTGATCTGACACTTGGATTTGTGTACAGTCAACCCAGCATCTATCAACCTTTTGAAGACATCCCTGAGGGTTTGGTCATGGGCTTCAGCGGTCCGTCCATTCACCAGGATGTCATCCTGGAAACACATGGTGTTACCCACATCTCTTAGGATTTGGTGCATTATCTTTCGGAAGACCGCTGCAGCCGATGCCAGACCAAACGGCATTCTTTTGAACATGTATGCTCCATGCGGGGTGATAAATGCTGTGAGGGGTCTAGAGTCGGGGCGGAGATCTACTAGGTGGTAGGCCATGGAGAGGTCTATGACGCTAAGGTACTTAGCTGGGCCCATGGTACTGAGCATTTTGTTTATGTTGGGAAGTGGGTGCCTTTCGACCCAGATGCTTTCATTTAGACTGTGCAAGTCCACGCATAAACAAATGCCTTCACCACTGACCTTAGATGCAGTCACGATGGGGGCCAACCATTCAGACGTGTCAATGGGTTGGATGATGCCCATATTGCACAATCTGTTCAATTACTTCTCTAAGGGTTCCTTCATCAAATGAGGTATAGGGTGTAGCTTATGCACCGTGGGTCTAGCATTGGTTTTCAGCTTTATCTTATGTTGCAAATCCTGCAGAAATCCTAGTTTTTCAGAAAACAATTTGGGGAACTCCTCACATATACTGACTCCGGATTGGGTATCATCCAACAAGAGCACCTGTTCTTCGTTATTGGGATCAAGGATTATCCCCAACTCTTTCTGATGTTGCCATCCCAATAGATTCGACCCAGTTTCCACAATGTAAACCTTTCCCACAGTATTCCTTCCCTTAAACTCAATATGCATCTCTTTCATGCCCATTAGTGGTATGAGTTTATTGGTGTATCCTGTGGGTGAAATGTCCGGCTTTTCTAACAACACACTCCCCTCTAAATTCATGTTCACAAAATCTGCATGGCTCAACAAGGTAAACGGCGAACAGGAATCAGCATACATAGTGAAAACTTTCTTATTGAGCATCACATTTAGGATAAATGAGGTTAATACTTCCCATCATATCTTTTACCTGGAAGACATATTTCCTTTCACTGGGAGTGCCACAATTAACCTCTTTTACAAAACCACCTTCCTTTCCCCCACCCTCTCTGTTTTTGGGGTCACTTTCTCTACACACTCTTGCAAAATGTCCCCTCCCGTTGCATTTCTTACATGTCACACTTTTGGCTGGGCATTGAACATTGTTTGCTAGATGATTGCTGCTGCCACATCTAAAACATCATAGTTTCCTCTCATTAGTTTGAGTTTTGTTTTGTATGCTTTCCTTGCCCTTGACTTTACAAATCTCGGTCTCTCCAATATTCTCCAGTATGTTGGCTACCGGCTCCGTAGAGGATTTCATCTCTTTGATACACTTAGCAGTGTGCTCCACTGATTGGGCCATGGCAACTGCCTCCCTGAGGGTGGGATTTTTGGCTAGCAACTTTTCCTGTATGCGCACGTTGTTCATGCAACGTACCAGCTGGTCCCTTATAAGGGAATCAGTGAGGTTCCCAAAGTCACACAATTGGCTTAGGCCCCTTAAAGCTGCAATGTAATTGGTTCCCGACTCATGTTTCCCTTGTGTTCTGCAGAAAAACCTATGGCGTCCAACACCACATTTCTTTGGTCTCCAAAATGATTTTCTAATTTGAGCATGTTGCTAGCAAAAATGTCCAATGCTCCCACTTCCACTTCTCCTTCATTCTCAGGTTCAGGCAGTGTCTCATAAACTTTCCGTCCATATACCCCCAAATTATGTAGTAATATGTGTTGTTTACGCAAAGGAGAGAACCGTTCACCCCCAATGGCAATCAGATAAGATTCGAACAGCTTGGCCCAGTCCTTCCAATTTATCTCTGGCTCTCTGTTCTCATTAAGAAATGATGGGGTTGACTCATGCTCGCTGCGGCCATCATCATGCACAGAAGAGAAGGGTGTTTAGCACAGAGAAATACTTGCTAATGATGACAGAACAAAGACAGCATTGGGTACTGCCACAGCTCCTTCACTCAGAAGGGTGGCCTAAGGCTCTACGCTGACCCCCCGTAGCACAAAAGGAACTGTCACACATGGGACAAATTACAGACTTAAGGAGAGGATATCAGGCTGGCACACTACTATGCCCTGAATGTGCAAGTGCGCGAGAAGCTGGAATGCGTCTATAATTTTTTTCCCATGCATTTACAGAATACGGAGGGGCTCCTGAGTGCATGGTGCTTCGCGCATGCAGATGAAGAGAGTCTCAAATGTGGGTTAAAAGAGAGGCTCCTTAGTAAACGGAACGCCTCTGCGCATGCATGAGCAGAAAGTCTCACAATCCGTGAGGGATTCCAGAAAATACAGCATCACCCACAGTGCCTGGAACGAACGGGTATACTCAGAGGCAGGTGCGGCAACCTCACACCCTCGGGCAGTACAACTTCGAGGGAGACAGCCGACACCCCTTGCGCAGGCTCCTCACCAGAGACAGCTATTCCGGTGGCTGATCTAGACAGGATTCCTGCGCTGAGGAGAAGACGCGCTCCCTCGCCGCAGGTCACCAACCAGCCTGGCGGTGATCGGCTCCGCCTCACACATGCGTGATTCTGAGGAGACGACGGCACCCAGTGCGCACGCCCTGCGCAATAGTGGCTCCACCTCACGCCACCGCAGAGGGTTTTGACACCGTGACAGGAACTCTGCTGAAGAGGCATGACAGCGCTCGTGGGGGACACCCAATAACCTTCGTGACCCAGGAGGCTGTCTCTGTGTCAGTCACAGGACGCCAGCACTCAGGAACAGCTGATGAGTTGCAGACGGGGGTACTCCCTGCCAGGACCAAGACCGCCGTCCCCGCCTCGAAACAGCTGATGTTGGGGGCTCTCACACATGGCAATCCTTGGCAATGAGGAGGAAACTTCCTCACCAGATGAACTTAGTGGAGGTATGAGCACTTTCCTCCCACTACGGCTGCACACAGGTCCTTCAACCGAGTTAGGGTAGCTGCCAGAATCACGACCGTCCCAACTTCCTTCTGCGAAGGTCCTCCGCTACAAATGGAGAGAGCACACAAAGGGGAGATGGCAAGGACTGCCCCCTATGCAGTAGGTCATCGCCAGTGTTCAAAGTAAAGACGAGAAGACGAGGTAAGACTAAAGAACCTCTTTATTTGCCATCCACTCTCCGAATCACGTTACTGAGAACAACATCAACATTCTAAGATAGACTCCCGAGGGAGAGTCCACGTGGGAAACGTGGAAGGGTGGGAAGGGTGGAACCACTGGGGTAAGGGAGAATAGGAGATTACAACACACCTCCCCAATATAGGAACTATTTGTCCATCAAGCTTGAATAAACCTACAGCCAATACATAGGATATGCCTACTCAGCTGCGGCGGATTTTTCCCTTCCCACTCCAGACGTCTCTGGGCAAATGCGAGTACGGGTCTCTGAGAAAAGCACGACTGAACTACTCAGATTTGACTGTTAAATAAGAACCAAACCAATGCTGGGCTCCATGTCATGTAGTTCCTATAAACCTATTTAGGATCTGCGCATTTAGACAACATAGACTGTGGGGTTGGTGTCCAGACTGATTCTAGACACCCCCACCGAGTATGTTTGCCTGTATACCAGCTAACTCACAGTGCCACTGTAAACTCCTCTTACCAAGGAGAGAATAGTTCTTGGCAACTATCGAACATGACAGCTCTGTCCCATCAGGGATCATGAAAACTTTTCGCTCAGTCACTCGTGCTCACTTCGTCTCAGAGAGATAAACAGTGGGGACGTTTTATATAAACATTTATTGAACCAGCGTCTTTCTAGTGTAAAATAGGTGCTGAAACAACCATAAGACAGCCACAGATATAAATGATTATAAGCACCAATAGAGTAAATGGATGGTAGATTCCTACCATAGTGCTAAAACAATGAATATAGGCAGGTCTATAAATACATGACAGTAATAATGCATACACCTATGATGTATTCCTAACTAGATGTGCCTAAGTGTACATAGCATGTATGTAGGTGTAGAGCCAAGAATCCTCCTAGGCTGAAGCCAACCCCATTGCCTGAAGTAAGAGACTATGGGACCCAGTCTTGGTCTCGAGATGGACACCCTGCGAGGGATGTCAGACCACTGCGAGCTGGAGTGTCTGCATGCAGGAACCTCAGCATCTCGCATCAGTGTGTTAGCATGGAAGTCTTTTCTCCTCTCAAAGGTAACCTCAAGGGTTCCACCTTGCTGTGTCATGTTGGCCGGAAGGGATGACCCTTATACATAGTTATTATAGAGAAGATGGTAATCCTGCTGTGATTCAGAGAATCCTCATGCATATTTAATGAGGCTAGTTTTCGAGAAAAACCACACAACATTTATGCAGCGCTTAACAAAGGTAAAAGGTCAATACCAAAATCCGTTATGTAGTACAATGGTACAGTAAATGTAGGTGAACGGTCAGGTGACAATTCAAGCCTATATTGGGGTACCCTACGAAACATAACAATAGTATGGGTGACCCCTCCCAAATAATTACCCAAATTCGGACACCAAGAGAGCAAGAGTTGGTATAGCTTGCTTGAATGCCACCACTTTTTCATACTCAGAATGCCCTGCAAAAGCCAAAGTTTCCAGCACCCAGCATTCACACACTTCTGATAAAACCAGTACCCCACATATATGGCTCAGCTGATCATACTAGAGACGAAATGTCTAAAACTACTACTGTGTGATGTCAATGTAGTGTTAATGTCCACAATTTGTTATTTCCAGAGAGTTCAGGTCAGGGTACTAAAAACATGGTGGCATTCAAACAACTGCATAACTCGGGATTCTTTTTGGTCTACAGTTTTCAGCAATTACTGTGGTTTGTAGGGTTCCCTGTGTGCCTATTAAACCTCGTCCCAAATACTGCAGTCATCCTCCATTGAAGCTGCCCCATTATAAACATTCCAAGTATTTAGTGGGTGGATTCCTGCTCAAACCCATTGAATAACCACACTTGTCAGGGAGCATCATACTCAAGTGACCCACAGTAAATGAGATATGGGCAGCCCTGGGTAATGATATGTTCATTTCTGAAGAAGAGAGTACGGAATCACCATATTTTACAGAAAAACTGTTGACAATCTGACAAACATCATTTTCAAAATGTTGGTGAGCCAGTCAGTGTAAAGGATGTATGGCATACAGCACCCAGTGATTGATAACTTAGAATGTATAGATGTTGACATTATATGGTTGTGGTATGTTTTCGTACATCCAAGGGGTTATGGCTGTGGGCCAAAGACAGGCACCCCAAAGCAGCATGACAATTTTAGTTGCTTTCCAAACTTCCTGAGTGACCTCCACCTAGTTTATCACCTGTGGACATCCTAAGCCCTTTCAGAACCTATACATGCATGATAGCACACTCTCTGGAACCCAAGAGTAACACAGATGTGGGGGTCAACCAATGGTAATCATGTTCTTGCGCAAGGGAGACTAGATAGAACAACCATGTTTTGGAAAGAAATATTAAACCTCTAGCATATTTAGCACTTTTTCCTGGCCAGCCAATCAGGGTGAGGCTGGTTTGAAACCCAGCAAAGGAAACCACACCTTATGCAGATGTTGAAAATATATGGTTGTGATAAGTTTCCATAGGATTCAGGAATGATACATGTGACCAAAAAGAAAATTGTTTTAAACCAGAATTTTGCTTTGTTGCTTTCCAAATTTCCTGAAAACACTGCACCAAATCTGTAACTCTTGGGCACCCAAAATCCATCAAAAACACATACAGGTCTGGTACCTGCATGAATCTCACAAAAAGTATGTCTCAAGAGACTGAGAGTGAAGAGAGACTGTCCACAAACTTTCTGCAGTCTAGGTGTCGGACAGAGTGTTCCAACTATTATGCAGGGAAGAACCCTGTTCAGGACCAGAACCCTCACTTACCCGGAGTTGACACACTTCATCATTGGGTTCCCTCCTTACACTAAGGCCGCAAAGTCATTGATGTGGGCTACAACGCTCCAGAATTGAAGAGGAGCTGCAGTGGTTTTTTTTAAAGGCAACTCATGAGTCATGTGAGGAGGTAAAGAGGGGTCGTGAGGGACAGAGTGCAAATAAGTATGGGTTGCAAAATAAAACTGTCTACAGAAGGCCAAATGACCTTTATTCCATGGTCTCCTGGGATAGGGTTAAAAGAAGAGGGGACTAGGGGTTATCAGCAAATATACCCCTACAGTAGGTCAACATGTTTCTGCCCTAAGGTGACCCCACTCTGGGTTCAGGGGCATTATTCAGGACCAAGTAAATGGTCACTCGGCACAGGAAGAAACAAAGGTTTGAGAAAAAGATATGTATAAATATACTGGCCACCAATATTCAGTAGCCTGTCAGATATGGCAACGGCCCGTGGGTCCACCGTCTACCTGAAATAAACAACAAAAAATGTTTTTGCATATCTAAGTGGTTCTGTCCTGCTGGGTATACAGAAAGAAGTCCATATCAAAACAATTAAGGCATGCAAAGTTGTTGCTTGCTTAATCAATCTCTGTCGCCCTCTTACCTATTTGGTGACGTACAGGTCCCACTCTCCAGCCATATTGATGACACCACTTGCCGCACAGCTAAGGGTGAAAGAATCAAAAAGGAGAAAGCAGCACCACCCATCATTATTCTGTACCGCTCATCGTTAGCCACAAACCTATGCAAACAGAAGGCTGTCCTAAAATTACAGTTGTTGTAGTATAATGGCAAACCCATAAGTCTATCAGTTATTGAAATTCGGGACTGGGTGGACAGACCGGGTGTATACTGAAATTGAGACTGCTAACACCACTATATTAAATACAGTATTGAACAATATATTGACTTCACATACCTGGACAACTGCGTTTTTTGCATATCATTTCAGGGAGCTATACAGCCAGCTGATTAAAGACTGATACAGCGGATAACTCCCACATCTGTCTCAAAATTGGAAGGAAATGGGTAGTCTAATGGAGGGGAGGGGCGCTAAAAGGCTCTCAAGGAGGAGTTGTTGGTAGTATAACGAGAGACATGTCACGGGTCAGGTAGGGTGCTAGGGAATCGTTGCATCAAACGGAGATAGTGGCTCATGTGCGAGCACGGGTCTAGGGTGTCCAGCGCAGAAAAAGTAAACATACAGGCTTCCCTCTATGAAGTCTGTGTCTGGGGAGATAAGGGTGTCCCAGCGAGAGTGCGAAACATACACCGGGATCGGATATAAAAAAAGAGGGTAACACGCACCTTGCGGCGCTCCGGTCAGAGCATCAAAAGTGCTCAGCCTCATGGGTATTGTAGTCCCACGATCCGAGGGCTATGTAAATGAGGGCTGATGAGCCCGCATTCGTGCAGTGTGCAGGCACATCAGATGTCGTGTCCTGTTTAGAGAGAAGGGGCTATCTCAAAAAAATAGAAAAACAAGGAATCTTATATAAAGAGTGAGATGCGACTGATTCAAGTAAATAGAGAGGAATTAAATCACTGTTACCGGTAGGGAATGTGCACACAACAGTAAAGAGAGGTCGTATTGCTCGGCTGTGACAGGGTGTTACATCTCCCTCTCCTCCTCTCCCTCTCCTTTTCCCCTCGTGCTCTTTTCCCTGCTTGGAATATGGAACCATATACCTGCATTGTACAATTCTGGTTCCATGTTCCAGAGCCCCAACTTTTCAGTTACTGCTGTATTTCGCATTTGTAACATGTACTGTGCCTCTGCTTGAATAAACTTCAAGATTTACTCACCATCCGGTGTTCCTCGTCTTTACAATGGGCGACGATCTACAGAAGACTTCGCTGGCTACTTATTTCCCGAGGCACAGGTACTGCGACGCCTTCCGGACCCGTCTTCGTGTTCCTGCCGTTTCCTGTCTTCCTGTACCACTCCGCTCCATCTGCATAACTTTCAAGGGTACTGTTGTCCAAACCGTGTGTTTGTCAACCTTCCAACGCCTTTTTGGCACAATTTTAACCTCTTTTTCATATTTTGCGGAGCAACGGTCATTACTCGAACCATCTATCATCCTCTACGCTGCCTGGTTACCCATTGTGACGTGTTTTCCTTTGCACGTGTCACACTTGCCTACGGTTGCCTAGCTGCTGTGCCTTCTTCAACCCTGCGCCACTCCACTTTCCGCTCCTCACGTTGTGCACGCCGTGCGTCGTCACGCCGGTGGCCATTTTGAAGCAGGATTCCTCGATCCATTTCAAGAGGATCAGTGGGATTTTACCAGCTTCCAACATTTTCACAGTCAGTGTGCGCACATCGGAAAGTCTGACTTCTGCAACCGCCCATTGGTAACCAGTTCCTCGACGATGAGCACACCATGTTAGGAGCTCTCTCGTGTTCTCCTTATACACTGTGATGAGCACACCTTCCTTGCATACACAGGTAGGAAAGCCTGTCCTTCTTCGGTGACAGGCACATCTTGACTTTACAGTTAATTTCACATGCTTTGCAACCTACCGGCTCAGTGACAGGCACACTTGACACGACCCTACGTCTTCACTACCTGCTTGTCTGCGGTGACAGGCACACCTTCAGTAATGCACATTGTTGTATAACGGTGACAAGCTCACCCCGAAAAAAATTTTTGTCTACTTTTCTTCTTTATTTCAATTTCATTGGTCGTTACACAATGCCTATATTCATATTGTATTTCTATTAATAAGGTCTTATTGTCAAGGTTTTGAACAGTGTTAGTGTGTTTTATACTCCATTGTTTATTACCTCCATATTATTACAATACAGTTTGATCCACCCTCTAAGTTTCTACAAAACAAGGGAGAACCGCCCATTCCATGGACAAGATGGAAAGAAGAATTTATCACCTACTTAAAAGCTATTGATGGTGAACGCATGTCTGCCGAGAGGAAGAAGAACATTTTCCTCCACTGTTTAGGATCTGAAGGACAGGTAGTCTATAGAACTCTCCCTCCTGTTAGATCTGGTGGTGATCACAATGTATACGATGAAGCCATTTTGCGTATTGAGAACAGGTTTAAACCAACCACTAGTGTTGCTCTAAACAGATTTAACATTTATACCAGAGCCCAGGAAGAGGGAGAGAGCTTTGACGAATTTCTAACTGCTCTCCGTGCCCTATCCTTGCACTGCAACTTTGGTTTAATAACTGACGAAATGATCAGAGACCAAATCATTGTCCATGTGAGAAGCAAAAAAATACAGGAGCAACTTTGGATAATGGGTGACCCCAATTTAGAGGCTGCCATCAGTACGGCCAAAGCATTGGAGCAATCTGAGAAGCGGATGAGGTCTCTTAACAAAGAGACTAAAAATCTCACTTCCAGTGAAGTTAACAGTGTCAATCCTACCACTTCAAAAGACTTGCCCAACTACCAGAATAACCCAACCCAAAAAATTTCTAATGTTATAGGTGTGGCAATCCGGATCACTTAGCATCCTTTCCACGTTGTCCTGCTATAGGTAAGGAATGCAGTAAGTACGGACGTTCAGGCCACTTTTCCAAGATGTGTAAGGATACCAGGAAGAATGTCCCTGACACAAGGACAAGTTTTCCATCCTCTTCCCAATTTTCCAAAGGGAAAATTTCTTGTGTGTCTTGCGATATTTCATGTTGTGACCATGCCCAGGGCGGTTTAGAGTCTGGTATTGTGGTTTCCATTCAAGATTCATTTGATATCTCTGATGTCGACAGGATTTGCCCCCCTAAATGTTGTGTACATGTTCTTGGAAGGGAACTGGAGTTAATGGCAGACTCTGGGTCACTTTGGACCATTATCACTAAAGATTATTGCTTAGAATCCTTTGGAGATCTGTTTGACCAAAGCTCATTGTGCAAACCTGATATTGTGGCACAGAATTTTGACGGTTCCAGCATTGATTTCATAGGTTTCAAGGAAGTGCTTATTGAATTTAAAGAGAACACTGCTATGATCAAACTTTATGTAGCGTTTAAAGGTGTTAATGTTTTAGGGTGGCGGGACCAAGCCAAGCTGGGTATTGTGTTAAACCCCAGGGACAGGGAGCCCGTGTCTGTCCTAGCGTTAACCTCTGCTGGTCTTGATTTTACAAAATTATTCCCTGATGTGTTCTCTGAAAAAATTGGCAAATTTATTGGTTTCAGCCACAGGATCAAAGTCAGAGAGGGATCTATACCTATTAAGCAGAAGCTAAGGGGGGTACCCATCAGCATTAGAGCTGAATTGAAGAAGATGTTGGATGACATGGTCGTGGGTGGCATCTTTGAGGAAATTGAGTCATCCGAATGGGTTTCTCCAATCGTTTTAGCCCAAAAACCTGACAAAAGTATTAGGTTGTGTGTTGATCTGAGAGCATTGAATGCCAATTTAGTGGCTGATTGCCACCCTCTTCCCAATATAAATGAAATGGTGTGCATGTTGGATGGTGCTTGCATTTTTTCCACACTCGACCTTCGGTCTGCGTACCACCAAATTGAACTTACTGGGGATTCCAAACATTACACCGCCTTTATCACACCCCATGGGCTATTTCAGTTCAAAAGGATGCCTTTTGGCCTGGCGTCAGCTGCATCCGTATTTCAGAGGGCCATGTATCATATTTTTAAGGATGTCAGCAATTTTGTGAAATGTTTCCAGGACGATATCCTCATCTTTTCTAAATATGAGGAGGATCATTCCCAACATGTAAAAGAAGTTTGCCAGAGGTTGAGAAAGTGTGGTTTGACACTTAAGGCTGGGAAATGTAAATTTTTCTGCAAATCAGTGGAATATCTTGGTCATACACTCTCAGGAGATGGTGTAGTGCCCAAAAAGTCTTTAGTAGATGCCATCATTAATGCACCCTCTCCCGACAATAGAGAGAAACTTCTCTCTTTTGCGGGCTTGTGCGAATATTACAGCAAATTCATACAAAACTTTGCTACTAAAATGGAACCCCCTCAGAGAGTTGACCAGGAAGTCCACTGAGTTTATCTGGTCTGAGAGACAAGAGACAGCCTTCAAACAAATCAAAAACGAGATTGTCAATGCTCCCACCCTTAAGTCCTTTTGCCTTAATAAAAGATGCATCATTACTGTTGATGCTAGCCTTTACGGTTTAGGAGGAGTACTTAGCCAGTGCTCCGGAAAAGAAGAGCGGTGTGTAGCTTTTGCTTCTAGGACCCTTTCTGTTACTGAGAGAAGGTATGCTGTCATCGAGAGAGAATTGTTAGCGTGCATTTGGGCCATTGAACATTTCCACAACTATGTGTGGGGAAACAGATTTACACTTAGGACTGATCATAAGCCCCTTGTTGGCATCTTATCTCCTGGGGGGGGTTGGAACTCTACAGCTCGTATTGCCCGTCTCACATCCAGGTTACAGGAATATGATTTTGAGGTTGTTTATGTCCCCGGCAAGAGCAACATTACTGCCGATTTCCTATCCAGGTTACCCTGTTCCAATGTTGGTGTTTCCCTTGATGAACAAGAAGTGGACATAGTTGCCACTATCAAGGATTTCGTCTCTCATGAATTTTTGTGCTTGCCAGAATCTGAGTGGGTGACAGAGATGAATAATGATGTGGTGTGTCAGCTGGTTATTGAGTGTTTGAAGAAGGGCTGGCCCAAAGAAAAGTCTGCCACCGCTGACATTGCTCCTTTTTGTCATGTCTTTAATGAGATTGAAGAAGATGGTGGATTGCCTTTCAAAGGAGGAAAGATCATTCCTCCTGTCTCCATGCAAAAGAAGATTTTATCACTTGCCCATCAGGGACACCTAGGTATGTCCTCCATGAAACGCCTTATCCGGGCCAACTTTTGGCGGCCTGGTCTTGACAAAATGGTTGATAGAGCCGTAAGAGAATGTCCCGACTGCATCAGTAGTGACAAGATGCTCCAGGTTTCCTCTGCCCCACTCAAACCTGTCTCTTGGCCTGAGTGTCCTTGGCAAAAGGTAGCCTTTGATGTTTCGGGTCCCTTTAGACATTTGACTTCTAATGCCCGTTTCGCTCTTGTCATGATAGACTACCATTCCAAGTGGCCGAGGTAAAGTTCGCGGCTAGCGCCTCCACTCAGGTCATCATTACTTTCTTTAAAGAAGTTTTTGCGCGTGAGGGGTTCCCCCGAGGTTCTAGTGACAGACATCGGGGTACAACTCACATCTCAGGAGATGGAGAGTTTCCTCCATATGTGTAGCATTAAGCATGTGACCACTTCCCTGTACGAACCGAGAGAGAACGGCCAAGTGGAGCGGTTTAACCACGTTCTTAAGGATGGTATTCAATCTGCTTGCATGTCCAGTGAACCCTGGAGGGATGTGGTAAGGAAGAGGTTGTGGATGTACCGTATCACTCCCCACTCTGTGACGGGAGTGAGCCCTTTCAGACTTTTGAAGGGCAGAGAACCTACTTCAGATATTTGCCCTTGGTGGATTAAGAAAGTTAACAAGGCTGATGACAGCATTGATGTTAATCTTGTCGCTAAGCGTGTGGAAGAGAAGCAAGACAAGATGAAAGCCTTGTTTGACTCTAAGATGAATGTGAAAGTACCTGATTTTGCTGTAGGAGAGTGGGTTAGGATTAAAAAAAACGTTTTTTTGGCAAAAGGGATTTCCAAGTTCAGTCATCCCATCAAGATTGTTAAGGTTTGCAAGAACAGTGTCATTACCCAGGATGGGAGGGTGTGGAATGTGAGGAGAATTGCCAAATGTAGGTCTCTAGGGTTTAGCACGGACAGTGAAGAAGCTTTGCCGTTGAGTGACTCTTCCAATTCCAATGGTAACTCTTCTCATCCTGCCCATTCTGTAGCATCCAGAGTCAAAGGAAATAACAGACCCAGGCTTTTACCTGCTAGATACTTGTCTTAATTTTTTTTGTCTTATTTTGTCTTTCCTTCGTTTTCCTTCTTTCCCCTTCATTTATCCCTTTGTTGTTAGGGGTGAGATGTGTTACATCTCCCTCCTCCTCTCTCTCTCCTTTTCCCTCGTGCTCTTTTCCCTGCTTGGAATATGGAACCATGTACCTGCGTTGTACAATTCTGGTTCCATGTTCCAGAGCCCTAACTTTTCAGTTACTGCTGTATTTCGCATTTGTAACATGTACTGTGTCTCTGCTTGAATAAACTTCAAGATTTACTCACCATCCGGTGTTCCTCGTCTTTACACAGGGGTAGACCAGGTTGTGGATGACCAAGTGTGCCTCGGATCGAAGGGTTTGCCTGGGCAAGTATTTGTCCAAGTCAGTGTACACATGTTGATGTGGGGTGTAGGTGTCAGGTGTGTCGCTACTGTCCCAAACTGGTCCAGCGGATCTCATCGTTCAACCTCTGTTTATCACAGCGGAGCCTGAAGATCCACCGCTGTTCCCTGTGGAACAGGACTGACTCATGGCTGCCTATCATCAGGAGGTAGTGAGGTTTGTCTAGGACTAACCATTAGATTTCATGTTCTGGTACCTGCATGCTCATCAGATCCATAGAAACGCAGACAGGTAGGGTTCAGGACTTTTCAAGGATATGTTCCTGCATGAGGGAGACTGGAGGGCATTACCATATTTTAGAAATAAATTCTAAAAATCTGATAAACATCATATTCATCTTGATCTCTTGGCCAGACAGTCATGACATGGTTAGGTCTGTCCCTCATGAATTGAAACATCAGGCTATGTAGATGTTGAAAATATATTGTTGTGGTTTGTTTCCATCGAACCCTGTGGTGACATTTCGACCTAATGATAGGTACCCTAAATCAAATTTTTTCACTTTCCATTTATGGATGTATGAACATTTATATGTGGTATTTGTAATGCTCTAACTTTGCCAAAAGACAGTGGAGTGCTGCATTGGTAACTTGGTAGCAGAATTGTAGTGTTACTGCATAGTTATGTAGTGTTAAATAAAGAGGTGCATCTTTAACTCTTTCCGACATTGGAGCAGGTTGGGCGTGGAGCTGATAGACTTCAAGTTTCTTCAAAATATTCTGAATGTACTTCTGTGGGAACCACAAATTCGAAGAAACACCATACAACTCTGATATTCCCACACTTAGGATATCCATGTGGGTAATGGTCGTGTGCGGGAGAGGCTGGAAGGAATTACTATGTATTGGAAAATAATACTAAATATCTGCCAAATATTATGGCATGGGAAGTCTGGATTGGACTACTACATTCCTTAAGATGGAAGCATTATAATATTTACTTTTTATGCTTTCATGCAGACCTGAGTTGGATATTGATCATCAAATGAACAGGGCTCCAAAAAAGTGATTCTGCCACAATTTAGTGATCTGCCTTAATATTTCATAACTAATTGTGCAGAGCACATTCGCTAGGAAAACTCAGAAAACCCACATATATTTGACATTGCTTGATGGCAGCAATTTGCGGCAAATTTTCCGTGATTTCATTTCCATGATTTATGTTTGCCCACTTCTTAAATTCAATAAACTATTTAGCAAATGTACTAAAATATATAAAAAAATCTTTTTTTCATTATATCTTTCAACTGAGCTAAAGATGTGGGATTTGCACAAATACATTGGCCCTTAGAGTGTGGACAAAACAAATAGTTAGTACGGGTGCACAAAGAGTCAAACAGGTACATCCGTTGGAACAACCCAATGTGGTTTTAAGGGCTAAGGTACTTTGTGATCATTTAAAAACATAAATACTAATAGTATCAGTAGTGGAAATTGTTTTCAGAACAGATTGTTCATTATTGGTAATCTGAATCATTCGAGCTGCTGGAGAGGCAACTGGTTAACTATGTTAACTCATATACATATATTGCTATTATCATCAAAACAATATTTTCATCAGCTCATTCACATCCTGATTTTCTGTGCGCCAGTTCACAGTGGAATGTGTGTGTGTGTGTGTGTTTGTATCTTTGCATGTTGTTATGCATGCATGTGTATGTTTAGATTTGGAAAATCAATGAATGTGTTGATCCAATTGTCCAAATAACAACAGTGTATGGCTATTTGACCTTTGCATATGTGGTTGTAATATAGTGTAATACAGTACGATGGTGCATTTATAGGTGAGGTATAGTTATAACACAGCTGTAAAGGAAAGAGCACTATAAATTGGTCGTTTAAAAGGGATAATTCAGTTTCATGTGGTCTTCCTTCTTGCAATCAAGTGCTGGGAGGAGTCTAGGTTTCTTTTCAGTGGGGGGGGAAAAAGAGATTGATTCTCACCTGAGGTGGAATACGTTTCCAAATCATTGAAATTTATTGTTTTGTGTGCTTTGCTTTTTTTCTAGTTTTCTGTTTTACAATTAGTATTTTGGTTTCGTGAAAGCCACTATTTGTTGGCAAACCGGATGGATTATAGGTTGGTACTGCTTCGTATGCACTGCACTAGATTTTGAAGATTATCCAGCGTTTGATGTACAGCCAGTCAAGTTCCATGATAATTAGCTTGATGTGGGTGTCGGTCTACAGGTATTTAATACGTTGAGTGGTAAATTGCTGGACGCTCTTTATTGGAACCAGGGCTCACATTATGTAATTACACACTCTCCCAGTTTTGGCCCAGTGCACCTTTAAACAGGTGCGTGCGCTGGGGCACCATATATCCATCAATGCGCTGCCCCAGGGCAGCAGTAAACTCGCGCCTGAAAACAGGCGAACACACCAATTGCGTCCCTGGGGCACTGTGTGTAATATAGGCCCATGTGTTTATTAGAGGTACTGGCTAGTATAACGTATTGCCGCAGTCCATATGCGAAACTACCAGGGCTTGGGCAATAGTTGTGACTTCTGATAAGGGGGTCAAATATTAATTTTTTACATTGATGGGCGTTAATATGAAGTACTCTGCCTCTTCCTGGTAATTTGCGTCTTTATGATCTGTTGATCTGTGATTCTGTGTGTTGAAATAGCTGTACACAGACAGAACAACATACCAATAGACCAAAGCAAGGGCTCAGATACAATGTATTACAAACTTATAGAGAGAGAGGAGGTACGGCTGGTTACGTTTGGTGGTGGGCATGCGAAAATGTTTGAATTAAAATTAGTGGATCTGGAATTTTTGACTAAAGAAGAGTTCTCAGCTATTTCCTGAAGACAATAAATCTAGAGGCTTTAGGTGGTGGGTGGTTGGGAACCAGGTGCACTTTCATGAGGCAAATGCTGAGAATGTTTATTTCTAAATATTTTCTCAATGGTATTAACTGAATGTTGTGCCTTCCAGTAGGTCGATTCTTTCTTCTGACCTCCCCTGTGTTGTGTTAGCTGGCCGGTTTCCCAAGCCCATGCGTGATAAACTGCTCCAGTTCAGGTTTTATTTGAATTCTGGGTCTTGTAGTCCTGGTTTTATAATGAAAACAAAACACAACAAGCTTCAGAATTTAAAGAAAAGGCTTGGACTGGAGCCGTTTGTCACACATGGAACTGTGAAACTTGGCAAGTCAAGGTAGCAACATTTTTTACAACAGTTAGAGATGCATTCAAAAGGCATCAGTCAGGGAAAAACAACATGGCGTTGATGAGATGAAAGCAATATAATACAATAAAGTGGTAAGTATATATTTATGATACTTAAATATAGTTCATAATAGCCTCTTTATGTGAAAGAGAATACATGTGCAGCTATATAAAAATAGGCTTACAGAAAAAATATATCCAGGAAAAGCTTTAGGATAATGATGCATTAAAGGACAATGTAACTCTTCATGCAACAGAATAATGTTCTTAAATTAAATTAAACCTATAGAGAGCAGCTTACGTTTTTAATCCAAAATATTAATGCACCGTTGTTGCCAGAATATGCATTTCATATTTTACTTAGGTTGTTACTTGGAAAGTAAGGATAATGAGCAAAAGCCATCGCTAATGATAGCTTTAATACAAAAGATAAACACTAATCCTCTATTTCTAATGACATAAAACCATTTTTCCTTCACTCCTATTTCATTAAAAATGCCTGATGCCATAATGAAACGGAAAGGGGATTACTAAGTGTGCTGTGCAGTGAGGTATGGCGTTACCTTTACATAGGACTGTACTTGCTTTTTACAGTACAGTGTCCAGTTTCGGTGCATACATTTCAATGTAAGAGGAAGCACGAGGTCACCAACAGAGAAAGTGTGAACAATAGAACACAGAGAAGCTTACTGAATATAGTTGTAAAATTAGGGACCAGATGTATGTAGCCTTTTGCGGTCGCAAAGGGTCTGATTTGAAGACGAATGTTGTAAAAATATTTTTGAAGAGTAGACAGTGTCCATAGGAACCATTGTCTACTCTTAAACAAATGTTAGTAAACCCAGGGGCATATTAGCAAGACCGCGATAAAATTATCGCCGTTTTAGCGGCAGGAAACTGCCGCTAAAACGGCGATAATGGGCTTGCTAATATGCGTTATAGAATTCCAATAGAAGCCCAGGTTAGATGTCCTGCACATCTAACATGAGCTTCTATTGGAATTCTATAACGCATATTAGCAAGCCCATTATCGCCGTTTAAGCGGCAGTTTCCTGCCGCTAAAATGGCGATAATTTTATCGCCGGTCTTGCTAATATGCCCCCCTGTTTTCCTTTAAGGAAAACGGGCTGCATTTAAATAAATTGCTATATTTAAAAGCAGTCACAGACACTGTGGTCTGATGACCTCAGCAGGCCACCATTGCTGTGATGGTTGTGATTCCTAGTGGGTCGCAATTTGCAACCTACCTCATTAATATTCATGAGGTAAGTCGCATTGCAACCCACTAGAAATAAGTATTTTGCGAAATGACCTATTAGTATGTAAGTCATTTTTTTAAAATACCCCACTGGTCACAACAATGCTGGTCGCAAATTGCAACTAATATTTTGCGACCAGTGGTATGTCCATCTGAGCCTAGAAGTGCAAACTATGTAATGCATAAGCTAAAATTACACTATTATTGACACCCCCTAAAACCCATGCATGAAATATGTATCTTGTAGTTTATGTGTATATATGGACAGAACAGACACCAAGGATCAGATATGCCTATTTTCATGACCCTACATTGAGAAATTTATATTTTAACAATATTTTCCTGTATTTTTAACATGCATTGCCCTTAATATACATATGATTCAAAAGGATACTTTGCCAAAAAGACGATGGGCCTCATTCAAAAAGGTAAACTTACACTTTTGTGTAAGTTTATGATTGTTTGCTATTCACAAAGGTATTGTGCTAGCAGTATCTTAACAAATTCAGAGTCTCTGTACATAAAAGGATAGGACTGTCCTATCTTTTTATGTGCGGAGACTTCGCAATCATAAAGATGCTACTAGAAAAATACCTTTGTGAATAGCAAACAATCATAAACTTACAAAAAAGTGTAAGATTGCCAATCAGGCCCGTTGGGCTTCATTCCAGAAGGCCCAATGAAATGATGCAATAACACTCCATTTTTTAACACTTGTGGTATTACCAAATTATCATGGATTTCAGAGTTAGAACAGATGAGAACACAAAAATACTGCATTTTTTCTCATTCCAAATTGTATAACATTTTTCCATGCAGAAATGGTGGGAGATTGTTGTACTTGATGACATTTGTGAGGAGAAAACCACCCCGTCCGTGTGGTAATTTCATACCCTATTCAGATGCAAATTCCCTTTCGTGTCTGAATCTGGATTACCATAACTCTTTAGTGAGATGCATTGCATCATTCTTTCTTGCCCTGATAGACTATGGTATTCATGGACGTAGTTCCTGGACCAAGCTCTATGTTTGTGATGCATCACAAACTGAGAAGAGGTGTTAGAAGACTGTTGCCCTTCTTAAATTCGAGCACACCTAAGTTGGACCTATATGCATGTCTATTATTTTGATCATGTTTTGTTTTGCAAAGTCTTTTCATCATAAACTTCATTATGATTTTAATGCTATACAAGCACTGTAAAGGTTGAGAAATTGTAAAATATATTGTTGTAAAAGAGGCAGAAAACATACTTTTATTTGGTTTTTTTCCTGTAAGAAATAGGGTGTAGGAAAATTCTTAAGTAAAATGTTTTTGAACAAGACTTTTCACCTGTAAGTGAAGTTTTGAAAAGTTAACAAATCTCTATATTCTTAACGAGTTGCAAAGTTTGTAAATTTTACAAACTAGATTTTGCACACCCTTAGCCCTGGTGATAGTTATTAACGTACAAAAGATGATGGGAGGAATGCTTGCAATTTGTTGAACAATCATTCAGGGTAGCATTCCTATACATCGTTCTTTTGCTTACTATGGTACCTCAGATGAGACCAAGCTATATACAAATCAGCCTTTGTCATGTTCCAGTTGGAACAGTGTGACCTGAACTGCCAAAACAGGTCCTCCTTGAAAAGGAACACAATCAACCCAATACCTTTTTGGCCTGATTGAGCCTCTTCAGTCGGATGCAGCTTGTTTCCAGTAGCACAGTGAGCACCAGACCTACATCTGGGCATTCCCTTGGCCACTTAGTGCTTTACATCAAACACACCAAAGGTGATGGGAGGAATGCTTTTAATTTGTCTGACCCAATTGAAGTGGTGAATCAGGCTGAAACCAGTCTTGGGTAGCTTGTGTTCTGGTTCAGAGAGGACCTGGCTTGGCGGTTTGGGCTGGATTGTTCCCACTGGAGCAGAATCAAGGCTGATTTCCACATGGCTAGGTCCAACCTGAGATGTCATTTTTAGGTGGTACTCAGCCCAAATGAAACAGTGAACGAGACAGAGTGCACTCTTTTGCAGTTAAAAATGTATTCATTGCATACCATCTGGTGGTTACCAACACATTTCGGCCGGTTGCATCCTTGCTCATGGCAACAAGGCTGAAATCTCTTTCATTTCGCTACACCTAGCGAACAGAATGGGAAGTCTAGGTTTAACGTCATCAAAGTCAACTTCAAAATAATGTTTTCAACATATTTCTTCAAATATGTCTCACAAATCAATTTGCAATCTAAATTGTCAAATTAAACTTCAATTTGAATATCATACATTTTTTGGGTATAGAATCATAACATTGATGCTGAACTTCTATAACATCAGAATAAAATCATTAAGCATACCTTGGTCTGTAAACAAAAGAAAGATAAAATTTACATTTTTCTTACACATAAGACACAATTTGTTCAGCAAAATGTGAATGTTCTCTATGCATATTCAGTGGACATTAGAGATCACATTTAATCCACGACATTGTCCACATTCAACCAAGACGGCAGACAGTTCTTTCTCTGTGTTTAGATCCCTAGACTGCATTGTTCCAAGGTCATTTATATATTTAGATATATAGCATCTCATTGTTCATTTCTTGTCACTGCCCATTCAGTGTCTTGTAACTTGATCAATTTCAAAATGTTCTATCAGATCGCATTTAAACTTTATCATGTGCCTGGAAGTGACTGGCTACTGAGTATGTTACATTATTGTTTTTTATAGCTGACAAATGAGAACAAACTTTCTTTTTGACTGAATTTGTCATACTCCCCGTGTACATTTTGTTGCTTTGTCATACAAAAACATATACAACCTAATCAAAATAACACATTATAAAATGTATCAATTGCTCTTCTTTATTTATGTTTGGAACCTCGCAGCCAGATCTAATTTTGCTATTTGCACTGGCCTTACATTTGCTACATTTGAAGAGACCTTTCTTCTTCAGCCAACCCTGAATAGACTGCCTCTTTAAACAGCTTTTTCACTAGGCCTGGGCGAAATTTACATCATGCCAGAGAAGGTCATGTAGTTTTGGGAATTATGGGTAACACTTCTCCAGCCAGCAGCCATACCTAGTTCTGGTGGGGGCCAGCCTTTTTTTTTAAGTGGGGGTGCCAGTGCCGAGCTGGGGCACTCGCAAGTAGCTAAATCATTGGGGGCAGCAGGTAGATCCCCAAGGCCATCACAGCCTCTGTCGGCTCCCCACCAGCACCCATATTGGGTGCCAGAGGGAGCTGGCATTTCTCTAAAAAGTGGTTGCCCCGGTGCCCATGCAGGGTACCCATGCCTTGCAAAACCATTGGCGGCCATGGGGGAGCCCCAGTGCCCCAAGCCAGCAGTCTTTGTGGGTGATGGCAGGAGCTGGCTTATTTCTTTTGCTCCTCCCTGGGTGGGAGTAGCTTTTTTCTATGTTTCCACTCGGGTCGGAGCAAAGTTGTGTTCCCTGCCCAGGAAAGTGGGGGCAGAGAATAAAGTTTATATTAACTTCCCACACTTTCCCAGGCAGGGAAGACCAGTGTCCCTGGGTTAGAGTGCCCGGGACACTGCAGCTGTATCAGGCCCTGGAGATGGGGTGCCTGGGGCCTCTGCAAGGCTTGGAAATGGAGGCCAAAGGCCCAGTCCACAAAATCTAAATATCAGACCCACTGTATGAGGTCCCTGCGGCCTCTGCAGTTCTTGGGGAGGGGGGGCACACAAATCCGCCTCCCAAAAACAAAATACCCCCAGGCCCTACCCAACCCAGAAGCCTCATTTTGAAAACGGGCAAATGTCCACCTCCATGGATCTTTGGTGCCGACAAAATAAAATACTGTTTTGTCCCCGGGGGAGTCCCGGAGAGGACCAACCTACCCTGCCCCCATCATTTTTTTAATACTTTTTGTAGGACAACAGACTAAGTCCCTGACTCCTAAAATGGCTACCATCACATCTTTGTTGATGTGGTAGCTGCCAATCAGATATTATCTATAGATCTCTTTCCTTCTCAGATCCTCTGCGGTGTAATATATACATACATTTTTTGTCTTATTTCTCAAAAACAACTGAATGAATTTACAATAAATCACAAAAAGTATGATTTCCGGACCAAGATCTAGCTTTCTGCCAAATTTGGTGTAACTCCATTCAGCAATTTTTGATGTAGGGCTGTTCAATTTTCCAATAAAAATCTGGATAGAGAAAACATGTTTTGGGTCCTACCCTTTCACTCAGCTACCCTTTGATGTATCACCCTGAAACTTTCCAGGAAGGAGTGGAGTTTGAGGAGATTTATGTTTTTGGGAACGTTTTGTGAAGTTTCACCGTACAGCACCACATTTATTAGCATACCAAACATTGATTTCCTATAGAAGCATGGTCCTAATATATATATATATATATATATATATATATATATATATATATATATATATATATATATATATATATATATATACATATATATATATATGATGGCATAAAAATGAGGACTTCCAGATTGTTATTTCGTAGGATTTAACAAAGCACTATGGGAATTGTATTTTTAACATGCAGTCACGTGATGAAACATTTAAAAAGGCCGCATGTGCGCACTTTGCAAACTTGATTTCCCACCTGTGAGCAAGGCTGTTATATGCTGAAACGTTAGAATGTTATGTTATGTTATGTTAATCAAATTTGTAGAGCGCTCTGTTACCCTAGGGTGTCCTGGCGCTATGCACTGCCTGCTAAACAAAAAAGGTGACCAAAAGGCTTATTGGTTAAAAAGCCAAGTTTTGAGCCCCTTCCTGAAGGAGAGGAGGTCTGTAGCATTCCTCAGTTGAAAAGGAAGCTCGTTCCAAGATTTGGACGCATTGTTAATAAAGCTTCTGCCTCCCCAGCCTGCCTTTTTAACAGTGCTGATTGTGACTTTCTTCGCCCCTATTGATCGCAATGCCCTACTAGGAACGTACCACTGAATTTTTCGTTGCAGGTAGTCCGGGCCTTTACCGTTAAGGGCTTTAAAAACAGTGCACAGCACTTTGAAGCGTATTCTGTGTCTGACAGGGAGCCAGTGCAACTGTTTGATCTCTTCCTTTACAGATGCAAACTTTGAGGTTCCTGACAGCAGTCTAGCTGCCGCATTCTGAACCATCTGAAGCTTGTTAATAAGTTGTTTTTGAGCATTGATATAGAGCCCGTTGCAGTAATCCAGCCGAGACATAATGAGTGCCGAGATTACTGTTTTGAGGCCATTATCGTTGAGATAGGACTTAATCTTGTTTATGATCTTTAGAACATAAAAACAGGCCGAGGTAACTGAACTTTTTTGGCCACCTAGTGTCAACTTATTATCCATTAACACTCCCAGATTTCTGGCTTTCTCAGTGGGTATAGGGCATGAGCCAAGGTCAGCCGGCCACCAGTCTGGAGTCCACAATAGCGGATTCTTCCCAAATTTTATTACCTCTGTTTTATTAGAATTGAGTTTTAAGCAGTTTGCCGACATCCATCTGGAGATAGCAGCCATGCAGTCATGGAATCGAGCACCCATTTCCTTTTCAGAGCCCTCCCTTAGTGACAACACTATCTGGGTGTCGTCAGCATAAGAGGTCAACTGGAAGCCAAAAGACCTAATCACACCAGCTAGGGAGCCACATAAACATTAAAAAGTGTTGGACTGAGGGAGGAGCCCTGTGGGACCCCACAAGGAAGGGTGAAAGGTTTAGACTGGCAGTTGTCCATATCCACGGTTTGTATTCTATCAGAGAGAAATGACTGCAGAAGCTTCAAAGCAGACCCCTTTAGCCCTGCCCCAGCCAGACGGTCCATCAAAACTTTGTGATGGACCGTGTCAAAGGCCGCGGACAGGTCTAACAGGATCAATACAGCACTTCCTCCACTATCCAGGGCCTCCCGAATTTCCTCCGTAGATTTAATTAAGGCAAGCTCAGTGCTGTGTTCTGCTCTAAAGCCATATTGGGTAGGATCGAGAGTCTGATTAGATTGAAGAAAGGCATTAAGTTGTTTGTTCATCGCTTTTTCTAAGGCCTTGGCAGGAAGCGGGAGTCGAGAGATAGGCCTATAATTATTGGGGTCACCTGCATCAAGGTTCTGTTTTTTCAGGAGGGGGAGGATGGAGGCAACCTTCCACTTCTTGGGAAAAGTGCCAGAGCTGAATATCTCATTCAGCAGGGGCGTAAGAGCCGAGCCAATAACTCCTGAAATTTGTTTCAATAAGTGAGCAGGACAGGGATCAGATGGAGCTCCCGAACGAATAGAATTCAAAATTTTAATAGTCTCTGAAACCGTGAGAGGTTCAAAGTGCTCAAATACGGCAGAGGTTGTTGCACTATCTTGTCCGAGTGTATTTGACTGCTCAGGCTCCTTATTATCTGCTGGGGAGAAGGAAGAAAAAATAGATTCCACCTTTGATTTGAAGAAGTCGGCTAACTGATCGCAGAATTTGGGGTGCTAGAGCTCTTAGGGGCATTTGGTATGGCTAGTTTTTTGAGTGTCTTGAACAGTTCCTTGGAATTTGATTTGGCTTGATCTATTTGTTCCTGAAAATATTTCTTTTTAGTTTCCAGCAACATCCCCTTATAGGTAGCGATGCTATAGGTGTCCTTGTCTGGCTTATTATATTCTCTCCTCCAAGCCCTTTCTAACTGTTTACAGTTCAGTTTTTGAGCTCTGAGCTCTTCAGTGTACCAAGGGGCCGAAGGTGTAGCACGTTTAGGAACCCACTTTTTAACAGGGGCGAGTATATTGCAAGTGGACTCAAGCCATGAGGTGTAGACTGAGGAAGCCTCTTCAGCTCCAACGGGAAGAGGACGCAGAGATTTCCAAAGCTCCTCCTCCAATTTGGAACTGTCTACCTCTTTCCAAGCCCTGGTTTCAATCTCATTAGCAGTAGTTAACGGAATTATGGGATCAGCGAGTGGGTTTAGGTGAAACTGAATCGCCCTGTGGTCGGACCAAAGCAGCGGGAGTACCGCAGTACAGACAAGGTCCGAGTTATTTGTGTAAATCCCATCTAGGGTGTGTCCCTTATCGTGGGTAGGATTACCCACCAGCTGCTTAAAGTCTCCCACTCCCATGATTTGCTGTAGCCGGGATGTATTGGGGTCAGTTGCGGCCTCCAAGTGAAAGTTAAAATCGCCGAGCACCGTAAATGAGTTAAGGCATAACCCTTCCTCCAACAGCGAGCCCAGCAACTCCAAGAAACCACCTCTGGGGCCAGGGGGTCGATAGAGCAGGATACCCTTAAAAGTGCTATGATAGGCGGAGTGGAAGCTAAATGAAAGGGCCTCACAACAAAGGTTGGAAGCTTTGTGGAAAATAGGCTTTAATGAGTCGTGGTAGATAACAGCCAGGCCCCCTTCCCTTCCGTGAGGTCTATCTAGTGTGTGGTAGAGAAAACCTGGGGGGGTAGCTTCTACTAGGTCGGGTCCTGAAGCTTTATCAGTCCAGGACTCCGTAATAAAAGCAATTTTAATCATCTGCTCCTCCAATAATAGAGCACACTCCGTGCTATGTTTAACTAAAGACCTGGCGTTCACTAAGATACATTTTAGCGGACCAGCATCTGCTGCCCTTGATTTCCTGATATGTGTAGCTGATAGGCCTTTCACCGGGAGATCTAATAAAACAGGACGGGTGACATAACAGTTGGGGCAAATATTATTAGTGTTCTTACTGGCAGGCGTCGTAGTAATAGTCGATCGAGGACAGTTAGAAGTTTCTTTCCGGGGATCTAGCATCCGTAGCTCTTCACTGGTGTACACTATGATTCCTGAGGATAAATGGCCAGGGGAACTCGCCCTGAGCCCGGTACGAGCGCGGACGGGCGCAGACGGGCTTACCTTAGGCGCGCCTTCAGAAGGGGAAAGCATGCTGTGTCGCTTGGGTTTGAATAAAGCTTCACCCCAGCAATGAGCCTCAAGGAGTGTCTTTGGTGTTAAATGGATGGGCTGCTCCGTGCCCATTGTTTTTGAGGCTGCCCTGAAGGGTCGGGGGCTCCAGAACAGGAGACTTGTTGTGTGGAATTTATGGAGGAGCATGACCCACTCACGCGCCCAGCCCATTCGGGAAGGCTAATGCAGCGAAAATATGAGCGCGTGTGGAAGGGATTCGAGGGGGAGAACATCCCACTTTGATAATGCTGGTGTCTGAAGGTTTGTCAAGACATTCGTAGAATCACAGCACTACGTAATTTGAAGTCACCTGACTGTTCTTTCAAGTTTCCACACCAACATTAGTGTTTGTGCCAAATGCGATGTTCCAATGATGGCATAAAAATGAGGACTTCCAGATTGTTATTTCGTAGGATTTAACAAAGCACTATGGGAATTGTATTTTTAACATGCAGTCACGTGATGAAACATTTAAAAAGGCACGCATGTGCGCACTTTGCAAACTTGATTTCCCACCTGTGAGCAAGGCTGTTATATGCTGAAACGTTAGAAGGGGAAAGCATGCTGTGTCGCTTGGATTTTGAATAAAGCTTCACCACCAGCAATGAGCCCCAAGGAGTGTCTTTGGTGTTAAATGGATGGGCTGCTCCGTGCCCATTGTTTTTGAGGCTGCCCTGAAGGGTCGGGGGCTCCAGAACAGGAGACTTGTTGTGTGGAATTTATGGAGGAGCATGACCCACTCACGCGCCCAGCCCATTCGGGAAGGCTAAGGCAGCGAAAATATGAGCGCGTGTGGAAGGGATTCGAGGGGGAGAACATCCCACTTTGATCATGCTGGTGTCTGAAGGTTTGTCAAGACATTCGTAGAATCACAGCACTACATAATTTGAACTCACCTGACTGTTCTTTCAAGTTTCCACACCAACATTAGAGCTTGTGCCAAATGCGATGTTCCAATGATGGCATAAAAATGAGGACTTCCAGATTGTTATTTCGTAGGATTTAACAAAGCACTATGGGAATTGTATTTTTAACATGCAGTCACGTGATGAAACATTTAAAAAGGCACGCATGTGCGCACTTTGCAAACTTGATTTCCCACCTGTGAGCAAGGCTGTTATATGCTGAAACGTTAGAAGGGGAAAGCATGCTGTGTCGCTTGGATTTTGAATAAAGCTTCACCACCAGCAATGAGCCTCAAGGAGTGTCTTTGGTGTTAAATGGATGGGCTGCTCCGTGCCCATTGTTTTTGAGGCTGCCCTGAAGGGTCGGGGGCTTCAGAACAGGAGACTTGTTGTGTGGGATATATATATATATATATATATATATATTCACTGAAAAAACCATAGGTTTTAGGGACAGTTATAGTTACTTGGACATTGCACTCGTACAAAACCCGTGAAATGCCCCCGTTATAGTTAGTTCAGCTAACTATAACTCGCGCCCCCGCAATGCACTGCTGATGACGTCACATATTACATCACTCATGACATGGTCAGTGACATCACTGATGACATCACTGATGACATCTCAAATGACATCACTGATGACATCACTGATGACATCACTGATGACATCATCCAGTGACTGTGTGTTTCTGTAAAGTTTAAATATTTTTAATATATATAGGAAAAGACGTATTGAAGAATGAGTGGGTGTGTAAGTGTCTGTATGGATGATTTAGTAGGTGCGTGACTGACTCTATAAGTGAGTGATTTAATGTATCTTACTGAATGCATGGGTTAGTGACTAAACTGGATGAATGTCTGTATCCGTCTGTCTGTTGCTGTGTAAGTGGCTGCATGTGTTTGTGAATAGCTACATGAGTGTCTATATGAGTTATTGAATGCTTGTCTGAGTATCTGTATGGGTGCCTGAGTGTTTGTGTGGGAGGGGTGTGTGCAACTCTGTGCATAGATGTGTGAGTGGGTGATTCACTGGGTGAATGGTTTCAAGAGTGCATCTGTGATAGACTGTATGGGTGGGTAAGTGTGTGTAAGAGTGTGTTAGTGAGTGAATGTATGTCCCAGTGGTACATGTGTGAGTAACTACATATGTGAAAGGCAGTATATATGTGTGTTGGAGTATATAAATAGCTATAAGCAAGAGTGAGTGATTGTGATAGTGGCTGTATGGATGAGTGTGTGCTTGTATCAGTGATTGTATAAGAGCGTAACAATGTGCTACTATTTGTATGAGTAAGTGAGCTGGTGTGTGTATAACTGTTTAGGTGAGTAAATGGCAGTGTGTTTAATTATTTGCATGACTGACTAGGTGTGTGAGTATCTCTATGGATGAGTGGCGTTGTTTGAGTGTCTATATAGGAGTAAGAGTGCATATGATAGTCCTGTACTGAGTGACCGTAAGTATGAGTGACTGTACGGGTGAGTGAGTGGATGTGTGTGTGTAGACCTAAGAATCAGTGAGTGGGTATGTAGTTATTGGTGTTGGAGTGTCTATGGTTTTGCGAATGGCAGTCTGTAATTTAGAGTGGGTGTATCAAAGGTTATATTAGGGTGTGAGGAGGTGCATCAGATTATCACGTGGATGATGTCATCAGTGATGTCATTTGAGATGTCATCAGTGATGTCATCAGTGATGTCACTGACCATGTCATGAGTGATGTAATATGTGACGTCATCAGCAGTGCATTGCGGGGCGCGAGTTATAGTTAGCTGAACTAACTATAACGGGGGAATTTCACGGGTTTTGTACGAGTGCAATGTCCAAGTAACTATAACTGTCCCTAAAACCTATGGTTTTTTCAGTGAATTTCAAAGGTTTTTTAAATGCTAATTTGTAACTATAACGTGTCTGAAACCTATGGTTTTTTCAGTGAATTTCAAAGGTTTTTTAAATGCTAATTTGTAACTATAACGTGTCTGAAACCTATGGTTTTTTCAGTGAATTTCAAAGGTTTTTTAAATGCTAATTTCTAACTATAACGTGCCTGAAACCTACGGTTTTTTCAGTGAATTTCAAAGGTTTTGTAAATGACAATTTTTAAATGTATTAATTGTTATATTAATTTTTTTCATACTGATTTACTACATTTTTAGAAACAATTTTTTTTTACATATTTAATTTTTTAAATTACATTGTAATTACATTATACATTACATTACAAAAAATACTTTCTCAGAATGAATTACTTTAGTTTAAATACTTTGCAGATAGGCAATAGACTTTTAAGTACAGTAGTTACAGTTGTTGCAATGGGCAACACATTTTCAAACACAATGCAACATTCAGCTCAATGTGAATTTCTAGTTAAATGCAATTAGTTACTTTATGGATTACTTTTGTAACCACAGGACTGGATCCTAGATTCAGTCCTGGTACATCTCCTGTAAACAGTTGAGTAAAAGCGTTTTGGTTACAGTCGTGATTTTTAAGGAATATTATTGTATTTTAAAAGTTGACACTTAGAAACTTTTTCTCATAGAATCACCAATGTTATCCTATGGAAGGAAATTCACTTAGCAGGTAAAAACTGTTATCGTTACTTTTTCTTACTCAGTGTTGGATCCTGGATCCAGCACTGGTGCATCTCCTGTAAACAGTTGAAAGAATGCGTTTAAGTCATACAGGCGATTTTTAAGGAATATTTGTAGTTTGTGAAAATCAACACTTTGAAACTTTTTTGCTGAAAACCAGTCAATCTTAGCCTATGAAGGAAATTCAAGTTACCGGTAAGTACGGTTAAAATTACTTTGAGGATCAGTACTGGGCTGAAAGATGCAGCACTGAGGTCTCTCCTGATAACAGGTGAGTAAATCGAATTCGTATTTCGGCTGATTTTAGAGGAATATTTTAAAGTTCCAAAACTCCACACTTAGAAGAATTTCCAAGTGAAACCAGTCAATGTTAGCCTATGAAGGAAATTCAAGTTACCGGTAAGTACGGTTAAAATTACTTTTCAGGATCAGTACTGGGCTGAAAGATGCAGCACTGAGGTCTCTCCTGATAACAGGTGAGTAAATCGGAATTCGTATTTCGGCTGATTTTAGAGGAATATTTTAAAGTTCCAAAACTCCACACTTAGAAGAATTTCCAAGTGAAACCAGTCAATGTTAGCCTATGAAGGAAATTCAAGTTACCGGTAAGTACGGTTAAAATTACTTTTCAGGACCAGTACTGGGCTGAAAGATGCAGCACTGAGGTCTCTCCTGATAACAGGTGAGTAAATCGGAATTCGTATTTCGGCTGATTTTAGAGGAATATTTTAAAGTTCCAAAACTCCACACTTAGAAGAATTTCCAAGTGAAACCAGTCAATGTTAGCCTATGGAAGGAAATTCAAGTTACTGGTAAGTACGGTTAAAATTACTTTTCAGGACCAGTACTGGGCTGAAAGATACAGCACTGAGGTCTCTCCTTATAACAGGTGAGTAAATCGGAATTCGTATTTCGGCTGATTTTACAGGAATATTTGTATGTTTCAAAAATCAACACTTAGAAACTTTTTCAGCAAAAAGCAGGCAATGATATCCTATGGAAGGAAATTCAAGTTACTGGTAAGTACGGTTAAAATTACTTTTGAGGATCAGTACTGGGCTGAAAGATGCAGCACTGAGGTCTCTCCTGATAACAGGTGAGTAAATCGGAATTCGTATTTCGGCTGATTTTAGAGGAATATTTTAAAGTTCCAAAACTCCACACTTAGAAGAATTTCCAAGTGAAACCAGTCAATGTTAGCCTATGAAGGAAATTCAAGTTACCGGTAAGTACGGTTAAAATTACTTTTCAGGACCAGTACTGGGCTGAAAGATGCAGCACTGAGGTCTCTCCTGATAACAGGTGAGTAAATCGGAATTCGTATTTCGGCTGATTTTAGAGGAATATTTTAAAGTTCCAAAACTCCACACTTAGAAGAATTTCCAAGTGAAACCAGTCAATGTTAGCCTATGGAAGGAAATTCAAGTTACTGGTAAGTATGGTTAGAATTACTTTTCAGGACCAGTACTGGGCTGAAAGATACAGCACTGAGGTCTCTCCTGATAACAGGTGAGTAAATCGGAATTCGTATTTCGGCTGATTTTAGAGGAATATTTGCACAATGGTGAAGGGAGGGGGCGGGGCCTGAGGTGACATCTGTGCAAACGCGCCCCGTGGCGCGTTTTAAGTTGGGGGATTAAGTCCCCTTGAATCCTGAGGGTCCCTAGGGGCCAACTAGCCCACCAGGAACCTCCAATATGCGCCAGGGGCTGCGTTGCAGAGACGTGTAGAGAGGCCACACCCCTTTTACACCTCTCTGCAACGCAGCTCTGTGGCGCTTTCTGGATGTACCTGTTGGGCTAGTTGGCCCCCAGGGACCCTCAGGATTGAAGGGGATTTAATTCCCCATCTTAAAACGCGCCACGGGGCCTGTTTGCACACATGTCACCTGAAGCCCCGCCCTCCCTTCACCACTGTGCAAACGCGCCCGTGGCGCGTTTAAGTTGGGGATTAAGTCCCTTGAATCCTGAGGGTCTCCGGAGTCCAACTAGCCCACCATATACCTCCAAAAGCGCCACAGAGCTGCGTTGCAGAGAGGTGTAAAAGGGGTGTGGCCTCTCTACACGTCTCTGCAACGCAGCCCCCTGGCGCATATTGGAGGTTCCTGGTGGGCTAGTTGGCCCTCAGGGACCCCCAGTATTCAAGGGGAATTGTTCTCTCTGCAAACGCGCCAGGGGCGCGTTTGCAGAGTGGTGAAGGAAGGGGCGGGGCCTGCGGGCCCGATCGTTTAAAAAAAAAAAAACAATGTTGTCCCTGAAGGGGGCTGTGTGGCCCCCTTCCTTTTTCCTATTTTTATGCCCTGGGGACCCCATCCCCCAGGGCCTTACCCCCTTTTAAAATTTTTAATAAAAAAACGGGAAGGGGGCCGCGTGGCCCCCTTCCCTGGGCCTGTATTGGCCCCGGGACCCCATCCCCCGGGGCATGGCCTTTTATTTTTATTCTTTGGAGGGGGCTGCGTGGCCCCCTCCTCTGGCCATTTAAGGCCCCGGGGACCCCATCCCCGGAGCCGGCCTTTCCATTTTTTTAATTTTTTAATTTTTCTTTTTTGGGGAGGGGGCCGCGTGGCCCCCTCCTGGGCCACTACTTGCCCCGGGACCCCATTCCCCGGGGCTGGCCCTCTCCGTTGGGGATAGTGGGGGTCCCCAATCCCCCACAGTCCCGCCGGCTCCCACGTCCCTTGGGAGCCGGCATTGCTTTCCACATGGGGAGCAGCTGACATGCTGCTCCCCATGTGGAAAGCAATGTGCTTTGGATATTGGAAGAGAGAGCAGGTTTCCCTGCTCTCTCTTCCAATATCCAAGCAGTTTGTTATGGCAGGACGGAGCCGCGAGGCTCCCGTCCTGCCATAGCAAACTACAGTGTCCCGGGGTAGGCACCCCGGGACACTGCAGGAGCCGGCCCTGGGGGTGGCAGTCCCCAGGGCCATCAAGGGCTTCCAGGAGGGGCCGCGCGGCCCCCCTCCCTACATCAGCACAGCCCCGGGGAGGTGGTGGTCCCCGGGCTTCGGGGTCCAAAACGGACCCCCATTTTAATTTGTTAGTGCCCCGGGAGGTGGCGGTCCCGGGCGTGTGGGGGCTGGAGCCCCCCACACAGGTTGTTAAATTAATTTTAAAAAGCCCCGGGAAGTGGTGGTCCTCGGGGCTGCGGGAGGGCTCAGAGCCCTCCCGCACCATTTTTAAAAAGCCCCGGGGGTGGCGGTCCCCGGGCTTGGGGGCCCTTTGAGGCCTCCCACACATTAAATTATCCCCCCACCATGCCCCCGGGACTTGGGCCACCCGGGGCCACTAACATCGAAGCGCGGAGAGCGCGCTTCGATTTTTTTCGGCAGGATTCGCGCACCCTGAGCGCATCCTGCCGATTTTTTTTTTTTTAAAATGCTTTTTTGCCCAGGGGTCCTTGTGGGACCCCTGAGCAGGCCTAGGGGTTAGGGTGTTTCTACCCTGCCCCCTTTGTGCGTTTTGCGCACTTGTTTCTTTTTTTTCTCGGCGGGATCCGCGCACTCTAAGCGCATCCCGCCGATTTAAAAAAAAAAATGTTTTTCTGCCCAGGGGTCCTTGTGGGACCCCTGAGCAGACCTAGGGGGTCAGGGTGTTTCTACCCTGCCCCCTTTTGCGCTTGCGCACTTGTTTCTGTCTCTCGGTTCTACCGAGGGATAAAATGGCTGCCAACACTTCTTGATTTGGAGTGTTGACAGCCAATTAGCATGCAGCTCGTGATCGGGAGGGTACGCGGATCCGACGCGCCCATAGATATATATGTGATTTTAATTGTGAATTTCTCAGGAACTACTGAACGGATTTACACCATTTTAGCAAAAGGCACCAGTCTGAACCAAGGGCTACCTCTTTGCCAAATTTGGGGTAATTCCGTTCAGCAGTTCGGGCTGTAGCTGCGACTAAAGGTTCCTATGGAAAAATGAATGGGGAAAACGCGTTTTGGGACCCCCTTTTTCTCGGCCCCCGCTTGACGTATCACCCCGAGACTTTCAGGGTAGGAGCGGACCGGAGCGCCCCAACAAGTTGGAAGCTTTCGCGAAGATTCGTCAACCGGTGCCAACGTTATTGCAAATAGAATGTCGCGGATTTCCTATGGATAATAGGTCCTAACTATAACTATCTACTGGCGACCGCCAGTAGATAATATATATATATATATATATATATATATATATATATATATATATATATATAGATATATATATATATATATATACACCAAAGGTTACAGATATATATATACACTAAAGGTTACAGAGACGTTATAGTTAGGTTTACACTTTACCCACTCAAAAACATAGAAATTCAGCAGTTATAGTTATATGTATAGTTATACTTATTCTAAGAAACTAAAACTCGTGGCCTAAAGTTACCTAACACTAACAGTTATAGTTTCTTCAGATAAGCATAACTATAAGTATAACCATAACTGCTGTATTTCAATGGTTTTGTGTGCGCAGAAACGGAAACTTAACTATAACGTCCCTGTAACCTTTGCTTTTTCAGTGAATGTCTATGTCTTTTTTAACATAAAGTAATATATAATTACCATTCATTAATACGTGCGTGACGGAGGTTGGCTACAGGGACTGGCCTGCGGCCAAGCCCGACTGCCAATCCCCAGCATGCACCCAACCTCACCCTGCGCACTGCCTTTGCCCGTGCATGGCAGGGGTATTGTGTGTGAGTGGGTGAGGTTTTTTTCATTTCCATTGGGCTTGGGATCCGCAGATCCCCTTTTGGAACCTGCGTATCTATAAAGGATCTGTGTCTCTAGATATACAAAGTTTTATTACTTTAATAACTCCAAAACTACTGAACAGATGTACACCAACTTACAAAAAGGGCTCTTTCAGAACCAAGAGCTAGCTTTCTGCCAAATATGGTGTAAATCCGTCCAACAGTCTGGCCTGTACCTGTGTCTAAAAATTGCAGTATCTCCATAGACATAGTATAGGGAAAAATCATTTTGGGACTTCTCCTTTTTCTCAGCCAGTACTTTATGAATCACCCTCAGACTTGCGGTGCAGAACTAGGCAAATTAGGGCACTTTTTTCAGAACATTTCGTGAAGATTCATCAAACAGTACCAATGTTATTAGCAAAACAAAAACACTTTGTCTGTGGGAAAAGTTGGTCCTAACTATAACTACCACCTGGCTAACAGCAGTAGGTAATATACTGGTGATAGCCAGGTGGCTGCCACCCGGCTATCACCAGTAGGTAATACATATATTCAGGTGGTAACTATAATTAGGGTCAGCTTTTCCCATAGACATAGCGTTTTTTGTTTTGCTAATTACTTTGGCGCCATTTAACAAATCTTAGTGACCCTTTCAAAACTTGTGTACCAGTTAGTTTAGCTGCTGCCTGGAAAGTATCGGGGTGATTCATCAAGCATGGGCTGGAAAAAAGGGGTGTCACAAAACACTTTTTTCCACGCAATGTCTATGAGGATTTTGCAGTTTTTACACAGGACTACAGTCCGAAGCGCTAAACGGAATTACAGTTTTGCAGAAAAGTAGATCTTGTGTAGAAAGAGCCCATTTTGAAATTTTGTGTAAATCTGTTCAGCAGTTTGGGAGTTATGAAAGAAAGAAAAATATAGATATCTAGGGATGCAGGTCCTTTGCGGATCCACTCACGGGGAATCCGCGGTTTCTAAGCTGAAGGCAAAGCACTGATTGGATGACCACAACCTGAAAGGAAACTTGTAGCAGCCATTTTGTTTCTTGGTTGGGCCCGGGAAGAAAAACTCAATAAAAACTTACATAAGGGGTCAGGATAGAGGTATCCTGGCCCTATAGGACACATTGAGGGGTATCTGAGGGACCTCTCATGGGCAAAAAAGTACTGATTTGAAGAGCTGTTGAATCTACTGCAGCGCTCAGCATAACCCCCAGTGTAAACGCACAGAGGATCTGCAGGAACCGTAGGCCACTGAAGAAAAAAAAAAACACCCACTTACACACCAAACCCCTGCCTTGCACGGCCAAAAGCTCAGCACAACTTGGGGCTAGCTGCATGCGGGGGGTTGGATACAGGGACTGGCCTCAGACCAGGCCCTGCAGCCAACCCCTGCATGCACGGCCGAAGGCCATGCACTCTGGTGGTTGGTAATTACATATTACTTTACATTAAAAAACATAGAAATTCACAGAAAAAAACAAAGGTTACAGGGACGTTATATTTAGGTTCCCATTTTGCAAACACAAAATTGTAGAAATTCAGCAGTTATAGTTATACTTATTGAGCACTTATAGTGTATTTGAAGAAACTATAACTCATGCTGTAAAGTAACTTTAGGCAACGAGTTACAGTTTCTTAACATAAGTATGACTATAAGTGCTCAGATAAGAATAACTATAACTGCTGAATTTCTATGGTTTTGTGTGTGTAAAATGTGAACCTAACAACAACGCCCCTGTAACCTTTGATTTTTTCAGTGAATATATATATATATATATATATATATATATATTATCTACTGGCGGTCGCCAGTAGATAGTTATAGTTACAACCTATTATCCATAGGAAATCCGCGACATTCTATTTGAAATAACTCTCTTGCCGGTTGACGTATCTTCGCAAAATTTTCAAACTTTGTGGCCCGCTCCGGTCCGCTCCTACCCTGAAAGTCTCGGGGGATTCGTCAAGCGGGGCCGAGAAAAAGGGGGTCCCAAAACGCGTTTTCCCCATGCAATTTTCAATAGGAAACTTTAGACACGGCTACAGCCCGAACTGCTGAACGGAATTACACCAAATTTGGCAAAGAGGTAGTTCTTGGTTCAGAAAGAACCCTTTTGTTAAATGGTGTAAATCCGTTCAGTAGTTGCTGAGAAAATGAAAAGTAAAAAAGATAGATATATCTAGGGCCGCGGATCCTCCCGAGCACGAGCTTTATGTTAATTGGCTGTCAACACTCCAAATCAGGAAGTGTTGGCAGCCATTTTGTCCTCGGTAGAACCGAGGGACAGAAACAAGTGCGCAAAGCGCACAAAGGGGCAGGGTAGAAACACCCTGACCTCTAGGTCTGCTCAGGGGTCCCACAAGGACCCCCTGGGCAAAAAATTTTTTTTTTTTTTTTTTAAATCGGCAGGATGCGCTCAGGGAGCGCGAACCCTGCCGAAAAAAAAAATCGAAGCGCGGTCTCCGCGCTTCGATGTCAACAGGCCCCCGGGTGGGCCAAGTCCCGGGGCATGCTGGGGGGTTAATTTTATGTGTGGGGGCCTCTAAGGGCCCCCAAGCCCCGGGGACCACCACCCCCGGGGCTTTATGTAGAACGGTGCGGGAGGACTCTGAGCCCTCCCGCAGCCCCGGGACCACCACCTCCCCGGGGCTTCTTTTTTAAATTAAAAACATGTGTGGGGGCTCCAGCCCCCACACGCCCGGGACCACCACCTCCCGGGGCACTAAGAAAATTACAATGGGGGTCCGTTTTGGACCCCCAGAGCCCGGGGACCACCACCTCCCGGGGCTGTGCACTGAATGGGAGGGGGCCGCACGGCCCCTCCTGGAGCCCTTGATGGCCCTGGGGACCACCACCCCCAGGGCCGGCTCCTGCAGTGTCCCGGGGTGCCTACCCACGGGACACTGCTGCTTGCAATGACAGGACGGAGCCTCGCGGCTCCGTCCTGTCATTGCAAACTTGCTTTGGATATTGGAAGAGAGCAGGAAACCTGCTCTCTCTTCCAATATCCAAAGCCGATTGCTTTCCACATGGGGAGCAGCATGTTAGCTGCTCCCCATGTGTAAGCAATGCCGGCTCCCGTAGGACACGGGGAGCCGGCGGGACTGTGGGGGGATTGAGGACCCCCACAGTCCCCAACGAGAGGGCCAGCCCGGGGGATGGGGTCCCCGGGGCAAGTAGTGGCTCGGGAGGGGGGCCACGCGGCCCCCTCCCCCAAAAAAATTTAAAAACGATCGGGCCCGCAGGCCCCGCCCCTTCCTTCACCACTCTGCAAACGCGCCCCTGGCGCGTTTGCAGAGGGGAACAATTCCCTTGAATACTGGGGGTCCCTGAGGGCCAACTAGCCCACCAGGAACCTCCAGTATGCGCCAGGGAGCTGCCTTGCAGAGAGGTGTACAGAGGCCACGCCCCTTTTACACCTCTCTGCAACGCAGCTCTATGGCGCTTTGGAGGTATATGGTGGGCTAGTTGCACCCCAGGGACCCTCAGGATTCAAGGGAGTTAATCCCCGACTTAAAACGCGCCACGGGCGCGTTTGCACAGTGGTGAAGGGAGGGGCGGGGCTTCAGGTGACATGTGTGCAAACAGGCTCCGTGGCGCGTTTTAAGATGGGGAATTAAATCCTCTTCAATCCTGAGGGTCCCTGGGGCCAACTAGCCCAACAGGTACGTCCAGAAAGCGCCACAGAGCTGCGTTGCAGAGAGGTGTAAAAGGGGTGTGGCCTCTGTACATGTCTCTGCAACGCAGCCCCTGGCGCATACTGGAGGTTCCTGGTGGGCTAGTTGGCCCGTAGGGACCCTCATGATTCAAGGGGACTTAATCCCCCAACTTAAAACGCACCACGGGGCGGGTTTGCACAGATGTCACCTCAGGCCCCGCCCCCTCCCATCACCAATGTGCAAATATTCCTCTAAAATCAGCCGAAATCCGAATTCCGATTTACTCACCTGTTATCAGGAGAGACCTCAGTGCTGCATCTTTCAGCCCAGTACTGGTCCTGAAAAGTAATTTTAACCGTACTTACCGGTAACTTGAATTTCCTTCATAGGCTAACATTGACTGGTTTCACTTGGAAATTCTTCTAAGTGTGGAGTTTTGGAACTTTAAAATATTCCTCTAAAATCAGCCGAAATACGAATTCCGATTTACTCACCTGTTATCAGGAGAGACCTCAGTGCTGCATCTTTCAGCCCAGTACTGATCCTCAAAAGTAATTTTAACCGTACTTACCAGTAACTTGAATTTCCTTCCATAGGATATCATTGACTGCTTTTTGCTGAAAAAGTTTCTAAGTGTTGATTTTTGAAACATACAAATATTCCTCTAAAATCAGCCGAAATCCGAATTCAGATTTACTCACCTGTTATCAGGAGAGACCTCAGTGCTGCATCTTTCAGCCCAGTACTGGTCCTGAAAAGTAATTTTAACCGTACTTACCAGTAACTTGAATTTCCTTACATAGGCTAACATTGACTGGTTTCACTTGGAAATTCTTCTAAGTGTGGAGTTTTGGAACTTTAAAATATTCCTCTAAAATCAGCCGAAATACGAATTCCGATTTACTCACCTGCTATCAGGAGAGACCTCAGTGCTGCATCTTTCAGCCCAGTACTGATCCTCAAAAGTGATTTTAACCGTACTTACCGGTAACTTGAATTTCCTTCATAGGCTAACATTGACTGGTTTCACTTGGAAATTCTTCTAAGTGTGGAGTTTTGGAACTTTAAAATATTCTTCTAAAATCAGCCGAAATACGAATTCCGATTTACTCACCTGTTATCAGGAGAGACCTCAGTGCTGCATCTTTCAGCCCAGTACTGATCCTCAAAAGTAATTTTAACCGTACTTACCGGTAACTTGAATTTCCTTCATAGGCTAACATTGACTGGTTTCACTTGGAAATTCTTCTAAGTGTGGAGTTTTGGAACTTTAAAATATTCTTCTAAAATCAGCCGAAATACGAATTCCGATTTACTCACCTGTTATCAGGAGAGACCTCAGTGCTGCATCTTTCAGCCCAGTACTGATCCTCAAAAGTAATTTTAACCGTACTTACCGGTAACTTGAATTTCCTTCATAGGCTAACATTGACTGGTTTCACTTGGAAATTCTTCTAAGTGTGGAGTTTTGGAACTTTAAAATATTCCTCTAAAATCAGCCGAAATACTGAATTCCGATTTACTCACCTGTTATCAGGAGAGACCTCAGTGCTGCATCTTTCAGCCCAGTACTGATCCTCAAAAGTAATTTTAACCGTACTTACCAGTAACTTGAATTTCCTTCCATAGGATATCATTGCCTGCTTTTTGCTGAAAAAGTTTCTAAGTGTTGATTTTTGAAACATACAAATATTCCTCTAAAATCAGCCGAAATCCGAATTCTGATTTACTCACCTGTTATCAGGAGAGACCTCAGTGCTGCATCTTTCAGCCCAGTACTGGTCCTGAAAAGTAATTTTAACCGTACTTACCAGTAACTTGAATTTCCTTCCATAGGCTAACATTGACTGGTTTCACTTGGAAATTCTTCTAAGTGTGGAGTTTTGGAACTTTAAAATATTCATCTAAAATCAGCCGAAATACGAATTCCGATTTACTCATCTGTTATCAGGAGAGACCTCAGTGCTGCATCTTTCAGCCCAGTACTGATCCTCAAAAGTAATTTTAACCGTACTTACCAGTAACTTGAATTTCCTTCCATAGGATATCATTGCCTGCTTTTTGCTGAAAAAGTTTCTAAGTGTTGATTTTGAAACATACAAATATTCCTCTAAAATCAGCCGAAATACGAATTCCGATTTACTCACCTGTTATAAGGAGAGACCTCAGTGCTGTATCTTTCAGCCCAGTACTGGTCCTGAAAAGTAATTTTAACCGTACTTACCAGTAACTTATATTTTCTTCCATAGGAATCCATTGTCTGGTTTTCAGCAGAAAAGTTTCAAAGTGTCGATTTTCACAAACTACAAATATTCCTTAAAAATCGCCTGTATGACTTAAACGCATTCTTTCAACTGTTTACAGGAGATGCACCAGTGCTGGATCCAGGATCCAACACTGAGTAAGAAAAAGTAACGATAACAGTTTTTACCTGCTAAGTGAATTTCCTTCCATAGGATAACATTGGTGATTCTATGAGAAAAAGTTTCTAAGTGTCAACTTTTAAAATACAATAATATTCCTTAAAAATCACGACTGTAACCAAAACGCTTTTACTCAACTGTTTACAGGAGATGTACCAGGACTGAATCTAGGATCCAGTCCTGTGGTTAGAAAAGTAATCCATAAAGTAACTAATTGCATTTAACTAGAAATTCACATTGAGCTGAATGTTGCATTGTGTTTGAAAATGTGTTGCCCATTGCAACAACTGTAACTACTGTACTTAAAAGTCTATTGCCTATGTGCAAAGTATTTAAACTAAAGTAATTCATTCTGAGAAAGTATTTTTGTAATGTAATGTATAATGTAATTACAATGTAATTTAAAAAATAAAATATGTTAAAGAAATTGTTTCTAAAAATGTAGTAAATCAGTATGAAAAAAATTAATATAAAAATTAATACATTTAAAAATTGTCATTTAAAAACCTTTGAAATTCACTGAAAAAACCGTAGGTTTCAGGCACGTTATAGTTACAAATTAGCATTTTAAAAACCTTTGAAATTCACTGAAAAAACCATAGGTTTCAGACACGTTATAGTTAGAAATTAGCATTTAAAAAACCTTTGAAATTCACTGAAAAAACCAGAGGTTTTAGGGACAGTTATAGTTAGTTGGACATTGCACTCGTACAAAACCCGTGAAATTCCCCCGTTATAGTTAGTTCAGCTAACTATAACTCGCGCCCGCAATGCACTGCTGATGACGTCACATATTACATCACTCATGACATGGTCAGTGACATCACTGATGACATCACTGATGACATCTCAAATGACATCACTGATGACATCATCCACGTGATAATCTGATGCAGCTCCTCACACCCTAATATAACCTTTGATACACCCAATCTAAATTACAGAGTGCCATTCGCAAAACCATAGACACTCCAACACCAATAACTACATACCCACTCACTGATTCTTAGGTCTACACACACACATCCACTCACTCACCCGTACAGTCACTCATACTTATGGTCACTCAGTACAGGACTATCATATGCACTCTTACTCCTATATAGACACTCAAACACTGCCACTCATCCATAGAGGTACTCACACACCTAGTCAGTCATGCAAATAATTAAACACACTGCCATTTACTCACCTATACAGTTATACACACACCAGCTCACTTAATCATACAAATACTAGCACATTGTTACGCTCTTATACAATCACTGATACAAGCACACACTCATCCATACAGCCACTATCACAATCACTCACTCTAAGCTTATAGCTATTTATATACTCCAATACACATATATACTGCCTTTCACATATTTAGTTACTCACACATGTACCACTGGGACATACATTCACTCACTAACACACTCTTACACACACTTACCCACCCATACAGTCTATCACAGATGCACTCTTGAAACCATCCACCCAGTGAATCACCCACTCACACATCTATACACAGTCGCACACACCCCATCCACACAAACACTCAGGCACCCATACAGATACTCATAGAACCAATAAATAACCCATATAGACACTCATGTAGCTATTCGCAAATCCATGCATCCACTTACACACCAACAGACGGATACAGACATTCACACAGTTTAGTCACTAACCCATGCATTCAGTAAGATACGTTTAATCACTCACTTGTAGAGTCAGTCACGCACGTACTAAATCATCCATTCAGACACTTATACACCCACTCATTCTTCAATACGCCTTTCCCTATATATATTAAACATATTTAAACTTTACAGAAACACACAGTCACTGGATGATGTCATCAGTGATGTCATTTGAGATGTCATCAGTGATGTCATCAGTGATGTCACTGACCATGTCATGAGTGATGTAATATGTGACGTCATCAGCAGTGCATTGCGGGGCGCGAGTTATAGTTAGCTGAACTAACTATAACGGGGGAATTTCACGGGTTTTGTACGAGTGCAATGTCCAACTAACTATAACTGTCCCTAAAACCTCTGGTTTTTTCAGTGAATATATATATATATATTTATTGAACTGGCTGTCACCAGTAGGTAGTTATAGTTAGGACCTAGTTTCCAAGGGAAGAGGGTTTTTATGACTTTGGCGCCGCTTGACGAATCTTCACGAAATTTTCAAAACTTATACTTTATTCAGTTCAGCTGCTGGTTTGAAATTTTAGGGGTGATCCATCAAGCAGGAGCCAAGAAAAAGGGGGGATCCCAAAACAGGTTTTCCCCAGGCATTTTCCTATAGGGATTTTTAACATGACTATAGCCCGAACTGCTGGACAGAATTACACCAACTTTGGCAAAATCTAGATGTTGGTCAAGAAATCGTGCTTTTTGTGATTTGGGGTAAATCTATTCAGTAGTTTTGGAGATATAAAAGGGCAAAAAAATATAGATATGTACTGATGCGGATCCTTATGGGTGGATTCGGGGATCAGCGCACCAAAGAAAGGGTATGATTGACTGGCTGCAACCTGAATAAAAAGTTGCGGCTGCCATTTTCTTTGTTGCATCGGCTGGGGGTGGGAAAAGAAGAGTGTAAAAAGATATAAGGGATCAGGATACAGGTGTCCTGACTCCATAGGACAAATAGATGGGTAGTGACTCCTCATGGACAAAACATTGCCCAATTATTTTTTCATTCGATCTGTGGATCAGCGAATCCACCCATGGATCCACCCGCAGGTCTCAGCGAACCCCCTCTGTAAATTTGAAGAGGATGCGTGGATCCAGAGAACATTTTAATGGAAATAAACACCCACTGCATCCAACCCCATGCTTTTGTATAGGTGCATGTGGCAGGTTAGACCGCAGGACCTGGCCATGGGCCAGTCCCTGCGGCTATACCTCCGCTACCCACTGCCAAAGGCTGTGCACGGCACTGGTTATATTAACGTGTGTGTTAAAAAAACATATACATTTACATGAAAAGACCAAAGGTTACAGGAACATTATAATTAGATTCTAAATTTACTCACACAAAACCATAGAAAATCAGCGGTTATAGTTATAGTTAACGCAAGTAACTTTAATTAGTGCCCTACAGTAACTATAACTTGCACCCTCACCATGCACAGGTAATTACTTCACATATTAAATTATTGATGGCACCTTATGGCATCATTGATATTATCACTGCAACATTTGCAATATTATTATTGATGAGAAACTGTGCAAGGTGGAGGCGCGAGTTATATATATATGTATATATATATATATATATGTTATGTTATGTTATGTTAGTCCGACTTGTATAGCGCAACAGCTGCCTCAGCAAAGAGGCGTCCCGGCGCTTACTACTGGCAGACAGCAAGAGACTAAAGCCTAAGCCGCGGGGAGGAGATGAGTTTTTATAGCCTTCCTGAACGTCAAGTAGTTATCCAGACTGCAAATATGAAGGGTGAGAGAATCCCAAAGCTTGGCCGCTAGATAGCGGAAAGATCGTCCCCCGGCATGTAGACGTTTTACCCGTGGAACCAGCGCCAAGCATGACCCCATAGAGCGCAAAGAGCACAAGGGTGTGTAAGGTACCACCACGTTGGACAGAATACAAGGGGAGGAGAACTTTAAGATTTTGAAGGCCATGGAGAGGGCTTTAAATTCTATGCGCTTGGCCACAGGCAGCCAGTGTAATTGACGGATTACCCCCGAGATGTGGCGTCTTCGCGGGAGACCCAAAAGGGCTCTGGCAGCCGCATTTTGGACCCTTTGTAGGCGCATGACCTCAGCTTTATTCAACCCCAAAAAAGGTGAATTAGCGTAGTCAAACCTTGACAGTATGGCCGCCTGAACATTCAGTTGTCTGGTGGACGGGTCAAAATAGCCCAGAAGGGGTTTCAGACCCCGTAGAAGGCCAAAGCACGTGCCTGCAATCTTCTTAGTGTGATCCCGAAGACTGAGGGTTGAGTCCATCCATACCCCTAGGTTTTTCACCACCGACCTAGGGGTGGGTGCGCTCCCCAGGGTGTTAGGCCACCAGCTCTCGCTCCACAGCTTGATGTTTTTACCAACCAACAACACCTTCGATTTATTAGCATTAAGCTGGAGGCAGTTGGCGGTCATCCACTCCGCGACTGCCGCCAGACCGCTCCTAAATTTAGGGGCATCCTGCGTGGAGTCGTCGGAGAGAACCACCACCAGCTGCATGTCATCGGCGTAAGAGACAATGGAGAGACCCCTGTCCCTGGCTATCACTGCCAGAGGTTGTACGTACAGATTAAAAAGTACGGGACTCAGGGCGGAGCATAGCATAGGATTCTCCCCATAAAAAATTAATCATCCAGCACTCCAAGGGGATTTGGTCACTCGATAGTTTATTGATGATGATACATCAACGCGTTTCTGCAGTCTCACGCTGCTTGCTCATATATCAAAGTCAGTACCGCTCTTCCCAAAGATCAAAGCAGGCACCGGCAACCAGGAATCTGGGGAAGGTATTTATTTAGGCAGAAATGAACGCTGGATGACGCGTTTCGGTGGACACAGCCACCTTGATCACATCAATTCATTGAAAAAAAGCCATAGGTTTCAGGGACGTTATAGTTAGGCTGACATTTCACTCATACAAAACCAGAGAAATTCGGCCGTTATAGTTAGCTGAGCTAACTATAACTCGTGACCAAGCAATGCACTGCTGATGACATCACATATTACATCACTCATGACATGGTCAGTGACATCACTGATGACTTCTCAAATGGCATCACTGATGACATCACTGATGACATCATCCAGTGACGGAGTGTTTCTAAATAGTTTAAGAATGTTATGTATATATACGCCAAGGTGTAGTGAAGAATGAGTGGGTGTATGAGTGTCTGAATGGATGATTTAGTAGGTACGTGACTGACTGTATAAGTGAGTGATTAAATGTGTCTTAGTGAATGCATGGGAGAATGACTAATCTGTGTGAATGTCTGTATCAGTCTGTCAGTTGGTGTGTAAGTGGCAGCATGGGTGCTTAGTAGCTGCATGAGTGCGTATTTGGGTTAATGATTGGTTGTCTGAGTACCTGTAGGGGTGTCTGAGTGTGTGTGTTGGGTTGTGTGACTCCCTGCAAGGATGTGTGAGTAGGTGTTTTGGTGGGTGTATGGGTTCATTAGTGTGTGTGTGAGGGGCTGTATTGGTTCATGAGTGCATCTGCGAGAGGCTGTAAAGGTGAGTGAGTGTACATATGGCTGTGTCGGTGAGTGAGTGGATGTCTCAGTGTTATATGTATGAGTAACTAAATATGTGAAAGGCAGTATATGTGAGTTTTGGAGTATATAAGTGACTAATGTGAGAGTGACTGATTGTGAGAGTGGCAGTATGGACAAGTGTGTGCTTGTGTGAATGATTTATAAGAGAGTAACTATGTGTTAGTATCTGTATGAATAAGTGAGGTGGTGTGTGTATAACTGTATAGGTGAGTAAATGGCAATGTGATTGATTCTTTGCGTGACTGAGTAGGTGTGTGAGTAACTCTATGGGTGAGTGGCGGTGTGTGAGTGTCTGTATGGGTATATGATAGCATATATAAGTGGCTGTATAGATGAATGATTGCGTGAATGAGTAACTGTATGGGTTAGTGAGTGGATGTGTGTGTAGACCTATGAATCAGTAAGTGGGTATGTACCAACTAGTATTGGTGTGTCTATGGTATTGAGATTGGTAGTCTGTATTTTAGAGTGGGTGTATGAAAGGTTATATTAGGGTGTGTCGAGGTGCATCAGTTATTAAGTGGATGATGCCATCAGTGATGTCATCAGTGATGTCATTTGAGATGTCATCAGTGATGTCATCAGTGATGTCACTGACCATGTCATGAGTGATGTAATATGCGACATCATCAGCAGTGCATTGCGGGGCGCGAGTTATAGTTAGCTCAGCTAACTGTAACAACCAAATTTCTCTGGTTTTGTACGAGTGAAATGTCAGCCTAACTATAACGTCCCTGAAACCTATGGTTTTTTCAATGAATTTCTAAGGTTTTTTAAAATGCTGATCCCTAACTATAACGTCCCTGAAACATGTGGTTTTTTCAGTGAATTTCTAAGGTTTTTTAAATGCTAATCCCTAACTATAACGTCCCTGAAATCTGTGTTTTTTTCCAGTGAATTTCTAAGGTTTTTTCAATGCGAATCCCTTACTATAACTTCCTTGAAATCTCTGTTTTTTTCAGTGAATTTCTAAGGTTTTTTAAATGCTAATTTCTAACTATGCCTACATAGGTAGGACATGTGCACAACGAGGAAGAAAGGCTCAGAAAGAAACAAGAGAAGTGCAGAAAGAGGCAAGAGAGGTACAGAAAGAGGAAGAAAGGTGCAGAAAGAATCAAGAGAAATGCAGAAAGAGGCAACAGAAGTCCAGAAAGAGGAAGAAAGGTGCAAAACAAAGCAAGAGATGTGCAGAAAGAACCAACAGAGGTGCAGAAAGAGGCCTACTTTGACTGTACCTTACAACAGACTCATACAAAGTAGCCTAATCACTAATCCGTCTCCCAAGATGTCTTAAACCTCTTGAAGGTTCAATATTAATCAACTGCTCAGAATGTTAGGCCTACCAAATATAAAACAGCAATCCTAAGCATATCACTGTTGTAAGTCTGACCAAGTTTGTGAAGGTATGCATGCGTGTCTATGCTTTTACCTAGTGATATGTTAAATGAAAATAAACATACAAATATATGAATACCTGTGTTTCAAACAGCATACTCTGTAAATTTGTGTACAAAAGGTGTATGCATTTCTTTCTGCTCACAATACAGGGCACATGGGAATTCAATAGTATATTTGATGGGCTCTATAACACTTACATACATAAGACATGTTTGCCTATGCAACCGAATGACAGAGCAGAACTGAGAAGATTTGACCACCTATAGGAGAAGTTACCCGCTTTTTAAGCTACCATCTTCAGATGCATAAAACATGTAGGAATACATATACAAGTAGACATATACCTCAGTCACGAGAGCACGCAGACCTTTAAACTTGACAGCTTGCACTTCCAATTTGAGTACAGAAAGAGGCGAGAGAAGTTCAGAAAGAAGCAAGAGAGTTGCAGAAACAGGCAAAAGAGGTGCAGAAAGAGGGAACAGGAGTGCAGAAAGAGGCAAGAGAGGTGCAGAAAGAGGCAAGAGGGGTACAGAAAGAGGCAAGAGGGGTGCAGAAATTTGCAAGATAGGTGCAGAAAGAAGCAAGAGCAGAGCAGAAAGGACCAACAGAGGTGCAGAAAGAGGTAAGAAGGGTACAGAAAGAGGCAACAGAAGTGCAGAAAGAAGCAAAAAAGGTAGAGAAAGAGGCAAGAGAGGTGCAGGAAGAGGGGTGCAGAAAGAGGCAAAAGAGGTGCAAACATTTGCAAGAGAGGTGCAGAAAGAAGCAAGAGCAGTGCAGAAAGAACCAACAGAGGAGCAGAAGGAGGCAAGAGGGGTGCAGCAAGAGGCAAGAGAAGTGCAGAAAGAAGCCACAGAGGTGCAGAAGGAGGCACGAGAACTGCAGAAAGAGGCAAGATAGTTGCAGAAACAGGCAAAAGAGGTGCAGAAAAAGGTAACAGGGGTGAAGAAAGAGGCAAGAGAGGTGTAGAAAGAGGGAAGAGGGATGCAGAAGAGGCAAGAGGGGTGCAGAAAGAAGCAAGAGAGGTACAGAAAGAAGCAGGAGAAGTGCAGAAAGAAGCAACAGAAGTGCAGAAAGAGGCAAGAGGGGCGCAGCAAGAGGCAAGAGAAGTGCAGAAACAGGCAAAAGAGGTGCAGAAGGAAGCAAGAGCAGAGCAGAAAGAGCCAACAGAGGTGCAGAAGGAGGCAAGAGGGGTGCAGAAAGAGGCAAGAGGGGTGCAGAAAGAAGCAAGAGGAATGCAGAAAGAACCAACAGAGGGACAGCAACAGACAAGAGGGGTGCAGAAAGAGGCAAGAGAAGTGCAGAAAGAAGCAACAGAGCTGCAGAAGGAGACAAGAGAACTGCAGAAAGAGGCAAGAGAGTTGCAGAAACAGGCAAGAGAGGTACAGAAAAAGGAAACAAGGTACAGAAAGAGGCAAGAGAGGTGCAGAAAGAGGGAAGAAGGGTGCAGAAAGATGCAAGAGGGGTGTAGAAAGAAGTGACAGAAGTACAGAAAGAAGCGACAGAAGTGCAGAAAGAAGCAAGAGAAGTGCAGAATGAAGCAACAGAGGTGCAGAAAGAAGCAAGAGGAGTGCAGAAAGAAGCAAGAGGGGTGCAGAAAGAGGCAAGAGGGGGTGCACAAAGAAGCAAGTGAGGTGCATAAAGAAGCAAGAGAAGTGCAGAAAGAAGCAAGAGAAGTGCAGAAAGAAGCAACAGAGGTACAGAAAGAGGCAAGAGGGGTTCAGAAAAAGGCAGGAGAATTGCAGAAAGAAGCAACAGAGGTGCAGAAGGAGGCAAGAGAAGTGCAGAAAGAGGGAAGAGAGGTGCAGAAAGAGGCAAGAGGAGTGCAGAAAGAAGCAACAGAAGTGCACAAAGAAGCAAGAGAAGTGCAGAAAGAAGCAACAGAGGTGCAGAAACAGACAAGAGGGGTGCAGAAAGAGGCAAAAGAAGTGCAGAAAGAAGCAACAGATGTGCAGAAGGAGGCAAGCGAACTGCAGAAAGAGGCAAAAGAGTTGCAGAAACAGTCAAGAGAGGTGCAGAAAAAGGGAACAGGGGTGTAGAAAGAGGCAAGAGAGGTGTAGAAAGAGGGAAGAAAGCTGCCGAAATTTACAAGAGAGGTCCAGAAAGAAGCAAGAGCAGTGCAGAAAGAACTAACAGAGGTGCAGAAACAGACAACAGCAGTGCAGAAAGAGGCAAGAAAGTGCAGAGAAAAGCAACAGAGGTGTAGAAGGAGGCAAGAGAAGTGCAGAAAGAGGCAAGAGAGTTGCAGAAACAGGCAAAAGAGGTGCAGAAAGAAGCAAGAGCAGTGCAGAAAGATCCAACAGAGGTGTAGAAGCAGGCAAGAGGGGTGCAGAAAGAGGCAAGAGGGGTACAGAAATTTGCAAGAGAGGTACAGAAAGAAGCAAGAGCAGTGCAGAAAGAAACAACAGAGGTGCAGAAAGAGGCAAGAGGGGTACATAAAGAGGAAAAAGAAGTGCAGAAACAAGCAAAATAGCTGTGAAAAGAGGCAAGAGGGGTGCAGACAGTAGCAAGAGAGGTATAGAAAGAAGCAAGAGAAGTGCAGAAAGAAGCAACAGAGGTGCAGAAAGAGGCAAGAGAAGTGCAGAAGGAAGCAACAGAGGTGCAGAAAGAGGCAAGAGAGTTTCAGAAACAAGCAAAAGAGGTGCAGAAAGAGGGAACAGGGGTGCACACAGAGGCAAGAGAGGTGCACAAAGAACCAACAGAGGTGCAGAAAGAGACAAGAGGGGTGCAGAAATGTGCAAGAGAGTAGCAGACAGAACCAAGAGCAGTGCAGAATGAACCAATAGAGGTGCAGAAGAGGCAAGAGTGGTGCAGAAAGAGGCAAGAGAAGTGTAGAAAAAAGCAAAAGTGGTGCAGAAAGAGGCAAGAGGGGTGCAGAAAGAGGCAAAAGAGGAGCAGAAAGAGGCAAGAGAGGAGCAGAAAGAGGCAATAGAGATGCAAACAGAGGCACAAGGGGTGCAGAAATTTGCAAAAGAGGTGCAGAAAGAGGCAAGAGGGGTGCAGAAATTTGAAAGACAGGTGCAGAAAGAAAGAAGAGCAGCGCAGAAACAACCAAGGGAGGTGCAGAAAGAGGCATGAGAAGTGCAGAAAGAAGCAACAGAGGTGCAGAAAGAAGCAAGAACAGTGCAGAAAGAACCAACAGAGGTGCAGAAGAAGGCAAGAGGGGTGCCGAAAGGTGGAAGAGAGGTGTAGAAACAGGCAAGAGAGGTGCAGAAAGAGGGAAGATGGGTGCAGAAAGAGGCAAGAGAGGTGCAGAAAGAGGGAAGAGGGATGCAGAAAGAGGCAAGACGGGTGTAGAAAGAGGCAAGAGGGGTGCATAAAGAAGCAACTGAGGTGCAGAAAGAGGCAAGAGAGGTGCAGAAACAGGCAAGAGAAGTGCAGAAAGAGGCAAGAGAAGTGCTGAAAGAAGCAACAAAGGTGCAGAAAGAAGCAAGAGAAGTGATGAAACAGACAAGAGAGTTGCAGAAAGAAACGAGAGGTGCAGAAAAAAAGCAAGAGAAGTGCAGAAAGAGGCAAGAGAAGTGCAGAAAAAGGGGGAAAGGTGCAGAAAGAAGCAAGAGAAATGCAGAAAGAGGCAAGAGAGGCGCAGAAACAAGCAAGAATGGTTTGCACACCATTAATACCAATCTAATACCCACATTTAGCAATAGGTAAGAGGTGACCATTCTAGATTTGCAAAGTGCCTTCCACCACGCTATACCACTTGTTGCTACATTTTTGGTAGCGTTTGAGCCGTTTGAGCTAGAAACAAGGTTTTATTTTTTCACATCTGCAGATTATGCAGCAGATGATGGATTATGTGGCAAATGCGGAAAATGTATAATAGTGCGAAAGTTGGTGCAGCCAAACAGTTGCATAATTCCAGTGGCCCTGCTCATACCTCTGACTAGGTCCAGAAGTGCTTGTTAGTGGTTCCTTCATTTTTTTGTCTCATTGAGCTTATAGTTTAGCTTCTATGGAAACGAGGAAGACTAAACCTGAGGTTACCACTCCACAACACAGACTACCATACCACAAAATTACTCTCCATAACACATAATCCCACTCTACATAATTCCTATACACTAAATAACACATACTTTCTAGCCACATAATTTCACTGCACAACATACCACATAATTTCACTACACACAACATACATCCACGCCACTCCAAAAGACATTAGTAAAAAACTTTTACATTTACATGCCAATAGCTCTAACTCTCGCAAATGCGAGACCTATACATTGCAAATGCTTCTTTAACTAGTAGTCGCATTTGCAGAGTGGTGGAGAAAGGGGGCTGGGCCTCCGACCAGAGCTCAGGAATTCTGCTGCGTAGGACTTACAGGAGGTACCAGGAGGGCTTCTTGGTCTCCAAAGTCCCTCAGGAGTAAAGAGGACTTCATCCCCCAAGCAGTACTTTGCCAGGAGGTGCGTTTGCAGAGTGGTGGAGAAAGAGGAGCGTGGCCTCCGAAGACCTCTGATCAATCCCACTGTGTGGGACTTACTGTAGGTAACAGGAGGGGTAGTTGGCCCCCAAGGACAACTTTGGGGGCCAACTACCCCTCCTATTACCTCCAGTAAGTCCCACACAGCAGCTTTGGTAAATTCTCAAAGCAGGCCACGCCCCCTTTGCCCACCTGTCTGCAAACGCGCTCCCTGGCGCGCTCTTGGATTTGGTGCTGGGGGTCGTTAGGGGCCGACTAGCCTATCTGACACCTCTAGTAAGCCCCAGATAGTGGAATTGCTGAGACTGGACACAGGCCACGCCCCCTTTCTCCATCAATCTGCAAACACACCTCCTGGTGCGCTCTTGGTTGAGAGATGAAGTCCCCTTGCCTCCTGAGGGTCCCTGGGGGACAACTAGCCCTCCTCTTATCTTCAGTAAGCCCCACACAGCTTGATTGCTGAGAGTGGTCCGAGGCCACGCCCCCTTTTTACACCACTCTGCAAACGCACCTCCTGGCGCACTGCTGCTTGGTGGATGAAGTCCACTTTAGTCCTGAGGTCCTCAGGACACAAGAGGACCTCATCGCCCCACCGGCAGGCGCCAACAGGCGCGTTTGCAGAGTGATGTAAAAAGGGGCATGGCCTCTAACCACCTCTCAGCAATCCCACTGTGTGGGCCTTACTGGAGGTAAGAGATGGGCTAGATGGCCCCTAAGGACCATCAGCAGGGAAGGGGTGGGGCTTCAGTGAGTTGCAGTGCTTCCGTTATTTTTATTTTATTTTAGGAAGGGATGTCGTGTGGCCCCCCTTCCCCTGACCCTCTTGGGCCCCAGGGACCCCATTCCCCGGGGCCAGACCCACTTTTCATTTTTTTCTTAAACCTGCAAAGAAGGGGGGGGCAGGCCCCCCTCCCGAGGCCTATTCTGGCCCCGGGGACTCCATCCCCCGGGGCTAGGTCTTTCCTTATATTTTTTTTTAGGGTAGGGGGGCTGTGCGGCCCCCCGCCCTAGGCTGATTTTAGCCCAAGGGACCCCATCCCCGGGGCCCGGCCTAAACATTTTTTTATGGAAGGGGGGCCACATGGCCCCCCTTCCCTGGGCCTCTTTTGGCCTCAGGGACCCCATCCCCCGAAGCCTACCCTGCTTTTCATAATAATAGTTTTAGAGGGAGACTGTGTGGCCCCCTTCCTGTGGCCAATTTTGCCCCCAGGGACCCCATCCCCTGTGGCCCAGCCTTATTTAAAAAGCAAAAAAAAATTTAAAGAGGGAGGGGCCAAGTGGCCACCCTCCCGGGCCATATTTGGCCCCGGGGTCCCGGCCTGGCCTCAACGTTGGGGAGTACTGGTGGGAACCCCAATGCCCCCGCGGTCCCTGCCGGCTCCCCGCCTCCTGTGGGAGCCGGCATTGCTTTTGGGCAAAGGGAGCTGCAAACATGCAGCTCCCTTTGCCCAAAAGCAATCTGCTTTTCTTCATGGAAGCGAGAGCAGTTTTTCTACTCTCGCTTCCACAAAGCACAGCAGTGTTTGCTATGACAGGGAAGGAGCCGTGCTCCCACCCTGCCATGGCAAACTGCAATGTCCCGGGGGTGGGCACCCCGGTACATTGCTGGAGCCGGCCTTGGGGGGTGGTGGTTCCCAGGGCCATGGAGGGCTCCAGGAGGGGGGACTCATGGTTTCAGTGGTAAAAATAAACTATAAGTTCCACAATGCCAAGAGTTTTGGCTAAAAAAGGCAACACTGGACAAAGTATTCAATCAAGAAATTATGTCACTTCGCAATGGAACACACTTTGACAATTAAAGTAGAACATTTTTATGTGAAAAGGAATTTTGGGAGGGGTGAATTAAAATGCTTATTTTGTTTGCAATTCAATTAATGGATGCATTTAATTTGATTCTTTCAACTTTACTAGAATGTGCAAGATTGAATTGTTCCTTTATTTCCATACTTGTTTGTATTAAATTAGAAATTGCTATTAGTAATGACAAGGCATATATAAAACTGATAGGTAACTCAGCAATCTTCATTGTTTCATGTCATTAAAAGCTTCTAACTCAGTAGAATCTCATTCCATAATGTGAGAGGCTTTGTCCCTGATATTGATACCCTACACATGCTTGTGCCAGATATGACATTTTCTCACCCTGATATAAGCCATAGGAATGGGAAGAGTGAGGTAAAATCTTTATGATTCAGTGCATATTATGTAACATTCCTCCGCCACTGCACATAGAGCTGAAATTCATTCATTTATATGTCAGCATGATGTATATGTAATATTGCTTACAGAAACTCGGCTATCGGTGCACTCTAATACTATGTTACATGCTTTGTTTGCACCACATCTAAAAATATACAAACAAATAGGGAAAATAAATGTGTAGTTGTTATTTTTCCTGATTATATTCAGTTAAAAAGCTCAACTATCTAAATTGCTCACTATAGGACCACTTTGTCCTTTTTATGCATACTAAACAACCACAGATTATTTTTTTAATGATTTACCTCCCTCCCTAATCCCTACCAGTTTCCCTAAATCAATTTTAAGAAGAATTAAGCTCTTTTTACCTGTGTAAGGAAAATGTTTTCCTCCTAGGTCATTTACATTTATGGTTGAATACCACTCTGCACTAAGTGGTCAATCTAAAAAAAACATTCAGGGGCGTATTACGAGTTCAGCAGTCTTGAGACCGCCAAACCCGTGGTGACTGTATGACCGTTGTAACCTAGGCAGTCCAACCGCCTGATTACGAGACTGGTGGTCAGACAGCCACCAGCCCACCACAACACTGCCAGCACCACCAGGATCCTGGATCCCAATGTGCTGATGGTGTACAGAGTAGGGAGGAATGGAGGTGGTGCAGAGCCCGGCACCACTGTCCATATTACGACTAGCCCTTCTACAAGCCTTTTCATGGTGGTGAAACCGCCATGAAAAAGTTGGCAAAGCGGTAAGGACGGAGCCCCAGACAAGGCCGTGCATCATTGCCCATTGTGTTATTTGACTGGGGGCACATGTTGTGCCCCCCTATGCCTGCACTGTTGTGCGTGCATTGTGTGGAATGCATGACATGGTGCATGCCAACAGTGCGTGCATGACAGTGGAGGCCCTGCTGAGCTGCTGCATTGGCTTCAGACTCACTGAGTGAGCCGAAGCATGCAGACAGCCAAGAATACGGCCGGCACACCGCCGCCTGGTAGGCCAGTTGTAATGCGTGGTCTTAAGACTGCCTGCATTGCTGTCTTGTTGTAGATGCGGGTTCGGCAGTCTGGTGGTTGGACCGCCAAAGTTGTAATAAGGGCCTTAGTCTCTTCAACTGTGAATTAATATCTAATGTACCAACACACCAGGAGGTCACGACCTTGACCCAATATTGAAGACATTACAGTTGATAAATCTATACCTTTGATTTGTTTAGACCATATGGCGATCATGTTTACATTTAAAGTGCATACAAATAACTAAAGTATCTCTCTAAAGACCACAGGATAAGAACGAGTCTGGGGATTATTTTTCTGCCCCTAAGATCAGAAATAAAGTTAGATAAACACAGAAAATTTTTACTAGTAATGAAGTGCCTGATGATCCACATTGTCTTCTACCAGACCTTAACATTTCTATTATTCAGGTGTTAAATGAGCTTATACCAGTCCAAATCAAACTACAGTCAACCAAAAGGAAAGATAAGCCTTGGTGTTGTAAAGAACTTGCCTCCATGAAATCAGATTTACAACACCTTGAGCACAAGTGGTTAAACGCATATGACCCAAATTTGAAAATTTTATTTTCCCAAAAATCCAAGGAGGATTAAAAGCAGATCAAACATGGTAAACAAGTCTACTTCTCACAGTATCTACATAATATCCCTAATCTCTCCTAAGAATGTTTCAAAATTGGTTTCTGCTATCTCCACACAGAAACCAAGTACAAATTACTCTCACAGCTAATTCATGTGACCATCTTGCATCCCTTTTCACTATAAAGATTGAAATAATTAGAAACAACATTGAGATAGACCCAGTTGCCAGAATTTGCAATATTCCCTTAACGATGCCACAGGATGAACCAGGCATGCCTTTTGACAGCTTTCCTTTAATTTCAGGATCCATCCTAAGGGATATTATTATACAAAGTCATCCTTTCTGATTGCCATTTTGGTATATCCCCACACAAATTATGATAGAATTATCTTTAAGTATGACAGAGGAAATCCATCTTACTTTCTCCAATTCACTTGAAACTGGCATAGTACCCAAAATTTGGTAAAATGGGTGTTATTAAACTATTACTGAAAATCCTTCTCTAAACGCCTCAGATGCCAGTAATTACTGGCTGTGAGAAATTGGGGTGTTAGTTGCAGGGGTGAGAACCCACCTCATATAATAATCACAGTCCCTTTCAGGATGAACCACAAATGTCTCAAAATAAACCTAAGCTTAACCCTCTCGCAGCTTAGCTCAAAAGCAGTCAGGCTTAACCTAAATGTAATGTGTAAAATATTTATGCAGTACTCAAACAGTAATAAAGTGAAAACACCACACAAGAACAATCCCAAACCAATTAAGAAAAATAAAGTCAATTAAAAAACTAAAATTACACCAAAACAGCAACAATCCAATCAAAAGAACTAGAATTATGAGTTTACAAATTGCTAATTGAACCTAGCACCAAAAGCAGTTAAACGCGAACTGTGAGTATCTGGTCACCACGACAAAGTCATACTTTCAGACTGACCATGATGGAGCTCAGGCCAGAGACAGGACCAGGTTCAAATGCTAGAAGTTTAGTTTAACCTTCTGATTTTGATACAAGGACTGTGCTTCGCAACTTTGCAGGCTCTGCGTCATGCCGCATGGGATCCGATGAGGCTTTCAGCCGGGAGCTGTGTGGCTCTGCGTTGCTTGGCGCCAGATCTAGTGAAGTCTTTGGTGAAGAGCTGCATTATGCAGTTTTAGGAGGCTCTGCATCACTTCTGCACTTGCTCCAGTGAGGCTTTCTGTGGGGAGCTGTATGGCGTGGCTTATCGGGGCTCAGGGTCATCCACCATCAGTTCTGGTGAACCCTTTATTTTGGAGCTGCGTGGCTTTGCGGGGCTCTGCATCAGTTCCAGTGGATCCTTCAGTTAAGCAGGGAGAAGTGCACTCTGACTCCAGACAAAGATCAAAGATCTTGAGGAGAGCACTTGGGGGCAAGGACTTACTCACACAAGGGCCATTATAGGGGACTAGGGCAGACCCAGTAGGGTCTTGCCAGATGGAAAACAGGAAAGTTCTCTGGGAAGTTGTTGCATCCCTGTAGTTCAAAAAGAAGGTCAGCCAAATGACCCTCTGAGTCACTTCTGGAGTCCTAGGTTCAAGGGAAGCAGGTCCAGTGTTTCTTCAGGTTTCCAACAGCAGGGCAGCCCTTCCCCTGATCTCCACAGGCTCAGGAGTATTCTGTTTTCAGGTTTTGGGGATGCCACTTTTATGGACAGTGGCAGCCAAGGGGAACAATCCTTTGTCTACCTTCTAAATTGGTTCTGGTCAGTTACCCCCTCACCTCTAGGTTTGGCTCCAGCCTGGCTAATGAAACCAAGAACAAACATGCCCAGATGTGAGCTGCATCTGCCAGAAACAGGGTAGGCTTGTTCTAAAGTCAGGAAAGGCTGGGTGCAGCACTCAGGCTACCATTTTAAGGGCAATCAGAGCAGGGGCACAGCTCCTCCCCATCCATCCTATTAGGAAGACACTCACCTCTCCACACCCAGTCCCTTTGTGCACTGTCTGGGAGTAATACCTATCAAACCACAAGAGAGACATGAACAGTCAGGGGCCCTAAACACTGGCAGAAAGGCACATTTGGTTTAGGAAAGAAACTGCCAACTTTTTAAAAATGTTATTTTCAAAATAGTAATTTAAGTTTCTGAATTGACCATCAGGTTGGATGTTAAATTCCTATTCCAATGAGTCCTATAATCAGGCTAGTTTCTAACTGAAGTTATACATTAAATGCTGTTATAAATGTAGCCCAGTGCTTTTCAATGGGAGACCCAGCCTTGTTGCAGTGAAAAACTACTTTAAAGGATTTTTACTGCCAGGACATGTGAAACTTATGTACATTTGCCCTGCCTTTTAAATACTATGGACCTTGACCTATGGGCATTTAGGGTCTACCTTAGGGGTGACATATAAGTATTAGAAAGAAAGGTTTAGGCTTGGCAAAAGGCTTATTTGGCAGATGAAATTGGCAACTTAAAACTGCACTGCAGGCCACAATGGCAGGCCTGAGACATGTTTTTAAGGGCTACTTTAGTGTGTGGCACAATGAGTGCTCCAGCCCACTTGTAGTATTTAACTACGGATCCTAGGTACAGATATTACCATATACTAGAGACTTATAAGTAAATTAAATGTGGCAATTAGGTGTATGCCAATTTTACAATGTTTAAAAAGGAGCCGGGTTAAAGTGTGCAGAGTCCTATGGCCTTTCAATACGGGTTCAGCTAAAGAAGGCAAAAATGTGGGGGAATATCACGCAAAAGATGGTAATTTCCAACATGGGCCAATTTCCCTTCTCCCTTATCTAAGTTGTTTAAGGAAATTGTCTTTTTACAACTTCACAAATTTGTTGAGCAAAACAACATTGTAGATATTTATCAAGAAGGTTTCAAACCGGACCATAGTCACTGGCACAGCGTAGTCAATAATGTTAGGGGGTATAAGACAGAGATTTTGCAACAAAGAATGAGATATACGCAACTAAAAGGATAGGGCAGGCGGATGCCACAGGATGGTGGTAACTCAGAGTGTTAGTTTTCAGTTATTTGGAAATGTTATGCCATCCAGTGTGGGACCTCTGTGGGATCACGTGGCTTATGTTTTCCACTTTATTCCAGTTCCTCCTCAGAGCACTATAGGGTAGAGAGGCCTAAGAGAACAGACTGGCATAAGCCCACACCTAACATCAGAAGACCAGGCATAGGATGGGAAGCGGGAGCAGACATTTTAGCAGCTCAGATTGCATGTGCATGAAGTATGAACACCTATATGATACACTAACCCGCACTGTGAGAAATTTACACTGCCTTCAAACTTGTCTCCAGAGCTCTCACTTGTGTTCCGTCATGAGCACTCACCCACAAACAAAACTCACCCTCACACCTAGAAGTGACTTGGCTAACATAAAAGAGTCATATGTTGCATGAAAAAATTACAGAACCACAACATATGGAAAAAACAAATACTCTTAGGGAATGCAAGTTGAAATTAAAATGTAATGAACTGAGAGACTGCATCGCAGTTATGGATTACCTCAAGGCTTACTAGAGTCATTGTTGGGAATTTGAGCATTGTTTTTGTCTGTTAAGGACATGACTTTAGGACTTGATAGGGACCCATTCCTAATTTTGCAATTACTGCCGCATTTGTGACCAGGCAGGACCCGACTCACTTAAAGCCCTGCAGGTGGTACTGGTGTGAAATGAGTGTCAGGCAGGGAAAAGTCTGGCTTGCGCATCACACACATCTTCGTAGGTCACTATGCAATCCCAGGCCTAGTCTTAGAGGTGGGCAAGCTACTGAAATCTCAAGGCAGATGCTGGGCTCTGGCTCACCTCAAGGTCCTCTTAGACTCTGGAGCCTAAAACAAGTTAAACTTTCACGTAGCGTCTGCCTGCCCCAACTTTCTAACCTCATGCGCCAAGAATTAATGACAACATAGTGCCTTTGATATAAAACGAGTAAAAGAAAGAGATATTCATCTAGTAGCAGAATTGCACAATGTAAAAATCTGGGGTCAATCCTGTCTTCTCCACTTAAGCAAATTGTGCGATCCTAGGCAAAAAGTTTTACGTTACCAAACCTCCTTTTTCTTCATGATCACAAATGAAGGAAATGCAGGTTTAGAACGTTGAGTTCTTGCTTACACGCAGAAGACAAAGACATATATAACTACTCTCGGTGTCTGGCGTAGTCATTGGCGAGTGCCCGAACTGGGTAAGATGCTACAGCTGGCAAAGAGGATGGGATAAGTAACTCGTAGATCAACATTGCTTTCACAGAGAGTTTGCCATGGTCCAGCAAACTGTGTGTGCGTGCCACGTGTGCTGCAGTCGAAGTGAGGAATCAATGCCGGCATCTGTGGTGTCTCAGCGCAATGCAAGCCTGTGTAAAGCTTTTTCGAATAAAGAAAGAATCATTGAAAATATACACATTGGTGGCCGAAAATTTAATGAAAAGGCCGCAAACAGAGGTACCACGCTACTATGCAAATTAATGCTATATGTCATACAGAGTGGTAATACTAAAGGCAGATGCAACCAGGTCTTGAAAAGCAGTGTATTTGACAGTCCAGTGCTAGGTAAGCTGTAATCTGATGTGCTATGAAGCAAAGATCAACCAGGTGGCTATGAAGAGACATTTATTCATAAAGCCAATTGAATATCATAATGTTATCTGCTTATCAAATCATTGAAATACTTCTCTACTCACCTTAACAACTAAGAGAGTCAGCATACCACCGCCTGCTTTGGAGTGTCCCCAGAGAGAGGGCCGGGGTTGTGCGTGCGAAGCAGTCCATAAACGAAGTGGCCAACCACCAATAACTGCCAAGTGGTGGCTCAGAACAACTCTATAGATCTCCATCAAAATAAAGAGCTCCAATGGAGAGCAAGGGCGAGGCCATAGCTCCTCCAACTGTCAAGGTTGACCCTGAAGCCAGTACGTCACAAGGCTCTAGAGATGGATTGCATGAGCAAGTTCACCAAGTAGCATTAGTGCCCCCCAATGGTTATACTGCTGCTGCTTTCTTAAAACTGCCATCATCATTTGATACTGCCAAAACACACAATATCAGCAATCGATGGACTGCTTGAATAGAGGCTTGTTAGGATTTCATAGACCAGTGGGGGCTGACGCATGTAAACAGTGGAGGGGCGGGTGGAGTGAGTGAGGGAGGTCAGGGGGAGCGTGGGGGGAGCGCAGAGGGAGGGAGAGCAGAGGTTTAAAAAAAAAAAAACGTGATGCTGCTTCTGCTGCCTCGTGCCTCAGTTTTCCGATGCTTCCTTGTCCCAGCAGGCACTGGGGCATCATCAGAGACTCCCTGTGCAATCCCCGTGCTGCTCTCAAGCATTAGAGCAATGCGGGGATTGGCCTGAGCAGGCTGCTTTGACGCTCCGCTCAGGACAGGGAGTTTGTGCTATTTCTCCAGCCTGGCTGTTCAATACAGCTGGGTTGGAGAAACCTAAGCGTGAATATGTGTTTGGCCGGCCTGAGATGGATGAATTTAATGATGAGGTAGCTGCATACCTCAGAGTGATAGACGAATGTCTGTCAGATTCCTTACATTCACGAATGCTGAAGGAAACTCTGAGCTTAGAGCAGTCCTCATGGCTGGTCGAGCTGAAGAGCATGATAATTGGCAAGTGGCTGACATAGAGGCCGGAGGTGCCCAGAGTGCATCAGTCATGAAATTGAAAAATAATCCAAAGGATAGAGCTGAGGGATGCAAAGCAATGTCTCCACAGAAAAAGAAAATGTGCTGCAGATGTGAATTGTCATTTCCACACAACAGTAGATGTCCCACCATAGGACAGATTTGCAACGGCTGAGGCAAGGTAAACCATTTTGTGGCGGCTTGCAAGGTGACAGGACAAGTAAGTGCATCACAGCATGAAGACAAAATGGCAGACCGAGTGTTGCATCAATGTCGTACAATGCTCTCCCACAAGGCCAAGAGGTCACACCCACTGAGGACAATCGACACCAAACAAAGTAGAATGTCATCAAAATCCTCGTCAAAGAGATCCTAGGTGTAGATTTCAAGTGAAAGTGTCATTGATAACTGCGCAATGTCGATGTTTCCTTCAGAGAGACATGCAAATGTGGGACTAGTTGAATGTGAGAAAAAACACAGACGAAAGAAAGATCGATATGAAAAAGTATCAAAGACCTACAAACATTGTCTGAAGATTATCCTGAAGATAAAAGGGGGTTTGATACCTTTTATTATTGATAGCGGTGCGTCGATCAACATTATGCCTGAGGATGCCCCTCTCTTTAAAGAAACCTTACTAGATCCAACTAAGCCTGAGAACTGTTACGGGCATTCTGCACATATACAGAACTATGCGCAGGAAAACAGGACCTCGGTGTATAGTGGTGTACCAACCATCCACCTTAGTGCCCAAAATCCCAATCCGACTAGCTATAGTGTCTCATTCATTCTCCGTACTACAGCGAAGCTACCAATGATTAGACATCCCAGAACACGGACTCTTTCAGGAATCGCGGGAGCAAGAACACTCTTTCATTACTCACTCATACTTGTCCACAACGTGCGTATTAAGAGACACAGTATAGTTTAAAATGTTTATTTCAACTAACGTGCTCTAAGACACAGTACACGTGCCAGTACTAGCAGCATAATGCATAAAGACAAAACAGTAAGCATTGTTACAATTCCATAGAATACAAACGGGGACAGCATTTTATAAAGACAGTGGATAAAGGACTATAATGCCTTGCCACCCTCCCCGTGCTAGTAACTAGTTTATTATAAAAATAGAAGACCTCTGGGCTTTGTCAGGGGGACCCCCATACCTCAAGAACTAGATGCAAGGTTTACATCATCGGACAAGCACAGCTCTTCTCCCTGGAAAGGTTTTTCTCCAAGTGCCTCTAACAGGTATATTGCAATATTAAAAGCACTTGAATTTCAGCAGTACAGCTGTGCTTCGTGTTATGTCTAAGTGCGTGGAGCTGACCAGAACAGAATAACAAGGGACGTTGTTTTTCGACCTTGTACATCGTGTGCAGACGAAAACCACAGAGAACAGCAGAAAATGTGAAAGGCAGAAATGTAGACAGTTCTCATGAACATAGGCACAAGCAGAGTCTGGAAAAACAAAGTCACGAAGTAACGTGTGCAAAAGAGGCATCATGGCAGCTAGGCCTAAGCTAACTTAGCAATGTCGACAATGAGGCCACAATCCACACTACACCCTCCCCTGGTCAGTCCATAGGTCAAGACATAGGACGAAAACAGAGTTCAAATAGATGGAGCAGAATGCAAACGTCTATAGGTGGGAAAAGTTTTTGGAAAAAAAGGTCGAAATAAGGTCGAAATAGGGCCAAAAAAAAAATGGTCACTCAAAGAGGATAAAAAAATCCGGATATGCAGTTTATTGAGAGCCAACACAACTAATCCATCAGAGTGTATGCGCAGAAGACAGCAACACCTTCCAAAAAGACATCATTGTCATCGTTTGAAAAAAGAGATGCCATCCAGTTCAACAAATCAAAACTGCATTCATGTTCCTCACAATAGGGAGCAGCGATCAGCATTGCTGGACAACTTGCGTGATATTCAATATAATTTTGTTGTAGGAAATTCTGAGCAGCCGCACAGATATCCCATTGTGCCAAGACTCCAAGTGCAGCCGCACGCGCCATTAATCCTTCACCGGAACATTCCCGTTCATGGGCCACTAAGGGGCCCATTAACTGGTCGAAATCCGGGTCCGAACAAGACGTATTGGAGAGGCATACATCCAAGGACCATGAGAACGGACATCGTAAACAGGACAGCACAGGTTGCACGCAAGTGAAATACGCAAAGCGAAAAGATAATCCATAAGCCACGCTGAGTGTTGCCAGTGGCAGTGTACCGAAGCTGTCAATCATGCGGTCACGGAGCATCCGCAGTCGCCCTGGGCTGTGTAGGCCCACAAGAGGTGCAGCCATTGCGCAACAGGCAAAGCAAAAGCAATATTCCAGCAGCTAAGGCTAGGATCAATGGGAAGCCACCAAAGACGCTGGAAAAAATGGAATGAATCAAAGCCCGGTATTACACAAAATATTGTCTGAAAGGACGTCAGAAGGCCGAGCCCACAACTTTAAAAAAGTGTACAAGGCCGTTGGTATTAGATGCATTAAATATACGGTGAATCAGTTCACCGAAATGTTGGGGGAGGTTAGTATTTAAAAGGGCCTGTATTTCACTGTGGGCGCTGGCCACCTGGAGGACGAAGGTCTCCCATGCGGAAGTTAGCATAACCTCCTGGTTCAATAATAGCGCCTTTATTCTGCTCAATTTATTGAAATCTGCCTTCAAAGTCGGTATGTAAGGCCAAATGGAACTATCTAACTTCCCACGTGGGGGTGGAAAAAGCACATTTTTGCAGCATACTACGCATTGCGAAACTGTTACAATATAGGGTATGCCAGCTTGCAACCCACAGCAATCTTGATTATTTAAAAGCAGATAGCTACCGTTAGCAAGCATAGTGAAAGTAGGTGATATAGCTGGAACAGGAATACCCTTTAAAATACATGCAAGATTCGGGGCGGAAACATTACAAGCCCCGTGCAATTTAATGTTTTTACAAACAAGGGAACGACCCACTGTAGAATCGCAAGACTCCCCTGTGAGGTACACCTCTTTTTCGTCCCTAAGGCATCTGTATGTGAAAGGCAAGGACCACACTTCATGCAGAAAGGTACTGCCCAAAGGCTCAAAACGGCCTATCGGGTAATGTTTCATGCAGGAACTGAATTCAAACAAAGAGAAAGGCAAAGAGATAACCCCGTGTATGAGCCAAACTGCAGAGTCAGTTTCCGCCACAGAGAAAGGTAAAGGATCTATTTTTTCGATATGTAGAAGAGTGTATGTTGCATCTTTCATGGACATGAACTGCTGTTTCTCAGTCAAATTAAATGGCAAGAACAATGCAGTAGCGTTTAAGTAATCCCATGGTACCTTCCCCATTTTCAGAGTTTGCAAAGTCCATGCAAACTGCATCACTGAACGCAACTGATTCTGACCATGATATAACACAGACACTTCATCTTGTACAATATCAACAACAGAAGAAACAATATTATCTAATGTGTAAATGCGGGAAGACATCGTGTTAATACTATTGTCAACAACAGCAAGTACTTTTTCTAGATTTGCTTGGTCTATTTCCCGTAAACGGGAAGCAGCTTCTATTTGTGAAAGCTTCCAGATTTCATTGTAAGTCGCATAAATAAATCTTTTTGGTCTCGGACCTCTAGGTCCCAGAACAAAGTCGGCCAGATCGATGTTACTGGATAACAGGGATAAATGTTGTTTCACGGACTCTAGTGTAGAGTGCTGCAACCACTGCTTACATAATTTACCAACTGAATATGTTGTAACCGAACGTGAGTGAGAAAAACGTGGATCAGGTTTATCCTGTTTGTAACCAGGAGCAGAGTTATGAAAACGCAGTTGGCAGGCATTAGAAGCTATCGGCCACACTAACCAATCTGAGTGATCTAATGCAGAGACATTAAATGAATTATTTCGAAACAAAGCTTGCAACTCATCAAGGGAATAATTTAAATGCAAGCTCCAGTTAGGCCATGAAGACAGCGCAGGAATGGTAGGTGCATTCAATTGTTTGGAAGTTGCCAAACCAAAACAAGTTGTTTGGTATATAGTACTATTTAAAAATAATATTTGGGTCGGGATGAGGCAAGCGCGATGTAAGGCCTCCGTACCGCGTACCTGCCAGGATTTTGTGCCCCAAATAGATTTTAAATCAATGGTGGCTTTCCAGTGCTCATAGCCACCAACAGCTAATGCGTCCATAAAGGAACTGGAATACAACAATTTGGTGTGGGTTAACATCACCTTCGGATTCGAAGAAATGTTTAATTTAAAATAATAGGACCCTGGGTTTGACCTATCAAAGTCTGTAAAATAAGTAAATTTATTTATCAGAGTTTGGGAGCTCCCTTGCAGAGGGGTGGGGCAATGTTCCCACTGGGTATAATTAAAACTACCTCGAAGTGTACTAGATTTATGCAGGAAATGGTTACCATAATGTTGGTAACAATACAAATCGGCATAATTAGCAGAATTTAAATACAAATCCTCAGCATTAAAAGCAGCATAATATTTCAAATCGGAAAACAAGGATTTAATTGCATGGACATCCCAATCATCTGAACGTATGTTTCTTTTTACCACATCACCCATGGAAACACGAAGTACATTTGGAACATTGATAATTTCTGTTGGTCCATGAATTTGGAAATTCACTGCATCCCATACGATGCCATCTGCGACTGGAAAGGCGGAAATGTTCACAAATGTCTGGTCACGCTTCATGATGTGTGAAGAAGAGTGCGGAGCTAAAGTTCCAGCAACAGAGTTCACCGCAGAGCGCTCTGGCAAGTAGTGACCATTGATGAGCAAGAAAAAAACTGTCACAAAGCCAATGGACATGAACAGGAAAATCAGAAATAGCACCAACCAGATGTATGTCCATGGAGGGACCAAAAAATTGTCTCTAAACCAGGATACAAAAACACTGAATTTGGTTGGGACAAATGATGAAGTGGAAGTCGAGTCAAAAGAAAAGCGGGACTGGTTCAGTGGTGTTGTAGGCAAACCAGCCAATGACTCGCTTGTGGGATAAGCATACTCAGTTTCCTCGTTGCAGGAGGAAGCTGGTGGGTCGAGCAGGCGATCTGGTAGAGAGACCATCCCAATGGCAACATCGTTACACGTGGCGACCGGAGGGCCACCAGCAGGATTCCTTGAACTTGCTGGACATGATACAGCAGGTGTTGTAGCTTGACATTGTCCACTGAGATGTATCTGTTGTCTTTGCGACCAGGAAGCGGTGGTAAGATGACTGTACGAGTACCCTTCAAGCCAAGGACTGGAACCGGTGCACGATAAGAGGGGCCAAATTCTTTTTTGTTCTCCACCTTCTCTCGGACCATATCTCCAATCTTCGGAAGCCAGCCGGCAACCGGAATCTGCAGCGCAGCGTCAGTGGCTGAGGGTAAGTGTTCACTTGCAAGTCTGTCACGGGTCTCTTGTAAGTCCTGTAACATAGTAGAATGATTATCTACGTCAAAGGTCGCGGCAGCTGCCGCCATGTCTAGACCATCAAGGTCTGGCACAAACATCTGTATGCCAAAGTGCATTTCGTATGGGGTCCGCCCACCCAGAGATCTTCTAGGGAGATTATTAAGTGCACGTTGGACGCCATACAAGTGGGCCAGCCAGTTCCTGCCAGTACCTAAGACTCTAGCTGTCAAGGATTGCTTTAAGTCACGGTTCATTCGCTCCACAATTGAGTTGCCCTCAGGCCTGTATGGAGACGAAAATTGCACTAGCACCCCCAAAGACCTCATTGCATCCTTGTATCGCCTTAGAGGCGAACGCTGGACCTTGGTCGGAATGGAAGGTGCCACAGGCAAAAATTCCCACAAAGACACGCAAATCCCTGAGGACATTTCGAGCGTCAGCACTGCGTTGTGGCCAAACCCAGATGAAACGTGTGCACGAATCTACTGCAACTAAGATGTATTTATATGCAGTATCAGAAGAAAATGGACCGCAGTGATCAAGATATACACAACCAAAAGGTTTATTAGAAATGCAGAGCTGTGTTTGTGGCGGACGTGTAACCGTAGAGGGCTTAATTTGCTGACAGATGTCACAAGAAAGGACATAATTACGGGTCTGTTTGTATAAACCACGCCACCAATAACGCTGCTGCAAGAGTGAAACAGTTGCAGACACGCCAGCATGGGCCGAAGCCAAGCCTTCGTGTGCAGCTGTTATCAAAGAATTTCTGCGGTCCGCGTTGGGAATCAGCCGATCACCAACGTCTGGAATTCTTACATAAGGAACCTGGTCGGGACTTAAGTGATAAGAGTACTTGGAAGGGAAACCCTGTGGGTAATTAGAACCTTCCGTTGTAGCAGCAATAGCTGCCAAAATCTCATTATCTATTTTTGTCATGGATCTTGTAACTGCTGCTACTGTGCACGTGGCTACTGCTGATTTGGCAGCTTCATCCGCCAAACTGTTACCGACCGCGTGTGCGCCCACACGCTGGTGGCCAAGAGTGTGAATCACCTGTGTGAGAGGCAGACGTCGTTTAAGATCTGCTACTCGAACCCAAAGCATTTTATGCTTAATTGCGCTGCCTTTAGAATCTCTATAGTCGTTCTGAGACCAAAAGAATAAGTTGTCATTAAAAGACTGAACACAGTAGTAAGAATCGCATACAATAAGTGTAGTCACATCCGGGTCTGCAAACTCAAGTGCGAGCACCAAAGCACGCAGCTCGGCCAATTGGGCGGTACTGTCTCCCAGTGCCTGCGTGTGCACAACACTCAATTTGAACTCACCGTTCACCATAGTACCTGCCACAATAGCACATGCTGCTGAATAAGCATGCTTAGAACCCGTGGCCGGTTGCGCCGAACCATCGGTGTAAATGATACATTTGTACTCCTCAAGCGGCAGTAAAGACAGAGGAGGAGGATGAACAAATTCATACTGCAAGAACTCCTGTGTCTGAAGAGAGGAATCAAAGATAAAGGTGACATCAGGAGACGTCAAAGAAGTAGCCCATTGTATCCAACGGGGGTGCAAAGCCTTAGAGTTTGGTACACTTGCCTTTGTCACTGCCTCAAGGGCAGGATATGGTGTTACCACCAAAATGCGTTTTCCCTGTGCCAGTGCGCGTTCTTTAAGAATCGCCATTTGCACTGCAGTCAAAACTTTCTCCACAGTTGAAAAGCGCAACTCGGCAGAAGTGTAAAGATGCGACTTGTAGGCAATAGGTACTGTGTCACCTTCGTTAAACGTCAAGTAAGTGAAACCCACTGCGCCTGGCACGATTCTGATCACCAGGTTCGTGTGGTTATCACGAGTCAACAAGAACTTAGATTCAAGTAGATCAGACTGCAAAGATTGTAGAATAGCTGAGTGTTCCGGAAGCCAGCATGACTTCGAAAAGGTTGGTTGTATCAAGGCATAAAGAGGCTTGATACGCTGGGCATACTCGGGAATGTAAGAACGCCCGAAGTTCAAAAATCCCAGCAAAGACTGAAGTTTTTTCAGGGTCGTTGGAGGGCGCAGAAGTGCGCACTTCTCCAGGAAGTGGGGAGCTAAGCCCCTACCTTCATTGTTGAGCTCGTAGCCCAAAAACAACACAGCGTACTCTGCGATGTGTGATTTGGCAAAATTAAATTTGTAACCGAAGTCCGCAAATTCAAGAATAATGCGGTCTACTCGGGAAAGATGCGGCCATAGTTCGTCGTCTGTCAGATATATATCATCCACGTACGAATACGCATCTGGGTCTATGCTGTCCAACAAAGAGACAACACGGGCGGCGAAGACCCCCGGGCTGTTCTGGTAGCCCATTGGCAAACGCCGGAATTTTATTTGTTTTCCACCGGAAGTGAACGCGGTCCATTGACTGCATTCAGGGGACAAATTGTGTGAGTAAAATCCATTGGAAAGGTCAAGTGTCGTTTTATATTTTTTACGAACAAGACTGTCTACTAGCTCAGAACTATGGGTATTCTGTACCGCAAAGGTTCGACAATGAGAGTTCAAATGCCGGTAATCTAAAACTAAGCGGTACGACCCATCGGGTTTAGAAACCGCAAAAGGGGGTTATTCATTGGTGACACGCATGTCTCAATCACTCCTTGATATTCTAACTGTCAGAATGTCTGAAACGGGACCTTTAGCTTCCCGCCGGAGGGGATATTGGGGTTGAGCCTGTGGCATAGACCGCAACGGTATATCATGGGGGGGGAGAATCCTCATCCCAGCCCACGTGATTACGGTACAGTGCCGGGGCCTGGGCCACAGCCCATTCAGCTGCGAAAGCCTCCGCATGCTCCTTGGGGACATGACGAGAAAAACTCGGAAGGATTACTTCCTCCCCTCTCGGAGCAGCGAGAACAAATGGTGGTGGCCAATCCGCCTCCGCCAATAATATGTCGTAAGAAGAGGTCAGATTTTCCCAAAAGATCCCTTTAATAACACGCTCAATGTCACCTTCAATTTGAAGGACTATATTAAATAGTCTGTCAGGGGGTGCCACTCGGGTGTCAGCTGTCTCGACAGTAATGAAAGTGTCAGTTGCTGTCGCCTCCACATGAGGACGTAGTGCCTCCCGCACTATGGTAACTTCCGCGGCGCTGTCTAGCAGCGTCACTGCCCACGTCCAATTCAGGAGTCTCGTTCTCACCGTCTGTGGCATATCTCGCTGTTAAAGCCGCAACTTTTTTCTTCTGAAACTGAGGGCGAGAACGTGGAAGTTCTTCTTGCTTCCCCTTGCCTCCAGGCTGACGAGGTTGGTCCCGTCCTTGTGGGGCGTCGCGACCCTTGCCTCGATCCTGGCGATCTCCTCCACCAGCCTGTGAGCTCGATGGTGCCTGTGAAGAACGAGGAGAACGCTGTTCAGGGACCTGAAACCTGTCAGGAGACTTAATTCTCGCTCGGTCGCGCAAATCATAAGTGCGTTCAGAAGACTCGGAAGCCGGTGACGCTGCACGCGACCCCGGTTTCTGTTGTTGCTTCCCCTGCCTCTTAAGTTTCCAGTTCTTTTTAGAAAAGAACGATTTCTCGTCTTTATCAGACTGAGATTTTTGTTGTGGTTGTGTTTGAATTTGCGTTTTAGCAAAAGGCTTAACTCCCAAACTATTGCGGCCAATGGTTTTATAAGCCTGTGCAATAATTTTCGGTAATTCGCGAGGCTTGTCCAGTTCTGGGACTAAAGCCAAAGCGTTAGCTACTTGAAAGTTAACTGCATCACCCTTGACATTTGCAAGGATTAGATCAGCCACTACATCGAACACTCCCACTAGTCTCATCCCCAATTCTACAGCCGCTTCAGGGCCATGTTCGTCTTGAACACGCTTAATCACGGCGGGGAGGACCGTCATTGAGGGAGTGCCGAAACACTTTGCATACACTGCCGCAAATACCTTACCCCAGTTGTTGCATTCTGTCAACTCGGGAATTAAGTCTTTTGGCAAACTTATAGTCAAAATCCTGTGTTTTTCCACAGGAGAGGTATTCGGAAACACCGCCTCCAGCTGGTCAAATTTTTCAGCAAGCCAATAAGGCAAATCATCCTTATTCTGTGGGCGCTTGCCCATCACCGAATTAACCATGACGGGACTTATAGTTACACCGCCAGGCCCAGCTGGGTGCGCTGCAACTCCAGGAGGGGCCATCTGGACATTGCCTGTGACATATTGTACTAAAGCTCTGTGCACACGGACCAAAGACATATGCAGCACGTGCAGTTCATCTACCGGAACTGCTAAATAACGTGGATGCGAGGTATACCCGGCCAAAACAGGCCAAGCGGCCCCATCTAACGATAAAGGGCCTAAACGAATCGGGGTGACCGGGTGTGGGAGGGCGCCATTAAACCAATTTCGGTGTTGCCATGCCGTGAGTGGAACTTCTAGAGCCTGATAAGGCCGATAAGCATTATGAAGGGCTGTGGCAGTGTACACATGGAACAAATTATCAGCTCCATCCACGGCCGGAAAAGTGACCCATGAATAAAACACCTCAAAGTGGTAAGCCGGATCAGTTTGTACCACAAAGATGAGAGCGACACCCGTGTCAGGCACTCCATACGCTGTCAAATGAGCTCGGAGCGCAGCGCGGCTATGTGCCGGGATATTTATATTCACAGCCATTAAGACTAAGAATGAAGAACAGCCTAGTGCGTGGCAGCGCAATATAGGGTTAACATTAAAGAGAATACCTTTTAATAACTTCAAGCTTGAAAGAACCTATAAAAACATCAATATAGGAGGTTACACCCTCACATCTGTTTCCGGAAACAGAAGTGAGGGGAATTGTGGACAAGCACAAGCACTACTCAAGCGTCTTGCAGATAAGAAGCAGACCAAACGTTGGTGGCGCCATGTTGCGGGGATTCTGCACATATACAGAACTATGCGCAGGAAAACAGGACCTCGGTGTATAGTGGTGTACCAACCATCCACCTTAGTGCCCAAAATCCCAATCCGACTAGCTATAGTGTCTCATTCGTTCTCCGTACTACAGCGAAGCTACCAATGATTAGACATCCCAGAACACGGACTCTTTCAGGAATCGCGGGAGCAAGAACACTCTTTCATTACTCACTCATACTTGTCCACAACGTGCGTATTAAGAGACACAGTATAGTTTAAAATGTTTATTTCAACTAACGTGCTCTAAGACACAGTACACGTGCCAGTACTAGCAGCATAATGCATAAAAACAAAACAGTAAGCATTGTTACAATTCCATAGAATACAAACGGGGACAGCATTTTATAAAGACAGTGGATAAAGGACTATAATGCCTTGCCACCCTCCCAGTGCTAGTAACTAGTTTATTATAAAAATAGAAGACCTCTGGGCTTTGTCAGGGGGACCCCCATACCTCAAGAACTAGATGCAAAGGTTTACATCATCGGACAAGCACAGCTCTTCTCCCTGGAAAGGTTTTTCTCCAAGTGCCTCTAACAGGTATATTGCAATATTAAAAGCACTTGAATTTCAGCAGTACAGCTGTGCTTCGTGTTATGTCTAAGTGCGTGGGGCTGACCACAACAGAATAACAAGGGACGTTGTTTTTCAACCTTGTACATCGTGTGCAGTCGAAAACCACAGAGAACAACAGAAAATGTGAAAGGCAGAAATGTAGACAGTTCTCATGAACATAGGCACAAGCAGAGTCTGGAAAAACAAAGTCACGAAGTAACATGTGCAAAAGAGGCATCATGGCAGCTAGGCCTAAGCTAACTTAGCAATGTCGACAATGAGGCCACAATCCACACTACAGAACTATAGGCCGATCTCACTCCCCCCTTCTTGTTCGAAGGTTGCAGAAAAATATTTTACCAGCAGTTTTTGATGTTTATCAAAGCTAAGGAGCTTCTGCATAGGTCGCAGTCGGGCTTTATCCTTCTCTACAGTACAGAGTCTGCCCTGTTGCTTGCCTCTGAGTCCATTCATAAAATTCTCAACAGGGGTGAGACTGCTGAACTACTGATGTTGGACTTGAGTGTGGCCTTCGACACCGTATCCCACAACCTCATAATTGAGTGGTTGTGGAGCTGCAGTGTTGGTTACAAGGCCCTGCAACTGTTTGCCTACTTTCTTCAGCAACTCATCTTTCAGGTGCTACACAAACCTTTTGAATCTCAGGTTTTTCCATTGCAGCAGGGGGTGCCTCATGGCTCTTCATTGAGCCCTATACTATTCAATCTGCATATGCGCCCCCTGGCTGACATCATAGAGCGTCATAGCTTTGACATCTTATCGCACACCGATGATACTCAGCTTATTGTCACCCTCTCACAGAATGGAGCCAGTATGGTTATTTCACTGAGGACCTGTTTGTTGGAGGTCGCTCAGTGGATGGACCTCAATTGCCTGAAACTTAATGCAGGAAACACAGAAGTCCTCATCATAGGCAAGCACTCCTTGATCTGGTCCCCTACCTGGTGGCCAGTTTTGCTTGAACCTCTACCTTCACAAAGACTAGGGTTACAAACCTAGGTATTTGGTTTGATGATAAGCTTACATTTGACAGCTAGATCACATATTTGGCAGGCAAATATTTTGGGATTCTAAAATCTCCTAAAAACATAATTTGCCTCTTGCTTGAATATGCCAGGAAAACAGTTGCCCAGGCACTGGTTATCTCCATGCTGGACTACTGCAATGTCCTATACCTAGGAGTATCTCAATCTCGCTTGATGAGACTTCAGCGTGTGCAGAACTCTGCAGCTCATCTGTTGTTGAACCCTCCTAGACGAGCCCCCATGTGTTCTGCACTCTTTAAATTGCATTGGCTTGCTTTGAACAAACAACTTTCTTTTAAAGCCCTGTGCTACTGCTACAAGGCTTTTATGAATATAGGTGCCCCTAATCTTAACCCCCTCATCAAGCCTTACACTCCCTCCAGGTACCTCAGATCTGTGGAGGCTTTGTTGGCTCTTGTCCCCACTGTGAAGAAAGTTTGCATTGGGGGCAGCTCTTTCAGCTTTTTAGCACCCAGGTTGTTGAACTCCCTTCCCCCTTCATTTAAAACAGGCAAAAACAGAAGCATTGTTTCTTAAAAACTTTGAAAACCTTATTATTTAGGTTGACTTGACCCTGACTCTTTTTAGTTTTGCTGAGATTTTTTTGACCTCTGGAGCTAGACCCTCAGTGCTGGTACACTTCGTCTGAAGTAACTATGCGCTGTATAAATCTTATTATTATTATTAGCAGAGATTTTGTAAATTGTCTCCAGAACCACAACTTATTCAATCGAAAACTAAAGTATATACATGGACTGCGTTAACACCTTTAAAAAGTCATGGTTAATTCATAGCTACGACAAAACACAAGAAAACTGTGGTACAAGCGCATATTCATGTACTTTAAGGTACGGCTTCAGATGCCTGTCTGCTCAGTTTCAAGTCCGTTGCTGATATGGGACTGATATCAGTGAACTACACTATGAATGCTCATCATAAAATAGTAAGTCAATTTCCTTCATTATTTCGTGGGTTAGAAAAGCTCAAGACTATGAAAGTACAGTTACATATAAGGGAGGATGTTCGTCCCATTACCCAAAGACACAAACAAATAACATTTCACTTGCAAGAAGCCGTTGAAAAAGAACTTAATTAATTGATCAAACACAATGCCATTGAACGCTCCACTGTTCCAATGCTGTGGGTTTGCCCATTGTGATAGTGCCTAAAAGAGACAGTGAAGGAGCTATACGCATTTGCGTTGACATGCGTCAGGTCAACAAGGCAATCGAGAGAGAACGACATCCAGGACCCCACATTGCTGATATGAATACTCAATTGAATGGTGCAAAGATTTTCTCTCGACTTGAAATAAGGAAAGGATATCACAAATTTTAACTTGAAGAGAATTGCAGATACATTACAACCTTTGCTACACACATTGGTCTGTTTCGCAATAAACGCCTAACTTTTGGTGTATCCTCTGCTGCAGAACTTTTCCAAGACGTCATTCGATGTATCATACAGCCTACTGTAAATGCCTTCAACTATAGTGATTCAATATTAGTCTTCGGAGCTACTCAGAAAGAGCATGACTACACTCTAATGCAAGTATGTCATTTGCTGAATGATGCTGCTTTGACTTTGAATACTGACAAATGTGAATTCCAGAAGACAAAAATGAAATTCTTTGGCCATATTTTTTTTGATAGGGGTATGACACCTGATCCAACCAAAGAGCAAGCACTATCTACTGCTAATCCACTACAGGACATTTCTATGTTATGTTCATTATTTGGGATGGCCAGTTACTGTTCTAGATACATACAGGACTTTGCCACGGTCAGTGTACCATTACAAGAATTGACAAAAAAGAATGTGGTGTTTCAGTGGTCTTGTGAGTGCGACGAAATTTACAGGACACTCAAGCAAGCCATTGAAAATGCCACTGAAATTACCTACTTTGATCCCAAGCTTCATACAGAAGTTGTAGTTAGTGCTTGCCCTGTGGGGTTAGGCGCAATTCTTGCACGGCACAATGGAAAGCCAAATGCCCAAAGGCAAATTGTGGCTTATGCCAGCAAAAGCTTGTCACAAACTGAACGGGCTTATTCACAACCTGAGAAAAAAACCTTGGTAGTGGTGTGGGCTTGTGAATAGTTCCATGTGTTCTTGTATGGAAAGCCTTTCACAGTAGCGACCGATCATCAAGCACTTTTGACAATATTTGGCAATTCTAAAGTCAAGATGCCTCCTCCTATTGAGCATCGGGGTCTGAGATTAGAGGAATACAACAACACAATTGTTCACCATCCAGGAAAAGATACAAATCCTGCTAATTATTTTTCAAGAGTGATATTACAATGCCATGGTATTCTATCTAAGACATCTGAAGCCTACATAAATGTCATTGTAAAATCAAACACAGTAGCTGCCCTGTCATTAGAACAAATTGTCACTGCTACGAGCCAAGATAGTGACATGCTGAAATTGTAAGACATTATTGCTCACCCATCTTGGAACCAGCACTCTCACCCACTCACCAGTGACAGTGAGTACTTAAAATTTAAAAAATGTCAGACATGAACTGTCTATAACTCAGGAAGGCCTCCTCTAGCCAGGTATACAAATTGTCATTCTGGAGAGTCTATGAGAACAAGTAATGGAAGTAGCCCATGAGGGACATCGAGGTAGTTGCCGCAAAGAGAGCTCTTCGTGACAGAGTCTGGTTAAATCTTCTCGATGAAAGGGTTGAAAGAGTATTAAAAGGCTGTCACTTATGCAAATGTCTCAAATCACGCATTATTCAGTACCCTTTAAACATTTCAGAATTGCCTAACCATGCTTGGGAGAGAATTGTTGTTGATATTGTTGGTCCGCTTGAGAATGGACATCATATAATGGTAATTGTTGATGAATACTCCCATTTTCCATTGGTAGAAGATCTTTCATCCATCACTCATAAAATGGTTGTTGAAAGATTAGATGGCATCTTTGCGACATAGGGAGTCCCTGTGATCTTGAAATCTGACAATGGCCCGCCCCTCAATAGTCAAGAGTTCAGAGACTTTCTCAGCAATCTCAACGTAAGCATCAGAAAATCCCTCTTCTTTGGCCCCAGGACAATAGTCTTGTGGAAGGATTTATGAGTACTCTAAAGAAAGTTGTGCAGCCTGCTGCATTAGAGAAGCTTGACCTTAAAGTTGCTTCCAGTGTCACTCTTCGAGCTTACCGATTGACACCTCACTCGACTACAGGGGAAAGCCCTGAAACCTTAATGTTTGAGAGAGCCATGATATTAGAAATTGAGTCACTAGTTGGTAGAGGCTTGCACCCTGTCCAAGTAGGGACCACAATCCTAGTCAGGGTAAGCTAGATACACACTAAAAGATAACTTGCACTCACCCTCTGGTAGCTTGGCACAGAGCAGGAAGGCTTATCTAAAGAGTGAATGTGTAAAGTATTTGTACAACACGCACACACAAACCCACACACAAACAGGAACATAATGAAAACACCACAGAAAGGCTCCACAAAGGTTTAGAAAAATAGATAATATTTATCTAAGTAAACTAAGACCAAAATGACAAAAAGCCAATAAGTAGAAGTCGAGATATGAATTTTTGAAGAACAAACCAAAAATAGTGCTTACAAGTCACTTGCGGTCAAAAGTCACTTGAGGTCACGAGGGACCAGTACAAATCCAAAGTTCCGGCCGACTGTGATGGCCATGCAGGCTGTGGATCTGATGTCATTTAGCAGCCTCTGCATTGGCATCGCAGAGCGATGTGGCGGAATTTCTCACACAGTCAAAGCAATGCAATGGTTTTTGCAGAATTCAGCTGCAGGACCCACTTCTGAGGAGCAGGGCTGGAGGGGGCACCTCAGGCAAGGGTAGGACTTACAGAAGGCAGAGCACAGCCACACCAGCAGGACTGCAGGAAGTCTTTTGTGTCCCTGAGATTTCAGAAAACAGGAGCAAGCCAGCAAGCCCTTGGAGTCACTCTGATTTCATGTCATATGTGTCCAGTCCTTGTCCTCAGCAGGGAAGAGATCAGCAGGTTGCAGGGAAGCTCATCAAAGCAGAGAAGCAGTTCCTTAGAACAGTCAGTCAAGGCAAAGAGACAATTCTTAAAGCACAGCATTCTTTACTTCAGAAGAGTTCTTCCCAGGACCAGTAGTGTACTGATTTGGTAGGGCCAGAGCCCCAGTACTTATACCCAAAGTGCCTTTGCTGTAGGGGGTGACTTCAAAGGAGCAATCTAAAGTGCACAAAGATCCCTTTCAACCCATTCCTGTCTGCCAGGCTAACTGTGGGGGGTGAATCAGTGCTTTGTGTGTGGACAGGGCACTACCTATTGAAGTGTGTCAGCCCCTCCCATTCATCCCTGCCCAGGAAGACCCTTCAGAATGCAGATGAGTGCTCAGAATGAAGATGCCTCACCTTCCTGTGTTTTTGGCTGTCTAGAGGGAATGCAAAAAGTGTAGCTGTCACCCAGCCCAGACGTGCATTGGAGAGAGAATGCAGGAACACAAATCAGAGTACAAAGAAATGTCCACTTTCTAAAAGTATGAAACACATAAAAAAGCCAGTACTCACGTTTCTTCACAACAATAGACTTTTTCATTTGTGATCACGAAACTCAATTACCGTGATCACCTTTTATTTGCATTATTATTTCTCAAAACTTTTGTGATTTTTTTGTTATGTGCCATATACATTGGAACAACACACAACAAATTTCACATAAAATGAAACTTTTTGAAAACCCACATCACATAAAACACATTAAATCTTTTTGACAATGAATTCTTACAGGTTACAAGACCTAAACTCTTTGGTAAGAATGCATATAAATGTCCCAGTTCTAAATTTAAACACCAAAATGAGCCAATAGAGGATCCTATTTAATGGGGCAAGGTCAGGAGATGGAAGCTCATTAGCATTACATAGTTAAAGTGTGGGAGAGGGACCACAAAATGTGAATTGTTCAAATAGAGGGTTCCATGGGTGCCAGAGCTCCTTTTTCTGACACTCTCCCTGTTTTTTTTTAACTGTCAACGCGTTTTAAACCCAAACATGGTTTTGGGTTCTTCTCAGGACCACAAAATGCTGGACAATCAACTTTTGGGCTCGAACCTCTCTGTTGCCACGTTTATTTCTTTGCAATGGTTTTGCAATGGTTGTTTGGTGCAATCACGGTGGTGGTCATGTTTGTTTCACATCTTTCTCTTTGTCTAGAAAATGAAATGTCATGTTTTATGTGATGTGGGTTATCAAAAAGTGTGATTTATTTTGTGAAATGTGTTGGGTGTTGATTCAATGTCTATTACAGATATATAACAAAAAATCACAAATTAAGTTTGAATGAAAATTGATGCAATAAAAGGTGATCACGGTAATTGAGTTTTGTGATCACAAATGTAAAATGTCATTGTTGTGAAGTAACGTCAGTACTGGCTTTTGTATGTGTTCATATTGAATAGTGGCCTAGCCTTGCTGACACCAAATTGTCCCAACTCCTTGTGTTTTTTATCACTTTCTACAAGTGGCATTTCTAAAGCAGTAATGTGAAATCCAACTTCATCAGTAAGAAGGATTTATCATTACCATTACAAACATATGAAACATGAAAAATGCTAGCCTATGAGAGGAACAGGGATCACAGTAGTGAAAAACGACATTGGCTGTCTGTCACTACCAGGATAAGCAAAACGCACCTGTACGTGTCCTACCTTTCATTTACACAGCAACCTACCTTTAGGGCTAGCTAGGGCCTACTTTAGGGGTGACTTATATAAAATAAATGGGGAGTTTGAGGCTTGGCAAGTAGTTTAAAATGCCAAGTTGTAGTGCCAGTACGGGTTTGAAAGGCTACTTATGTGGGTGGCACAATCAATGTTGCAGGCCCACTAGTATATACAAACAACAATATCTCAACTGGTATTATTTACAAGACCGGTAGATAGGCATGCACAAAACACTGCAAGAAAGGAAGGTAGGGAGACTCATAGTTTGGTTAAATGTGCCGAAGGCATCATGTATTGAATGAATACAAGAGAGAACATGAACTTAAAAGGGGTACAGACAAATTGGGAACAGTTGTAACAGCACTGTAAGCAATAAATACGTAAGTAACCCAACGGACTTTGTGCACACGAGTGCTCGTGACACTCTAGGTGGACGGCACAGGTGACAAGTGAAACAGCGATAGGCGGCACAAGGTGAGAATGTGACAATTGATACAAAGTACTTGTGGTTCACAGGTAAGTATTTACATAAATTTGTTCAGAGTTAGGCATTTCAGTGAACCAGAGTATAGTGCGCCACAAGTTGCACTGGGATGTCGATGGCGTTTCGATCCATGTAGATTAGGATCATCATCAGGACCAGGTTACCTAGTGAAGGGTGCTGGGCACGCTGAGAAGAAGTGATGAAGGACAAGGTAAGTGCAGGTGGGTCAGCAGGGCTTGAACGCACAGGAGATGCCACCAAATGCGCGAGGCAATGTGCGAGGAATTCGGTGAGATGGGGGGTGGAGAATGTTAGCAGGATATGGTGAATACAATTTAGGGGTTGAGCCCCGTGGGGTCTCGATGGAGGGGGGGAACACTTGGAGGCGGCCCCCGATTCTGTATCGTGTCCGGGTGAGGCTGAGGGGGAGGGCTGGAAATGCAGGGGGGCCTGGGCACAGGCAGATTCCTGGCGGGAAAACCTGGGTCGGAGCCCCGATCCTCAGGGAGCCGTCGGGTGCGATCGACTTGGAACAGGTCCACTAGTAGCATTTAATTTATAGGCCCTGGGTATATGGAAAACCACTTTACAAGGGACTTACAAGTAAGTCAAATAAGCCAGATAGGTGTAAACCAATTATATCATGTTTAGAGGGGAGAGCACATGCACTTTAGCACTCGTGAGCAGTGGCAAAGTGCCCAGAGTTCTAAAGCCAATAAAACGAAGGTCAGAAAAAGAGGAGGAGGAAGGGAAAATGTTTGGGGTGACCCTTCAGAGAGGGCCATTTTGCAACACATGACGACCAAGTTACCTCAATGGACCAACCTCACATCAAAGACTGAGAAAGACATTTGCACAGAAGATTCTGGTCGCAAACGAAAAATGAAAATCTATGCTGACAAACGACGTCAGGAGAAAGATATCACTTTCAAGAGAGGAGATCGAGTACTAGTTTGACAATCCAGAAAATGAAAATCTGATGCTCCTTTCGAGGCTGAGCCCTTTACTGTCACAACCACCAAAGGACACATGGTGACTGCCTAACGTCCTTGGAAGTCCCTTACTAGATATTCTTCTCACTTCAGACATGTAGCTCATTACTCACCACACATTGATGTCACTGTAGAGACGGGGTCCAGACAGACAGTTAATGATCCTGCGACTGCTGTTGTTTCCACCTCACCTATGTAGATCACTGACACCTCAACTGCCAGCTCCCGGTTTCCGATGACCCAATCAGGATGTGTGATCAAAGCGCCACAAAGGCTCATTGAAGAGTTAGAACTGCATACGTAATAGTATTTATTTATATATTTATTTATTGTAACTTTTTATTTAACAAACGGGGAGATGTAGTGTCGCCTAATGGACTCCGTAGACTTGTAACGTAAGCGTTGGAGGGTAATGAAGTGAATGCAGGTTTAAAACGTTGAGTTCTTGCTTACACGCAGAAGAATAAAGGAGTTTATAACTACTCTCCCTGTGTGGCATAGTCATTGGCGAGGGCCCAGGCTGGGTAGGATGCTACAATAAGGGGTACACATGACAATTGACTTGCCTCCCATTTCAGTAGTGGCATCAGAGCGGAAGAGGGCATTCATTTTTCCAAGTTGATGTTTTAAAACTATTAAGTTTAATAAATGCCTCTCAATATGGTGACATAATCTGAAGTACTAAGGTGAAACGCATCCACATGTTCAGGAAATACACTTTTAAAAAAAATGCATTTATCATATTTTTACATAATGTTTGTTGCATGACTTACATGTCAAATATTTTCATGTCTCGACTCGTGCTCAGGCGTTTAGAGCCAAGCCAGGCCATTGGCTCTGTTCTGCCTCGACTCTCCCTATTAATATGTTGGCTAGCTCAATCCTACACAGTCTGGGGCAACAGTGACTTGATGTCACTGTTGCTACAGACAGCTTATCTGACTGACACTGTCAAGCCAAAATCAACTGAGTAATTATGAGAGGGAGTCCTACCCTGGGGGCTCCAACCTCATACACCCCTACTCCCCTGAAACTACATCCCTAGGCTCATATGTGACCAATGCTATGCGCTCTACAGAGAAATAAAGCATTGAATGTGCTTGTCATCTGAACAGCCCTATGACCCACAGATGGCACATTAAGAATCTTTTACTGGCTTCAGCCTCATCTCCAGAGCTTTCACTTGTGCCCGTCAAAAACACCCAACCACAACCTGAGCTCCCCTAGATACCCAGATGTAACTCATTTCACATTACACATCATTCAAGAGTACTATGTCGCATGAAAAAATGACTGAAAAACATCAGGAAAAAGCAAAAAAAACTCCTAATCAATCAATCAATCAATCATGTCACTTATAAAGCGCACTACATACCCGCGAGGGTCTCAAGGCGCTGGGGGAAGAGGGGTGGTGCTGCTACTGATCGAAGAGCCAGGTCTTGAGAGTCTTCTGAAGGCCAGTAGGTCTTGGGTCTGTCGGAGGTTGGTGGGGAGGGTGTTCCAGGTCTTGGCGGCGAGGTGGGAGAAGGATCTGCCGCCGGCGGTCGTTTTCCGGATGCGGGGGACTGTGGCGAGGGCGAGGCTGGTCGGCGGAGCTGGCGGGTGGGGGTGTAGAAGCTGAGTCGTCTGTTGAGGTAGGCTGGTCCGGAGTTGTGGAGTGCTTTGTGTGCGTGGGTGAGGAGCTTGAAGGTTATCCTCTTGTTGACAGGGAGCCAGTGCAGGTCTCTCAGGTGGGGTGTGATGTGGCTGCGTCGGGGGATGTCGAGGATAAGACGTGCAGGCGTTCTGGATGCGTTGCAGCCGTCTCAGGAGCTTAGCCGTCGTTCCTGCGTAGAGGGCGTTTCCGTAGTCCAGCCTGCTGGTGACGAGGGCCTGGGTGACTGTTTTTCTTGTTTCGGTGGGGATCCACTTGAAGATCCTGCGGAGCATTCGGAGGATGTTGAAGCAGGATGAGGAAACGGCGTTGACCTGCTTAGTCATGGAGAGGGTGGGGTCGAGGATGACCCCTAGGTTGCGTACGTGGTCGGTGGGTGGCGGGGCTGTTCCCAGTGATGTTGGCCACCAGGAGTCGTCCCAGGCTGAAGGGTTGGAACCAAGGATGAGGACCTCCGTCTTGTCTGAGTTCAGCTTCAGGCGGCTGGTCCTCATCCATTCGGCGACGACCTTCATTCCTTCGTGGAGGTGGGCTTTGGCGGTGTGAGGGTCTTTGGTGAGGGAGAGGATCAGCTGGGTGTCGTCGGCGTAGGAGATGATGTTGAGGTTGTGCTGTCGGGCGACGTGGGCGAGGGGTGCCATGTAGATGTTGAACAGCGTTGGGCTGAGGGAGGAGCCTTGGGGTGCGCCGCAGATGATCTTGGTGGCCTTGGATCGGAAGGGGGCGAGGCGGACGCTTTGTGTTCTGCCTGAAAGGAAGGATGTGGTCAGTCCAGGGCCTTCTCTTGGATCCCAGCGTCGTGAAGGCGTGTTCGTAGTGTGTGGTGGCAGACCGTGTCGAAGGCGGCTGATAGGTCCAGGAGGATGAGGGCTGCTGTTTCTCCGTTGTCTAGCAGGGTCCTGATGTCATCGGTGGCGGCGATGAGGGGCGGTTTCGGTGCTGTGGTTGCTGCGGAAGCCGGACTGGGAAGGGTCCAGGATGTTGTTCTCCTCGAGGTAGCGGGTCAGTTGTTTGTTGACGATTTTCTCGGTGACCTTCGCGGGGAACGGGAGCAGAGAGATGGGTCGGAAGTTCTTGAGGTCCTTGGGGTCTGCCTTGGGTTTCTTGAGTAAGGCGGTGATCTCGGCGTGCTTCCAGCTTTCCGGGAAGGTTGCTGTCTCGAAGGAGATGTTGATTATTTTCCGGAGATGGGGCGCGATGGCTGTACTGGCTTTGTTGAAGATGTGGTGAGGGCACGGGTCTAGCGGTGAACCGGAGTGGATGGTGTTCATGATCTCGCTGGTGTCCTCGTCGTTGATGTTGGTCCAGGAGAGCAGGCGGTTGGTGGTTGTGGGGGCAGTGGTCTCGGTGGTTGCCGGGGCGGTCGTGGTGTTGAAGCTGTCGTGGATGTCGGCGATTTTGCGGTGGAAGAAGGTGGCCAGTGAGTCGCACAGGTCTCGCGATGGCTGGATGTCGTTGGTGTTGGAGCTGGGGTTGGAGAGTTCCTTCCACGATGTTGAAGAGCTCTTTGCTGTTGTGTGCGTTGTTGTCTAGGCGGTCTTTGAGTGAGGCCCTTTTGGCGGATCTGATGAGGTGATGGTGACTGCGGGTGGCGCTCTTGTGGGCGGCGTAGCTGTCCGCTGTCCGTTCGTGGAGCCAGATCTTCTCCAGTTTCGGCATGTTCGTTTGGAGGCCTGGAGGTCTTCGGTGAACCAGGTGGCTTTCTTGCTGGTGTGGCTGTTGGGCGGATTCTTGAGCGGGGCGGGGTGTTGGCGCAGTCGTCGATCCACTGTCTGAGGTTGCGGGCGGCGGTGTCGGGGTCGGAGGGTTCGGCGGGTGGGCTCAGGGTGAGGTTGTGGTTAGCTGGTCTTCCGTGACTCTGCTCCAGCAGCGGCGAGGCATTTGTTTGGTGCGGTGGTGCGTGGTGGGCTTCCTGTAGGTGAAGTGGATGCAGTGGTGGTCAGTCCAGTGGGGTTCGGAGGTGTGGTTGAAGGGAGACGTGTGGGCTTGCGGAAAAGATGGAGTCTAGCGTGTGGCCGGTGGCGTGGGTGGGTGTAGTCACGAGCTGTCTGAGTCCGAGGGTGGCGAGGTTGTCGATCAGGGTAGTGGAGTTCGTGTCCTTGTTGTTCTCGAGGTGGAAGTTCAGGTCCCCGAGGAGGATGTAGTCCGTGGAGGCGATGGCGTGTGTGCTGGTGAAGTCAGCGATGGAATCGCTGAACTGTGGTCGGGGTCGGGGGTCTGTAGATGAGGGTTCCTCTGAGGGTGGTGTTGGGATCGGTGTGGATCTGGAAGTGCATGTGTTCGGCGGTGCTGAGGGTGTCGTCGGTGTTGGTTGAGACTCTGAGGGTGTTCCTGTGGACGATGGCGATGCCTCCTCCGACTCCGTTGGTGCGGTCCCTGCGAGTGATCTTGTATCCGTCCGGGATGGCAATGGCGATGTCGGGGGCTGAAGCGGGATTCAGCCAGGTCTCCGTCAGGAATGCGACGTCTGGGGAGGTTGAGTCGAGAAGGTCCCAGAGTTCGATGGCGTGTTTGCGGGCGGAGCGGGTGTTGAGGAGGATGCATCTGAGGTAGTTGGGTTCTTTCCTGGGTGGTGGTTTGGCGGGGCGGGTGCTGGCGAAGCTGCAGTTCCGGCAGGTGAAGGGCCCTTGGGTGCGCTTCGGGGTGGCCTGGTAGCAGGCGTGATCTTTTCCGGGGTTGAGTGCGTGGAGGGTGCTGGCGTCGTATCGGCGTCTGTTGATGTGGCGGGCGCGGGGGATGCCCGGACCAGGGGTCTGGCGCTGGGCGCGGTCACGGCGCGGACGGGCGCAGACGGGCTTGCCTTCGGCGCGCCATAAATGGGGAGGTGGGAGGGAGGAGCAGAGAATGGGGCAGCGAATGGGCAGTGAGGGGGCAGGGGCGCAGCGGCAGGAAACAGGCACAGAAGGGAAAATGAGCACAATCAGGGCATCAAGGGGGCACAGAAAGGAAAAAAAAATGAGCACAATCAGGGGCAGCAAGGGGGCACAGAAAGGAAAAACGAGCACAATCAGGGGCAGCAAGGGGGCACAGAAAGGAAAAACGAGCACAATCAGGGGCAGCAAGGGGGCACAGAAAGGAAAAATGAGCACAATCAGGGGCAGCAAGGGGGCACAGAAAGGAAAAAACGAGCACAATCAGGGGCAGCAGCAGGGCACACAGACGGAGCTGTGTGGTGGGGGAGCGACCTCCTAGGGAATGTAAGATGAAATAAAACATGCAAAATATAAACAGGGACAGCATGGATGCAGTCACCTGCTCATGCATCCACACCCTCCTCATTCTTCGCAAGATTTTCAGCTGGATCCCCATCAGCACCAGGAAAACAGTAACCCAAGCCTTGATCACCAGCCGACTAGTCTACGGAAATGCACTCTACTCCAGATCCACTACCCAGCTCCTCAAACAACTGCAGACCATCCAGAATACCACATCCAGACTCGTCCTCGACCTCCCCAAATGGACCAGCATCACCCAACATCTCAAAAATCTCCACTGGCTCCTGATTCTGAAGAGATGCCAGGTCAATTTGATCACTCTCGCTTACAAGGTCATCCACAATGCTGGACCCTCCTACATCAACCACTGCCTGAGAGTCCACCAACCAAGTAGACAACTTTAATCCACCTCCTTCACCCTCGTACATGTTCCCTGCATCCGAAAGAGTCGCTCTTTCTCCTACCTCGCCGCCACATCCTGGAACAACCTCCCACTCCACCTCTGAACTGGCCCCTCTCTCGTCGACTTCAGGAAGCGATTCAAGACCTGGCTCTTCGACTGAGGCACACCAGCGCCTGGATACCTCTCTGGATGATAAGCCTCACTTTGCAAATACTGATTGATTGAGTGATTGAAGGACAGGATTAAAAAGCCTGGTAGGAACCTGTTTAAAAGCCAGTTTTTAATTACTGGCACATCTGAGGCATACAGCCCTACTTAAAGTCCTACTTGAAGTCATAAATAAGATTAAATGATTTGATCTTGGTAAAGGTGATGGATGAGTCCCGAACAGATGCAATGTCACATGGGTGGGAGTGAGCTTGCTGGTGTGGGAGACAAAGTAAAATAACAGGACGTCACTGACTGAAGCAGTGTCTTTAGAGTCTCAACCCGAGCGCCTTATGCATTTTGCTACTGGTGTCATCCTGTCAAAGAGCATGTGAATGACAGGCAGAGGCCCATGGCAACAGAGTGCAATTACACATCAGACATGTACTCAGCAGTCTTGCACTAACAATAAAAACCTGATTATCACCAGGCCGCCTGGGGCCACAATGACCTGACTGAGAAAATATTAGGTGTGATCCACCCCTTCCTTCACCCCCCTGAAGATACGCCCCTGGCCGTAGTGTAGAACTCATTGTAGTATCTGTCATGGATGACCCACGGAGGACAATGGATGCCAGAGGTCCTAGAGCCTAGGTTCTCTTAGACCTCTCGGTCTCATTTCCTATATCTGACCATAGGATCTTGTTGCAAAGTCATCCTGTGCCCTGGGCACCCCCCCAACTTTTTGCTGAATGGTACTGGTGGTAACTGACTCTGACTGACCCTGGGCTTTGCCTAACCAGGCCCAGGGCCAGTGCTATGCTGAAAACACTTAGAATACAGTGAAAACACCTACATACACTAGGGTACACTATGGGTTGGGGTACCCCTGTGATTGGCATGACCTACCCTATAAGCCCCTAGTATATAATAGGGCAAGGGAATTGAAACTACCTATCAGTCCCTAGTATATAGTAGGGCATGGCAGTTTAGAGGCCAGCAGCCTTCTGCACTTGCATGTGTGCATTGCTGAGGCCTGAGGTCACTTTTAAAAGCAGCCCTGGGTGCCATGACTGCTTTTAAAAAGTAAATTGTGCCCAAACTCGACTTTGGTGTTTGGGGCACTAACAAATGGAAAACCTACAATGTTATGGCATATTAGGGACCCCCAGGGTCTCCCCTAGGTGTCCCAGGGGTGGGGGGTCAGGTGTCTATGAGGTAGACCCTTATAAAAATGAGTTTTATATGCCCTGGGTTAAGTGAAATTTCACATTTCACTCCCCACATTGTGGTAAATTGCTGCCCAAATTCGACTTTGATGCAAGGAGCACTGTGAAGTGAGGATCTGGAATATTTCTACAGATTCCGAACCCCTAAAGTCTCCCCTAGTTGTCCCATGGGGTGGGGGTCCTGTAGATATAAGCAAAGTACTTATAAAATAGGTTTTTGTAAGTCCTGGTGCTGGAAAAATGGCCAAAGTCATTTTTCCCATTGCAAATCCCCTGTTACATAGGTTAACATGGTAGGAAGTTATTAACTAATAACTCTTTATAGGAGAGGGCTAGAAGTACCATTCAAAGACTTTTCCGAATGGTATTAATAAATTCAACAATATGATATTGTTGACTTTCTCCTAAAGTGTACATACCAGAAGTTATAAGACTTTTTTGTTTGTAAGTTCAGATTCAGCCTTCCAGTGGTCTGCCCTGATTGGTCAGAGTTAAGTGGATTAGCCAGGCTGCCTTGAAAAGGTGATAAAGAGCCCCTGGGTTCAACCAGCTCTGCTGGCAGGGCAGTGTGCTGTTCCATAGGAATGCCAGGCCAGGGGGAGGAGTCGTAAACTATGTTCTTCAAAGAGGAGAGCAGAGAACAGTGTCATTTACAACTCTGAACTTTCCACCTTAGGCAGATGGTAGGATTAAGGAAGGTATGAGCAGATGCAGGGGGGAGAGTCTAAGTAAATTAGCCATCCTAGGGGTGTGTTTAGCCAGCTCTTAACTCCTTGCTGGAAAATCAGCCATTATGGATTTGGAAGATTTGAGGCACTCTGGGACAAAATAATGCCACACTCTACAGGAAGTGGTCATATGTTTGAGGAGATACCCTGCTCCCATTGGTCAGGAGTGACCTCCTGCCTGACCAAGAGAACTTGGAATAAGTATCTGAGAGGGGCAGAGCCCTCCAGATCTGCTGCTTGAAACTGAAGAAAGCAAGACATTGTGCCAAGCTGAGAAGTTTTGCTGTGCAAATTCTAAGGCCTGACCTCTGAAGCCTACACCATCAGAAAATACAGCCCTGTGGACTACCTTGCTGAAAAAGAAGTAAAGAGTGGAATCCCTGCAAGCTACAGGTTAACAGAGCTCACCTGGACCCTCACCACCAAGGATCATCAACCTGGGGAACTACCAGTGGATTTGTAAGGGTGACGTCCAAGTGGATTGTGGGAACTGAAGTCCTCAACTTTCAAGGACCATCTTGGAGCTTCCAGACCCTTGGAGTGAGTTTGAGACACTTTGGGACCCTTTGAGGAACCTCAGGAAGAAGTTCAAGAAGTTTGGAGAACTTTGGAGGAACTTTGAAAAAAAGCTCCCTAGAGGGACCGACTCAACCTGGTCAGCCAAGCCGCCTGCCTCCAACCGCGAGCCGGCCAAGCCCTCCAGGTGCGTCCCGCTAAAAGCTCCGTCGGTCCAACTTCCAGAGTTTGACCGGGAGTAGAAGAAATCCGAGGCCGGCGAACCCTCACCAAATCCGGCCTGGTGAAGAGCATCGAGGGACACCGCGAGAAAAAGCTCCAGAAAAGTTTCTAAGTCCGCTCGTAGAAAAGGTGACCGGGAGCAACCGCGAAAGCCAAGCCGCCTGCCTTCAACCGCGTGTCGGCCTGGATCCTGGGTTTGCCCTGCTGGAATGCTCCAGAGGTCGAACCGCAAAAGTTTCTAAGTCCGAACGTAGGAAGGTGACCGGGAGCTCATCGCAAGGCAAGCCGGCGAACCCTCACCGAATCCGGACTGGCTGAGAGCTTCGAGGGACCACGGGGAGAAAAGCTCCAGAAAAGTTTCTAAGTCCGAAGGTAAAAACTGTGACCGGGACCTTCCGCGTGGTGTATCCGCTCAGGGCTCCATGGTGGTCGGCCTGAAACTTTGACTTTGGGTCGGTCTATCGCGAGCCTGTATCCCAATATGGTGCTATAAGCTTCTAAGTGCTATATTTTGCTAAATCTTTGAAAATTCATATCTCTGGTTCCCTACTTTGGATTTTTGTCGTTTTGGTATCATTTTAAAGATAAAACTTTTCCTTTTTTTATAAATTGGTGTTGGATTTTTATCATGTGTTGTGTCTTAATTATTTACTGAATTGGTGTTTTTAAATGCTTTACATACCTGTCTTTGAAGTTAAGCCTGTCTGCTCGCAGCCACGTTACCAAGGGTTGAGCATGGGAATAATTTTCTAAGACCTACGCTGAGTCCTACCAATGGTTAGTGACCTTATTGCCAGTGGCAGACCTACATTTGCCCCTACCAATAATCCACTTTCCAACATTTGGTGCTCAGCGGTGTGGATGAGGACTTGTGTTTAAAAGTACACCTTTCAGTAAAGTGAATTAAGATTATAAAAATCCTCTAAATTGCCTTAGAACAAAACTTTTGAGTTTGATTTTTGGAATTTGGACTAAACTGTTTTTAATCCATTGTTTTGATTTTTCCAAATTGTTCTAACTCTGTTGTGCCTAGTTTTTGTGACCCAAAACTAGGGAGCCATGGAGCTGGACCTGGCTAAACTGTCCCAGTTTAAGATGGCTGATGTTAGGCAACAGTGTAGGCTTAGGGGGCTGCCTGCTTTCAGGAAGCTTAAGAAGGCAGGGTTGCTTGAGTCCCTAAAGGCCTGGGCTGGGGAAGCTGAGGAGAGTTAAGGGAGGATAGAGGGTGTCTCCCCCAGCCTCATCCAAGAGGAGGGTGAGGATGATGCCGCTTCCATTTTCTCTAGTGTGAGCCATATGAATCCAGATGGTGAGAGTGGGGAAGGGTCCCTTACTCAGGGACCACCACCGTCCCTTGCAGAGAGACAGCTTAAGGCTCAATTAGCTTTGATAGCTTTGGAGCAGAGGAAACTGGAATTGGCTGAGAAGAGATGGGAGAGGGAGGAGGCGTTGAAAAGAAATGGTGGCAGTGAAAATGATGAAGATTTTGAAATGTCCAGGGGTGGTGCATTTGATCACAAACTTCCCAAGGGTATAGTACCCAAGTACACTGAGAGAGATGACATTGACAAGTGGCTAGCAGCTTTTGAGAGGGCCCTTAGAATGAGTAGGGTCCACTCTAGGTTTTGGGGTGCACTCCTGTGGGAGTTGATTCCAGTAGCTGGGAGGGATAGGCTCCTGACCCTGAAGGGAGAGGATGCAGAATCATACCAGCAGATGAAGGCATGCTTAGTCAAGAGGTTTGGTCTGACTCCAGAGCAGTACAGGGTGAAGTTTAGAGGCACCCAGAAATTGAGTTCAAAGTCTTGGGTAGACTTTGTGGATGTTTCAGTGAAGGCACTGGAAGGCTGAATTGTTGGTAACAAAGTTGACACATATGAGGGATTGTATAATTTGTTTTTGAAAGAACATATTTTGACTCATTGTGCAGAAGACAAGTTATGCCAGTATCTAGTGGACTCTAAGCTGACAGACCCCAGAGAGCTTGGTGAAGCAGCTGATGAGTGGGTGAGAACCCAGGTTTCCATTCAGCACCAGGGGGGTGACCAGAAGAAAGGAGGACAGGTCCCTCCCCAGGGGAAAGCCCAAGGGAAAGAAGGTCAAAACCAGAAGGAGTCCTCCAAAGACCCACAAAAACCTGCACAAGGAGGAGGCCCCGAGCCAACCCAAATCCAAGGGAGGTGGAATCAGGAAAGAATGGTAGGTTCTTTGATCCCTCAAAAGTGGGTAAGTGCTTTGACTGTAACCAGCCAGGGCACAAACAAGGAGATGCTGTCTGCGCCAAGAAGCTCCCCCCTAAGGGGCCATCCACAGGGATTGCCAGTGTCAGTGTAGGGGTGGAGAGTGGTGCCCCAGTGAGGAGTAGTCAGGTGGTGGAAGCAACCTTAGTGTCCCTGGGTGGGGTGAATATTGCAACCCTTGCTGCATTACCTCCAAACATGGACAAGTACAGGCAGAGGCCTACAGTGAATGGGACTGAGGTTGAGGCTATCAGAGACACTGGGGCTAGTGTAACTATGGTCCTGGATGAGCTGGTGCCTCCAGAGAGGTTGTTACCTGGTGAGTTTCACCAGGTGACTTATGCAGACAGTACTACCAAACTCCATCCTATGACTGTGGTGGATTTGGAATGGGGAGGTGTGACAGGCCCGATGAAGGTAGCTGTGTCAAAGGTGCTCCCAGTCCAGTGTTTACAAATTCCTACTCATCCGCAGATCGACACTTCCTGCGTAACGACCCAACAGTCGCAGGGAAGGCCACGAGCGCACAAAGGGCGACCTTGAAAAGCCTTAAAAAAGCTATAAACAAATCACTAAGGACATTGAGGTTACAGCCGGGGGACAAGGACTTACACCGACAGCTCCACAAGAGCAAGGCCGAATTTAGTAAACGTAAATGGGACATAAGGAAATCACAAGAAAATGAACTCTGGGCTAAACTCCATCATGATTCCAAAGGAAATAACAGTGCACGTTTCTGGGCAACGATAAATAAATTCCTACAACCCGCACATGGTGGTCTAACATCACATATAACAGAATACAACTGGACATCCTTTTTAGAACGTCATTTCAATCAACAGGTATTGGAATTAAACATCAGTAAAGAGGAACAGCCCGTATCTCAATTTCAAACTGTGATGACTGACGAGGTCAAGGAAATTGAGATCGACGCCGTCATGATCAGGGAACAAATATGCAAAGGGAGAAAGGATGGTGCACCCGGGCCAAATGGGATTCCGACAGCTATTTTTAAGCAAGACCCACAATACTGGTCGGAAACCTTAGCTCCTATCTTCAGCTCAGCTAGGCAAACTGGGTGTTTGCCCGCATCATGGAAGGGTTCCATCGTATCACCAATCTATAAAGCCGGGGACAAAATCCTACCAAAAAACTACCGTTTAATTGCACTACTGGATGTAGAGGCAATATTTTGCGGGGAACCTACTTATTGAGCTACAAGAATGGGCAACAGAGCAAAATATAATTCCCCCTAGTCAAACAGGGTTCTGTAGAGAGACTGGAACAACAACCAACCTTTTAGCAATGTCATTACTTATCGATAAAGCAATTTTAACCAAACAAACTCTCCACTTCTTCTTTGTGGATTTTAAGGTGGCGTTTGACAATGTCAACCGAGCTAACCTCTGGAAGAAACTGGCTCACTGGGGGGTTCCTCCGTCCCTCCTGAATCTCCTAATAGAATTACATTCCAACACATGCATACAGGTCAAGCTCGGCAATGGCTCCCATCTGTCGAGGCGTATACAAACAACTAAAGGCCTCAAGCAGGGTTGCGTTCTCGCACCCTTTCTCTTTAACCTTTATACAGCAGACCTGACAACAGCCCTTACTGCTTGTAATGCGCACGCCCCTCGAATAGGAGGAAAACCCATTTCCAGCATGTCTTATGCGGACGACGTCATTCTAACTAGCCACACTCAAGTAGGTCTACAACGGCTACTCAACACACTGCATGGGTACGCTGATGAGAACTATCTAGAAGTTAACATCGACAAAACTAAAACTCTGACAATAAATGGAAAAAAACGGTCCCATTCTTGGTCACTTGGAAAAACTGCAATTACCAACTGCGATGTGTATAAGTACCTAGGTGTCATGATCGACAAGGGGGGCCAATTTGCGAACCAGCTTAATGCCATCAAGAGCAAAGGAATGGCGATCACGACAACGCTAAGGCAGCTCAAAACAAAATTGACAGGACCAACATTCGCCCCACTCTCCGTGTTGCGCAAGCAAAAATTCCTTCATCAGTTACATATGGCAGCAAGGTACTGAGAGGTAGGGACGCTTAATTGCTGGATATCACCTTGGCAAAAGCATACAGAGTAATGCTAAACCTCCCTCCTTACACCTCGCCAGCACAGATTCGGCTTGAGCTTGGTCTAACGAAGCAACTCCTCGCAAGGCGGGGCTCGTACATCAAGTGCTGGCATAAAATTCAGAACTCCACCAGGAATACATTGAACCACCAGCTCTGGCAGGAATTGTGCAGCACATCTACCTCGCCGGCTAAAGTCTACTTGGAGGAATCACTGGCCAGAACGGGACTAGCCGACCTATGGGAAATTCCAACAACGCACTAGCACTTTAAGCACATCGTAAATAAGGTTATCAAGAAACTTTTTTTCACAGAAGACAAAGCCGCTTTTGCACACAGGAGCCATGCATGGATGACTCTGAGCAGCTACAAATTATTTGGGTCACAGCCATACTTTGAACTGGGGTACTCCAGGAAGTCTAAAGAAGCCTTTCTAAAACACAGGTTAGGAATCCTGCCAGCCATACCTCATCTTCCACCATGGTTGAGAAAGAACCACGGGAACTTATGCCGGCTATGCGGAGTTGGAAATGAGGACATTGAACATATAATATGCTCTTGCATCAAGCTAAATGAGGAAAGGGTTGGCCTGCTAAAAACTAATTTTAATGAACGAGGTATACGTACCCGGAGGCAAGCAGTACTTGCATGCTTCAACCCAACGGATCCACAACTGAATGGGAAGCTTGTTAAGTTTCTGCTTCTAGTAGCATCTAAGCAAAGGACGATTGGTACTGCAACCTGCGTATAGACCCCAGATGCTCTGAGCAAAATGAACTCTGGACACTCTGCACTTTTAAATTACTCATGCATGTCTCGACACATAAAAAATCTTTTAACAGAGTATTGATCGAAAAGTCAATTTACCAAAATGCTTTATTAGAATGTATTTGTAATGGTTTTAATTAATCAAACAATACATTTTTTACTTACTTACTTACAGTGTTTACTGGGCAATGATCTTGAAGCCTCTGTGTGGTCAGAGGTGGAGAGAGAACTCCATATGAAAATATTGGAGCTCCCTGAGTGGGTATGTGCTGTGACTAGGTCACAGACTAGCCAGAAGTGAGGGGCTGGACACTTGGACCCTGGAACAAAGAGCCTAGCATCCAAGGACAAGGGTACTGGGCCTGGTGAGCCAGCCCAGGGACCTCCAGAGGTGCAGGCAGAATCTAACCCTGATGGGGAGGATCTGGCCTCTGAGGGAGGGACTCCATCCGTGCCAGAGCTGTCAGATTTGGCAGAACTGACAGGAGCAGGTGGACCCTCCAGAGAGGAGTTCAGTAAGGGACAGCGTGACTGTCCCACCCTTGAGAGCTTGAGGTGGATTGCTTCTAAGCAAGAGGAAGGGGATGACAGTGGGTTTCACAAACTCTACTGGGAAGATGGACTGCTTTATACTGAGGCCAGAAACCTCAAGGAGGGGGCCACCAGGAGGTTGGTGGTGCCGCAGAGGTACAGAGAGTTTATCCTGATTTTGGGTCATGATATCCCCTTGGCAGGACATTTGGGACAGACAAAGACATGGAACCGGTTGGTGAACCATTTCTACTGGCCCCATATGTCTGAAAAGGTAAAGGAGTTTTGCAGCTCCTGTGTCACCTGTCAGGCCAGTGGCAAGGCAGGGGGCAAGACAAAGGCTCCCCTAATACCACTTCCAGTGGTTGGGGTCCCTTTTGAAAGGGTGGGGATGGACATTGTTGGTCCCCTGGACCCACCTACTGCATCAGGGAATAGGTATATCTTAGTGGTAGTGGACCATGCCACTAGGTACCCTGAAGCAATCCCTCTTAGAACCATTGATGCTCCTGCAGTGGCTAGAGCACTGCTTGGTGTGTTCACCAGAGTCGGTTTTCCAAAAGAGGTGGTGTCAGATAGGGGCACAAATTTCCTGTCCAGCTATCCGACTGCTATGTGGGATGAGTGTGGTGTCAACTACAAGTTCACCACCCCCTAACACCCGCAAGCAAATGGTCTTGTTGAGAGATTCAACAAAACCCTGAAGGGCATGATAAATGGGTTGTCAGAGAAACTCAGGAGGAGATGGGATGTTCTCCTCCCATGCTTACTGTTTGCCTACAGGGAGGTGCCACAGAAAGGGGTTGGTTTCAGTCCCTTTGAGTTGTTGTTTGGACACCCTGTGAGGGGGCCATTGAGCCTGCTGAGAGAGTCTTTAGAGAAGCCTCGTAAAGAAGCAAAGGACAATGTGCTTGACTATGTGCTAGGCCTGAGATCTAGAATGGCAGAGTACATGTACAAGGCAAACAGGGAACTGGAGGCCAGCCAGGAGCTCATGAAGCACTGGTATGATCAAAAGGCTACTATGCCTGAGTATACTCCAGGACAATTGGTGTGGGTGTTGGAGCCTGTGGCTCCCAGGGCCCTCCATGACAAGTGGAGTGGGCCCTATCCAATCTTAGAAAAGAAGGGTGAGGCTACCTATTTGGTTGACCTTGGCACCCCCAGGAACCCTCATAGGGTCCTGCATGTGAATAGATTGAAACCCCACCATGACAGGGCAGACATGACCATGTTACTGGTCATTGATGAGGGTGTGGAGGAGGAAACTGAGCCTGTGCCCGACCTCTTCTCCACTAATGTGCAAGATGGGTCAGTGGAGGGGGTGATACTCTCTCCCAAGTTGACAGACCAGCAGCACAGAGACTGTAAGCAAGTGCTGGAGCAGTTTGCTGGCCTGTTTTCTTTGACCCCAGGCATCACTGAGTGGTGTGTGCACCACATTGACACTGGTGACAGCCTACCTGTCAAAAATAAACTGTACAGGTTGTCTGACCATGTCAGAGCCAGCATTAAACCTGAGGTTGCTAAGATGCTGGGATTGGGGGTAATTGAACCGTCTGAGAGTCCATCGGCGAGTCCAGTGGTACTGGTGCCTAAACCTAATCCTCAGGGGGGACCCAAGGAGTTAAGGTTCTGTGTGGACTACAGAGGATTGAATGCAGTCACAAAGACTGACGCTCACCCTATACCTAGAGCTGATGAGCTCATTGACAGGTTAGGGGCTGCTAAGTACCTGAGTACTTTTGATTTGACTTCAGGTTACTGGCAGATTGCCCTCACTGATGGAGCAAAGGAGAGGTCAGCATTCTCCACATCAGAGGGACATTATCAGTTCAAGGTAATGCCCTTTGGCTTAAAGAATGCACCTGCCACCTTCCAACGGTTGGTGAACAGGGTCTTGTCTGGGTTGGAACAGTTCAGTACAGCTTACCTGGATGATATAGCTGTATACAGTTCTACCTGGGGGGATCACTTAAGCCACCTAAGGAAAGTGCTTCAGGCCATGCAGCAGGCAGGCCTGACTATTAAGGCAAGCAAGTGCCAAATAGGGCAGAGTTCTGTGGTGTAACTGGGCCACCTGGTAGGTGGGGACCATGTACAGCCTCTCCAAGCTAAAATCCAAACTATTTTGGATTGGACAGCTCCTGTTACCCAGACTCAGGTCAGGGCATTCCTTGGACTGACAGGGTACTATAGAAGGTTTGTTCAAAATTATGGGACCATTGTGGGGCCCCTAACAGAACTCACTTCTAAAGAGAGGCCCAAGAAGGTGGATTGGAACCCAGAGTGTCAGAAGGCTTTTGACACTCTGAAAGCTGCTATGTGTTCAGCACCAGTGCTACTAGCCCCTGACTACACAAAAGAATTTGTGGTTCAGACAGATGCTTCAGAGCAAGGGATTGGGGTAGTGTTGTCACAGCTAAATGAAGAGGGCCTTGATCAGCCAGTTGCCTTTATTAGCAGGAGGCTTTTTCCCAGAGAGCAGAGGTGGAGTGCCATTTAGAGAGAGGCTTTTGCTGTGGTTTGGTCCCTGAAAAAGTTGAGACCATATTTGTTTGGGACTCACTTTCGTGTTAAAACTGACCACAGGCCTCTCAGATGGCTCATGCAGATGAGAGGGGAGAATCCCAAGCTGTTAAGGTGGTCCATTTCCCTACAGGGAATGGACTTTACAGTGGAACACAGACCTGGGGTTGCCCATGCAAATGCAGATGGACTTTAGAGGTTTTCCACTTAGCTGATGAGGACTACCAGGGTGTAGGTTAGTAACCCATCACCTTTCGTTTGGGGGCTATGTTGCAAAGTCATCCTGTGCCCTGGGCACCCCCAACATTTGCTGACTGGTACTGGTGGTAACTGACTCTGACTGACCCTGGGCTTTGCCTAACCAGGCCCAGGGCCAGTGCTATGCTGAAAACACTTAGAATACAGTGAAAACACCTACATACACTAGGGTACACTATGGGTTGGGGTACCCCTGTGATTGGCATGACCTACCCTATAAGCCCCTAGTATATAATAGGGCAGGGGAATTGAAACTACCTATCAGTCCCTAGTATATAGTAGGGCATGGCAGTTTAGAGGCAAGCAGCCTTCTGCACTTGCATGTGTGCACTGCTGAGGCCTGAGGTCAGTTTTAAAAGCAGCCTTGGGTGCCATGACTGCTTTTAAAAAGAAAATTGTGCCCAAACTCGACTTTGATGCTTGGGGCACTTAAAAATGGATAACCTACAATGTTATGGCATATTAGGAACCCCCAGGGTCTCCCCTAGGTGTCCCAGGGGTGGGGGGTCAGGTATCTATAAGGTAGACCCTTATAAAATGAGTTTTAGATGCCCTGGGTTAAATGAAATTTCACATTTCACTCCCCACATTGTGGTAAAGTGCTTCCCAAATTCAACTTTGATGCTAGGAGCACTGTGAAGTGAGGATCTGCAATATTTCTACAGATTCAGAACCCCTAAAGTCTCCCCTAGTTGTCCCATGGGGTGGGGGTCCTGTAGATATAAGCAAAGTACTTATAAAATATGTTTTTGTAAGTCCTGGTGCTGGAAAAATGGCCCAAGTCATTTTTCCCATTGCAAATCCCTGTTACATAGGTTAACATGGTAGGAAGTTATTAACTAATAACTCTTGATAGGAGAGGGCTAGAAGTGCCAATCAAAGACTTCCCCGAATGGTATTAATAAATTCAACAATATGATATTGTTGACTTTATCCTAAAGTGTACATACCAGAAGTTATAAGACTTTCTTGTTTGTAAGTCCAGATTCAGCCTTCCAGTGGTCTGCCCTGATTGGTCAGAGTTAAGTGGATTAGCCAGGCTGCCTTGAAGAGGTGATAATGAGCCCCTGGGGTCAACCAGCTCTGCTGGCAGGGCAGTGTGCTGTTCCATAGGAATGCCAGGCCAGGGGGAGGAGTCGCAAACTATGTTCTTCAAAGAGGAGAGCAGAGAACAGTGTCATTTACAACTCTGAACTTTCCACCTTAGGCAGATGGTAGGATTAAGGAAGGTATGAGCAGATGCAGGGGGAGAGTCTAAGTAAATTAGCCATCCTAGGGGTGTGTTTAGCCAGCTCTTACCTCCTTGCTGGAAAATCAGCCACTATGGATTTGGAAGATTTGATGCACTCTGGGACAAAATAATGCCACACTCTACAGGAAGTGGCCATATCTTTGAGGAGTTACCCTGCTCCCATTGGTCAGGAGTGACCTCTGCCTGACCCAGAGAACTTGGAATAAGTATCTGAGAGGGGCAGAGCCCTCCAGATCTGCTGCTTGAAACTGAAGAAAGCAAGACATTGTGCCAAGCTGAGAAGTTTTGCTGTGCAAATTCTAAGGCCTGACCTCTGAAGCCTGCACCATCAGAAACTACAGCCCTGTGGACAACCTTGCTGAAAAAGAAGTACAGAGTGGACTCCCTGCAAGCTACAGGTTAACAGAGCTCACCTGGACCCTCACCACCAAGGATCATCAACCTGGGGAACTACCAGTGGATTTGTAAGGGTGACGTCCAAGTGGATTGTGGGAACTGAAGTCCTCAACTTTCAAGGACCATCTTGGAGCTTCCAGACCCTTGGAGTGAGTGTGAGACACTTTGGGACCCTTTGAGGAACTTCAGGAAGAAGTTCAAGAAGTTTGGAGAACTTTGGAGGAACTTTGAAAAAATCTATATAGAGGGACCGGCTCAACCTGGTCAGCCAAGCCGCCTGCCTTCAACAGCGAGCCGGCCAAGCCATCCAGGTTCGTCCCGCTAAAAGCTCCGTCGGTCCAACTTCCAGAGTTTGACCGGGAGTAGAAGAAATCCGAGGCCGGCGAACCGTCACCGAATCCGGCCTGGTGAAGAACATCGAGGGACCCCACGAGAAAAAGCTCCAGAAAAGTTTCTAAGTCCGCTCGTAGAAAAGGTGACCGGGAGCAAACGCGAAAGCCAAGCCGCCTGCCTTCAACCGCGTGTCGGCCTGGATCCTGGGTTTGCCCCGCTGGAACGCTCCAGAGGTCGAACCGCAAAAGTTTCTAAGTCCGAACGTAGGAAGGTGATTGGGAGCTCATCGCAACCCTCACCAAATCCGGACTGGCTGAGAGCTTCGAGGGACCTCAGGAAGAAAAGCTCCAGAAAAGTTTCTAAGTCCGAAGGTAAAAACTGTGACCAGGACCTTCCGCGTGGGGTATCCGCTCAGGGCTCCATCACGGTCGGCCTGAAACTTTGACTTTGGGTCGGTCTATCGCGAGCTTGTATCCCAATATGGTGCTATAAGCTTCTAAGTGCTATATTTTGCTAAATCTTTGAAAATTCATATCTCCGGTTCCCTACATTGGATTTTTGTTGTTTTGGTGTCATTTTAAAGATAAAAATATTTCCTATTTTTATAAATTGATGTTGGATTTTTATTATGTGTTGTGTTGTAATTATTTACTGAATTGGTGTTTTTAAATGCTTTACATACCTGTCTTTGAAGTTAAGCCTGTCTGCTCGCAGCCAAGTTACCAAGGGTTGAGCATGGGAATAATTTTCTAAGACCTATGCTGAGTCCTACTAATGGTTAGTGGCCTTATTGCCAGTGGCAGACCTACATTTGCCCCTACCAATAATCCACTTTCCAACAGATCTTATTTGAAAAGACTATCTGATATAGAGCTTAGAGTTCCTGTCTTAACTTGGCTTAAATCATTCCTACACATTAGAACACACACCTTCTCTCTTCCGCCATTTCCATCTTCAGTTAAATAAGCTTGTTATGGCATGCTACAGGGCTTGATGTTATCTCGATTGGTTTCCAACATTTATATGCGCTCTGTCGCCTCATTACTGCACCACCTAAGTATGTCGTTTTTTAAGTACGTAGAGGACACACACATCTGATGTCTAGATTGTCTCCAGAAACAAATTAATCTAAACCAGTAATTGCGATCCTGGAAGCTACCAGATGGTGGATGTCTACAAATTACGCAAAATGAAACCCTGACAAACCTAAAATATTTTAACGTCATATAAAATTGGCATCGGGGACTTGAATTGGCCAACTACAAAGGTAGCTGTACCTTCTTCTTCAGTACGTCATTTAGGAATCTACCTTGATTCTAACTTTAGCCATTCTACTCAGGTAGCTGATGTGAAAAAGTTATAGTTTTCATCTTAAATCGCTTCGACTCATTTTACCGGTTTTAGACCCGTCATTAGTGCATTCATCTGGATATTGTGTCTTAGAAGCCAGAGGAGTCAAGCATGTATCTGGATGCAACTCCATGCCTGTTCCTGCCTGTGACTTCCTCCTTTAAGTGAACCGTGAACCGTCAGCAGTTCTACAAATACCGACTGATTACATGTGAATATGGTACTTCTGCATCTCCACTGACAATCATTGGCATTGCCAATCCCACTTCAGTCTCTGGAAACCCCTGCTGCATAATGCTGGGATAGTCATGACAACCTCCTATATCTATGCTGCTGCGGTATAGGACAGAGTGCACGGGTCTCTTATGCTGCTCTACCATACCAAGGAGATGGGCAATAGTTTTATATAAAACTTATACAAGAGATTACAGTCAGGCAGCTGGTCAGGGGCTGCGGCATGATTGACACTTTACCTCAGTGCTGGCTTCCATCGATCTCACTTTGCGTGTTGGTACTTGTTGTTTAGAATACATAAGGGTAGTACTTTTCCCAAGCTCCCTTGAGTGCTTTGCCTCCACTCCCGAAATGCCACAAATGACCAGGCGCCCCCCGCGCCTAGGGGAGGGGCGCCCTTAGTAGCACCACGTGGCTGACCCCCGATGAGGCAGAGAAAAGGGGATGGATAAGGAAGGGCTGAGGTGACATCATCAGGCTGCGCCGTGAATTCCATGAAAGGTATTTCAGGCTGCGCCCGTCTGGTTTCGATCTCTTTGTCCCCTTGGACCTCGGCCTAGCTGCAGTAGCGTCGTCGAGCATCGAGGTTACTCGGCGGCGGCGGCGCAGAGCATGGCACGGGAGGTTTGAGGAGGCCCAGGCATAGCGTGTTGCCTGCATTAGGGGGCGTTTTTTAGGCTTTATATTAGAACGTTTTGAATAAACTCGCTTCGCGCCGAGAATAGCGGTAAAGGATTGCGGGGAGGCGTGGTGATATATGGGTTAGTCAGGAAACAGCTGCGATATACGAGAGAGGCGTTCTCGTTTTCAGAGCTACGGCGATACTCTTAGAGCTGTTGGTTTTAAATAAACTCGCTTCGCACCGTGAATAAGCGGTGGGGGACTGCGGGTGGCGCGGTGGTATATGGGGGGTTAACTTGCCTGAAAATGCAGCCGCACATGTAGCGTTGGGATGGCAGTGAGGCGCGGGTGGTTAATAAAGGTTGTGGGCATTATTTATCGCAAGCTGGGGCTGTGTCTCTGGTCAAGCGGTAGGTGAGATTAGAAGCCGGGGGTATGAGGTCGAGCCTGTATGAGAGTGTGGCTCAATTATCAGAGCGGTGGAGACCCAGGTTCGAGCGGCAGCGTGGGCGGGAATAAGATCAATTAATAAGCCAGTATTTAACAATGTATTTAATGTATTTAATAATGCCGGTGGTATTTTATCAAAAGGTAATGCAGCTTTGGTACTATTATCGGGATCGGTGTTATTTGTTGCAATTTGGTGCAGCTGCCTTGCGGGTGAGAGGCTGTGCCCGTATTTGCAGGGGGTGGGGCTCCATTGATAGGGCGGTCGATTTCAACCCGAAGGAACCCGGGTTCGTCCAGCAATATGGGGCGCAATTGAAGGAGCGGTCGACGGATCAATGTGATCAGTTTTAGCAGAGGCAAGGTCAGGCAGGCGCCCTCGTTCCCCGGGCGTCGGCCTTAGATGCACACATTTAAATCATATCTAAGATATCGTGGGCCAATACAGCAACATGTGCTAATACGGATTAGGTAATTCAAACTCGAAGACACGACTTAAAGCATATAATTAGCATGGTAGTCGCAGTTGTTAAATACCTGCTGTTTTGCCATTTTTCAGTTACGGAACATTTTTCTTTGGGAGAAGGTGTCAAGGAGTTAAGGTATTGTTGGTAACTTCGGCTACTATCTCTGGGGAACGCATTTCATTTACTGATGAAATTACTGTATAACCTGAAGGGCACTGGTGTAAACGCAGTTAAGATTATCGCTGAGATAATACAAAGCAATTTGTTAGACTTGCGTTACAAGAGCACTATTTTAGCTCAATTTGTTATCCCGACTACACTGTTTTAAATGCATGTTATGGGAGGAGCTGCGGCCTAGCTCATCCTAATTATGGGGTGATCTTTGCCCTCCAGGCCACAGTTACGAATATTATTTAATTTTCTTGAATAGAATGCTCGTTTTAAATGTATACGGGGGTCGTTGCCCTCGAGGCCCCAGTTAAGATGTTGGTGGTATTTCCTTAACTTCAATGCTTGTTGTAAGTGGAACTTGACTTGCTTTCTTACCACGTGCATGGGGGTGATTATAGCGCCTCATTGGAGTCCAGGTTTCCCTGTCGGGGACGAGGAAGTGGAACAAGGGTAGCAAAGCGATTCACTTTTGAAATTGTTTTCTTTCAGCTTTTTTGCGCTAATTTGAAGCAAACGTTCATGGGGGTCAGTCCTGACTTGGCTTTTGGGAAGGGGGCAGTAGTGTTATGTAGTTGCTTACCTACCACGCGCATGGAGATAATTAGAGCTCATCATTGGAGTCCAGGTTTCCCTGTCTGGGACGAGGAAGTGGAACTAGGTTGGGGTCCAGGTGGACAAGGGTGGCAAGGCGAATTGCTTGAAATTGTTTCTTTCAGCTTTTGCGCTATTGTTAAACAAAGTTCATGGGAGTCAGTCCGGACTTGGCTTCGGGAAGGGAGCAGTAGTGTTGTTCCTTCACAGCTAACCTAGTGGGCCACGTGAAACTGTAGGAAAATACCGAGCTAGAATAGAGGAGAAAGTAAACAATTATTAGAGGGCACGTTAGTGGCCGACTTAATGGCGAACAACCAGACTTTCAGGCATAGGTAGTATTGATGCATGTTTGTTGGATTAAAAGGAGTTTTATTTGAGGCTCCGGGTTTATGCGGACACAACGGACCACAGTTATCTCTGGATGACGGGTACTCTAAGTATGCATAACTACACTGAAATCAACGGGGGCTGGGAACCAAAATCTGCGGTAGCGATCGGTATTAAATTACGAGAAGTGGAGTGACATTGAAGCAGATACGCTCATGAGCAGTGTGGGGTTTTCGGTTTTCCTCGATGAAACTGAGCATAGACCTTTCATTTCGGAAAGCACTCTGTCAACATATGTGCTAACATATATCTTTTTATGTATGGTTCTGACGGGGACAAAATATTCCAAATAAGGTAGTCTGCGGTAATCGTAGTGACCCACCCGACCATCTGGGGAGACAGTGCATAAGGTTGGGTGAAAAATTACAGTAGTAGGGAAGTGTCTTGGCGTCGAGTGCCATTTGATTATTTAGTACACGCCTGATTGGGTCGTTTTCCAGCTGCTTAACTTGTTACTTGAATGGGTGGGGGTTTTTCCATTCCCTGCGGAGGTGTTTATGGTTTCGGGGACAGTTTCGACAAAGGAAGCAGGCGTTCACATGTCCAGGGTTATAAATAGTTGGAACAGGTGCGCTTATCAATAGTTGGTATGAATTATGTATTTAGATAAAAGCAAAAATGATTCTCGATGTGCTAGTCAAAAAAAAAAAAAAAACTTTTCATCAAATTAATTGCAGGTTCTGTCGTCAGGCCGGGTGGATTGGAGGATTAACACATCCATTGCTGGGGCTGGTGTTCGATCTCAGGGTTGCAGGTTCCATTCTCGACAGGCACACGTAGCCTTTCATCTTCACGGAGGTTGACAAATAAGCACCATTCAGTTGGGGAAAATAAGCATCTGTTATTCAGCGCCAAGATGCCCCTTTGGGGGTGCCAATGCACGGTGCTGATACAAGTCATGCTATGTGTCACAAATATGATTGGGCTGCGGCTACCTGGTAGTGACAGCCTTTTTTAGGCTGCAGCCCTCAGGCACAACACTTGCTCATGGGGGTGACAATGCATGGTGCAAATATAAGTCATGCAATGTGTCACAAATATGATTTGGCGGCGGCGACCTGGTAGTGACCCCTTGCTGGTTGGGATGGTGGTTTTGAACGTTTTCCAACTCTTCTGTTGCAGCCCTCAGGCACAAAACTTACTCGTTGATATGTTTAGGGTGCTCTCATCCATGGGTTGGCCGTGTGGTGTGATAACCCATCTGACATAATCCGTAGGCCATGTAGGGTATTGCTAAAAAAATCAGTCCATATTGGGGTAGCTCTGCTGAAATAGCCATATATTTAGATGCAGAATTTTTCTTTGCCTTTTAAGTGACAGCAGTCTTTCGTACTGGAATAATGATGTACAATATAAGTAATAAGGAGTAGGCCTAGGGAAAGAGATGCAGTTTAAAAGCTCATGCTACTAACGGGTGCGATTTATTGGAGACATAATTCACAGGCGATGTGGGGAATTGTCGGCAGTCCTTAGGGAGGACGTGTAGTGTGCAGCGCAATTACCACGGAGTGGGCCTTGGGAAGGAAATACATTTTGAAAGCGCATCCTAATAATGGGTAGAGATGTGGTGGGCTTTGCTTCACTGTCATTTAGTACTACGCAGAGTTCCTCTGCCTTTTAAGGGTCACAAGACCTGAATGAGAACGGGGGCTGTGCAACACAATTAGCATAGAGTGTGCCGTGGGTACTCCGCCGGCTCGTGAGGGGAGCTTTGTCAGCCAACCACTGCCTTATTCATTACTAATTGTCGCCCTCCATCATAAAGGAGGGGCTACAGTAACAACTAGCATCCTTCGAGTGGGGCTACTTGGTGCAGTGATGGCTGTCGGTCACCACCGCAATGGAAAAGCTTGAACATTTGGGCCAGGGTCCCACTTTTGGGGCATCAAAGCACGGAAAAGGGGGGGGACGCGGTATTCTGATCGGCTTTCGTTCACAGCTAGAAGCCCACGCCAGCGGTAAAAGAATGTGGGATACAGAGAGCAGTGCTTCAGTTGAGCCTGGGGTTGAAAGGGGGGCCCATCAGAACCCCCCTTTGGGGGCTAGAATAAGGGGAAGGCAGTACCTCCCATGGGGAAACAATTGGCAGAGTATGCCAGATAATGGATTGTAGAGGCGCAGCGGGACGACCTCAAACTATTCAGGGTTGGTAATTCGTTTGTTAGCCTTCAGGTGCGGCAGCTGCCGGCTTCTGGGCACAACAATATTGTGCATATTACATATTGACAGACAGCCGGAGAATGGATGTACCGGAATCTGATAAGCTATTCTAGGCGAAACATGACCGCTGTAGTGTTGGCGGCAGTGGGAAGAAGGTATTATCGCCTCTCACAATAATGCGCTTAGTTTGCGGCGGTTACTTTATTCATACCCTCAGCTCTCAATAGGTGCAAATGTGACAGCCGTCAAGTATGCTATGGTTCGGTAGCGGAGACGGAGTAAGGAGTGTCCACAGTATTTCCTTAAATGGAGTGCTGCACGCAGCAGGGGGCGCCTACGGTAGAGTCAAGTTCTTGGCAGCTCGGCCTTTTGATGGTGTGCTACCAATGACGAAATAGTCCACAAATGACCGAGCATGGGTATCGAACATAATTGCTTTGGTCTTGGTAAGTCAGCACTTTGCATGTTTATGTCTATGGATGTCGGGCTGGGGGAGCGATGGCTGACCTGCTGGTGGTCGGAGACTCCTTCCATGCGATGTTTGGGGTGCAACTTTAGGGGGCTGCCCCAGGGTGCAAGTACCCCCATGTGCGAAGCACTAGGAAAATGTTCTACATTCGACGCTACTGGCCCCAGGCTAAAGGGCAGGAGATCTTGGGGGCTATTTGTGGAGCACAGTCAGTGTGCTCCACACACTCCACACACAGTGTGCGCCCTCGCCCTCCCCCGGGGGGGGAGGGCGAGTGCGCCAGGGAGCTTCTCACCCTGTGGCGGAGCACTGACAGGTAACAACAAAGGGGATGCACAACAATGAAGGTTCAGCCACTGGAAGGACCCCAGGAGGGGGTAGGTTCCACGTGTACAGAGGGTAGGCGGGGAGGGGACTGACCTGCTGGTGGTCCTGGACTCTACTGCCCTAACCCACAACGTATGGACTGAGTGGAATATTGGGGGGGGCTGCCTGTGTTCAGGTACCCCGTAGAGCCGGTGCAGTATACAGTGCCCTGGTTTTAAGTTGCGCCACTGTTTGCTGTAGCGCGTTGGGGCCTGCTGGCACAATGTACGCAGCGGAGGGGGTGCTTGGTGGGACGAGTCAGCCAAGTTCAAGTGTACGACCAAGTTCAAGTGTACGGCCAAGTTCAAATGTATGGCCAAGTTAAAGTTGAAATGTAATGTCATGCCTAATTTTCTGGACTGCCTTTCACATGTTGATGTCGATAAAATGTGATGCAGTGAATAATTCTGATATATCCAAGGAGGATACTTTTACTCTCGTAATGGTCTGTGGTGAAGTACCTGGAGTGATGTGAATAAAAATAAAAGGCTACGCCCTTGACAACAAACCCTGATTCTGAGAGTTTTTGGGCACAGCAGGGCGGTAAGGTGACGGAAGTTGGGGAGGAGGGAATGTCACGTTGTGCGCTCACTATTAGGAGTCACGTGTTTAATGGTAGAAAACCGCCAGTCCCTGTTGTCGGTAGGCAAACAGAGAAGCAGCTACTTAGGATAATAATAGGGTTGCACGCATGGTTTGTTGACCTCCTCCGGATAAGTGCACAAAGTAGATCTTGAGATGTAGTGGACATCCTAATGTCAAAGGGAGGGGAACTGTTTGCTATCAGTCTGGAGAGACCATTAGGAAATAGAGAAAACAATCTGATAATCTGCGGGATACAGGTCTGCTTCCTTGGCTAGTTAGGAAGAAGGACCCGGAGTTCAACCCCTGTGGGAGCAGTACACACTTTTCTGATAAGCACACTCATGATTTACTGTTGCAAGGAAATAATGGTTGCGGTTCTCTGCCAGACCCTGTAACACTGGAAGAATTAAGGATTTGTTACGTTTCTCTTAACGTATAGCTTTATAGCCAGTACATTTAAAAGTATGCTCCGAAATGATTTGTTTGCCCTCACTGAATATAACATTCTAAAAAATGCTGTGGGTCGTAAAGAAAAACTTCCCAAGGCTGCTTGAGCCATCTCGGAAAGGGCAAGCTTGTCCATAGCTGATAAGTTTCCCTGGTGCATGCATGACTTGTTCGATCAGTCCAGTGTATGTTTTAGAATTCTGGGACTTGTAGTTCTGCTTTCATTCTAGACTACGTTTCTAAGTAGTTATGCATGGACCTGGGAAAATTGGTAAAGGTAGCCGTGTCATAGGACGGTTTCACCTTTGTGGATTAGACACACCCCAGTTTGGAAGCCAATACACACAATACATTGCACTCTTGCATTTTGTCGTGAAGAAGGGGAATTTGTGGATAAAAGGATCTGTGACTGTAAAATAAAGTGACACATCGGCCAAAAGGTGCTTCAGAATGTGTCTAATAGTGCGTGTGGTGTTGGCAGTCACATAGTTTCCATTATAATTTGGCTTTTAAATGTTTAACCATTCTGTTCCCTAAGAATTTCAAAACTTGTAAACATCATCACCGTCCAAATGTATGTTTCAATTCTGCACTTCATTAAAAGCCGTTTTGTGTTGCAAACCACGCTTTTTGTCAATTGTGACAACGGCGTTCAAGGACGTTTTGAAACTCACAATTGAACAACCATCGCAACGTCCGCAAGGGCAATGTCTGTTTTAGTACCAAAACGCTAGTTTTCTGATGTTAATAGATGGATAAATTCGGACGGTCACGAAAACAAATCGTTTATGTTAAAATTAAATATTCGACCAGTTTTTGGGAAAAAAACACACCTCGTGGTTGTAGTCTTTTTAGCGATCTCCGAATTGGGCAGAGGGATAACGTCGGTAAACAGACATCTGATTCTAGCATCAGTTGGTGTAAAAAACACAATGGAACTGGGAAGTTGCGTAGTGGTATTTTGTTGTGAATGCTTTGCTGGCACTGTTCATGGCTGTTCTCAAAAATTCACTGAACGTGTAGGACGCGGTGAATGACTAATACCTCAGCTGATGTCAACGGAGTGTTTTTAACACGACGCCTATCGGCAGTTCTCGTTAAAATCAGGAGGCAACTCGCATATTATAAAAATCGAAAACATTATCATGAGGTTACTTTCGAAAAATGATTCCAGTTTGTTTTTCTTACATTCAGTCGACGCCTGTGCATTAGATCATAGGCGCTGAGAGTAAGAGCGTGGGGGTGCTGCAGCACCTCCAAAATAACCATGCTGGAATTCCGAAGGTGGAAGAGCAATATAGATTGCTTCAATTTTTTTGATCTCGTCTTGCTGTGCGCTCTAAGACAGATCAAATATCAGTCTGTGTCATCAGACTAATTGCTGCTTATTCCTTTAAAAATGAGAGTGATATTTACTTTCTCTCACTGAGTGAATGTTATAATGTGTACTATGTGACAATTTTGCTGGGTTACAGGGAGTGGTCGAAGTGCATTAAAAATGCATGGGAACTATGATGCTTTGTGGAAGGGGGCAGGGTGAGTGAGCGTGTGGGCGTGGCTAGCAAACAAAATACTCTGTAACTTTTTTCAGTCTTTCACCGTCCAGTACATATAAAATATCGCAGAGCTTAAATAAAAATTAAATTCAAGTTATGTTAGTCAGTGTGAAATCCACTATTGTACATTATGAAAGCTCTGTTAGTTAACATACTGCCCCAGAATTGAATCCTGGTTGGTGCAGTGGAGAATCAGTCTGTGACAAGAAACACTGTGAACATGTAGGCATTATTTTAAACTTGCATTACACATAGTATAAGATAGGCTGCTGCAAAATGCGCAACGAGGTTTAATAAAAAAGTGTTTATAAAATATAGATTTTTTTGCAGACTGCAGGTAGTGCAGTTTTTTTTATATAACTGTCTTTTAAAAGGACACACTTCACAGCTTAGCTGCTAGCTTCCTTACAATACCCAACAAAACGAATAAATGTGTTTCTTCAGGAAGCAATTTTTTGGTAACTGTCTTTTAAAAGCACACACTTCACAGCTTACCTGATAGTTCCCTTACAATAACTCTCAAAAAGGATAAAGGCCTGATTATGATTTAGGTGGTCAATCGGACCGCTGAATCCGTGATGGCGGTCCCTGGACAGACTGGCTGTCCACCTGCCATATTATGAATACGGTTGTGGGACCACCAGAGACCCACTGTAATCACCGGGGAACAGCGGGGAGCAGCGGTGAGAGGCTCTAATATGCTGGCAGTGCCCCTGGGCACCACCGAGCATATTAAGAGTTTCCTCACCACCACAGTTATTATGGTGGTAAGGCCGCCATGAAAACTGTGGGGTGAGGAAACAAAAGGGGACCTACAGGGAGCCCTGTTGCCTCAGGGCCATGGTGTGCCTGCAGGGGGACACACGTTATGCCCCCCTGTGTGCAATCATCCAGTTTCCTGCATGGCATGGACTTTACAGTCCATGCCATGCAGGAACGGGCTTTGGAGTTCCCATTGCGGTGCCTTTTTAATAGGCACCGGCGTGGGAACGCCAAAGAACTGCCCACCAGACTACGAGATTACTCGTAATCTGGCGGGCGGCCAGGGATCGAGTTTGCTGGTCTTCGAGCAGGGCGCTGGCGTAGCGGCCCGCTCCAGGACCACCAAACTCTTAATCCGGCCCTTAATGTGTGTCATCAGTAAGCTTCAAGGGATTCCATCAATTAAGGCCAATACCAGCTTCAAGGCACCCTTTACATTTGCAGATTGACCATTTGCCATGTTTACATTTCTTCGAGGAAAGCAGGATTCCTGGCAGAAAGCTTCTTTAGCTGTCTGCTTCTCTCTGTCACACAGTACAGGATACTCCCTGCCCTATATTTCAGCTGAAGCTTTTCCTCTATCGGAATTAACTGCCTCGGGACGGTTGTCTTTTGAAAAATGTAGAGAAACTGTTTTTCTAAAATTAAAAAAATTTGGGAGCATCGTGCTCCTCCCATCCCCCCCACTTCGACCACTGGTTACAGGACATGTAAAAGGAAAGGCTATAGCACATCAATTTCTTAACAAGAAAAATATATAAATACCTGTACATGAGCTTTACAAATATTTCCAAATAAATCAACCACAAGAAAAGCACAAAAAAGCACATTTGTTTTGTAAATTTTAAGTGTGAAGGAAACAAGGATAGTTTTTAAATAGGATCAAAGAAATCAAGACACTTTACTTGGCAAAGCACACATTATCATTGAAACCGATACTTCCACTCATCATTTGTGTGCTGTATAGTTTTATCACTAAAATTGCATGTCTCTGCAGATTTAGTGACCATTTAAATGGAAAGTGTATTGTCTGTAAATTACATTGTGCTACCACATTATGCTTTAGTGATATATTTGCACAGTGGGCTCCAAAATGCACCACTGGTTACATACCACACCCATACCACTGTGATGGTAGCAATTCCACTCTGAAAATTGTTCCAGCACCACTGTTAGAATTAGCTCTAGAAGGCTTGGAATGACTAGTGATAATGTACATATACAAGCCTGATAAATGCTATTGTTTGTCAGGATTACATCGGTGCATTTCAAATCCACTTGATTTATTTACTCAAGTTATGAAGGACTGCAATCATTCTCATCATTTTGGTCATTGTTTGGTAAAAAATTAACTCTTACAAGCTGCAGTCCCACTTGAAACTGCAAAGTGCTTGAGCTGCCAGAAATATCTGTCTTCTCACATACCTCACAAGAGAGTTCAAGCCACTGATCATAATAGAAATAGGACAATGGCAGGAACTTGGGGGCTCATTATGATGGCGGGCAGACATCAGTCCGACCGCCATCATAACGGTAATGGGATCGCCCGCCAGACGTGCGGCGGTCCCACCAGCCCAATTAGGATGCCCCGCCACACTGGCGGGCGCATCCTGGCCTTTTCACATTGCGGACAGTGCTGCTGGCTGCAGCACCGTCCGCGATGTGAAAATGCCACGTTGTGCATTTCCATGCACAACGTGGCAGTCACCACGCAGTGCCTGCCAACTTGTGCATGGAAATACCATGGGTACCCCCCCAGTGCACCCCCCCCCACAGAGGGGGCCCGCAACGGGCCCCCAAAGCCAGTCTCTGCCTGTCTTTTTGCGGCTGGATTTCCGCAGCAAAAAGACAGGCGGAAGGGCTTATCATGATCACTACGGCGGTGCCTGCACGGCACCGCCGCAATGATGCCCTGGTTTCGGGTCCTGCAAGGCGGGCGGAAAAGGACCGCCTTGCGGGACCATGGCGGACGGACTTTCCGTCCGCCGCGGAACCAATGTGATTCCCACCGCCATCCTAATTTGGCGGTGGGTGAATCACTTCATGATGGCAGGAGGATCGCCACCTCCGGCCCGGCGGTGGCGATCCTCCCGCCATCATAATGAGCCCCTTGGTTCCTAATTAAAGTATATCACTTTCCCCTTGGTGTATTGAACTTGCAAGGCTGACATTTTGCTACTTTTACTGCCAAGGAAATTAATTTCAAACAACAATCAAATTCCCACCTTTACAAACAGAGCTCTCAAGTTTCATGTCATTTGTAAGTAGGTTAAGCACTCCTGGGTTTATTCTATCCATTCTGGTACTCATAAGATTTCTTCATAAACCCTGAAATAGAGTTGTCATAGTTCAAAGAAATAAACATTTATGTTTAGGAAATGTATTATTTGCATAAGTCACCGAAATGTTTTCTTGGTGCTACTGTTAAGGTTGAACAAGTGCTGTGAAATTGGTATTACTTAAAATGTAAAACATATTTTGATAAACAAATATGACAACAACAATATTGTGGCACTAAATATCAAGTCTACATCCTTAAAAACGAATACTTAAAAATAGATTTCAATAAAGAATAAATATGAAATAAGTAATAGATGACAAAATTGAATTATTTTTTACTAACATTAAAACAAATACTAATATTTAAAAAGTATGATAATTGAATATCAGTGATATTTAATAGACACATTAAAATATTACCCAATAAATGTACTAGTTAAAATAACTGTTACATTACAATAAAAATACACTGTAAAAAATAAAAAATAAAAAAATTAAAATTAGAAAACAATCAAAATAAAAACATAACCAACATTTGAAACTTCTAATATAACAAGTTACAATCAATAAAATATGTCTCCAACAAAATGAGAAAAATATTTTAAATGCTAAATTCAAGGGAACAAACATAAAGGGCCAGATTCCGATCTCGCTTGGAAAGCCCTCCGTCCGACTCGGATCCGGAGGGCTTTCCGAGCGAAACGTGCTCCGGGAGTCCGAACGAGCGAGTACGATGCAGCCGTATGCTTACGGACTCTGTTCTCTCGGACTCCCATTAAACTCTATGGGAGCCTGTGTACAGACGCGTACACAGGCTCCCATAGCAAAAAGGGGTGGGTGGGGAAAAGCGCACACCCTCGGGCGGGCACCCCATGGTGTTATGTTATGTTATGGGAATTTTTAGAGCACACGATTACCCGGAGGTGTCCTGGCGCTAGTTACTACTCCCTGAGGCTGAGCTGAAAAATGAGGATTATTTATCAAAAAGCCAGGTCTTTAACCCCTTCCTGAATGCTAGAAGACTAGTAGCATTTCTCAAATAGAATGGCAATTCATTCCAAGCCTTTGCTGCACACAAAGAGAAACTTCTACCTCCCCATTGAGCTTTTTTTGTTAGTGGGACTGCCACCAACTTAGCTCCTAAGGATCTAAGAGTTCTTGCTGGTATGTACCATTGAAACTGGCACCTCAAATGCTCTGGTCCTAAGCCTTGAAGTGCTTTAAAGACCATACACAAAGATTTAAACTGTACCCGGTTCCTCACCGGGAGCCAGTGTAGACTTTTAATCTCCTTGGAGATGGGAGAAAACTTGGAGGTGCCCGTGAGTAATCTGGCCGCAGCATTTTGTAGCAGCTGAAGCCTATACAGAAATCTTTGTTGTATATTTAAGTAAAGGCTATTACAGTAGTCTAGTCTTGACATAACCAATGCTGTGACTACTGTTTGCCGGGTCTCTAAAGGTAAAAACCTCAGTACCTTCTTAACAGTTCTGAGAACATATACTGTTGTTGAGGTTACTGCATTTACTTGGGCCCCAAAGGAGAGTTTCTCATCCAGGATTATACCCAAATTTTTCACCTTTTTTGAGGGTGTAGGGAGAGACCCCATGGATGCAGGCCACCAGTTAGGCATCCAAAAATTAAGATCATTCCCAAACAGCATTACCTCCGTTTTTCCTGAATTCAATTTCAGGCAGTTCTCTGCCATCCATCTCCCTACCGATTCCATACAGTCCTGAAACCGTTTCTCTAATCCCAGTTCTTGGCCAGGTAATAGAGACACCACAATTTGTGTGTCATCGGCATAAGAAGTGAGACCAAACCCATATGCACTGATGACGGGGGCCAATGATGAGACATACACATTAGAGTGTGGGGCTCAAAGATGACCCCTGCGGTACCCCACAAGGCAATGCAAAGGGCTTGGACTGAAATTTACCTAGGGATACAATCTGTCCCCTGTCTGATAAGAAGGATTTAAGAAGATCCCACGCTTTTCCCTGGACCCCACAAGCCCTGAGTCGGTCCATCAGAATCTTATGATGGACCGTATCAAAGGCCGCGGACAGATCCAATAAAATCAAGGCTGCCCTGCCTCCTCGATCCACGGCTTCCCTAATCTCCTCGGTGGCTTTAATGAGCGCAGACTCAGTGCTATGTCCCTCTCTAAAACCATATTGAGAGGGGTCCAATGCTTGAACCTCCGCCAGAAAGGCACTGAGTTGACGATTCATAAATTTTTCCACCATTTTTGCGAGAAGAGGGAGCCGAGAAATCGGGCGGAAGTTGTTGGGATCCTTGGTGTCCAGGTTTGGCTTTTTCAGCAGAGGCAGTATTGAAGCCACCTTCCAGAGCTTGGGAAACTGTCCTGTTTCAAACATCCCATTAAAAATGGATGTGAGCAAGCGCGCAATCGGAACGGGGGCCAGTTTTACCACCCTCATAGGGCATGGATCAAAAGGCGAGCCAGATTTGGCTCCCATTAAAAGCTCAAGAGTATCATTTTCAGTCAATGGTGCAAATTTGTCCAGGGCCCGAGGGCCAGTTCTTATGGACTTAGATACATCCTTTGCCATGTTTATCTCAGCATTGTTAGGTTCACTAAAAGCGGAAAATATGCTCTCCACTTTATTAAGAAAAAATTTGGCAATCTCCTCGCACAATTCCTGACTGGACTGAACTGTAGCTGGGCTCGGGGAGGCCAAACTAGAAACAGTCCTAAATAACTCTTTAGCAGAATTCTTTGTCAGGTCAATTTGGGCAGAAAAAAATTGTTGTTTTGCAACAAAAATAACTTGTTTATACTCCTGAAGGCTAGATTTATACAGTTTCTTTTCTGCTTCCTTATAGCCCTTTCTCCAATTGCGTTCCAGATGTTTACAGCTACGTTTTAAATTTCTCACCTCCTCTGTAAACCAGAGAGCAGAAGGAAGTGCTCTTTTAGGGAAAACATTTTTTGGTGGCGCTAATTTATCACATGCTTGCGCAAGCCAATTAGTATAGGTGGTGGTTGCCTCCTCTGCCTCTAGTGATAACTGGCCTGCCGTAGTAGAAAGAAGGGCCTGTAGAGCAGTACCCTCAACTCTATTCCAGGCTCTAGTCTCTATTTGTCCTTTAAGACACCCACTTTTCACGTGCTGGACCATAGTAGTTAGTTCAAACTGAACCGCAGCATGGTCAGACCACACAAGTGGTAATATGCCTGTAAATGACATATCGGGATGGTTAGAAAAAATCCCATCCAAAGTATGTCCAGCTACATGAGTCGAACCCCTAACATGTGGTGCCCACCACACTGCATGCCTGGATCAGGGGGACCCATGGGCACAGCCCCGTGACAGATTCGGAGGGCCCCGGGTGAAGGGGGGCCTGCTACGGCCCCCCAAATTACAATTCCGACAGCCGTTTCGTCTCACTGAGACCAAGGCGAAGCGGCTGTCCGAATCCTGCATTGTATTCGCTCGGTCGGAATTCAGCTACATTGCATGGCACGATTTGGCTTCGAACGAGTCATATGGACAGGTTCGGGTCCCGGAAATGATTCGGTCGATGCGTACGAGATCTTCGCATTGCACTTGGTCGTTCGGACCTGTGTACGATTCGGTCGGAAACAAGGGCTATGAATTGGATCTGGGAAAGCCAAATCCGAATCGGAGGCCTTCCGAACGACATCGGAATTGGGCCCAAACTATTGAACATAAATATAAAATAAACAATTAAACTCCAATAAAATAAAATAAAACCATAAACATACTTTATGAATTCACTACAAGAAATTGAACACATTTACATTTTGAAAAATAAAATTAACCCCTTCCTCTTCAGCACAGAAACCAGTAGGAAATGTATTGCACTTTAAAAGATAAAATCTATTATGCCCACTCAAATCTAAGCAACAATAGCGAAAACATTTGAATTTGGATGCTTCAGATTTTACTATTGCCATCTAAGCAACAGTAGGGAAAGAACTGGGCTTTTTAGGAGTCAGATTTACTGTTCTCACGCTAACCTAACCAACAGTGGGGAAAGTGCTGAAAAAATACCCATTGATTATTATAAAATATATTTATAAAATTGCAACATTAAAACCGAATATAAAAAGTATTTTAAAAAAACCATTAAAAAGAAAAACAGCCAAATCTCTACTAAAGTACTTAGGCAAATAATCCCCAAAATGATCAAAACAATAAAGAAACTACTAAAAAAAATGACAAACAACAAAAATTAACATATGTGTAATGTAGTACTCACAAAATCAAAGAACATAACAAAATAATATAAAATCAGTATTTTATACAACTATATTTTACATTTAAATATTAAACATTTTAAAAATGATACACTTCCCTGATATATTCTGTAACATGATGTTCTAACCCTAATATTTTTTGATGATTTTTGTGACTCCCAATATTTTTGAGACAATGCTAATGTCATGCACTCTACTTTTTCCTGGTGGCATCAGATGTGGAAGCATTTGTAGCAAGGATATACAGCGTATTCTATGCAGCATCATAGACATAGGGGCCAATTCCGATCTCGTTCGGAAAGCAAACCGTACAACTCGTGTCCGGAATGCTTTCCATACGACTCGTGTCAGGGGAGACCGACCGAACAAGTACGATGCATTTGAATGTATTCGGATAGGATTCGGTCGGACTCCCTTTGACTTCAATGGGAGCCTGTGTACCGAACGCTTACAAAGGCTCCCATTGACAAAAGGGGTTGCTGGGGATAATCGTGCACCCTGTGGCGGGCACCCCTTGGTGCCTGCCACACTGTGCATGGTCTGAAAGGGGGGACCCATAGGTACCCCCATGGGCACGATTCGGAGGGCCCCGGGTAAAGGGGGGGGGCCCTGCTACGGGACCGATTACGGCCTTTTTGAACCGGGCAAAACGAATCGCAAAGGCTGTCCGAATTGTTCATAGTATGTGCTTGCTTGGAAAACCTACTCCATAGTGCTGTACGATTCGGCTCCGGAGGGCTCTAACTCTCAGTATGCCTTCCGGAACCGATTCAGTCAGCGCTAAGGCTTTCCAGGCATCGTACTTGCTCGTTCGGAACTGGGAAACGAATTGGTCAGGAACAAGGGCTCCAGATCGGTTTAGGCAATTACAAATCTGATTCGTAGCCCTTCCGAATGAGATCGGAATTGGCCCCCATAGTAGTAACAAAAACTGCAGAATGCACAAGAAAAGACTTGTCAGAGCTTAAAGTGCATCCATTACTTATGATTAGCAGAGTAGCACTAGGAAGACCATTACTGACCAGCTGGGTACTGTCAGATTTTGGAATGAACAAAAGTCAAAAAGTATAATTCCCTTTTGGTACACCAATTTACAAACACTCCTCATGTACTCACATACATCCAACCATATGTGATTTATGGTTGGATGTTTGTGAGTACATGAGGAGTGTTTGTAAATTGGTGTACCAAAAGGGAATTATAATTTTGACTTTTAGTCACACGTGGTGCCCTGTCCCTTTTGTGCTTTGTGGGGCCCTTCTCACTGTATTTTAAATTTTGGAATGAAGCCAATCACACCAGTCATCTTAGCAGTTTGCAAGTATGTGTCTAACTCCATCCTGTGTGTGTTTCTCACATTCAGACATACCTGCAAAAATGCCAAGTGATCTCATATGATTTGTGGCATCATCTGCTATGTAGGATTTGTAGTTCATTTTTAACATTGTGAATATGGCACAAAACACCCAGAATGCAAAGTGATGTCTAAAAAGCTAGTTAATGTTGTCATGCTTAGCATAGTCCAGCCACAGGCTATTATGTATCGTCTGAGTGGTATTGATTGTTCGCTGGTCTTACATGGCATGCTCATCCAGACCTGTTCTTTTGAAATTCCTGGCATTCTGATTATTTTGTCCTGTATTCATCGTGTGAAATATCGACCTATAAGTACAGAATGCAAAGAATTACCCATGAGGTGAATCAATTTCTCACATTTGTGATATTGGAGCTCTGCAGTTTAAAACATTATAGGTTACGGTTAGTAGATGACTCCATGTCACCACGTACACAATGCTCATGACATGAATTTTCCTTTTACAAATCATTGTTCTCAAGTGCCTTAGTTCAACCAGCTCACTGAAGTGATCCAGGACCACAGATCCCAGTATGCACAGGGTTGTGCAATCAAAATGCTCAATATAAGCACATACTACTTGGGCGGTTGTTGGGAAAGTCCCTAAATTTGTAGATCTTCTTTCTGCACACCTGTGTTCAGAAGGAACTATTTTGTATCAGAGAAGAATACACTCTGTGTTCTTTGATTCTCCAGACTATACATAGCTTCAGAAATAAATTCCACTATCATAGCAATAGCTCTTGCCATCTATGATGTTCAGCATAATGCATCTCAAAATGTTTTGCATAGGAACATATTCATGCCAGCTTAAGAAGTAGTTTTAAGTGCAGTTTGCTCATATTTCTTTACTTGTAAGTCTACAAACAATTGGCGACAATTGACAAAGTTAAAGCTAAACTGCACATGAAAGCAGCCCAATGTTGGCTAAATAGCCAAGTCACACTGAACGGTCACATGTTACAAGAGGCCCCTTGTAGGTGTTGTGACAGACGTTTTTTGTTTGGGTGCATTCCCTACAATTTATGTACTAAGGAATCAATATGATATTTTATAATACTTGCACAATTTTTTGTTTCACTCCATTGTTTGGACTTACGTCTGAGGGCCCGATTCCGATTCGGGCCGGAAATCACTCCGACCGAGCCGGACCCGGAGAGATTTCCGACCGAATTGGACCCTAGCAGTCCGACCGAACGAGTACGATGCGTTCGCATGCTATTGGACTCGAGTCGGTCGGACTCCCATTGAAGTCAATGGGAGTCGGTCGTACAACGAGTACGCGGGCTCCCATTGACTCAATGGGTGCGAGGCGAACAAGGGCGCCCCCTATAGCGGGTACGCGTCGAAGCGGGTCGCGCCGTACATGCACAGGTAGGGGGGACCCATGGGTCCCCCCTGTGTGCGACTCGCGCGGCTAGGCGTACAGGGGGGTCCGACATGGACCCCCAAAGTGCGGCTCCGACTGCTCTTTCGAGCCGGGCGGCGCAAGTCGGTCGGACTGCTCGAGGCGCGCATCGTACTTACCCGGCCGGGGAACGTCTCCATTGCGCGGTGCGAGTCGAGTCCGTCCGAGTCGGTCGGTGCGGTTGGGTCCCGCGAACGAGTCGGTCGGCGATTTCGCGTCCGCTCGTATCGTACTCGCTCGCCCGGACGCACGTCCGACTCGGTCGGGAAACAGGGCTCCGAATCGGATCCGGTAATGCCGGATCCGATTCGGAGCCCTACCGGCCGAGATCGGAATCGGCCCCTGAGTGTTCCTCTGATGCTCAGTTGATGCAGTTATATGAAATTACCATGCATTCCTTTACAGCGCACATACACAGCAGTTTCTGTCAGAACAATTAACTAACATATACTGCCCCTTCCATCACAAGTAAGCACTGCTCCCAATAGAACAATATTTTAGCACTATAACCTAAGAATATTTTCTAAAAATTATAATTGTACAAATAATCTCTATATAATTCACTGATTGGTTTTAAATACAAAATGAAATTATTGCAAATCAAAGCTGGCTGTAGTACATTGGAGAAACATGCAAGGAATATGCACATTTACAATTCTAATTCCAGTCAGGGTTGACCCCAGGGAAGATGCTAGACAGTGGGCAGGTTTACTACTCTAACTCCAGTCCAGGCTGACCTGCAGAGGTAGTGGGCAAGGGGGAGATTTACTATTCTACCTCCAGCCAGGGCTGACCTTAGGGAAGGTGCTGGGCAGTGGGCAGGAGGCAGATTTACTATTCTATGTCAAGTCAGTGCTCACCCCAGGGAAGGTGCTGAACAGTAGGGAGGGGGCAGATTTACTAATGAAACTCCAGTCAGGACTGACCCCAGGGAAGGTGCTGGACAGTGGAGAGGGTCCAGATTCACTACTCTAACTCCAATCAGGGCTGACTTCAGGGAAGGTGCTGAACAACAGGCAGGGGACATATTTTTATTCTACCTCTAGTCAAGGCTAACCGCAGGGAAGGTGCTGAACAGTGATAGCCACAGAAAAATGAATATGAATGTTCTCTACTCCTCATAGGAAAAGTACCCTTGAGCCCTGTGAAATATGGACAATCGCTGGAACTTTCAAATCTACTCCACATCCATTTGCCCAAATATACACAATGCATGCTTTTATTTCTAATACTACTGTGCCACTAATTTATGCATTGCTGCCTGACAAACAGTCCGGAAAAAAGTCCTAGGAAATGTATTGTTGACTTTGAATTTCAAATGATAAATTCAATTTCAAAATGATATCCTACTATCCAAATTTAAGGCTGTTTTTTTCACTTATCTCAGGCCTATTGGCATAGAATTAAAAAAAAGAATCTTAGTACAAGAGTATATCTCAAACAGTAAAAAGAAATTTGAGCTTAAAAACTAACGCCTTTGTGCTTTTCCCACCTGAAAGTGTAGATGACTACTACACTTTTATTTTGCCATCAGATCACCTTATGCAAAACAAGGGAAAATTGGCCCCTTTTTTACTAAATAATTTTGAAAAATGTGGATTGGGTATCTGAAGAGGTCTGGTCGTAAAAGGAAACCACATCTTCCTAAACAGTGGTGGAACTGCTACACTATCTGTTTGGAAGGAGGGTCAAAAACAAATATTGCCATTGAGGGCTGACATAACTCTTTCAATAATGCAATTGGAAAAAGTCACCCAAACTTGTACCATTCATTGAAAATTTTGAAAAAGGGGCAACGTTTTCAAGAAAAGAGGCATGCATAATCTTTGGCAGATAGCCTGAAGCCTCGAATATCTAAAAGAAGCAAAGAAATGTCTCAAAGAATGTTATTAAAATTACAAGATGTTTAATTTTTCGGGGCAGACTACCTGGAAAACATTGCATATATTTTACACAACTAACTAGAAATAATCCTTTGAATTACTTTGCTGTTTTGCTAACCATAATACAATTTAAATTGGCTTCTTTTTAAAAGTAAACATTAAGGGGCCGATTCCGATTCGGGCCGGAAATCTCTCCGACCGAGCCGGACTCGGAGAGATTTCCGACCGAATCGGACTCTGGCAGCCCGACCGAACGAGTACGATGTGCACGTATGCCATCGGACTCGAGTCGAGTCGGACTCCCATTGAAGTCAATGGGAGCCTGTCGTACAACGCGTACGCGGGCTCCCATTGACTCCAATGGAGTGCGAGGCGGTCAAGGGCGCCCCCTACAGCGGGTACGCGTCGAAGCGACTCGCGCCGTACACGCACAGGTGTGCGACTCGCGCGGCTACGCGGACCCCCAAAGTACGTCTCCGACTGCTCTTTCGAACCAGAGTGCGCGGCTCGGTCGGACTGCTCGCGGCGCGCATCGTACTCACCCGGCCGGGGAACGTCTCCATTGCACGGTGCGAGTCGAGTCTGAGCGAGTCGGTCGGTGCGGTTCGACCCGGGAACGAGTCGGTCGGAGCGGTCGGGACGCCCGGACGAGTCGGTCGGCGAATTCGCATCGTACTCGCTCGTCCGGACGCGCGTACGAATCGGTCGGGAAATAGGGCTCCGAATCGGATCCGGTTAAGCCGAATCCGATTCGGAGCCCTTCCGGCCGAGATCGGAATCGGCCCCTAAATTTATGAAAATTTGACTTACCCACAGTTTACTTCTTTTTACAATTCTTGGTAATGTTCTTCCAAAGTAGTATCAGCAAGAATCACATGGTCCAATAATCCAGAATAAAATAAAGCCAATTATCTTTATTTAAAAGATAATATTTCCAACAAAAAATTATAAGTTGATTTCTGAAAAATAAAGCTTCTTTCCTGCCTAATCTTCATATCAAATCTTATCTTTTTTCAATCTTCTTTTCTTCTTTCATTTCTTTTTCTTTGACTCATCTCTGGTTCACTTTTTTATTTTAAATGTGACTCTCCAAAAATGTTTTTTTTAAAATGTAAGTAAACAAAACAATCAATCAAGGATTTATAAATCACCCATTACGGACTTGTGGCGCTGGAGTTGCTAACTGCTCTGTTCTTCTTTTTAATGAGGGGAAAGCAAGGAGAAGGTACTCAAAAATGGGGGAAGAAAACAAGGAGAAAGCAATAAAATGAAGGGAATGTAAGGAGAAGGCACTCAAAAGATGGGAAAAGCAAGGAGAAAGCAGTGAAATCGAGGGGAAAGAAAGGAGAAGGGACTCAAAAAATGAGAAAAAGCAATATGAAGCAAAAAGCAGGAGCAATGCAGCAGCATGGGGAGAGCTGGGCCTGGTGCCTTCTCAATGGGGTCATGCTGTGGCCTCCATTAAGTAGGTCCTGGGAGGAGGGAGGGGTGCTGGAGGTGGTGGGTGAGGCTAGATAGAGGTGGAAAAAGGCAGCAGGCAAGAGCAGTAATGAGGGAAAAAACAAGAAGAAAGCAATGAAAACGAGGGGAAAGCATGGAGAAGGCACTCAATAAACAGGGGAAAAACAAGGAGAAAACAATGAAAACGAAGGGAAAGCAAGGAGAAGGCACTCAAAAAAAGGGTGAAAAGCAAGGAGAAAGCAGTGAAAATGGGGGAAAAGCAAGGAGAAGGCACTCATAAAACTGGGGAAAAAGCAAGGAGAAAGTAATGAAAATGAGGAAAAATCAAGGAGAAGGCACTCAAAAAGCAGGGAGAAGAAAGGAGCAAGAGCGATGCAGCAGCACAGGGAGATCTATATATTTAAGTCAAGATGTAATGCTCATTCATTTTTTATGTTGCTTTGTTTCCTTTCATTTTGTTTTAAAAAAATGACCCAGACCTTGTGTAAACACTACAGCAGGAATATTTTTCAAGTTAGCACACATCAAAATATACAGAACTATTCTAATTGGCTTTACTCTTCCTCCCTTCCTCTCTCTTTGCAGTAAAAGAAAGTTAAGTGTTTATTAAAAATTTAAAGACTTACCTGACCGCAGCTCTGTCTTCTGTCAGTTCTCCTTTGGAGCGCAGCACCAGCTATAGAAAGAGATGCATAACCATGTTCCATGTTTCCAGACCAAAACATGATAAAATTATTTTTAAATTAATTTCTAATAGTATTAAAATTATATTAAAAAGTAATATTCTGGTATTTGAGTTAATACCTGAGTATTAAATCACTTACACACCGATAGACACTATTTACCATGCATCCCATCCCAATTAGAATGTGTTGCAAAGCCATTAACATAGCATTTATTTTTACAACTAAAACTCAGATATAAAAAATTAAAAATGATTACTACACTTCCCCACCTATAATCCCTAAATCCCAATTTAATTGTTTTATACCTACATTTTTTAAATTATTTATTGGAAACAAAGTCTTAGTAATTTTCATATCTATATACATATAAAAAATAATGTTTTAATTATATACAAAATATGAAAAATAATTGATTCATATTTCACATATCTTAACCAAGTTTTAAAAATTAACTTACCTCTACTTACTATATTTCCCTTAATGCGTGGTAAAGGCATGCGTGGAAAAGGTATATGCATTGTCGCAACTTTGTTCTAAATGTCAGTTGTGGTAATAGCTTCATTGAAAAGGCTGTTTACCGAGCGCTCAGTTGATGCTCGCCAGCAAACCAACACAGCTGCATGAGCTCTCACCTGAGTTTGATACTAGACGGTGGAGGATGCCCCACCAGCTCTGCATGACAAATATTTACTTATTCTCTACACATTTTTTGTACCACCCCACCTGAAGAGTGGCTGAGTTTATGAGGCCAAGCGGGGAGTGGATGTGCAAAAAATTTAAGATGATCTGGACATTGGGAGTGTTTTATTCTATCACATTTGAAGGGTAAAGCTGTTAGGAAAGGATTGTATTAAACAAGTAACAAAGGAATGACAAAAAATTGGTACACGTAAATTTAATCATATTAATTTATGTGGACGTTTTGTGCCTGGTGATGATTGATTCTGAGTAGCATAGCAGTTTAAATCCTCACTCTATTGCACCTGGGATGGGCTGTGAATTATAACCTATGCTTATAAAACTTAATAGAATGCTAGGCTCTTCCTAGAGATTCAGAGATTTTTTTGTTAAGTAGGCTAATTTAGGACAAAAATATATTTCAAACTTCAGAAGAATAATAACATCAAAAATGGTCAGCCTGTAATCAGAGCTCACTGCTTGGTGCAAATATTATTGTTTTAAATATTTTTTACATGGTAGTGGAATTTGCATACATAAGGAACCAATCTACACCTATATGCTGAGATGTGCAGTGCAACAAAGAAAGGAAAAGAACAAGTACACTAGGAAATTATTAGACCATGCCTACATTTACATACTCATAAAATGTTGAAATCTTCTGCCTCAATATAAAATATTGCTGCAGATTCAGTGCCATAAGGCACGCCAGACAATTGTTTATCTAACTGAGGCCAAAATATTGAACCAATTTATATATGTCATTTTACATGTATGGAAAAAAATGTTTGAAAAAAATGTGCAGCTCAACAAATAACACTACTAAATAATTTTATACTGAAGGGTATAAAACAAGAAAAAAATTAATTGCTGAATATTCCTAGATGTCCTTTGTAATGAGTAGGCCCTATTTTCTTAAGAAAAGTCTTCTTCCTTGTTCATATTTAGCTGATTGTAATGCTGCGTCTATTTTTATACTTGTGATAAATTAAGTTTAACCATTTTTCAATGCTGGGGGAGCAAATATTAATCCACTCTAGGACAACAACTAGTCTAGCCACAGCATTAAAATGAGTAGAGCATTGTGGTAAATATAACCAAATATAACAGTTGCAATAGGTAGAGTGATATCTTGGTAAAGTAGATCCAAAATAGCGCATGCTGCTTTAGTCCAATATTTGGTTAGGCACTTACATTGTACAAACATATGTAGTTCATCAACTTCTTCTGTGTAACATCTTAAGAATTTGGAATCGTCAGTACAGTCCCATTTAAACAATTTCTTTTGAGAATGATAAATTATATTAGGCATAGACTGGCAGACCTGAATCTACCAAATCCCACAGTTGGTGATTTTTTTGATTTTTTTATTGAGCAGAATTAAGTTACAATAAATACCTTTAACAATACCAACAGTTATTATTAGTTTGTACAAATAAAATACGATCTATCCTCTTAACTTATATCTGAAATCCCTTTCCCTCATTCCTCATCACCTATTGATTTTTCTCAAATACCTATCAAAGAGGGTACAGTGTGAAAATAATGAATAACAAAGTGCTGTGCAGAACCATTTTACCATAGTCAAAATATTGAATTCAACTTTTTCCCCGAGGGGGGCTAATCCCTTGCGTTCTATATGCATAGAATAAAGTGCATAATAACATTTACAAAATAGGACACAAAAATTTTCACTATCACACTTAACTCATCCCATTTTGGTCTAGAACACTGAATAATAAAGTACTGTGTAGAGCCATTTTACCATAATCACGTTATTAAATGCAGCTTTTCCCCCAAAAGGGGGGAGTCTAATCCCTCGCATTCTAGATGCATAGAATAAAGTGCAGTGCATAATAACATTTAGATTATAAAGCACAAAAATTTTCACTAAGACACTTAACTCGGCCCACTTTGATCTAAAACACTGAATCATAAGGTGCTGTGGAGAGCCATTTTACCATAATCGTGTTATTAAATTCAGCTTTTCCCGAGAGAGAGGAAGCTAATCCTCGCAATCTAGATGCATAGAATAAAGTGCTGCACATAATAACGTTTTACCATAATCATGCTATTAAATTCAGCTTTTCCCCCAAAGGGGGGAAACTAATCCCTCGCATTCTAGATGCATAGAATAAAGTGCAGTGCATAATAACATTTAGATTATAAAACACAAACATTTTCACTAACACACTCAACTCATCCCACATGGATCTAAAACACTGAGGGGCCGATTCCGATCTCGGTCGGAGGCGCACCCAATACCATTCGGTCGGGAAAAAAGCCATGCGAAAGCCTGTTTCCCGACCGATCCGTACAGCACACCGAACGAGCAAGTACGATGCGCACAACAGCAAAAAATCCGGCCGAGCCGTACTCACCCAAATCAGGTCCTGTTCTCCGACCGAGGCGAATCCGGAAACGCCGAATCGAGTCGCACGGAAGGAAAAATGCAGCCCCGTCCGGCCGGACAGAGTACGATGCGCTTTCCGTACGCGCCGAACCCGTCGCTACGCACGGCACGTCAAAGCATCCGGGAGAGGCGCACATAAGCTCCGATTCGCGCCACAACACGATCCACGGCTACGAGGCGAACACGCCAGCGGCGAGGACGACGCGAAGCGACGAGGACGAGGCGAAGCGGCGAGGACGACGCGAAGCAACAAGAAGGACGAACGACACGAACCAACCATGAATCCCTTCGTCCCGATCATACCAATATTCTACATTTACTACCGGAACAGGCACGGACGCGTACGGCGCAGAAGGTAAGCCAGACACCAACCACAAAACACATACAACACGTACACGACACATCACACACACACACAGGGATGCAGAATATACTTACACCAGCAACAGCAGCACCATAGGGGCGGGATGCCCATCACCAATGCCACATATGCACACAGGGGCCTGAATGCGCACCACCACCCCTACCCAGGGGTGGCATGATGCCTACCACCACTACCACCCTCACCCAGGGGTGGCATGATGCCTACCACCACAACCACCCTCACCCAGGGGGGCAGGATGCCTACCACTACTACCACCCTCATCCAGGGGGCAGGATGCCCACCACTACTACCACCCTCACCCAGGGGGCAGGATGCCTACCACTACTACCACCCTTAGCCAGGGGGCAGGATGCCCACCACTACTACCACCCTCACCCAGGGGGGCAGGATGCCTACCACTACTACCACCCTTAGCCAGGGGGCAGGATGCTTACCACTACTACCACCCTCACCCAGGGGGCAGGATGCCTACCACTACTACCACCCTCACCCAGGGGGCAGGATGCCCACCACTACTACCACCCACACCCAGGGGGGCAGGATGCCTACCACTACTACCACCCTTACCCAGGGGGCAGGATGCCTACCACTACTACCACCCTCACCCAGGGGGGCAGGATGCCTACCACTACTACCACCCTCACCCAGGGGGCAGGATGCCCACCACTACTACCACCCTTACCCAGGGGGGCAGGATGCCTACCACTACTACCACCCTCACCCAGGGGGGCAGGATGCCTACCACTACTACCACCCTCACCCAGGGGGCAGGATGCCCACCACTACTACCACCCTCACCCAGGGGGGCAGGATGCCTACCACTACTACCACAATTAGCCAGGGGGCAGGATGCTTACCACTACTACCACCCTCACCCAGGGGGGCAGGATGCCTACCACTACTACCACCCTCACCCAGGGGGCAGGATGCCCACCACTACTACCACCCTCACCCAGGGGGCAGGATGCCTACCACTACTACCACCCTCACCCAGGAGGGCAGGATGCCCACCACTACTACCACCCTCACCCAGGGGGGCAGGATGCCTACCACTACTACCACCCTTAGCCAGGGGGCAGGATGCCCACCACTACTACCACCCTCACCCAGGGGGCAGGATGCCTACCACTACTACCACCCTTAGCCAGGGGGCAGGATGCTTACCACTACTACCACCCTCTCCCAGGGGGGCAGGATGCCTACCACTACTACCACCCTCACCCAGGGGGGCAGGATGCCCACCACTACTACCACCCTCACCCAGGGGGGGCAGGATGCCTACCACTACTACCACCCTTACCCAGGGGGGGCAGGATGCCTACCACTACTACTGCCCTCACCCAGGGGGGCAGGATGCCCACCACCCTCACCCAGGGGGGCAGGATGCCTACCACTACTACCACCCTTAGCCAGGGGGGCAGGATGCCCACCACTACTACCACCCTCACCCAGGGGGGCAGGATGCCTACCACTACTACCACCCTTAGCCAGGGGGCAGGATGCTTACCACTACTACCACCCTCACCCAGGGGGCAGGATGCCTACCACTACTACCACCCTCACCCAGGGGGGCAGGATGCCCACCACTACTACCACCCTCACCCAGGGGGGCAGGATGCCTACCACTACTACCACCCATACCCAGGGGGCAGGATGCCTACCACTACTACCACCCTCACCCAGGGGGCAGGATGCCTACCACTACTACCACCCTCACCCAGGGGGGCAGGATGCCTACCACTACTACCACCCTCACCCAGGGGGCAGGATGCCCACCACTACTACCACCCTCACCCAGGGGGGCAGGATGCCTACCACTACTACCACCCTTAGCCAGGGGGCAGGATGCTTACCACTACTACCACCCTCACCCAGGGGGGCAGAATGCCTACCACTACTACCACCCTCACCCAGGGGGCAGGATGCCCACCACTACTACCACCCTCACCCAGGGGGCAGGATGCCTACCACTACTACCACCCTCACCCAGGGGGCTGGATGCCTACCACCACCCTTAGCCAGGGGGCAGGATGCCTACCACTACTACCACCCCCACTCATAGGATGGACAATGCATGACACAACCAGCACACCACAACCTAGGGAATGCAAGAAGAAGACATACCCCCAACACCATGAGAAGCGTGTGTAGACTGTGTCAAATGCCTACAACACCGAACATGACTTTGAACATACAATGTGACCCCCTAGCACATGTGCCACACATATATGTGTGTGGCACCCACAATGCAAGCAGGCCATGACCATTGTGGCAATGGGGTCCAAACCCCCATCATCACAGTGACCAAAATGTAAGTGTGGGGTCCATAGCTGAAGCACATTTTGAACATTGTGGCAATGGGGTCCAAACCCCCATCATCACAGTGACCAAAAGGTAAGTGTGGGGTCCATAGCAGAAGCACATTTGAACATTGTGGCAATGGGGTCCAAACCCCCATCACCACAGTGACCAAAATGTAAGTGTGGGGTCCATAGCAGAAGCACATTTTGAACATTGTGGCAATGGGGTCCAAACCCCCATCATCACAGTGACCAAAATGTAAGTGTGGGGTCCATAGCTGAAGCACATTTCGAACATTGTGGCAATGGGGTCCAAACCCCCATCATCACAGTGACCAAAAGGCAAGTGTGGGGTCCATAGCTGCAGCACATCTTGAACATTGTGGCAATGGGGTCCAAACCCCCATCATCACAGTGACCAAAAGGCAAGTGTTGACAAAGTAAGAGGTGCAACTGCCAAACTGCATGGATGATTCCTGGTCACAGAACAACAAACACATCAGTGGCAAAGTAGTGTATGTGTCCCATTGCAACATAAATTGGGGGAGCCAAATCCTGCAGTGCAAATAAGACATAACTTTGGCCATGTGCAGACAAACAACACCCATGGGGGCTGACACCGTCAACAATCATCAATGACACAATGACAGAAGTGACCATCCGAATGCAGACCCACATATTTGCACCAATGGGCACACACATGCAGATACCCTGTGGAGACTGCAGATGTGAGGCGAACAGATACCATACCATGGCAGCAATGGGACACACAATCAACAATTAGCAACAAATGAGGGCTCCCGTCCCATCAGCCTGGTCATGGAAGTGCCAACGGAATCATCAGCACAGATCCAACACACTTGTATAGCAATGTTGCACTGACAACACAGATGAGTCCTTCCCCATTGATGCCCAAACCTGCATGTTCACTGGAGATGGCCACACGGTCAGGGAAGTAGACGAATAGAACAATGGCAGGCACAACAGATGTGCAGGGGTGGAAGCCACAGATGTGAAGTTGCCAATCTAAGTAGGAAATCTCATTGCCAAATACTGAACACATGACACCCTCAGATGCTGCTATGGATGACATGGATACACCACAGGATAGGACACATAACCCCTGGACCACATGGGTTCCTGCACAGTAACACTTCATTATCATGAGACCAAATATCACCATCACTGCAGCAAGGGGATTCTTAGCATCATCAACATCATGTACATCAGAAGCAAAAGCACTAGAGAACAGAAAGTTGCTTTATTCAGCATATGTGGCATTAAAAGTAGAAGTCTGGTAGAACATAAACAAAGGCCAATGGCCAGTCCATCAACAAAGTCACAAGTGGGTGACAGTGGCAGATGCCACCCTACACATGCCTGCACAAAACCAGGGACAATCCACTAGGAGGGGCAACCGGGGGGTAGGCCAGGCACCGCAGGGACAGGATCAGGGCTCACCAGGAGGAAGCAGGGAAGGGGTGGTGGGTGCTGGAGAGCCACTGACAACTGCAGTGGAGGTGTATGACATGGTGTGTGCCGGCACAACTGGGGGCATGGCTCAGATGTTGTGGGTGCCGGCACGACTGCAGTGGACCCTGCCGATGGAGTGGACAGGTCCGCCACTGCAGTGCCCAAGTCAGACAGGGTGGTAGTGGACTCCACTGCAGTGCCTACCACCAGGGGAGGAGAATGGGGAACAGGCAAGGTGGGCTGGACAGAGGGGGAGGACACCCTCACCACATCAGTGGCACAGACAAGCGCAGCGGGGGTGTGGTGCCGGGAGAGCAAGTGGCAGGGGGAGAAGGCCGGAGCCTCTTGGGGATGGTATATCTGTGGTTGGGGAACCTGGGGCAGGGTGTGGCGGGGGCACCTGTGGAGTGGGGGCCTGAGGGATGGAGGAAGGTGACCTGGTGCTTGAGCTGCAGGGCGGCGGCGGGGTCTTGCTCTTACCACTCCGGGGGACTTGCGGGTGGGGGCCTCAGTCTGTCTGCGCCTGGGGGAGGGTGTCCGGGGCGAGGGGCACTCTGCTCCGTGTGGGGGCTTCCTCTTCCCCCTGGATGCTGGGGCAGCTGGATCGGAGGGAAGAGGCCGAGGTCACTGAGGAAGAGGCGCTGGGTCTTTGGGGTTGCAGGTGAGGCAAGGGAGGGTGCTTTGGAGGGAGAGGCAACTGAGGACTGCGCAGTGCCCGTGGATGCGTGTGTGTGTACCAGGGCCCCATCCCCTGTGAGTCTGGTTTCAGTCCCCTGACTGTGCGTGCGTGTGCGTTTAGTTTGTGGCGTGTGTGTCTGTGTGCTGGATGTGTGTGTGCTGGTGTGTGCCTGTGCCGGTGTGTGTGTGCTTGGGACGTGCAAGGTGCTGGGGAGTGTGGATGGAGCAGAGGCAGGAGGGGTGAGGGACTGTCTGAGGAGGGACACTGCTGCCGTCAGGGAGGAGTCCATGGACCTGTTGCCCCTCTGTAGGTCAGACATGCCCGATGAGATGCCCTCCATGAACGACACCAGCTGAGTCAACAGTGCGGTGTGCGCATGGAGGACACTCAGCATGGCTGTCTGCCCTACATGGAGCTAGCGAAGGAGGTACACAGACTCCTCACTCAGGGCAGCAGGGGACACAGGGGCAGGGGGTGCGGTGCCTGGGCCAAAGGAGACACGCTCCCGAACATGGGAGCCTCCATGGACCTAAGGAATGGGAGCCGATGGGAGGGCGGTGGTGGTGCTGGTGGTGGCGGGGACAGCAACACTAGCTGGGGTGTGGTGGCTGCTGACACCCGCCTCCACAAGGGAGTCATCCTCCGAGTTGCTCTGGTCCTCAGCTGAGGTGGATGGTGCTGAGGATTCCTCGGTGTGGCTCCCCTCGCCCTCCGTGCCACTGGGTCCCTCCGACCACTCCTCGGCTGCTGACCCAGTCTGACTCTCTGGCTCCTCCTGGTCCGTGGAGCTGTCCCCTTCCGTGGCCGTGGATGTATCTGCAAACAATGGTGAAACAGACAGACATCAGTCACCTGCACCAAACGCACACACCACTGTGAGCACAGCACATCACAGAGCAAGCCCTGGCATCATTAGTTGTACATTGCTAAAAGTGCCCTAACTGAACAGGAGAAGCCAATTGTCAGTCTGATGCCAAGCATGGCACTCACATCCCACATGGCCTTGCACCCATCTGTCTGGTGTCTGTTGGATTGCAACACCCCAGTGTGGACACATGCACCAAGTACACAGTAGTTGGACAGTGCAGAGGACACGGTGTGGACACATCACAGCTCTTGCCACTGAGTCAGTACAGGTTTCCGGATGAAAGGGATGCCCAGAGTCAAATAGGAAATGCATGTGATGCATACCAGCGACAGACACCATGATGCACCCATGTCCTGATATCCAGCGCCACTATGGTGTGCATGTAGCACATGTCACTCCCCTGCAGGACCACAAATAAGTTGACACATGCCATGGCAGAGGCATGACTGTTAAGTCATACATCACTGTCTCAGTGATGTATGACTTGGCAGCCAGACAACAACACTATGCACTGTGTCACAATAGTAGGTCATGGGGAATGCAAGTCCTGGAGCTGCACAAGTGCACATGTACATCCCCCACACAACACATCATCTCAACCCTCATCTGTCCAGGTCACACCTATTGGACATATGGGAGACCTGTGACACTACCCTCTGAACCTGAGCCCCTCACAATTTGCTGTGAATGGGGAACAGCTGCCTGAACATCACATTCGCATACCCCAGTCTGCACGGGCAGCTGATCAAACACCTATGTGACACACAAGTATCGTCTCCTATGGTCACATCTCCAGGGGCATGCTGAGCCCCTTCCAAGAAACACCCCAGCAGTCCTGGCAACTAATCCACAGCACACTGACACAGAGGCAGACACCGGAGGGGTCAAATCACTGTGCACAATGTGTCAGCTGATACACGGGAGTGGGAGTACAGAGTGCATTGCATGGCCTGGAGTAGGCATGACTGTCCTGCTCCACATGAATGAGGGATGTGCCCTGGACAGTGGATAGCTGGCTATGTATGTGTGACACACGTAATCTGCACACTCCTGGGGCACAAACATTGTTCCCACCCGCTGCATGGGCGTGTGCCACATACCCCAGGCACATGTGGTGGCTCAGCTCAGCAAGTGGACCGCATATCAAAGCAACATGCAGATCACATGTCCAAACCCAGGCGTTGTGTGAACAATGGACCCACCCATGATGCCCACAACAGAGTTAGGGAAACAGATGCTGTCCCCCACCTTTAGTGAAGCAAACTGCAAGGACACAGTCCCAAGTGACACAATTCCCTGACTGTAAGGGCCACACCTGGGTATCAGATGAGCAGTGGGCAGTGCACAATAGAGGGACATGGCTCCTGGACAACATGACTGCTGCACTGTGGCAGTTGAACCAGGCCAGAGGAGGGCACAAAGCATGTAATACAGAGTTCACAGTGCAGTCTTTGACTCACCCCCTCCTTGCTGCTGTCTGGCCTTCAGCTGCCCATCCAGGTCTGGAAAGACCACCGCCAGGATCTGGAGCATGTGGGGGTCAGGGTCCGTGTTCCGCCCCTCCTGCGAGGAGGCGACAGCTTCAGCTGGACCCGTGCAATCCTCCGGGTCCAGCCCCGAAGGTCCTGCCACCTCTTCTGGCAGTTGCGGATCCGGCGCTTGTAGACCCCCACGGACCGGACAGCCCGGTTGCTGACACCCCTCAGGAACCCTGTGACACCTGCCCAGATGCGCTACAATGAGGCACATGGTCGGACCAGGAGAGTGATTGAGCGGACCTTTGGTCTCCTGAAGAGCCGCTTCCGCTGCCTGGACAAGACCGGAGGGTCCCTCCCATATGCCCCTGCGAAAGTGTGCAAGATTATCATCGTCTGCTGCATGCTCCACAACCTGGCAGTGCGGAAGGAGTTGCCTCTCATCCAGGATGACAATGACCAACATCCGCCACCTGTGGAGGATCCTGGCCTGGACCACGATGCCAGTGACGATGATGATGATGATGATGGTGATGGTGATGTCCGCACACAGCTCATCACCAACTTCTTTAGCTGAATGTGAGTATCCTGAGCTGTCATGTCAATGATGTGAGTTGGCATGATGTGTGGGTGGTGCTCTGGTGCTGTGGGAGTGTGTCCATGGGCCACTTGACTGGATGTGTGTTGCGATGTGTGCTAACAGGTGGGCTGTACTCCCCAACAGTGTTGACATGCTAACTTGGTTCTGGGTGGGTATCTTGTAACATGTATTGTGCATGTGTTTTGCTGTTCTGTCCTGTACTCCATTGCTTTTGACTGTGTGTCATTTCTGTCCTTCACAGGGTACTTTCAGATTCGTTTGGTCAACTGTGTCCACCGACGACGTGATTGCACATCCAGGCTGGTAGCTGTTGTGTCCCTACAGGTGATGTGCGCCACACCCATGGACTTCCTTCCGTCTACAGTTGTTGACTGTGTGCCCGCTGCCAGGTGGGGTTACCTTGCATCTGTAGTGGTTACGGCATGTTGCAACTGTGTAATAAACCTGTGCTTCACTTTGTGATGTGCGTTGTCTGTGGTCACATATTTGACTGCCATTTGCTTACTGCACCTGTGGGCTACTTGACTACAACTGGGAATGGGTGTGGTGTCTGTGCATTGCACCGTCTTCCCTGGCAACATCAGTGTAGGCAATGAGTCAGATGGCCTAGGTGTGTATGTGTCGTGTAGCCCTGGTGGTGTGTCTCCCTCATGTGTGTCACGTTTCCTGTACTCACATGCCTGTGTTGTCCTTGCTGTTGCAGTTCGCATACACAGTGTAATTTTGCAGTTCATCATCCCCATAACAGCACCCACGTTGGAATCACGACAGAGGCAAGTATGGTGTATTAGTGTGTTTATTGTGATACATTTGTGTTAATAGTGCATAGGATGGGTTGTGCTGTACATGAATCTTGCAATCCCAAGTTCCTAGGTGAATTGAAAGTCCGGGTAGACAGGATCCCCAGTATCGGGGCCACAGTTGTCTGACACATTGGTCCAACTTGTACTCCCCATGCAATGTGTGGGAGTAGTGTTGCCGTCAACAGGGTGAACAGTCTGTGCACAAAGGCGAACATCCAGAACAGGTTCAGGCTTCCTGGGAGTTGCGCTTGGCCATCGGCCTCTCACTTTCCCTCCTCGGACGACCCCTCTTCTTGGGGGGGCCCTCAAGTGCAGGCTGCTGCGGTGCAGGGGACTCTCCGCCAGAGTCCTCCTCCCTCCCTGTGGCAGTTGCAGTTTGTTCGGCACCAGATGTTGTTGGCACACAGGGAGGTGTGGACTGGTTGCTGTTCATCTGGCGGAGGCATCGTAAAATGTCACTGTGCACCGCCGTCATCTCATGCAGTGCATCCCACTTGGACTCCACGCGGGACATGTGTGAGTCCACACGGGACATGTGTGACTCCACGTGGGACATGTGGGAGTCCAAGCGGGCATGATGGGCAGCCTGCTGCTGTTTAATGTCTCTGAGGAGCCCCACTACCTGGCTGAGCTCTCCGGTGCTGGACTGGTACGCATCAGCTATGCGTACCAGTTGTGGGTCATCATGCACACCAGCAACGTCTGCAAGCAGCGACCTCTGTCTCCCACCCCTCCCACCACCCCTGCTGACATGTGCAGTGTGTGCAGTGGCACGCACAGATAACCCTGGTCCACCTTGGGGGTTGGTGGTGGTGGTGGTGTCCATGGCCCCAGGTTGGTCCAGGGTCACTGTGCTGGTGTTGCTCCTTATTCTGTCCATGTCGGCAGGGATGGTATTCGTGGTGACAGTCGTTGTAGGGGTGGGTGCAGGGGGTGCAGCTGGTGGTCCTGCTGGTGCTGCAGCTGGTGGTCCTGCTGGTGCTGCATGTTGACTTGCACCGGATGTGCCAGGTTGTTCTTCATCGTCCAAGGAGGACAGAGGCTGTACGACGCCAGTGAGCTCGGCATCCTCTTGAGCCTGGGACTGGGACTCCTCAGCATCTGCTGCTGTGTCCCCATCATCACCTGTTTTTGGGAGACACAAACAATGTATGTCATGTTTCTGCAGGCATCAATGGTTGACACACATGACAGTTGTGACTGTGCCTCTGGGTGTGGGCCTGTACATTGCATTGTCCTGAGTCGTCACAGTCAGGGGTTGATATTGGTGTGGCACATTGTCCTGCATTATTTGGGCATTTCTATGTATTTTCTGGGGTGTGAACATGGTCTGCATTGGTTGTGTTTGGTTGGCAGCCGGACCTCCTTCCCACCCACCCAGCCAGTCAGTTATCCCACCATGGAACGTGCTTGCGTTGCAGGGAGTGTAAGTTGTCTCTCAGGATGTCAGTCAGTGGTGTCCTGCTGTTTGTTGGTGCACAGTTGCCAGCAGGGCCTTGTGCTCCCCACAGCAGTAGCCAGTGTCAGCCATCTTGTGAGTCCTCCACTTCCTGTGATGTGAGCATGGTTCAGGAGTGGTGTTGATGGGACAGTTGTGGGGGTGACCAATATCAGTGACTACGACTCCCATCATACTATTGCCTCCACCCCCTTCCCAGCATGCCCATGCTTCCTTCCTTTTGACTCTGCTTCCCTGTGGGGTGGGCTGGCTGTGCTGACAGGATGGCTGGGAGTGTTGTCCTGGCAGTTGTTTGGCTAAGAGTCCCAAGAGTGTCCCTGTGCTTCACACAACATAACCCAGGGTGGTGGTTCTTTGTGGGATCTTGTGTTAGGATGGAGGGCATTGCATTCTACCAGGTGGGTACTGTGGAGTTTGTGTTGGGGGTGTGTGTGAGGGGAGGTGCTTGTGACTATAGTCAGTGCTGCAAGTCCCCTTCCCACCCAGCCAGCCAGATATCCCACCATGGAACGTGCTTGCATTGCAGGGAGTGGAAGTTGTCTCTCAGGATGTCAGTCAGTGGTGTCCTGCTGTTTGTTGGTGCACATTTGCCAGCAGGGCCTTGTGCTCCCCACAGCAGTAGCCAGTGTCAGCCATCTTGTGAGTCCTTCTCCACTCCCTGTGATGTGAGCATGGTTCAGGGTGGTGTTGATGGGACAGTTGTGGGGGTGACCAATATCAGTGACTACGACTCCCATCATGCTATTGCCTCCACCCCCTTCCCAGCATGCCCATGCTTCCTTCCTTTTGACTCTGCTTCCCTGTGGGGTGGGCTGGCTGTGCTGACAGGATGGCTGGGAGTGTTGTCCTGGCAGTTGTTTGGCTAAGAGTCCCAAGAGTGTCCCTGTGCTTCACACAACATAACCCAGGGTGGTGGTTCTTTGTGGGATCTTGTGTTAGGATGGGGGCATTGCATTCTACCAGGTGGGTTCTGTGGAGTTTGTGTTGGGGTGTGTGTGAGGGGAGGTGCTTGTGACTATGGTCAGTGCTGCAAGTCCCCCTTCCCACCCAGCTAGCCAGATATCCCACCATGGAACGTGCTTGCATTGCAGGGAGTGTAAGTTGTCTCTCAGGATGTCAGTCAGTGGTGTCCTGCTGTTTGTTGGTGCACAGTTGCCAGCAGGGCCTTGTGCTCCCCACAGCAGTAGCCAGTGTCAGCCATCTTGTGAGTCCTCCACTACCTGTGATGTGAGCATGGTTCAGGGTGGTGTTGATGGGACAGTTGTGGGGGTGACCAATATCAGTGACTACGACTCCCATCATGCTATTGCCTCCACCCCCCTTCCCAGCATGCCCATGCTTCCTTCCTTTTGACTCTGCTTCCCTGTGGGGTGGGCTGGCTGTGCTGACAGAATGGCTGGGAGTGTTGTCCTGGCAGTTGTTTGGCTAAGAGTCCCAAGAGTGTCCCTGTGCTTCACACAACATAACCCAGGGTGGTGGTTCTTTGTGGGATCTTGTGTTAGGATGGGGGCATTGCATTCTACCAGGTGGGTTCTGTGGAGTTTGTGTTGGGGTGTGTGTGAGGGGAGGTGCTTGTGACTATGGTCAGTGCTGCAAGTCCTCCTTCCCACCCAGCTAGCCAGATATCCCACCATGGAACGTGCTTGCATTGCAGGCAGTGGGAGTTGTCTCTCAGGATGTCAGTCAGTGGTGTCCTGCTGTTTGTTGGTGCACAGTTGCCAGCAGGGCCTTGTGCTCCCCACAGCAGTAGCCAGTGTCAGCCAACTTGTGAGTCCTTCTCCACTCCCTGTGATGTGCGCATGGTTCATGGTGGTGTTGATGGGACAGTTGTGGGGGGGCAATATGTGTGACTGCGACTCCCATGATGCTATTGGCTACACTGACTTGGCCAGCATACACAGAATTCCTTCCTTTGAGTGGTCTTCACTGTGTGTTGGTGTTGTTGTGGTGGCTACATGTGTGGATGTGTTTGTTAGTTCTATTTGTGCCACTGCCTAGCTGTAGTTGTGGTTGTGTTTGTACATGTGTTGGCACAGTTGGATGTGACTTTTTTGATGGCATGTGTTGTGTTTATCTGACTGACATACACATTTTGGGATGATTCTGTTCTGGTTGCTGTGTAATTGCTATGAGTGCATGGTTTGACTCTCCCCTTGACAGTGATGTGTGTGTGTTCTGTGGCAGTATATTGTGTACATTTGTTGTGTACTCACCAGGCTCTGGGATGTCCTCTAGTCCATATACGCTCACTGGCGGAAGGATGGCCCGCACCTTCTCCTCCCAGGGCCTGAGGTATATTGGCTTGGCAGGAGGGCCACTGCCGGTGTGTTGGCTGTTGATGTAGTCTTGCTTCAGCATTTTCCGTACCCTCCTGCGCACGTCATACCACCTGTTCTGGATGTCGGTCTTTGTGCGCCGACATGGTGATTGGGCGTTCACCCTGTTGATGATCCTCTCCCACATCTTGGTTTTCTGCGACATGGGGTCTGTTGGACCAATGTGCCAAACAGCTGTGGCTCTACCCTGAGGATCTCGTCTACCAGGACTTCCAATTCACAATCTAGGAACTTGTGATTCTTCTTGGGGGCATGGTGATGGGTGGTGATGGTGAGTGATGTGTGTGTTGGTGTGCAGGTGAGGGTGTGTGAGTGTGTGTTTTGCTGGGTGTATGTGAGGTAGGTATTTGTTGGTGTGCTGATGGTGTGTGGCTTGTGTGAGGGATGAGCTGTGGGTGTGTGGTTGCTTTCTCTTGGGTGCTGGCAGTGGAATGGCATTTGCAAAGGCTCATGGTAGTGATTTGTGTCCTTTATATAGGTGGAGTTGTGGGTGTGTCTTTGTTCTCTGTCCCCACCCCCAGTATTTATTGGCTTGGTAATTGCTTGTTTGGCCTTTTTTGGGTGATTTTTCCTTTGTGCTGTTTGTGTATGTTGGAAACGTTCTTGTGACCGAGTCGGACCCTGCATTGGTCTCGTACGGTGTTCTCCGTTTCGTTCACGCTGTGTTTGTGCAGTTTTCTATGCTGCGTACGTGTCGGTCGCGGTGTATTGTGTTGCTTCGGCTCGGTTTTGTATGCATGTCGGTCGTACGGCTTGTCCTCCGTCCGACTCCCTCGTGGTTTTCGCGCCTTGCATCGTACTTTGCGGTTTGGTGTTCGCGTGTACGTTTCGGTCGGATTTGTTCCGGGTGCGTGTCGGTCGGTTGGATTCGCGTGTTTTTCCGGCCGGATTGCTGTTTTCCGTGCGGCTCGGTCGGTCGACTTGGTTTCGGTACGTGTCGGTCGGATTTTTCGCGCCTTGCATCGTACTTGGCGTGTCGTGCGCCACGGGTACGTGTCGGTCGGTATTTTTTCCGGATCCGAGTCGGTCGGTGCTTTTTCCGGCCCGAATCGGAATCGACCCCTGAACCTTTTACTTCCTATTTTTAGTCCATAAATTTCCAAACTGCTAAATATTTCCTAGTGGCCCCTACCCTCTTTGCATAAATTTCCTTGAAGGTTTTAGTACGTTGCATTTTTCCATAACAATCAAGTTGGGTTGGGCTTTTCGCTGTCTTCCAATTCTGGAGAATCAAGGAGCGAGCCACCAAAGCAGAAATAGCTATAAATGATTTCTCTCCTCTGGGGATTGGAGTATTCAATCTTTGCCTTACAAACCCAAATAATGCGATCTCTGGTTCTGGTTTAAGTTTTCTCCGTAAGCTCTCATTAACCGCGGAGAACACTTCTTCCCAAAACTGGGTTAAAGACGGGCATGTAAAAAAAATATGAAGCCAGCCCCCCAGCCTCCTTTGTTGACAGCGAAAGCACTTGTCCTCTACCTCGGGATACATCTTGTGTAGGGTACCCGGTGTGGAATAGGACATCCAGCGGGATAAAAAAAACATTCTTTTAAAATTAGCAGCTCTTAATAATTTATGGCCATGCAGCGAAATCTCCTGCCACTCTAGTTCTGAGAACGTACATTGGGTTTCTTGGGAGATTTTATCTAGAAACCTAATTACTACCGGGTTTCCCCGTTGGTTCCGCAGTAGTCTATACCAGTTCCTAACCCCCCTTAAGTTAGTTCTAAAAAGAGCTGGCAATAGAGAGGCCGAAGCACTCAATGGAAAACAACATTTCTTCACCAATTGAATAATCTGGAGAAAGCCAAAAAAATACAAATTACAGCTGGTTCCACATCTAGCCTGAATCTCCTGCCATTTTATACATCTCCCCGCAACCACAAAATTACCTAGCTCCTTAAAGCCTTTACTTTCCCAAAATCTTATCTGACTATTTCTAATATAAAGGCCCAGTGTTTTACACTCCGTACGTTTCAAAAACTCGACCCCCTGTAGTCGCCTTTGTATGATAAAATGAACGTATTCTTTCTCCTACCCCCTGCAATGTCTTGTAGCAAGTCTTTTTCCGGAAGTTTAGCTGTTTTAATAAAACCTGAAGTATATGATTATGCTTCTTGCACCATCTTATCCATAAAAACATTATCTAGAGATTCCTTACCATCTAACATTCTAGCCATTATATCCACCAAAGTTACCTCATAGTTCGTAACTCTGGAAGTGCCAAACCCCCTTGTCTGATATCGAGTTGGAGGACTGAAAGTCTTACTCTTGATGCTTTTTTTATTCCAAATAAATTGACGAATCATGACTTCCAACTGTTTGAAGTAAGTAGTGTTCATTTTTATGGGGACATTCGAGAATAGAAATATTAATAATGGTAAGATGGACATTTCTTTAAGTGCTACCCTACCAATTATTGTGAGTGGAAGAAGGGTCCATCTATCTAATAAGTTTCTAATTTTTGTAGCCATTGCTAAGTAATTCAGTTTAAAAAGTTCCTCATAACTTTTTGTCACGTAAATTCCTAAATAACGGATAGGCACTGAAGATTGGGCTTGCTGTTGCATAAACTCCTGCAAAGTTTGACTACTGGCGTTAAGTAATAAAATTTCCATTTTATTATGGTTAATTTTATACCCTCCAATAGTTTCGAACTGCTTAAATTCAGTTAAGGTTGTCCTGATATTCTGTTCCTTTGGCCTAAGGTAAAGGATGATGTCATCAGCGAATACTTTCAATTTTGGCATTCCTCCCAAGGGCTCTTGAATCTGCAAGTTAGCCCTAATTTTTGCAGCAAGAGGTTCTATAAAAAATGCGAATAAAGCAGGTGATAGAGGACATCCCTGACGGGTTCCTCGCCTTACAGGCACTCTTCCTGCAATCTGGGAGTTTATAATAACTTGCGCCTGAGCCCCTTGATATAGATTTGCCAACATTTGTGTTATTTGCATTGGGAACCCGACCTTTGTAAGAACTAAGAAAAGAGTTTCCCAATTAACTAGGTCGAATGCTTTTTAGGCATCGACCGTCATTATAAAAACAGGTAATTTATTTGAATTAAAAAAATCAAGCGCTTGGACCAGGAACCCAGTGTTGGATGACATGTGTCTGCCTGAGACGAACCCCGTCTGATCTTTATGAATAATCTTCTGAGCTATTGGAGAAAAACGATTTGCCCAAATCTTCATTAAAATTTTATAGTCAACGTTCAGCAAACTAATTGGTCTATACGAATTAACGTTTTTAAGGCACTTATCTTTTTTAACAAAACTTATTATCGTTGACTCCTTAAAGATAGAAGGAACTTCTCCCCCCACTCTAACAAAATTAAATAACTCCAATAAAAAAGGTGTTAATTCTTCTGAAAATACCTCATAAAACTCTGTGGGTAAGCCATCGTTTCCTGAAGCCTTGCCACCCGGCATTGAAGCGAGGGCACCCTTAATTTCGCTTGAGGTAATTTCTGTATATATCTCAAATCCCTGATCAGGTGTCATACACGGAAGAACAATGTCTCCCAGATAATGGGTTATCACCTCATTGGATACCATAAACTCAGTTGCATAGAGCTTGTGATAATGACTCAGAAATGCTTGTGCAATTTTTTCCTTATCTATAATCAATGCCCCTGTTTCACGCTCTATCAGTTCTGAAATTATCATAGACTCCTGTTTTGCTTTACTCGACCAGGCAAGGAGCTTTCCCACTAACTGACTCTCCTCGTATACGCGTTGTTGATATGTTCTGGAGCTGGCTATTTCCTCAAGAATAAAGAATTCCCTTAGCTCCTGTTTTGTTCTTGTTAGTTGTTGCTCCAATTCTAAATGCTCTCCCCTGCAACTATCCCTCTGCAAAAAGGCTAAATCCACGGCATGTTGTAGTTTAATTTTTTGATTCCTCCGCATCTTGGATTGTAATGCCGAAATGGCTATCATCTGGCCCCTTGCTGTAGCCTTGAATGCCCCCCCATATTGAAAAAAGAGTTGCCGTACCCTTATTTTCCCGAAAAAATACCTTAATTCATTCCTTCATCTCTTCTACCCATTTAGGGTTCGAGAGGAGGAGCCGATCCATCTGCCACCTGTATTTCTCCCGCCTCACCCCTTCTATTCCAATCTCAATAATAAGCAAAGAATGATCTGAAAAGGAGTTGGCTCTAATTTCAGCATTCATACAGTTAACATAACGAGGGATCAAGAAAAAATCTATGCGAGAAGCTGTCTTGTACTGCTGGGAGTAACAGGTAAACTGTATATCGCCGCCATGGATCCATCAAAAGATAATCCTGTTTCATAGAACATAAAATCCCTTTTGTCCTCGGTTTTAGCTGTTTTTTCCCTTTATTGGAGGTGTCCTTTTTTCAGATCTTGAATGAAATTAAAATCTCCTCCTAGCACTAACGGGCTCTCTTTGCCTCTAATCAGCTCATTGATCTTTATAAGGGCTGTTGGATCATCATTAATTGGAGCATAGTAGTTTACGAAATTAAACAGTACCCCCTTTACCCTAGCAGTAACCCAAATCCACCTCCCTTGAGGGTCTCTCGTTACTTGATGTATCTCACAGTTAGTTCCTTGAGCAAAATAAATGGCTACCCCCCTCACTGTAAGCCCTGCAGAGGCGAAGAAGGATCTAGAGTAATATTTTGGTATATAAAGTTTAGGAGTAATAGTTTTCAGATGGGTCTCTTGAAGATACAAGATCTGAGGAGAAAAAAAGTAAGCCATCTAATCAGCCCACCATATTTTTTCTTATTAGATATCCCATTAACATTTATCGATATCATCCTTAGATTTGAATCCATATTGCATCGAAGAACAAACTAAGATCGTACCATTTATATCTAATATCTGCCTTAATGAATAAGATTGCTACTCTAATTCTGCTCACTTTTTCCCCAATTTTCCCAATTACCTGCCACCCCCCCTTCCCCATGCCCTACCTACCCCCATCCCTCACCACTTCCCCGTGACCCTTCCTACTCCTGGCAGATGGGGGATTGCCCGCCTTACCCCCTGCCTGCCCTCTTTGTGAACCCCCTATGTCAGGTGCCATGTTGTTGCACCCTATTGTGACGCGCCACCCCGTCTCGCCCCAAAAGAAGAAAGAAAGAAGAGAAACACAAGAGAAAAGGAGTAGAGCATTAGAACATAAGAACCCATGTCCATCATGTCGAACAATCCAATCTCTTTACTTCTCCGTAGTAATTTTTTGCAGTAGTTCCCGGGCTTCATCAAGGCTTGTGAACATATGAAACTTGCCTTGGACCAAAACTCGTAATTTCGATTGTTGAGCAATGGCCGCTTGAGCTCCCTGTGCTTTAAACAAGTAGAGGAGCTTAACAAACTCCTTCCGACGACGCGCTGCCGCTGCACTCATATCCGAAAAAATGCGACAGTTAGGAACATCTCGAGAGGAGAATTGCTTCTTCTGAATCGCTCTGGTCAAAATCTGCTCCTTTAGCCGATAATCCGCAAAGTTCACTAAGATAGTTCTCGGCAATTTTGAATTGGGGAATGGCTGTGCTGGAACTCTATGTTCCCGTGTGATCGTGAGATCACCTGAGAACTCGGAAAGAACACTCTCTTTAATAAAGGATTCGACCCACTGGAGTGTTTGTGATCCTTCGCAACCTTCGGGGACCCCAACTAGCCGCAGATTTGAACGTCGGGAATGATTCTCCAATTCTTCTAGCTTGGTTTCCAGCAAGTTTTTCTGCTTTTTATCTATTGAGACCTGCTGCTGCATCGAAGTCACCTGATCTTCCAGGAGAGAGATTCTTGATTCAGCCTCCTGCAGTCTTGCCGGGTAAGATCCAACTACCTCTTCAATTTTTTATAGACGGGCATGAAGTGCTGCTATCTCGGTTGCTTGAGTGGCTTTCATTTCTCTTATCTCGTCAAGAATAAGGTTGAGCATAGCTTTTATATTGCACTAGAAGCTTACCCCGGTCTCCAAATGCTGAGTTTGACTTGATGACAAGATTCCATCAGCCACTACAGTCGACAATGATGATGATGAAGGGTTCGCCAATGGTCGAAAGAGTAGAGGGAGTTCCTGAGCAGCCGACTCGAGACAAGGTTGAGCCTTTATGCCCTCTGCGTCCTGTATGTCCTGATCCGAAGCCTGATGTAATAGAAGGAGTGGAGGCTGCGGAGGAAGTGGTTGCGCCTTTGATTTAATAAATAACGAATATTCCTTGACTTTGCACAGAGGCGTACTAGAAGGATTTTCCTGAATACTCTCCTGATTCACTGTTCCAACCTGATTCACCACCGGAGATTTATTATCCAGACTTTCTCCCATCGTTGCCAAACCAGATGATGATGATGCATTGCCTCGTTCTAATACCTTGGAAGTTGAGTTTATTCGTCTCTGACTGGGGCTTTCGGCCCTCTCTTGACTAATGGCCCCTTGGCCCCCTCACCATGCTCCAAGACATCGTCTTCAGAACTAATGGGACTGGCGTTTGGGGCTGATCCTTGGCGAGCTTCCTGCGCACGCTCTGCTCTTGCTGTCGCAGAAGCTATCTTCAGCTGTGTAGTGCGAATTTTAGTCTTAGGCGCCATATTTAAATCTGGTTGAGCCAGTGCATTAGTGATTTTTAGATGTTTTCCCATTCTGAGGCGGATTTGTTTCTACAAATAAACCCCACACTGCCCAGCCTAATTCCTGGGAAAAGTTTGGCTCCACAAATGTTGTCTTTTTCTTTTTTTTTGTTTTCCTCTCCTTTTTCCACCTTCCCCTCCTCCTTACTCCTTACTCCCAAGTCTGCTTCTTTAGTGAAAGCAAAATTCAGTCACAATAAAAAGAGGAAAAAAAAAAAAGGGGGGGCGACAAGAGTCCAACTCTCTTAATTTTACAATTCCTTCTTTGTTCATATGCAGTGATATCTTTGTTGCCACCTTTTACTCCCTTTCACTCCCAGCACGCTTACCGGCTGTAGTTGAAGAGATCTTGCTCTCCTTTGGAGTCTTGCACCTTTTCCTCCTTTTACACCCAGGCTGAATGAAACTCCAGGCGCTGCTTGCTCCTCTCCGACTGCTGAGGAAGAATCAGCTTACAAACACCATCTCCACGAAACCACGAGAATCGGGGCCTTTTCAGTTAAGAAGCCCGGGTCCAAACACCATCCCAGACTCTCCGCTCCAACGCAGCGCCGCCGCACCCTCCCCACATCCAGCGGCTGCTCAGTGCACGTCCGGAATGCAGCAAGCGCCCAGAGCCCACAGCAAAAACAGGACCGGGCTCATGCAGAGCCCCGTCACAGCCGCGGTGCGGTACGCTTTTTCCCCAAACCACACGAAGAGCAGCGGCAGCCGCAATCCGCCTTCCTCGGTCCCAGAGAGCCTCGCACAGCCAAAGATCCATACAACGGTCGACAGCCTCAAACACGGGGCAGGGCGATGGTCACCTGAGGCTATATGCAGGCGGGATTCACCATAGCCTCACCTCCCCACTGTTGGTGATTTTATGAACTCATTAATGAGTTCTTGGACAAATCTGGGCAACCATTTTCAAGAGAGGTTTCCTAAGTCATCATCAGTGCAGAATATGAAGATATTATAAATGTCTTGAATCTTACCTATACTGTGACTGCTGTATAATGATTCCAATTATTGATTTTTAGCCTTACAAATATTACCAATATTGTGGAGAAAATAATCATGCACCTGTAAACACTTAAAAAATGTGTGTTTTGATAACCAAAATGAATTTTGTAGATCAGAAAAAAGTGTAGAATTCCATTACAAAATAGTCGCTCAACTATGGTAAGGGAAGATTTGGCCCATGGTGTTATAGTGCAATCTTGAAATATGCTAGGACGAATATATAACATTACAACGCATACCATTACAATGCTTACTTTTACAACGCAGTTTTTACAACACGACTGCCATTGCTTTGCATCTTTTTACAACGCATGCAGATAGGGATACATTGAAACTACCATTACAACGCATACCATCATTGCACATTCTAGCACAATGCATGCCATTACAACACATAATGGAAAACAATTTACAATATTAATATTGTTTTTTCTTTTGTCGCCCACCCTCTCGGACGGGATGCAAGGGAAACAGGGGTTTTGGGTGGGGGAGTGTATTAATAACTGGGTATTAATTTGAATACTCATGTATTAATTTTAATACCTGGATATTAGGGGGTCAATTCCGATTCGGGCCGGAAAAAGCACCGACCGACTCGGATCAGGAAAAAATACCGACCGACACGTACCCGTGGCGCCCGACACGCCAAGTACGATGCAAGGCGCGAAAAATCCGACCGACACGTAACGAAACCAAGTCGACCGACCGAGCCGCACGGAAAATAGCAATCCGGCCGGAAAAACACGCGAATCCAACCGACCGACACGCACCCGGAACAAATCCGACCGAAACGTACACGCCAACTCCAAACCGCAAAGTACGATGCAAGGCGCGAAAACCACGACCGAGTCGGACGGAGGACAAGCCGTACGACCGACACGCATACAAAACCGAGCTGAAGCAACACAAAACACCGCGACCGACGCGTACGCAGCATAGAAAACTGCACAAACACAGCGTGAACGAAACGGAAAACACCGTACGAGACCAATGCAGGGTCCGAATCGGTCACAAGAACGTTTCCAACATACACAAACAACACAAAGGAAAAATCACCCAAAAAAAGGCCAAACAAGCAATTACCAAGCCAATAAATACTGGGGGGTGGGGACAGAGAACAAAGACACACCCACAACTCCACCTATATAAAGGACACAAATCACTACCATGAGCCTTTGCAAATGCCATTCCACTGCCAGCACCCAAGAGAAAGCAACCACACACCCACAGCTCATCCCTCACACAAGCCACACACCAGCAGCACACCAACAAATACCTACCTCACATACACCCAGCAAAACACACACTCACACACCCTCACCTGCACACCAACACACACATCACTCACCATCACCACCCATCACCATGCCCCCCAAGAAGAATCACAAGTTCCTAGATTGTGAATTGGAAGTCCTGGTAGACGAGATCCTCAGGGTAGAGCCACAGCTGTTTGGCACATTGGTCCAACAGACCCCCATGTCGCAGAAAACCAAGATGTGGGAGAGGATCATCAACAGGGTGAACGCCCAATCACCATGTCGGCGCACAAAGACCGACATCCAGAACAGGTGGTATGACGTGCGCAGGAGGGTACGGAAACTGCTGAAGCAAGACTACATCAACAGCCAACACACCGGCAGTGGCCCTCCTGCCAAGCCAATATACCTCAGGCCCTGGGAGGAGAAGGTGCGGGCCATCCTACCTCCAGTGAGCATATATGGACTAGAGGACATCCCAGAGCCTGGTGAGTACACAACAAATGTACACAATATACTGCCACAAAACACACACACATCACTGTCAAGGGGAGAGTCAAACCATGCACTCATAGCAATCACACAGCAACCAGAACAGAATCATCCCAAAATGTGTATGTCAGTCAGAGAAACACAACACATGCCATCAAAAAAGTCACATCCAACTGTGCCAACACATGTACAAACACAACCACAACTACAGCTAGGCAGTGGCACAAATAGAACTAACAAACACATCCACACATGTAGCCACCACAACAACACCAACACACAGTGAAGACCACTCAAAGGAAGGAATTCTGTGTATGCTGGCCAAGTCAGTGTAGCCAATAGCATCATGGGAGTCGCAGTCACACATATTGCCCGCCCCAAAACTGTCCCATCAACACCACCATGAACCATGCGCACATCACAGAGAGTGGAGAAGGACTCACAAGATGGCTGACACTGGCTACTGCTGTGGGGAGCACAAGGCCCTGCTGCCAACTGTGCACCAACAAACAGCAGGACACCACTGACTGACATCCTGAGAGACAACTTACACTCCCTGCAATGCAAGCACGTTCCATGGTGGGATATCTGGCTGGCTGAGTGGGAAGGGGGACTTGCAGCACTGACTATAGTCACCAGCACCTCCCCTCACACCCTCTCCAACACAAACTCCACAGTACCCACCTGGTAGAATGCAATGCCCTCCATCCTAACACAAGATCCCACAAAGCACCACCACCCTGGGTTATGTTGTGTGAAGCACAGGGACACTCTTGGGACTCTTAGCCAAACAACTGCCAGGACAACACTCCCAGCCATCCTGTCAGCACAGCCAGCCCACCCCACAGGGAAGCAGAGTCAAAAGGAAGGAAGCATGGGCATGCTGGGAAGGGGGTGGAGGCAATAGCATGATGGGAGTCGTAGTCACAGACATTGCTCAGCCTCACAACTGGCCCATCAACACCACCCTGAACCATGCTCACATCACAGGGAGTGGAGAAGGACTCACAAGATGGCTGACACTGGCTACTGCTGTGGGGAGCACAAGGCCCTGCTGCCAACTGTGCACCAACAAACAGCAGGACACCACTGACTGACATCCTGAGAGACAACTTACACTCCCTGCAATGCAAGCACGTTCCATGGTGGGATATCTGGCTGGCTGGGTGGGAAGGGGGACTTGCAGCACTGACTATAGTCACCAGCACCTCCCCTCACACCCTCCCCAACACAAACTCCACAGTACCCACCTGGTAGAATGCAATGCCCTCCATCCTAACACAAGATCCCACAAAGCACCACCACCCTGGGTTATGTTGTGTGAAGCACAGGGACACTCTTGGGACTCTTAGCCAAACAACTGCCAGGACAACACTCCCAGCCATCCTGTCAGCACAGCCAGCCCACCCCACAGGGAAGCAGAGTCAAAAGGAAGGAAGCATGGGCATGCTGGGAAGGGGGTGGAGGCAATAGCATGATGGGAGTCGTAGTCACAGACATTGCTCAGCCTCACAACTGGCCCATCAACACCACCCTGAACCATGCTCACATCACAGGGAGTGGAGAAGGACTCACAAGATGGCTGACACTGGCTACTGCTGTGGGGAGCACAAGGCCCTGCTGCCAACTGTGCACCAACAAACAGCAGGACACCACTGACTGACATCCTGAGAGACAACTTACACTCCCTGCAATGCAAGCACGTTCCATGGTGGGATATCTGGCTGGCTGGGTGGGAAGGGGGACTTGCAGCACTGACTATAGTCACCAGCACCTCCCCTCACACCCTCCCCAACACAAACTCCACAGTACCCACCTGGTAGAATGCAATGCCCTCCATCCTAACACAAGATCCCACAAAGCACCACCACCCTGGGTTATGTTGTGTGAAGCACAGGGACACTCTTGGGACTCTTAGCCAAACAACTGCCAGGACAACACTCCCAGCCATCCTGTCAGCACAGCCAGCCCACCCCACAGGGAAGCAGAGTCAAAAGGAAGGAAGCATGGGCATGCTGGGAAGGGGGTGGAGGCAATAGCATGATGGGAGTCGTAGTCACAGACATTGCTCAGCCTCACAACTGGCCCATCAACACCACCCTGAACCATGCTCACATCACAGGGAGTGGAGAAGGACTCACAAGATGGCTGACACTGGCTACTGCTGTGGGGAGCACAAGGCCCTGCTGCCAACTGTGCACCAACAAACAGCAGGACACCACTGACTGACATCCTGAGAGACAACTTACACTCCCTGCAATGCAAGCACGTTCCATGGTGGGATATCTGGCTGGCTGGGTGGGAAGGGGGACTTGCAGCACTGACTATAGTCACCAGCACCTCCCCTCACACCCTCCCCAACACAAACTCCACAGTACCCACCTGGTAGAATGCAATGCCCTCCATCCTAACACAAGATCCCACAAAGCACCACCACCCTGGGTTATGTTGTGTGAAGCACAGGGACACTCTTGGGACTCTTAGCCAAACAACTGCCAGGACAACACTCCCAGCCATCCTGTCAGCACAGCCAGCCCACCCCACAGGGAAGCAGAGTCAAAAGGAAGGAAGCATGGGCATGCTGGGAAGGGGGTGGAGGCAATAGCATGATGGGAGTCGTAGTCACAGACATTGCTCAGCCTCACAACTGGCCCATCAACACCACCCTGAACCATGCTCACATCACAGGGAGTGGAGAAGGACTCACAAGATGGCTGACACTGGCTACTGCTGTGGGGAGCACAAGGCCCTGCTGCCAACTGTGCACCAACAAACAGCAGGACACCACTGACTGACATCCTGAGAGACAACTTACACTCCCTGCAATGCAAGCACGTTCCATGGTGGGATATCTGGCTGGCTGGGTGGGAAGGGGGACTTGCAGCACTGACTATAGTCACCAGCACCTCCCCTCACACCCTCCCCAACACAAACTCCACAGTACCCACCTGGTAGAATGCAATGCCCTCCATCCTAACACAGGATCCCACAAAGCACCACCACCCTGGGTTATGTTGTGTGAAGCACAGGGACACTCTTGGGACTCTTAGCCAAACAACTGCCAGGACAACACTCCCAGCCATCCTGTCAGCACAGCCAGCCCAACCCACAGGGAAGCAGAGTCAAAAGGAAGGAAGCATGGGCATGCTGGGAAGGGGGTGGAGGCAATAGCATGATGGGAGTCGTACTCACAGCCCTACATCCCCCACCACATGGCCCAGCAAGCTCACACTCACGCATGCACATCCCACAGAGAGTGGAAAGGCCCATCAAAGATGTCTGACACTGTTGCTGTGTCGTGGGGAGCACAAGGGCATGCTGGGTACTGCACACCAACCAACAGCAGGACACCACTGTCAGCCATCTTGCCATTGCCCTCACACCCACACCCACTGAACTCCACACAAAAGCAAGTAAGTATGGGAATGCTGGCAAGTGGGGTGGAGGCAATGGCATGATGGGAGTCGTAGTCACAGACATAGCTCACCCCCACAACTGTCCCATCAACACCACCCTGAACCATGCTCACATCACAGGGAGTGGAGAAGGACTCACAAGATGGCTGACACTGGCTACTGCTGTGGGGAGCACAAGGCCCTGCTGCCAACTGTGCACCAACAAACAGCAGGACACCACTGACTGACATCCTGAGAGACAACTTCCACTCCCTGCAACGCAAGCACGTTCCATGGTGGGATAACTGACTGGCTGGCTGGGTGGGAAGGAGGTCTGGCTGTCAACCAAACACAAGCAATGCAGACCATGTTCACACCCCAGAAAATACATAGAAATGCCCAAATAATGCAGGACAATGTGCCACACCAATATCAACCCCTGACTGTGACGACTTAGGACAATGCAATGTACAGGCCCGCACCCAGAGGCACAGTCACAACTGTCATGTGTGTCAACCACTGATGCCTGCAGAAACATGACATACATTGTTTGTGTCTCCCAAAAACAGGTGATGATGGGGACACAGCAGCAGACGCTGAGGAGTCCCAGTCCCAGGCTCAAGAGGATGCCGAGCTCACTGGCGTCGTACAGCCTCTGTCCTCCTCGGACGATGAACAACCTGGCACATCCGGTGCAAGTCAACATGCAGCACCAGCAGGACCACCAGCTGCAGCACCAGCAGGACCACCAGCTGCACTCCCTGCACCCACCCCTACAACGACTGTCACCACGAATACCATCCCTGCCGACATGGACAGAATAAGGAGCAACACCAGCGCAGTGACCCTGGACCAACCTGGGGCCATGGACACCACCACCACCACCAACCCCAAGGTGGACCAGGGTTATCTGTGCGTGCAACTGCACACACTGCACATGTCAGCAGGGGTGGTGGGAGGGGTGGGAGACAGAGGTCGCTGCTTGCAGACGTTGCTGGTGTGCATGACGACCCACAACTGGTACGCATAGCTGATGCGTACCAGTCCAGCACCGGAGAGCTCAGCCAGGTAGTGGGGCTCCTCAGAGACATCAAACAGCAGCAGGCTGCCCATCATGCCCGCTTGGACTCCCACATGTCCCACGTGGAGTCACACATGTCCCGTGTGGACTCACACATGTCCCGCGTGGAGTCCAAGTGGGATGTACTGCATGAGATGACGGCGGTGCACAGGGACATTTTACAATGCCTCCGCCAGATGAACAGCAACCAGTCCACACCTCCCTGTGTGCCAACAACATCTGGTGCCGAACAAACTGCAACTGCCACAGGGAGGGAGGAGGACTCTGGCGGAGAGTCCCCTGCACCGCAGCAGCCTGCACTTGAGGGCCCCCCCCAAGAAGAGGGGTCGTCCGAGGAGGGAAAAGTGAGAGGCCGATGGCCAAGCGCAACTCCCAGGAAGCCTGAACCTGTTCTGGATGTTCGCCTTTGTGCACAGACTGTTCACCCTGTTGACGGCAACACTACTCCCACACATTGCATGGGGAGTACAAGTTGGACCAATGTGTCAGACAACTGTGGCCCCGATACTGGGGATCCTGTCTACCCGGACTTTCAATTCACCTAGGAACTTGGGATTGCAAGATTCATGTACAGCACAACCCATCCTATGCACTATTAACACAAATGTATCACAATAAACACACTAATACACCATACTTGCCTCTGTCGTGATTCCAACATGGGTGCTGTTATGGGGATGATGAACTGCAAAATTACACTGTGTATGCGAACTGCAACAGCAAGGACAACACAGGCATGTGAGTAAAGGCAACGTGACACATATGAGGGAGACACACCACCAGGGCTACACAACACATACACACCTAGGCCATCTGACTCATTGCCTACACTGATGTTGCCAGGGAAGACGGTGCAATGCACAGACACCACACCCATTCCCAGTTGTAGTCAAGTAGCCCACAGGTGCAGTAAGCAAATGGCAGTCAAATGTGTGACCACAGACAACGCACATCACTAAGTGAAGCACAGGTTTATTACACAGTAGCAACATGCCGTAACCACTACAGATGCAAGGTAACCCCACCTGGTAGCGGGCACACAGTCAACAACTGTAGACGGAAGGAAGTCCATGGGTGTGGCGCACATCACCTGTAGGGACACAACAGCTACCAGCCTGGATGTGCAATCACGTCGTCGGTGGACACAGTTGACCAAACGAATCTGAAAGTACCCTGTGAAGGACAGAAATGACACACAGTCAAAAGCAATGCAGTACAGGACAGAACAGCAAAACTCATGCACAATACATGTTACAAGATACCCACCCAGAACCAAGTTAGCATGTCAACACTGTTGGGGAGTACAGCCCACCTGTAACCACACATCGCAACACACATCCAGTCAAGTAGCCCATGGACACACTCCAACAGCGCCAGAGCCCCACCCACACATCATGCCAACTCACATCATTCACATGACACCTCAGGATACTCACATTCAGCTAAAGAAGTTGGTGATGAGCTGTGTGCGGACATCACCATCACCATCATCATCATCATCGTCACTGGCATCGTGGTCCAGGCCAGGATCCTCCACAGGTGGCGGATGTTGGTCATCGTCATCCTGGATGAGAGGCAACTCCTTCCGCACTGCCAGGTTGTGGAGCATGCAGCAGACGATGATAATCTTGCACACTTTCGCAGGGGCATATGGGAGGGACCCTCCGGTCTTGTCCAGGCAGCGGAAGCGGCTCTTCAGGAGACCAAAGGTCCGCTCAATCACTCTCCTGGTCCGACCATGTGCCTCATTGTAGCGCATCTGGGCAGGTGTCACAGGGTTCCTGAGGGGTGTCAGCAACCACGGCATGTTGGGGTATCCCGAGTCACCTACGGACAGACAAGTGCACATCAGCTGACTTGGAAAAGTGGGCGGAATACTACAGATCAGATCACACACAATGGCACAAAGTCAGTACACACCGACAAGCCAGGCACGCTGGTTCTGCATCTGTGCCATCATCCTGGGGATGCGACTACTCCTCATCACAAAGGCATCGTGTGCTGAACCAGGGAAACGGGCACACACGTGTGTGATGGTCATGTCTGCAAGACACACCACCAGTGCATTGACCGAGTGGTAGTGCTTGCGGTTCCTGTAGGCCTGCTCCTGGGCCTGTGGTGGTACCAAAGCCACATGTGTCCCATCAATGGAGCCAATTACATGCGGCATCCTCCCCAGGGCATAAAAGTCACTCTTCACGTCAGTGAGTCGTCGCAGTCTAGGGAAATAGATGTACCGGTTCAGGAAGAGCAACATTGCCGCCAAAACATCGCGGAGCACACGGCTGAACATGGTCTGTGACATCCCACCAGCAGACGCCACAGTATGTTGGAAGGTACCGGTGGCAAAGAAGTGTAGGGCTGCCATCACCTTCACCTTGGGGGTCAGCGCTGTAGGATACGGCCGGCCAGGCTGCAAATGTGGGGACAACTGCACTGCCAAATCCTCAATCAGCTGCCTGGTGAAGCGGTACCGTCGGATGCTGTCCCGTTCCACCATCGTTGCCAGGTCTGGGAATGGCCGATGGACAGCAGGAGCCCTGCAGTGCAGAGGAGAAGTAAGCAAGATCGTCAGTCACCCCACATATGCGGCATTGAACACACTCAAGATCCCAACATACATCATCATGAGGCACAACTACATGAAGTGTGCAGTACCGGAAGGACATGTATGGTACATACATGGCCAACATCTGTCAACACGGTCCTACAGGTGGCATCAATTTGTCCCAGGTTGGCCCATTGGATATCATGATGCCGTGTCACAGTCACCCCCACAGTGACATGTGAGGACAGATGTGCCCCAGGCACCACAGCTCAACGACAGGTACATTCCCAGGGACCCTGTAATGCCACATGGACACTGGCATCACCTGGAGTATCATGTGTACACCACAGCAAAACAAACATGACCCCCACAGGTAGTGGCCACACTTGCCATGGCAGGACAGACATGGACGTCTGTGACACACACGCACAACATCAGAGTCCATGCACACACAACGTGGATGTGGAGACTGTCTCCCATTGTGCACATGAAATCAGAGACATTGTAAACACTACATGCACAAAGACTGTGGAGGGCCATCACTATTGTGCCACTGGGACACCCTGGCTCAAACATACCGTCCCACATGGGACTCACGGGGTATGTGACATGACATACACAAACACCACTGTGAAATGTGACCATGACACATGCACAGATATGAACAGTTGCACATCACAGTGGTCACGTACACGTAACACCCAGGATCCTGTCCCCATGAACACGTGCACAGCCTGGGGGTGGCTGCCCACAGGTGACACCCACAGGACAACATGTACACCAACATACACACAATAGGAAATGCAGCCTTACATGCCTTATGATAAGGTTTGGACAGGCTGTCGTGATGTAGGTGTGCCCCTCACTCCCTGGGAGCTATCTGTGGCTGGCATATGTCCATCTGATACAGGCATGCTGACCTATGCCAGTCACATGTACAGTGATGCGTTGTACCGCAATGGACCAATCGGTGCCTCCGGCCGGCCCATTGCCTTCAATGTGTGCGGGTACGTCTTGTACCCCTGTGCGCGTTGAACCGCAATGGACCGATCGGTGCCTCCGGCCGGCCCATTGCCTTCAATGTGTGCGGGTACGCCTTGTACCCCTGTGCGCGTTGTACCGCAATGGACCGATCGGTGCCTCCGGCCGGCCCATTGCCTTCAATGTGTGCGGGTACAGCGTTGTACCCCTGTGCGCGTTGTACCGCAATGGACCGATCGGTGCCTCCGGCCGGCCCATTGCCTTCAATGTGTGCGGGTACGCGTTGTACCCCTGTGCGCGTTGAACCGCAATGGACCGATCGGTGCCTCCGGCCGGCCCATTGCCTTCAATGTGTGCGGGTACGCCTTGTACCCCTGTGCGCGTTGAACCGCAATGGACCGATCGGTGCCTCCGGCCGGCCCATTGCCTTCAATGTGTGCGGGTACGCCTTGTACCCCTGTGCGCGTTGTACCGCAATGGACCGATCGGTGCCTCCGGCCGGCCCATTGCCTTCAATGTGTGCGGGTACGCGTTGTACCCCTGTGCGCGTTGTACCGCAATGGACCGATCGGTGCCTCCGGCCGGCCCATTGCCTTCAATGTGTGCGGGTACGCGTTGTACCCCTGTGCGCGTTGTACCGCAATGGACCGATCGGTGCCTCCGGCCGGCCCATTGCCTTCAATGTGTGCGGGTACGCGTTGTACCCCTGTGCGCGTTGTACCGCAATGGACCGATCGGTGCCTCCGGCCGGCCCATTGCCTTCAATGTGTGCGGGTACGCGTTGTACCCCTGTGCGCGTTGTACCGCAATGGACCGATCGGTGCGCACCCATTGACAATGGGCTTGCCTGGCAACGGACGCGTTTTCGAATTTCGAACGAGTCGGTTGCTGGGAATTCAGTTGGTCACCCACAACAATGTTGCAAAATCATGTATGTCATGAAGTTGAAGATTTGAAGGATGCTGTGGGCGTGTTTTGGTGCTGCTATTCCATGGATTGGCCAGATTCAGAAGATGCAAACGACTTGGACCTATCACTTTGGACACAAGGGACAGGATCTGCCTCTCCAGCACATATATATTGCTGGCTGTTCCCCTGAGAGCCCACTTGCCTGCACTACATGCTCCAGGACGACATCTGCCACTGCACTGCTGCTGTCTCTGCCCCTCTGGACCCTGCAATGGCACGTACTGTGGAGAGAGCCCCAGCCTTCAGCCTTGAGGAGAACCAGGCCCTGCTGGACAGCCTACTTCCACAGTACAGCAAGCTGTATGGGACACCAGGGGAGCAGGTGAGTGTCCTGTGCACTGCCTTTCTGAATGTGCATTTTGTCTGACTAGCAAGGCTGAGAGTCTGCACGCCACTGGCTAGCAGGCTCACTGAGTAGTTGTCACCACCCATAGTGTGTAGTGACTTGCACTGGACAGGTATGGTGCAGTGACAGTGCTTCTGAACAGGGTTTTACTCCCCATGCAATGATACCATGTAGTGACTTCTGGAAAACTGTCCATGGGCAGCCGTGCACTGCCTGTGTACACCATGTGCCCCTGTGATTGCGACATGTATATGCAACTGTGTCATGCACGGATATGTTGCATGTGTAGTAATGGCCTTATCACTTTGTCATCCTGACAGGCTTCTGCCCATCGGAAGCAGGAGATATGGAAGGACATCGTCCGGGCTGTCCGGTCCGTGGGGGTCTACAAGCGCCGGATCCGCAACTGCCAAAAGAGGTGGCAGGACCTTCGGGGCTGGACCCGGAGGATTGCACGGGTCCAGCTGAAGCTGTCGCCTCCTCGCAGGAGGGGCGGAACACGGACCCTGACCACCCACATGCTCAGGATCCTGGCGGTGGTCTTTCCAGACCTGGATGGGCAGCTGAAGGCCAGAGAGCAGCAAGGAGGGGGTGAGTCAAAGACTGCACTGTGAACTCTGTCTAACATGCTATGTGCCCTCCTCGGGCCTGGTTAAACTGCCACAGTACAGCAGTCATGTTGTCCAGGAGCCATGTCCCTCTATTGTGCACTGCCCACTCCTCATCTGATACCCAGGTGTGGCCCTTACATGCAGGGAATTCTGTCACTTAGGACTGTGTCCTTGCAGTTTGCTTGACTCAAGGTGGGAGACAGCATCTGTTTCCCTGACTCTGTGGTGGGCATCATGGGTGGGTCCATTGCTTACACAATGCCTGTATTCTGACATGTATTCAGCGTGTTACTTTGATCTGTGGTCCAATTGCTGAGCTGATCCACCACATGTGGCTGGGGTATCTGGCACACACCCATGCTGCGGGTGGGAACAATGTTTGGGCCCCAGGAGTATGTATATGACGTGTGTCACACATACTTAGCCAGCTGCCTACAGTCCAGGGCTCATCCCTCATTCATGTGGGGCTGGACAGTCATGCCTACTCCAGGCCATACAATACACTCTGTACTCCCACTCCCGTGTATCAGCTGACACATTGTGCGCAGTGATTTGACCCCTCAGGTGTCTGCCTCTGTGTCAGTGTGCTGTGGATTAGTCGCCAGGACTGCTGTGGAGTTTCTTGGTAGGGGCTCAGCATGCCACTGGAGATGTGACCATAGGAGACGATACTTGTGTGACACATAGGTGTCTGATCAGCTGCCCATGCAGACTGGGGCATGTGAATGTGAAGTTCAGGCAGCTGTTCCCCATGCACAGCAGAGTGTGAGGGGCTCAGGTTCAGAGGGTAGTGTCACAGGTCTACCATATGTCCAATAGGTATGACCTGGACAGATGAGGGTTAAGAGGATGTGTTGTGGGGGGATGTACATGTGCACTTGTGCAGCTCCAGGACTTGCATTCCCCATGACCTACTATTGTGACACAGTGCAGAGTGTTGTTGTCTGGCTGCAAAGTCATACATCACTGAGACAGTGATGTATGACTTTGCAGTCATGCCTCCGCCATGGCATGTGTCTACTGATTGGTGAGCCTGCAGGGGAGTGACATGTGCTACATGCACACCTTAGTGGCGCTGGCTATCAGGACATGGGTGCATCATGGTGTCTGTCGCTGGTATGCATCACATGCATTTCCTATTTGACTCTGGGCATCCCTTTCATCCGGAAACCTGTACTGACTCAGTGGCAAGAGCTGTGATGTGTGCATGTCCACATGCCACACCGTGTCCTCTGCACTGTCCAACTACTGTGTACTTGGTGCATGTGTCAACACTGGGGTGTTGCAATCCAACAGACACCAGACAGATGGGTGCAAGGCCATGTGGGATGTGAGTGCCATGCTTGGCATCAGACTGACAATTGACTTCTCCTGTTCAATTAGGGCACTTTTAGCAATGTACAACTAATGATGCCAGGGCTTGCTCTGTGATGTGCTGTGCTCACAGTGGTGTGTGCGTTATGTGCAGGTGACTGATGTCTGTCTGTATCCCCATTGTTTGCAGATACATCCACGGCCACGGAAGGGGACAGCTCCACGGACCAGGAGGAGCCAGAGAGCCAGACTGGGTCAGCAGCCGAGGAGTGGTCGGAGGGACCCAGTGGCACGGAGGGCGAGGGGAGCCACACCGAGGAGTCCTCAGCAGCATCCACCTCAGCTGAGGACCAGAGCAACTCGGAGGATGACTCCCTTGTGGAGGCGGGTGTCAGCAGCCACCACACCCCAGCTAGTGTTGCTGTCCCCGCCACCACCAGCACCACCACCGCCCTCCCATCGGCTCCCATTCCCCAGGTCCGTGGAGGCTCCCATGTCCGGGAGCGTGTCTCCTTTGGGCCAGGCACCGCACCCCCTGCCCCTGTGTCCCCTGCTGCCCTGAGTGAGGAGTCTGTGTACCTCCTTCGCCAGCTCCATGTAGGGCAGACAGCCATGCTGAGTGTCCTCCATGCGCACACCGCGCTGTTGACTCAGCTGGTGTCGTTCATGGAGGGCATCTCATCGGGCATGTCTGACCTACAGAGGGGCAATAGGTCCATGGACTCCTCCCTGACGGCAGCAGTGTCCCTCCTCAAACGGTCCCTCACCCCTCCTGCCTCTGCTCCATCCACACTCCCCAGCACCTTACCCGTCCCAAGCACACACACACCGGCACAGGCACACACCAGCACACACACATCCAGCACACTGACACACACGCCAATGACAAAACGCACACGCACGCACATTCAGGGGACTGAAGCCAGACTCACAGGGGATGGGGCCCTGGAACACACACACGCATCCACATGCACTGCGCAGTCCTCAGTTCCCTCTCCCTCCAAAGCACCCTCCCTTGCCTCACCTGCAACCCCAAAGTCACAGCAGCTCTTCCTCTGTGACCTCGGCCTCTTCCCCACCGATGAAGCTGCTCCAGCATCCCGGGGGAAGAGGAAGCCCACCCACACGGAGCAGAGTGCCCCTCGCCCCCGGACACCCTCCCCCAGGCGCAGACGGACTGAGGCCCCCACCCGCAAGTCCCCCAGAGTCCTAAGAGCAAGACCCCGCCACCGCCCTGCAGCTCAGGCACAAGGTCTCCGTCCTCCATCCCTCAGGCCCCCACTGCACAGGTGCCCCCACCACACCCTGCCCCAGGTTCCCCCACCCACAGATATACCATCCCCAAGAGGATCAGGCCTTCTCCCCCTGCCACTTGCTCTCCCAGCACCACACCCCCCGCTGCGCTTGTCTGTGCCACTGATGTGGTGAGGGTGTCCTCCCCCTCTGTCCAACCCACCTTGCCTGTTCCCCATTCTCCTCCCCTGGAGGTAGGCACTGCAGTGGAGTCCACTACCGCCCTGTCTGACTTGGGCACTGCAGTGGCGGACCTGTCCACTCCATCTGCAGGGTCCACTGCAGTTGTGCCGGCACCCACGACATCTGAGTCATGCCCCCCAGTTGTGCCGGCACACACCATGTCAGACACCTCCACTGCAGTTGTCAGTGGCTCTCCAGCACCCACCACCCCTTCCCTGACTCCCCCTGGTGAGCCCTGATCCTGTCCCTGCGGTGCCTGGCCTGCCCCCCCGGTTGCCCCTCCTAGTGGATTGTCCCTGGTTTTGTGCAGGCATGCATAGGGTGACATCTGCCAGTGTCACCCTGTTTGAACTTTGACAATGGACTGGCCATTGGCCTTTGCTCTATTTTTTCTGGACGTCGTTTTCAATCAACACATATGCTGAATAAAGCAACTTTCTTTTCTCTAGTGCTCATGCTTCAGATGTACATGTTGTTGGTGCTGCTAACCATGCCCTTGCTGCAGTGATGGTGATATCTGGTCTCATGATTATGAAGTGTTACTGTGCAGGAACCCATGTGGTCCAGGGGGAATGTGTCCTATCATGTGGTGTATCCATGTCATCAATAGCAGCATCTGAGGGTGTCATGTGTTCAGTATTTGGCAATGGGTTTCCTACTTACATTAGCAATTTCATATCTGTGGCTTCCACCCCTGCACATCTGTTGTGCCTGCCATCGTTGCATTTGTCTACTTCCCTGACCGTGTTGCCATCTCCACTGGACATGCAGGTTTGGGCATCAATGGGGAAGGACTCATCCGTGTAGTCAGTGCAACATTGCTATACAAGTGTGTTGGATCTGTGCTGATGATTCCGTTGGCACATCCATGACCAGGCTGATGTGATGGGAGCCCTCATTTGGTGCTAATTGTTGATTGTGTGACCAAGTGCTCAGCTGACATGATGGGGCCCTACTGAGGCAACATATGGCACAGCTTTCCTCACACAGGAGTGGAGTCCCCTCATGGCAGTGTGTACACGTGTGTGTGTTGTATGTGCATGTCTGTGTGTTCACTTCCATTTATTTGCGCATGCTGTGATCCCTAGTGTTGTACCTGTTTGTGATGCTTGCTGACTTGAGCTATGTTCCCCCAAAGTCTTCTCCCTGTGTTCTCTGTGATGTGGGTGCATGGCACATTACTGGTCATCAGGGTGTCACCCATAGGTGTGTTTGCTGTCAGGGCTGAGTTTGTGTGCAGACGCAGATGGGTCACAGTCAGGTTTCCCCTTGGCACTTGTTGTTTGCCCCTGTCATGTGATTTTCAGTTTGTGTTATCTTTCAGTGATTGTGACACGTTGTGTGTGTGACTGCTGGCACTCCTCAGGGTCCGGGCTGCAATGTTGGTTGTTGTCTATGTGTGTTCTTTGTGGGTGACCTTGGCTTCTTCATTGGTGTGTGACTGTGGCTGGGATCCCATTGGTTGGTGTGGTATCGCCGTCATGTCCATGTACAGCGTAGTGTGCAGTGTGTCAGACATTCAGGAGTCTTGTTGAGTGGCCATGTGTGATGTGTTTCTGCACCTTGGTTCCCACCCACCACCCTGGAATAGTCATGGGTGCATGTGCAATGTCACCAGTGCATGTGTACTTCACTGCTGCACATTGTTAGAGGTCGAGGGGTGTGGTCTTGAGTGTGTGCAGATGGGAGTTGTTGCCCAGCTAGTCCCCTGCCTCCATGTTGGCCTTGGCTTACTGGCCATGCTGATTGATTTGTGCTTGTGTAGGTGTGATGGTAGTTTGTTGCTCAGGACACCTGACTGTGGTTCACAGTGTGAACGACATTTAGCTTTGTCATCACAGTGGGATTTTTATTCAGCCCAGGGTCACCACATTGTGGGGGCCCTGGGGGTGGTGCTGTGGTGTGTCTGTGTCTTGCTGTGTCAGTTGTTGTTCCTACGTGCCTGTGTGACATGTGTGTTTTGTGCTCCCTCTCATCTGACAATGCCTGCTTGCCCACATAAGGGATTTGGATCCATGAGTTACCTTAGTGTGGCAGTGTATGCACATCTGTATGATTGGTATTCAGCTCTCCTCATGTGTTGTGTGGTTGCCTGGGGACACTGGCACCCCCACCCCTCACCTGCTGTGTATGATGACAGTGTTGGTCTGCCTGTTTGTGTTTGTGCATCTGCACCACTGCATTGGCATATCTTGGGTGTGCCATTGGCTGTATGTTGTTTGGTGTGTTTCCCCTGCTGTCCCTGGGACTCCTAGGTCATCGGTCAGCACAGTGATCATGGTTTGTGTGTCCCATTGCTGCCATGGTATGGTATCTGTTCACCTCACATCTGCTGTCTCCACAGGATATCTGCATTTGTGTGCCCATTGGTGCAAATATGTGGTTCTGCATTCTGATGGTCACTTCTGTCATTGTGTCATTGATGACTGTTGACGGTCTCAGCCCCCATGGGTGTTGTTTGTCTGCACATGGCCAAAGGAATGTCTCATTTGCACTGCAGTATTTGGCTCCCCCAATTTATGTTGCAATGGGACACATACACTACTTTGCCACAGATGAGTTTTTGGTTCTGTGACCAGGAATGATCCATGCAGTTTGGCAGTTGCAGCTCTTTCTTTGTCAACACTTACCTTTTGGTCACTGTGATGATGGGGGTGTAGACCCCATTGCCACAATGGTCAAAATGTGCTTCAGCTATGGACCCCACACTTGCCTTTTGGTCACTGTGATGATGGGGGTTTAGACCCCATTGCCACAATGGTCAAAATGTGCTTCAGCTATGGACCCCACACTTGCCTTTTGGTCACTGTGATGATGGGGGTTTAGACCCCATTGCCACAATGGTCAAAATGTGCTTCAGCTATGGACCCCACACTTGCCTTTTGGTCACTGTGATGATGGGGGTTTAGACCCCATTGCCACAATGGTCAAAATGTGCTTCAGCTATGGACCCCACACTTGCCTTTTGGTCACTGTGATGATGGGGGTTTAGACCCCATTGCCACAATGGTCAAAATGTGCTTCAGCTATGGACCCCACACTTGCCTTTTGGTCACTGTGATGATGGGGGTTTAGACCCCATTGCCACAATGGTCAAAATGTGCTTCGGCTATGGACCCCACACTTACCTTTTGGTCACTGTGATGATGGGGGTTTAGGCCCCATTGCCACAATGGTCATGGGCTGCTTGCATTGTGGGTGCCACACACATATATGTGTGGCACATGTGCTAGGGGGTCACATTGTATGTTCAAAGTCATGTTCGGTGTTGTAGGCATTTGACACAGCCTACACACGCTTGTCATGGTGGTGGGGGGATGTCTTTATCTTGCATTCCCTAGGTTGTGGTGTGCTTGTTGTGTCATGCATTGTCCATCCTATGAGTGGGGGTGGTAGTAGTGGTAGGCATCCAGCCCCCCTGGGTGTGGGTGGTAGTAGTGGTAGGCATCCAGCCCCCCTGGGTGTGGGTGGTAGTAGTGGTAGGCATCCAGCCCCCCTGGGTGTGGGTGGTAGTAGTGGTAGGCATCCTGCCCCCCTGGCTAAGGGTGGTAGTAGTGGTAGGCATCCAGCTCCCCTGGCTAAGGGTGGTAGTAGTGGTAGGCATCCAGCCCCCCTGGCTAAGGGTGGTAGTAGTGGAAGGCATCCAGCCCCCTGGGTGAGGGTGGTAGTAGTGGTAGGCATCCAGCCCCCTGGCTAAGGGTGGTAGTAGTGGTAGGCATCCAGCCCCTCTGGGTGTGGGTGGTAGTAGTGGTAGGCATCCAGCCCCCCTGGGTGTGGGTGGTAGTAGTGGTAGGCATCCAGCCCCCTGGGTGTGGGTGGTAGTAGTGGTAGGCATCCAGCCCCCCTGGCTAAGGGTGGTAGTAGTGGTAGGCATCCAGCCCCCCTTGGCTAAGGGTGGTAGTAGTGGTAGGCATCCTGCCCCCCCTGGCTAAGGGTGGTAGTAGTGGTAGGCATCCAGCTCCCCCTGGCTAAGGGTGGTAGTAGTGGTAGGCATCCAGCCCCCCCTGGCTAAGGGTGGTAGTAGTGGTAGGCATCCAGCCCCCCTGGGTGAGGGTGGTAGTAGTGGTAGGCATCCAGCCCCCTGGCTAAGGGTGGTAGTAGTGGTAGGCATCCAGCCCCCCTGGGTGTGGGTGGTAGTAGTGGTAGGCATCCAGCCCCCCTGGGTGTGGGTGGTAGTAGTGGTAGGCATCCAGCCCCCCTGGGTGTGGGTGGTAGTAGTGGTAGGCATCCAGCCCCCCTGGCTAAGGGTGGTAGTAGTGGTAGGCATCCAGCCCCCTTGGCTAAGGGTGGTAGTAGTGGTAGGCATCCAGCCCCCCTGGGTGAGGGTGGTAGTAGTGGTAGGCATCCAGCCCCCCTGGGTGTGGGTGGTAGTAGTGGTAGGCATCCTGCCCCCTGGCTAAGGGTGGTAGTAGTGGTAGGCATCCAGCCCCCCTGGCTAAGGGTGGTAGTAGTGGTAGGCATCCAGCCCCCCTGGGTGAGGGTGGTAGTAGTGGTAGGCATCCAGCCCCCCTGGCTAAGGGTGGTAGTAGTGGTAGGCATCCAGCCCCCCTGGCTAAGGGTGGTAGTAGTGGTAGGCATCCTGCCCCCCTGGCTAAGGGTGGTAGTAGTGGTAGGCATCCAGCTCCCCCTGGCTGAGGGTGGTAGTAGTGGTAGGCATCCAGCCCCCCTGGCTAAGGGTGGTAGTAGTGGTAGGCATCCAGCCCCCCTGGGTGAGGGTGGTAGTAGTGGTAGGCATCCTGCCCCCCTGGCTAAGGGTGGTAGTAGTGGTAGGCATCCTGCCCCCCTGGCTAAGGGTGGTAGTAGTGGTAGGCATCCAGCCCCCCTGGGTGTGGGTGGTAGTAGTGGTAGGCATCCAGCCCCCCTGGGTGTGGGTGGTAGTAGTGGTAGGCATCCAGCCCCCCTGGGTGTGGGTGGTAGTAGTGGTAGGCATCCAGCCCCCCTGGCTAAGGGTGGTAGTAGTGGTAGGCATCCAGCCCCCTTGGCTAAGGGTGGTAGTAGTGGTAGGCATCCTGCCCCCCCTGGCTAAGGGTGGTAGTAGTGGTAGGCATCCAGCCCCCCCTGGCTAAGGGTGGTAGTAGTGGTAGGCATCCAGCCCCCCCTGGGTGAGGGTGGTAGTAGTGGTAGGCATCCAGCCCCCCTGGGTAGGGGTGGTGGTGCGCATTCAGGCCCCTGTGTGCATATGTGGCATTGGTGATGGGCATCCCGCCCCTATGGTGCTGCTGTTGCTGGTGTAAGTATATTCAGCATCCCCGTGTATGTGTGTGATGTGTCGTGTACGTGTTGTATGTGTTTTGTGGTTGGTGTCTGGCTTACCTTCTGCGCCGTACGCGTCCGTGCCTGTTCCGGTAGTAGATGTAGAATATTGGTATGATCGGGACGAAGGGATTCATGGTTGGTTCGTGTCGTTCGTCCTTCTCGTTGCTTCGCGTCGTCCTCGTCGCTTCACCTCGTCCTCGTCGCTTCGCGTCGTCCTCGTCGGTGCCGTGTTCGTCTCGTAGCCGTGGATCGTGTTGTGGCGCGAATCGGAGCTTATGTGCTCCTCTCCCGGATGCTTTAACGTGCCGTGCGTAGCGACGGGTTCGGCGCGTACGGGAAGCGCATCGTACTTGTCCGGCCGGACGGGGCTGCATTTTCCTTCCGTGCGACTCGATTCGGCGTTTCCGGATTCGCCTCGGTCGGAGAACAGGACCTGGTTTGGGTGAGTACGGCTCGGCCGGATTTTTGCTGTTGTGCGCATCGTACTTGCTCGTTCGGTGTGCTGTACGGATCGGTCGGGAAACAGGCTTTCGCATGGCTTTTTTCCCGACCGAATGGTATTGGGTGCGCCTCCGACCGAGATCGGAATCGGCCCCTAAGTATTATATATATTTTTTAATGTATTCACTTACCCCAAAAAATATTTCACCTTGATGTAGATATACAACACATTTAAAAAAAAACAAAAAACCTCAACAGTCATTGTAATAGCAGCATAGATATACAAGGCATACACGGTATGCAAAGCAAGACAAAATTGGTGTCCTTCGACTATTTCCACTACAGCAGCCAAGCCATCCTCTACTCAAAATGGCTGCCATTCTAAGATGAAACGTAAAAACTAAACCTTCACGCACATTATAAATATACATTCTGTCAGGTTCTGAATCACGAGGAAAAATCATTTGTGAAACTTTTAAATTTTCATTTACTCCTACCAAATGTATAAATTAAGCCGACCACCATTTTGTCCTTAGTGGTGCTCAGACTTTCCTGGTAACCACACGCATCTGGAGTTGCAGGAGAAAACTGCCACTTTCAACTTGAAACACTGCCATCTATTTACTAAAGTTAATGTACGTCAAACATGAAGCACAATTAGTTCGAAAACAATTAATTGGCAAACCAAAAATAAAACCATGATTTTTTATATTTTCGCAGATCGTGGAAATAATCCAGTGAAAAATGTCCCCTTAACTAACTAAAGTAAGTGAATATTTCAAATAAATCTGATTGTAAATTAAAAGAAAAAAAAATGTAAAAGTCTAATTTAAGATTTGTAAATTCTTAAACGATTTTTATTATAATATATATTTTTAAATTTTGTATTCCATAAAAAATCACTTTTATTAATGTTTTAACAAAAAAATAAACTTGGTTAGGCGGATGAAAATTAAGAAAACATGGACAGGCAGCTGGTCAGTGGTGGGGGGCAAAATTAATATTCTAACTCTGCAGGGTGCATTCCTCACGGAAGGTGCTGGTTAGTGGTGGGTGGCAAAATTACTATTCTAACTCCACAGGGTGCATGCTTCAGGGAAGGTGCTGGTCAGTAGTGGGGGGCAAAATTACTATTCTACCTCCGCAGGGTGCTTGCCTCAGGGAAGGTGCTGGTCATTGGTGGGGGAAAAATTACTATTCTAACTCCGTAGGGTGCTTGCCTTAAGGAAGGTGCTGGTCAGTGGTGGAGGGCAAAATTCCTATTCTAACTCCACAGGGTGCATGCTTCAGGGAAGGTGTTGGTCAGTGGTGGGGGGCAACATTACTATTCCAACACCATAGGGTGCTATGCTAAGGGAAGATGCTGGTCAGTTGCTCTATGGATTGTAATCAATTAAAAGAAACACATAAAGTCCTTATACTTTTTTTCACAGGTTAATTAAAATATCAGAGAAATACATTGCATTCGAAACCATCAACTGGACAGCAAACCATAATACAAACAGAGGGTAAACAAACAGAAGACCTATCACAGTAATAATAGTTCCACAACCTTAATTGAAACCAAAACAAAGCAAAATATTTTTTCTATCCAAGCAGGAAGGCAAATAAACAACAATCTGCTACTAAAATCCTAATACAATTTGTCAAACTGAAGCAAAAATGAGAATGTTTTTTAAAACATTTGTGTAAAAATCCACTTTACTTTTTAGACCTACCCAACCTCACACAGAAGAGAAGGAAGTAAAACAGCTGAATCTCTTGACAAAAAAATCAAAACCAGCAAAAGAACAAACAAGCAAACCAAGCAAGTTTACTAAGGTGAGGCAAACTACATTTACAATTAAAAATGCCTATTTCTCTTTTCAAAGGAACCAACTACAAACCATAGCAAACAATCAAACCTGGAAAACTCAAAATCAAGGCAGAAAATAATCAGCATGTTCTTAGTGCACTCAATAGGCAACCTAAAAAAATTATTAACCATTTTTTTTTACAGGTTGTAATCTATAAACAATGCCAAACTTGATAAGCACATAACAACAGCAATAGAATTAAAAACATGATTTCGGAAATGTCAACAAACAAACATGTAAAAATAACAACATTTTCTTTGCAGGTTAAAAAATCATTTAAAAAGCAATAACACAGAAACTCTTTTTCAATCTTCTTTTGAAGACAAGCCAGCTATCTTATGTCCCAAAGAGGAAATCGTCTCCTAAAGTATGGTGGCTATCTTTATTGTAAGGAGAGACTTACTGAGCCCAGGAGTCATTGGAGATGTGTGCAATATTACTCATCCCATTGCACAGGCAGAACGGTTACTCTTGGAGATAATATTGAAAGAACCACAGAGCATAACCACTCTGCCTCTGCAATGGAGATAGAGGTTAGAGAAAACATTAATCAAATGAAAGGCCTTGCATGCACCTCCAATGAACCATGTGGCTCAGTTTTGAGGGAGGTATCCCAAAACATTCCTATGCATTTAGCTAGTTCTATGCCCACAATCCCTAATTTAAGAAGAATTATTCAACGGAAAAAACAGGTAAGTAACCCCCAACGTGTAACATCCCAAACACACTCTGATATTAACATTTCTCCTGAAATAACTGTCACTGTTACTAATGTAACCTTTCTATTGCACGACAACAAAAACCATCAAAAAAGAATTCTAATCATTAGCACACCCCATAACTATCTAAAATTGGAGAGTAGTGATATTTGGATGATGGATGGGACGTTTAAATCCACACCCCATCCATTTAGCCAAATATACACTATTCATGCCTACATTCATTACACTGTAGTTCCCTTAGTGTACAGTTTACTCCCTGATAAACAAACCTCAACATACACTGAAGAACTTTTAACAGTGCTAAAATCTAACACACAGAACAAAAGTCCTAGAAAAGTAATAATTGATTTCGAATTATCAATGATTAACATAATTACTAAAATGTATCCAGAAACCCAAATTCAAGGATGTTGTTTTCACTTTTCACAGGCATATTGGTGAAAAATTAAAAAAAATCCTTAGTTGAGGATTATATCAGACAGTAAACTGCAATTTGAATTTAAAAAAATAACAGCATTATGCTTTGTTCCTCCTGGCTGTGTGAATGAATACTACACATCAATTACTGAATCAGACTATTTTACTACAAATGAAGACAAAAGGGGCACCCAACTAAATTACTTCGAAGACACTTGGATTGGCCATCTAAGCAGGTCGGGTCGCAGAAGGAATCCGAGGTCTCCTGTCAAGTGGTGGAACTGTTATACAACCTGCTTAAAGGGAGGAGCAAAGGCCAATAATGCCCTAGAGGGATGGCACAACTTGAATAAATCGATTGGAAAACCACACCCTAACTTTTATCATTTTTTGGAAATTTTAAAGAAGGAGCAAAGTTTCCAAGAAATGAGAATAGCGCAATCATTGACTGGTAGTCTGAACCCATGAATTACAAAAAGAACAAAAGAAATGTCCGAGAGACTATTGGGTCAAATCCAACAGTTTTCGTTGATGGTGGCTTCAGACTACCTAGACAATATTGCACACAGACTACATTTCTAACTATCACTAACACCTATTCTATCTTACTTGCCTGTTTTGCGATTTATTAAATTAAATTGTTTTTTTTCCAAAAAACACTTTTTTTTACAAATATTAGAAAAACGGGATCCTACCTTCAGTTGTCTTCCTTCTTCGACTCTTGTTCCTCTATAAAAATCCAAAGTCCAGCAAGAGTCTGCAGCTCCCCAAATATCCAAACTGTGTAACCATAATCCACAACCCATTTAAAAGCATGTGCATAACTATCAAAAAAGTCACAGATTGGCATAGTCATTTTTATTTGCAAATCAAATGCTGCAAATAAATCTATGTTAACTAAAAACAATGCATCCCCCAAAAAAGAAAAAATTATTGCCAAAAACTGCAACAACAAATCCAGCGTTGCGATTCTCTTTCCATCGATTTTGTTTCCACAGTGTGTAAGAAATCAAAACCCAAACGTTTAAATGCTTCAAAAACAGTCATGGCAGGAAAAAAATTAACAAAAGTACTCCAAAATGACCGTACGTTCCGTTCTGGTGAACCATCCCATCTGCGTAGTCCAAAATTCCACGCGGTTGAAGATCCATGAATACGCTTGCCTTTTAAAAAAGGACGCAATGCACCAAGAAATGTTTTAAAAAAAATATTGCTTCTTTTACACTTTGGTTTAAAAGAAATAGAAATACTTCTGTCTACAGGGTTTCCTTTTTTTAAACCAACCATGTAAAAAAAAAACGATCACCCTGACGTGAGCGTACAACTGCTACCTGCATAGGAATAAAATTGTTGTTTAAAACATAAAAACACACTCCTAAATACTTACATCTAACTAACTACCTCCCTCCACTCTCCTTACAATAAAGTTTGTCTGCCACAATGTCTGTTAAATAAATAAAGTTTCTCTTACCTAACCGCAGCTCTTCCTTGCATCCGATCTTGACCGCGATGCTCCACCAACTGTAAAAAACACTCAACCGCGTACGTCATCTGTAAAAATAAAATAGAAAAAAGGACAAATTCACCCATTGAATACAATTGAAAACCGTGGGAAAAATGTTTTAAAAAAGTTTTGAAAATGTAAATGTACTTTTTTGTAATACTTAAAAAAAATTTTAATACAGAAATATACGTGTGTGTAAGCTTACAAAAAAACATTCGTAGTCAGATCTTTATATTTTTTAAATAAAATATTAATATTAAACATTGTTTTAAGTGTCCTTTTTATTTTATTTTAATACAATTTTTTTATAATGATTTTTAGTTCTTATATGCCAAACAACTTTATTTTAAACTGTTACTGTGTACATACAACCTGTTTTAGCTATTTATTTTTTCCAATTTATGATTTTTCAAATATTTTATGTTAAATAATATTTTTAAAATACTACTGTATCTTTTTATAAAACATCTTTTTTCTATATTACAAAATACTGCTTTTGTAAAAAATAATAATTGTTTCAACAATTTTTTTAATGTTAATTTTTAATTAATTTAATTTTTGTAATATCATTTTATAATTAGAAAGAATTGTAAAAAATAATAATACATGGGTATTAAAATTAATACCCAAGTTTTAATACACTTCCCCATCCACAACCCCCATTGCTCTGGCATCCGTGCAAGAGAAAAGGTGTCAAACCCTTTACATTTTTTAATTTTTATTTAAATTTGTTTTAAATTAGTAAAACAGCTTAAAAAATACTCAGGTATTAAAAGTAATACCCGAATATTAATACACTTCTCCACCCAAACCTCTTAATAATTTTAAACATTTATTTTAGAATTAGTTCAAAATTAGTAGCAAAGCTTTAAAAATTAACACCTGGGTATTCAAATTAATACCCAAGTATTAATACACTTCCCCACTCAAATACCCTATTTCCCTGGCATCCCATGCCAGAGAATAAATGTCAAACCCTTTTAAAAATGTTATATATTTGTATTTAAATTTCTTTTATATTATTAAAACAGCTTAAAAATAATACTCGGGTTTAAAAATTAATACCTGGATATTAATACACTTCCCCACCCAAAACCCCTATTTCCCTGGCATCCCTTGACAGAAAAAGGGAGCAAACCTCTTAATATTTTTTTTATTTATTTTATATTTGTTTAAAATTAGCAGCAAAGCTTTAAAAATTAATACTTGGGTATTAAAATAATACCCAAGTATTAATACACTTCCCCACAAAAAACCCTATTTCCCTGGCATCCTGTGCCAGAGAAAAGTGTTAACCCTTAAAATAAATTTTAGATATATTTAGCAATTTGTTTAAAATTAATATTTTAAAATTAGAGAAACATGACTGTAAAAAAATTAATACTTGGGTATTAAAATGAATACAAAAGTACTAATACACTACCCACCCAAAATCCCTATTTACCTGCCAGAAAAAAAGTGTTACAAGCTATCATAAATTTAAAAAAAACATAAAAATTAAAAATCAAATAAAAAAAATTAAACATTAAAAAGTAAGTACTTACCTAAACACTTACCTAAATTCATTGGAATGTTTCGTTGAGATAGCATGCGTGGCAATGGAATGCCTTGTAATGGTAGTTTCGTTGTAACGGCATACGTTGTAATGGTTGTTTCCCTGATGGGACTAATGATATGGGATAACAATAGATATTCATTCAAAGATGTGATACCATAAGAATTGATCCATTTGTTCCATATGTTCATTATGGTTAGTAAGGACTTAAAGCACACTGTTTTGTAATAATTTGGATCACTTTGACCTATTTAAAAATGTTTACATTTTTGGCCAAGCCCCATCTTAAACACTGTAGAGAAGTTATTATTGATATCAGTGTAGAATATTGATATACGTAGTGCCACAGTAGTCCAGTAATAACTTTTAAAATCTTATAGTGTAAGATCACCCCTCTGACATAGGCAATTTAATGATACGGATAGCTTTTCTTCCCTTTAGTAGACCACATAAAGCTATGAATTGTAGCCTCCATGCACCAAAAGTAAGTATTAGGGATGTACAGAGGGATAGATCTAAACAAGTGTAAAAATGTGGGCAGAATGATCATTTTAACCATGTTACATCACTCCATTAGAGTGATGGGAAGCCTATTCCAGTTCAGAATATGTTGAACACATTTTTCAAGTATATTTTTAAAACTGATTTTCACAATTTGACTTACATTGTGTGGGAGTCCAAGGACTCACCAGGATGGTTCAATCTTCATTTACACCCACTTACATATCTCGCCGTGGAGAATCCTTGCAACTCTGGAGAGTTCGACGGACCTTTCCCCCCATAGGCGAATTAGAGCTCTTTCAAAATAATCAAAACATCAATGAAATTTAGATTTTCAAAAACCTTTATTTATTGGAAAGTTAGAATCTCTATTTTCTATATTCAGTTTAGTAAGTTTTCAGAAATATAAACTAGATTTGGTTAGAAATTAGCATCAGTAAAATACACAGTGTTCCATAAAGAAACCTCGTAAGCTAACTAAGGGACCTATTCGAAAATAGAACCCATAAAAAGTTCCTCTGGAGAAGAGAGAGTAAGAGATGAACTTCACGTAAAGAGTAGTTCTGGAAACTCATCCAAGTTCCCTACAGCTGCAGTACCAACTGTAAATGAAAGTGCAATCCTTGCAGCAGCACAGATCACTAATAATACAAAAGATCAAAAAGGAAAATGAATCAGTCACCTAAGAGAAATAGCTAAAGAAAATCAACTTTCCATAAAGAAGAGTCTCAGGACAGGGAAAGATCCAGCAGTAGGACCGTTAGAGAAGTTAAAAGAATTCAGAGGCAACAAGGTGTATGTAAAAAAGATGATGACTAACTAGCTAGGAACTCTCATTAATATAGGTTCATACTTTTGTAACAGTTCTGCATGCATCATCTGTCGATATCCACTGAGAATAGTTCACCAGATGGTGTAATCAGTCATATGATGCTTCTTCTTCTGATTCCCACAGTCTGTACTCTTGTCTCCATGATCGATACAATTGTTACCGCATTTGTTACATGAGGGAAGGTTCTAATGTGAATCTTCTTACCTAAGCTAAAGGATGCACTATGAGCTTGATGTGTGAACAATGGCTACTCAGTAACATGGAGGTATCTATTGATATTATTCGGAAACAGCATTCATAAAAGTCTCTAAGTCATCATTTAAGATAAGCAGTTTTAATAAGCTAATTCTATTCTAACAAATGATCTAACATGGAGTGCGGAGCTGGATGAACACAATGTTATAGTCAGCATATTTTTAAAGGATGTCACTAATGCTAAGCAGTTTTACTTAATGTCCTATTCATGTAACTGTAAGCAAGAGTCAAGTCTAAAGACATTTGGGCCTTGTTAGGTTAAGAAATGGTTGCCTGGTGCAAACATTTCGAAACACGCATTAATTAAAAAACATTCTAAGAACATTCTCATTCCTACATGTGAGAACTAAAATGGATTCTAAACATTATGGGGCCTATTAGGATGGCAGGCGGACTTCCGTCCGCCCGCCACCCTAGCGGTGCTGGGACCGGCCGCCAGTGGTGCAGCGGTCCCGCATCCAGCGATTAGGATGCGATTAGGATGCACTTGGGGGGTACCATGGGTACCCCCCAAGTGCAACCCCCCACCCCCCAGGGGGCCCGCAACGGGCCACCAAAGGCATTCTCCGCATGCCTTCCCATGGCGGAGTCTCCGCCATGGAAAGGCATGTGACCGCCAATCCTAATATGGATGGCGGTGCCTGCAAGGCACCGCCACCATATTATGGCCCTTTTCCGCCCGGTAGGCAATTGGGCAGATTGCCTACCGGCGGAAAACCGGCGGACAGCCTGGGTCCCCACCGCCATACTAATATGACGGTGGGGAAATGTGAGGCGGGAGGTGGGAAATGGCGGGCGGATCGCCACCGCCAATGGGCGGTGGCGATCCGCCTGTTATCATAATGGGCCCCTATGCGTTTACACTTTCTCCTACTTGTCAATGTCTAACATAAACATTTCTACAACATTGAAAGCATATTTAAAGTGCAATTATAACACAGTGAGTAAGTCAGTTTTCAAAATGTGTGCTTATTTCTCCCAAAAGGTATGTAAAGAGGGATAGATCTAAACAACAACAAAAATGAGGCCAGAATGATCATTTTAATCATGTTACATCACTCCATTAGAGTAATGGGAAGCCTATTCTAGTTCAGAAAATGTTGAACACATTTTTCAAGTATATTTTCAAAGCCGAATTTCACAATTTGGCCTACATTGCTACTTATCATAATATCCAGATAGGTAGTTACTCCAATCAACAGGGCGTCTGAACCTGTGGACATGTAATTACAGAAACTTCACTCCCCCAACAGAAATGCAGAATGTTCTCACATTAACCTAGCACTACAACCAAATGGTGTCAAACATAATGGAGGCAGTAGCCCCACTGGGTCTCAAAAGACAAAAAACCAAGGGGCGTGGCCAGATGCCAAACAAGATGGCCACTTCTTACAGTTGCTGCTGATCCCCACCAGCCTAATCCCCTGACAATCCAGCTAAAGATCCATCCTCCGTGTCCCACCAACAAAGCATAAATGGTGTTAGGCTGTGGTCATATCACTGAGCAGTCTGAGGAGTCGAACTGCGAAGATTCGCCAACATTGTTCGTCAGGGCCTAGTGCAGCATATGCAGCTGCGATCTCGTGTTGTTGGGAAACCTCAGCAGTGCCAGAGCAGGAGCAAAGCCGGGGCCCACAACAACTGGTAAATAGCAGGCCCCTGGAGACTAAAATCTGCCAGAAATCGTGCCGTCCTGTCATTTGGTGCCCCACACAGACTTTGGGGCAGTGGTGTATCTGACCGAAACTATGGCAGCGGCGGAGGCCCATGCCTCATGTGCTGCCTCTCTGAAGCCCGCCAGGGCCTCTTGCAGAGTGCACCCAACCCCTCTCCTGGCAATAGGACACACCTTTGAGCAGCCCCTGGGTGTTGCCAAAGGAGCCAGCAGATCCTGGGATTGTATGGGGCCCCTGGTGAGTGAAAGGAGGCCCTGGGAATAGTGCCAGTGGGCGAGCATTTTACGCCCTCTGCTGTCTCCAGACCCCTGACTCAGCCTATCTACCAGACAGCGTGCAGTTGGAGGGCGCTGTTTAAGCACCCTGGGCATGCAATCCTTTGCCTAGGTGCCCTGCACGGACTTTGGAGCCGCAGGGCACCCGAATGCCATTGCATAGACAATGACTTGATTCTCTCACACGCATTAACTGAAGACCCTCTGGTGAGAGTCACACTTCTCCAACAAAGCCCTTGGCCCTTGGAGAAGCATTGGAGTGACCCCTGGTCAGCAGCAACAGGACCGTCAGAACCCATGTCCCAACGTGCCCTTTGTGAGTCACAGGGGGCCCCAGGATCACTGGCGGGTGGGCATGCCATTCACACTCTCTTTGGCTCTCATACCACTTGCCCAGCCTGCCTAACAAGTCGCAGGGGGTGCCCTAGATGCATGGGGCCCTGAGAGAGAGGCGGACTGTAGACTGATATGCTGGAGTGAAGACTACTTGCACATGATTAGGCTGAGAGGCCTTGCTTATCTTATAACTGATTAAAACTGGCCTGGTGCACAGCACAATGGCAATGTTGAACTACATGGAGGCCCTACCCTATTCATTGGCACAATTGCAGAGACACTGCCAGCCTCATTGTGTGACGCCTTGGTCCTTCTGTGCTGGTAAGCCCTCTGGGAAATCCAGGCCTTCTCTTATTTTATCCGTTCTCCCTCCCCACAACTCCTGGAGAAGTCTGAACCGAATGGGGGAGTGGCGAATTGCGACACCTTTTTGAATGTGTGTTGGCACCCTTTCTGCCCTATTACACAGTATGTCTCATTGGGCCCTACGCTTGACGCAGGACATCTGGAGAACTGTGGTGAAAAACCCGACAGGCCACAGGGAGGTATCCCCCTGATGAAATCTCACCAGCAGGTGGCAGTGAGTACCTCTGTGGGGACCCCGCCTCCTTTCCTCTTGGACAAGAACGTTGCTGCTTCTCATCACCAATGACTGGGGGTCGAGGCGTTTGAGCTGCCCATCGGACTAAACTTGCTAAATTCACACTTGCCCACAATGGCACTGGCGGAACAAGAATGGAGAGCTCACCTAGCCCCGTGGAAAAGGCCTCATCCGAAAGTGAGACACTCATGCTCAATGACTGCTGTGTATGCTGATGATTCAAGGAATCTGTGGATCCCTGGAAACCAAAATAGACCCTTTGTCCATGAAAGTCACACTGGTGCGGGCAGATCTCCACAACATGGGTGCCTGGTTGAAGGAAGCGAAGGACTCCCTTACACCCTCAAGACGGACACTGCCACTGGGAAAGTCAAAGAGCTGTGCTCCACAGCGGAGGTCCCGGGGGCGAAACTTCAGGATTTTGAGAGTCACCTGAGGAGGAAAAACGTAATTTAGTCAGGGCTCCAGGGAAGGCAGGGGGTCCAGCAGTCAACCTCTTCATTGAAAATCTCTTTCTAAAATTCCTTCAACCTTGTGGGCTATCTAATTATTTCTCTTTCGTGCAGAGAATTCTTGGCACCATGCCCAAACCAGGAGCACCACCCTGCTCAATAATCACCCGCATCTTCAACTTCAGGGATCATGGCGTAAATTTGCAAGAAGAGCAAAGGTTCCCTCCAGTTAAATGCAAGAATGCAACCATCAGTTTCTTTCCAGACTTCACGCTCCAAGTCGAATGGCTGCGCTGTAGCATTTCTAGAAGTGAAATGTGCCCTACAAGACCAGGGTTTAAAATACGCTATGCTGTTCCTGGTGAAAATACGAGTGGTGGCAAGGGGGAAGACCTGGCATTTCACAGCCCCTGAAGATGCATGGGACTGGCTTGATGGTTGGAGCCAGCCGTTGGTGCAAGTCCAAGCAACCAGTCCAGACGACAGCAACGTGATCTTGACACCTCGGACCCAAGGGACAACTTGAGAGACAGGTAACATGAGCAGCGGTCGCAGCAACATCAAGCCATGAGAGTGGAGCCTCAACAGAAATTGCACGACGACTGGACCGATGGCATAGGATGAAATAAAGAGCGACTGAGACCTGTGTCAAAGCTGTAAATTGGAGCGAGGGCTCTTGCCCCTTGTTCCCCTTCTTCTTTTTCCCCCCTTTTCTCTATGTATAGGACACCGGCCCAACTGCTGATGTCACCACAGCCAATCAAGTTATTCATGCAGACAGATAACTCTTGGTAACATGAGAGCATAGTGAATCGGAGGTGGGTGGGGAGATTGTTGTTGGTGGTCACCACTGTTTCAGTACTAGTTCGGGGCAACAGACAATCTGCAATATTGGAGGGTGGGCAGTTCTAAGTCCACTATGCAGGGAGGCAGGGAAGGGGTTATAGTTCAGGGGGTTTGTTTGCAATTTAGGGGCTGATTATGATGGCGGTCAGACCGGAGGCCCAGGTGGAAGAGGGGCCCATTAGGGGCCCCGAATGTCACTTTCTGCCTGCCTTTTCATGGTGGGTTAGCCGCCATATAACTGCCGGCGGAAAGGGACATTGTAATCCCTACGTCAGTGCCTTGAGCAGGCACCGCCACTATTTTAGGGATTGCAGTCCCTCCAACGGTCCGACGGGCTCCTTAAGCCAGTTGGAAGCGTGGCGGTCAGTCTCTCTGCCATCCCTCCATCCGCCCACCATCTTAATGTGGCAGGCGGTCCCACAGGGTCCGATGGCGGTGGGTCCACCACCGAAGTCCTGACGGTGGTGGTTCACCCGCCATCATAATCAGGCCCTTCGTTTTTTTGTTTTTTACTGTGAAGCTATTGTGTGATACCCTAGAACTAACAACGAATAGACATACATATTACTGCATGTCCCCCTGAGCACTAAGGCTGAGAGGTAGAGAAACTGGACAGCTGAGGCCTCCTGATCTCATACATGCATGGGTGACCCTTCAAATACGTCTAAACTAAAACCTCTCTCCTGGAATGTAAACGACCTGGGAGATAAAATTAAATGAGGAGTTGTGATGCAGTATATTAAACAGCGTACACCCAATATTGTTTTCCTCCAGGAGAGCCACATGATGGGCAACACATATTTTGGACTGGATAGATGGGGATATAGGATGGCCATACATGCGGGATACACTACTGGTTCCAGGGGAGTGGGGCTTCTCATATGGAAGTTACTCCGGCTAATCAGCCACCAAACTTAGTCAAATGCCTAGGGGCGATATGGGGCCCTCGCAGGCAGATGGGGGAGGGCGTGATGATCAATGAATGCTTAGTTTATGTCCTGCCATGCCTCCACAACTTACTTTTGCTGATTTAAGCTTCCTATTGTTCCAAATGCTGGAGGGTAAATTGCTGTTGGAGGAGACTTTAAATTAGTGCTGTGTGAAGAGCAAGACCACTTGCCTCTGAGACATGCAGGTTCTTCCAGTTGCCCATTACCAGATTTTCCTAGAGCCCTCTGTTTAACTGATCTTTGGCACTCAACACTTCTCTTTTCACTCCGGGTGCATGGCAGCCTCTTCCAGATTGATCACCTCTTCACCTTCACACATTAACTCCATCATTATTAAGACATCAAACATCTAGTATGGGGTATTTTTGATCACTCCCTGATTTGGGTGGCCTTTAGTCTGCCCAGGGATCCCACACATCGTGAAATATTGCTCAGTCCCTGGTACTTCAAAGTGCCATGCATTAAAGAGGGCATTCTAGAGGCAACGGAACACTATTTCAGCAAAAATAAGGCCTCGGTTGACTCACCACAGAAAATTACCATCCGCAGGTACCGCGGAAAAACCGCCGACCCTATTAGGATCAACCGCCAAAATATTCCAACCGCGGCGGTAGGAGGCATCGAAAAAACGCCCGTAGACTGCGGAGATTGGGAAAATCCAACCGCGACGGTCGGTTTCACAGCGTAAACACACAAAACCGCCGCCAGGCATGCGGAGTGACCGCCAATGATATTATGATATCCCCGATGTCATAGCGGTACGTTCCACTGTATCCGACCGCCGCGGTCACTAACAGTAATGAATGTGAGATACGGCGGAAGGCCTGCAGCATAGCCATCGCTGCGGATGCTCCGTTAACAAAATGGCGGCCAAGGAAAGAAACACACAATAAGGACACCAAGTGCACACAGGCAACTAGCCCTGCCCCCAAAATAACCTGAAACATCCCAATGACACACCCCCATGGCAAATTAAAACATAAAAATCACAGGACAACCCACACAGCACACCTGACAGCATTGCACCATCTTGACACACCCACATAGCTGAGCATAAAACCAGCCCCTTCCCTGACCACAATCCTTTGCAAAATGACTCAACAGAAGGAAACAACACCAGAGCACTAAGGAGAGCCAAACCTGCACACATCACACCACCACCACAACACACACACACACCACCTACACTACCCACACCATCCTCACAACTGCACCCCAAAACATCAGCACAGCACACACCATGGCACCACAGAAAATGCCAAAATTCACAGACACTGAGTTGACAGTAATGGTAGATGAGATAATTAGAGTAGAACCACAACTCTTTGGTAGCATGGTCCAACAGACACCATTAGCCACAAGAACAAACATGTGGGTAAGGATAGTGGACAAGGTCAATGCAGTAGGGAATGTGCCCCGCAACAAGCAGGAAATCCAGAGGCGGTGGCATGACCTGAAGAGTGTTGTCAAGAAGAAGAGGGCCAAGAACCGTGAGCTGGCTGAGGCGACTGGTGGAGGCCCTCACATTCCACCAAAACCATTCTCTGCGTGGGAGGAGAAGGTGCTTGCCATACTGCATCCAGAGAGTCTTGAAGGAATAGCCGGGGGAGTGGAGGCTGGTAAGTACCAACTAATGTATACCATGAAACTGCCATGTACTGTCTTGCACAACTACAAAGCTACATCTCTGAGGCACAAGTACATTCATCTGCACCCCAATACCAAACACAGGTCTCACTGATTTAACATTCACCCCATCTGAATCATCACAAAGGTACACAACATCAACTGTGTTGTATGTGTCCAGGCAAGCAGCACTACAACTCCCACCAGCCACCCCTGTCCCACCTCTCAGAAGGAGGAGCACTCCCCCCCACCCAGAAGCATGTGTCAGCCATTGTGTTCTTCACCCTCACCTAACAGGTAGGTAGCCATCTTTCCAGGGAGGTGTGTTTGGAATAGGGAGGCCTGCACTACAACTCCCACCAGGCCCCCTTGTCCCACAGCTGAGCAGGATGGACTACTCCCCCCACCCAGAACCATGTGGCAGCCATTGTGTGCTTCACCCTCACCTAACAGGTAGGTAGCCATCTTTCCAGGGAGGTGTGTTTGGAATAGGGAGGCCTGCACTACAACTCCCACCAGGCACACCCTGCCCCATCCCTCAGCAGGATGGAGCACTCCCTCCCACCCAGAAGCATGTGGTAGACATTGTATCACTACAAACAAACTGACAGGTAGGTATCCATCTTCCCAGGGAGGGCTGTCTGGGGGTGGGAGGCCTGCACCACAACTCCCACCAGCCACCCCTGTCACACCTCTCAGAAGGAGGAGCACTGCCCCCCACCCAGAAGCATGTCTCAGCCATTGTGTGCTTCACCCTCACCTAACAGGTAGGTAGCCATCTTTCCAGGGAGGTGTGTTTGGAATAGGGAGGCCTGCACTACAACTCCCACCAGGCACACCCTGCCCCATCCCTCAGCAGGATGGAGCACTCCCTCCCACCCAGAAGCATGTGGTAAACATTGTATCACTACAAACAAACTGACAGGTAGGTATCCATCTTCCCAGGGAGGGCTGTTTGGGGGTGGGAGGCCTGCACCACAACTCCCACCAGCCACCCCTGTCCCACCTCTCAGAAGGAAGAGCACTGCCCCCCACCCAGAAGCATGTCTTTAGCCATTGTGTGCTTCACCCTCACCTAACAGGTAGGTAGCCATCTTTCCAGGGAGGTGTGTTTGGAATAGGGAGGCCTGCACTACAACTCCCACCAGGCACACCCTGCCCCATCCCTCAGCAGGATGGAGCACTCCCTCCCACCCAGAAGCATGTGGTAGACATTGTATCACTACAAACAAACTGACAGGTAGGTATCCATCTTCCCAGGGAGGGCTGTTTGGGGGTGGAGGCCTGCACTACAACTCCCACCAGCCACCCCTGTCACACCTCTCAGAAGGAGGAGCACTCCCCCCACCCAGAAGCATGTGTCAGAAAGTCCACCTAAAAATGAGAACTGGACAGGTAAGCAGACAGTGCATGCACCCCACCATTCCTCAACAAAAGCATTGAGCTATATGACAACACAGCACACAAGGCCTCACATCACAACAAAATACACCCCAATAAAATAGCAATTGGTAGTATGCAGACAGCTAAGCGTATGTAACTGTGACAGAAACAGAACTGTGACTCAACTAAACCCACGTGTAAGCAAATCAGGTACCATATATGCACTGCACCGAATGCTATCTGTAAATTCCATGGGTGCTGAGCATGAAGGATCATAGTAACAATAAACAGGCATGGTCTGTTGAACAATGAAATCCAAGCACAGAACATTACAAAGGTATGCATGAGATAACAATGGTACAATGGCTAGTACATGTGCATATGTAACATCTGCCAGGAAGAGTAATCAGCAAAGATGCATCACATCAAGTTGTATAGCAGCCAGTTGTCAGATGACAACCTTTCAGTTTTATACTAAGAGCTTCACGTGGGGCATGGTATCCAATGACTTGTCACACCATGGAAAAAGATGTATGTACCTCCACATCATGTCATGACGCACATCACTGTGCAGACATACAATTTATGAAATACGTAACTGTGTGTTGCATAACATGTAAATAAGAGACATCAAACACAGCAAGCCTGATGGGTGTAAGTCAATGACTATGTACCCTCTGTTCCACAGGTGACCAACAACTGACTGCAGAGGACCACAACCTCAACCTGCAGAGCCAGTCTCCTCCCCCGGAACATGGACACTCTGATGCGGAGTCCCTGGATTCTTTGGATGAGGAGCTCCAAGCCGGCCCATCTGGTGTGCCAGGGCGCAACCGGTCACATGACCCCACTGCCCCCCCACCCTCAGCAACAACATCAACGCTGACCCCTGCTGGAACGACCTGTGCCGCCACCACCACCACCACCACCACTACCACTGCTGCCTGCAACACTCGCCCTGCCCCAGAGGATGCCCAGCCCACAACAACAACTGCGGAGGGCAGGGAGAGTAGGCGTGTGCCTAGAGTGGTGAGGCAACAGGTCAGTGATAGCAGGGCAGGTGGGAGGACAAGTGGGACTCCAACACCACAGGACACTGTGACCGAAGCCCTGGCTAACATCACCAGAGTTGTTGGTGCTTATGAACACACACAGGCACAAATGGGCCAGGCCCACGAAGATGCCCTGGAGCACCAACGTCTGCTGAGGTCCATGGACAACCATATGGGACAAATCGTGGACCTCATGAGCCAGTTAGTGGCGGTACTGAGGGACAGGCCAGTGCCACATACCACACCTCCACCTCCCCCCGTTGCCACGCAGGATGACAGTTCATCATCTACCCCTGCGGGCACGGAGAGGGGTGACTCCTCAGACCCCACTGGCCCAGCAGACAATGCCCCCCCTGCCAAAAGAAGAAGGGGCCGTCCAAAGAAAAACTTGGGACTCACCCGTGGCAAAGCACATGCCAAACGCCAGTCAAAGAGCCAGCCATGATGGCAACACTTTTCACCCTGCCATTGACTTTGTACACTGTCCTTACCCACACTGCCATGGTAATGGCATCCGCCTGTTGGACTGTGTCACCACATCAATGTGGTGCCTACTCGATTGTCTCATCTACCATCACTGCCAACTCATTGATTCACCATTCACATTTATGTAAATATCCACTTCCCTCTCACATATACCCATTGAAAATAAACAACAATAACGCACCAATGTAGTTGTCTGCTCCATGTTTATCACAGTATGTGCAATGTTTACCATGGTTACAATGTCACAGGAGCATGGATTCTCTGTAGGCAAGGAGAGGCAAAAGGGACTTAGCAAAACACAACAGAACAAAAGTCACTAGTCAGGTGGTGGCATCACAGCCATCACACAACACATGTCATCGACGTACTCCAATATGCACACATTACAATGTGCAACAGTACCAACATAGACATCCTGTAGCTGTGCCAAACTACCCTGTACCCAACACATAGGCAGCCAGCACTGAGTCAACAACAGGATGCAGTCACAAAGATCACATAGACCTTTACGCAAACAACTACATCAACAGACAATGGACCAGTTGTACATTGTCACTCACCTTCAAGTGAAGTAGCGGTTGATGAGCTGCTGACGCTGGTCTACACCTTCCTCCTCTCCACTATCCTCGTCACTGGACATTTGTGGGATCACAGGTGGGGGCCTCGGCTGGTCATCATTGTCCAGGATCAGGGGGATTTGTTTCCGTAAGGCCAGGTTGTGCAGCATGCAGCATGCTCCCACTATCTGACACACCTTTTTGGGTGAGTACAGCAGTGCCCCTCAGGTCCTGTCCAGGCAGCGAAATCTCGATTTTAGGAGACCAAAGGTTCGCTCCACCACCCGACGTGTTCTCCCATAGGCATTGTTGTAGCGGACTTCAGACGGTGTCCTAGGATTGCGTAGTGGGCTCAGCAACCAAGGTCTGTTGGGATATGCAGAGTCACCTAGGTGTGAAAAACACATACAGATTAAGTGATACAACTGTGGCAGAGGACAGCATGGCACACACAGCACACAACTTGACTCTGCCCACTCACCCACAATCCATGCCCGCTCCGGAAGTAGATTGGCCATCAGCTGGGGCACAATGCTGTTGCGCATGAGGTAGGAATCATGTGCAGAGCCGGGAAACTTGGCACAGACATGCGATATGATCATATCGGCCTGGCACACCACCTGCACATTGATGGAATGTGAATGTTTACGATTCCTATATATGTGTTCCCGTGCCTGTGGTGGAACCAGGCCAACATGTGTGCAGTCAATAGCACCTACAACATTAGGGATGTGACCAAGGGCATAAAAATCTGCCTTCACAGCCGCCAAAGCCGCCCTCCTTGGAAAACGTATGTATCGGTCTTTGTATTGCATCATGGCTGACAGGAAATCACGTAGCACCATGCTGAAGGTGGGCTGAGACATCCCCCCTGCAATGCCCACCGTCTCCTGGAATGACCCACTAGCCAGGAAATGCAGTGCCGCCATCACCTTCGATTCAGCTGTTAATGCTGTTGGGTATGTCCTGGCAGCCCGCAGGTGTGGCTCCAACATGGCACACAGGTCTTGGATGTTTGTGCAGTCCAGACGGAATCTGCATATTACATCATCATCCTCAATGTTAGCCAGCAGGGTGCATGGACGATACACATTAGGTCGCCTCCTAGGTGAGATGAAAGGGGACACGTCATTGCAACAGAACATGAGATGTGCACAAATCCATAGCTTTTGATTGACACAGCGCAAACATTGACTGGCATCACAATGCAGCATACAGTGCAAGTCAAATGTTGTGACACCTTGAGAAAACATTGTTGTACCCTTGTTCAGTATTCGCACAGTGAGAACAACCAACATGGAAACTGTCTCTGTGAATGCTAATAGTCACATTTCAAACTCTTGTGTAAACAGCCCTGACAGTATATGATACAGGACATGTGTGAAACAGAAACACTGCTGGCTTCTAAGTGGCTGCTGTACCTGCCACACATTCCTGTGCAATCATGACAGGGTACACATTAACGACACAATTTGTCTAGTTCTGAAGGACTCATTATGGAATTTGAGCCACTTCAAATCCACACAAGTATAGAGACATTCACATACATATTCACAAGCCTGTGCTAATATCCACTGTCATCAGTAGACATGCCATACATGCTGGTAATCACAATTCCAAGTCAGTCAATGACTAATAATGAAAAGCATTTGCAGATTCTGTGTCGCTGTGGATCAAGACACAATGACACCACTGCACAATATCATCAACAAGCAGACAGATTGTCAATGTGGCACACAAAAAGTGGATAAGGTACGTGATCCAGAAGGACTGTAGACAAACGTTAATCTGCACTTAAGTTGCACTATGACATGCAGTATGAAGGTAGCACTGCCCAAACACACAACTGAAGTACAACAGATGCCATGGAGCTAATCATCCAGCTGCTTGGAGACACAACAGTGCCACAAAAACAACCTACAACACCACCAGGACAAACCCACACCAATATACCTACAAGTCAGCGCATGAATATACTGAGTACATAACAAAAACACAACAGCCTCATACACATAACACCAGCGGATGTCATTGCACAACACAGGTACTAAAGGACAAACATTAAAAGCATCCTGAGCCACATTCCCCACAGGCTGTCAGGACCAACACAGCGGACTATCAACATCCCTCCGCAGACAAAGATGCTGGCTGTGCATCACTTGTTGGCCACTGGTACCTTCAAAACAACAAAAGTTAGAGTTGGATGAGTGTCACAGCCAGCCCTATCAAGGTATATCTCACCTGTCTTGGATGCCATCATTAGCTTGATTCAACAGAACCTTCAGTTCACCCACACTGCGCAGGAACAGCTTGTGCCCCAGAAAGGCTACTATGCCATAGCAGGCTTATCCACTCGTGTTGGTTGAAAATCACTGCACACGTGTCCTACTTGTGCACCCTGCCAACACTGCACACAAATACTGCAAATGAAGGCACAGGCATTACATCAATGTGCAGCCAATTGTGGCACACCGTCTACTGTTCACAGATGCCATATCAAAGTTCCCAGTCAGTGAGCACCATCACCAATTTTGGCTACAGTCCATCATCCAAGGCAACAAGCTTTATGTGAACAAGGTCAATGCACCTGTCCTTGGTGAGTACCAACGTAACACACCACACACATCAAATCCACTATCAACATACTCACAACTGTGGAAATATACATGTAACAAAATCACATATGACAGGCCGAACAACATGAGCACATACCAGACACAATGACACAAGTAATGGTGATAACATTTGGCAGATATCGAGACAAAACATACCCAAAGGCATAGATACAAGTGACAAATAATAAGGATGTACAGAATGCCAAGTGTGCCGGTGATGTAATTAACATCCTTGAGTATGTAGAGCACACACATGTCCATGTGGACATATACTGTTGAATTTGCCACTGTGAACAATAACATTACATGAAGGCTGTAATAGGTGTTACCAAACAGACAACAGTGTGACATATGTGGTGAGTAATGAAAATAATGCTAAAATGTTTGTAAAATCATGTAATGTATTGTTACATATTGTGTGAGATATGAATATATGTGTAAATATTGGGATCAGATATGAAATTGGGGGTACGTTTTGGTGTCAGATATGAAATTGGGGCTAAAATGTGGTGACATATATGAAATTGGGGATACATTTTGGGGTCAGATATGAAATTGGGGCTAAATTTTGTTGACAGATATGAAAATGTGTGTAAATGTGGGCTCAGATATGAAATTGTGTAGAAGTAATGGGCCCCATTACTTCTTTCAGTGTGGCATTTGGTGTTAGATATGAAGTTAAGGCTGTCATTACTAACTATAACCCATTTAAATTACATCCAGTGCCATGATGTTTTGTAAGTGACCACTGTTCGAAGTACAGATATGACCCATGACATTGACACGGCACGATGTGTCCATTGGTGCCTTAAACGTGCTCAAACAACACTTTCACGCCCATAGGTAACAATGTCATGCTGCACCCTCGCCGTAGCGAGCGCCTGGCACCAGCGGTGTGTCACCGCCAATGGCCCAAGACACACTCACCGTAGTGATAGGCATATACACATGATCAAATGGCGGTTGGCATGTCCCGCCACACAAATCACGGTCACTATTAGCAATGTATGCCACCCATATCGCGGAAACAACCGCCTGGCACCAGGGGTGTGTCACCGCCATGGCCCAAGACACCATAGCGGGATTGATAGGCATATACACATGGCTAATGGCGGTTGGCATGCTCCACCACCCAGATCCCGGTCACTCATAGCAATGCATGGGCCCGGAATCACGGTAGCTACCGCCTGGCACCAGCGGTGTGTCACTGCCATGGCCCAAGACACCATAGTGGGATTGATAGGCATATACACATGGCTAATGGCAGTTGGCATGCTCCACCACCCAGATTCCGGCCACTCATAGCAATGCATGGGCCCGAAATCGCGGTAGCTACCACCTGGCACAAGCGGTGTGTCACCGCCATGGCCCAAGACACCATAGCGGGATTGATAGGCATATACACATGGCTAATGGCGGTTGGCATGCTCCACCACCCAGATCCCGGTCACTCATAGCAATGCATGGGCCCGGAATCGTGGTAGCTACCGCCTGGCACCAGCGGTGTGTCACCGCCATGGCCCATGCATTGACAGCCAATGGGAAGCGCAATCGCGATAGCCTGATGCAAGTTTGAAAATCGTGGTAGGCATGCTCCGCCATCGCGGGGCCGGTCATTGGATGCACTTGAAAGATGCACCACTGCGGTACCGCACGCCTGTCCCCTGCAGTGTGTCACCGCCATGGACCATGCCCTTCCAGCCAATGGGAAGCGCAATCGCGGTAGCCTGATGCAAGTTTGAAAATCGCGGTAGGCGTGCTCCGCCACCGCGGAGGCGGTCATTGGATGTATTTGAATAAGGCAGACCTGGAACACCAATTGCAGCAGCTTAGAACCACAGAAACGAGCCCTGGGGGTTATATATGTGTGTGAGAGAGCCACACATTTCCACAGCTCACTGAGCCTGCTGCCTGAGACCCCTCACCTGCTGCTGCCTCCAGGGACTGCTGCCTGAGACCCCTCACCTGATGCTGCCTCCAGGGACTGCTGCCTGAGACCCCTCACCTGCTGCTGCCTCCAGGGACTGCTGCCTGAGACCCCTCACCTGCTGCTGCCTCCAGGGACTGCTGCCTGAGACCCCTCACCACCAACTGCCGCTGCTGCTGTCTCCTGCCCACAGTGATGGCGAGGACTGAGACGATCCGTGCCACTCCCTTCACCACCGAGGAGCTGGAGGTCCTGGTGGACGAGGTGCTCACCCAGTATCCAAGGCTATATGGTGCACCAAATGTCGTGGTAAGTATCTCAGAGTGTGAGTGAGAGTGCAGGGGGGCACACATGAAGTTGATCTGCTGCAGTATGTGCGTGAGAGTGTGGGTTTGGGTCATGCACTGCCTAGCACGCTGTTTCCAGGGGGAAGGTGTGTTTAGCCTATTCAACACGTTTCCCTGCCTGCAAGTCCAGATGTGAGGGAAATGTAATGTCTTGTCAGACATACAGTGAGGCTGCAACTTTTCAATTTAGAAGTCAGGACAGTGATTGCCAGTCTGAATGTCTGTGTGTGTCCCTGATGTACTTCACAGGCCCATCTATGGCCTTAGCTAGGGTTGTTGTCCAGAGGGTAGTGAGGGAATTGTTTCTGACTCAATATGTGCCTCATCTCTAGTTCTGCACTATGCTCAGGACCTCAATCCCCTAGGTTAACACTCTTGTTGGTCATTCACCTTTGACACTGTACATTTCAACATTATTGTGCCCAGACCCTTCCATCACCACCAGCATGTGCACATACTCGCATGTGTTGGCACTGTTTGTGTTTCCAAATAGTCCATCCATTTAAAATATCAGATGCCCCACGTTGGACCTCTGTGTGACCCCAACTGGCCTGCACATTCACCGCCCAATCTGACAGTGACACAACACTGAATGTACAGAGTGTCAAATCTGTGCTTTTCCTCTTGACTCTCCATCAATGAGCCATTACAGACATGTAGATTGCACACGACAGGCCTTGTGATGAGGGTTTGCGTTTGTGAGGTCATGTCCCTCAATGTGACCTCCATGACACAGTGTGGCAGTTTAAGGGCAAGTGCTTTGAGGGCTGCGCAGTGTTGGGCACAGTGAGTATTCACAGTAACATATGTAGTAATGTCCTGCATGTCTTGGTATTCCCAAAACTTTGCAGTAGATGTGGTCAGCATTCACATTTTTCTCTCTGCTGGCATCCTGCATGGCTATGAGATGGGCATGTACTGTGTCCACCCTCATACCTGCATGCATTAATGTGTGTTTCCCACATGATGATGTTTGAATGTCGCAGATTTATTGTCTCTGCTAAAGTTATGGCTGAAGTTGGGATGAGTCAGTGTCATGCTCCTGCCCTGGGAAATGGTGGTAGGTTACACTGATTACTGCACCCTCTTGTCTCCCATGTCTGCAGCTCAAAGTCAACCAGCGCAAGGCCGTGTGGAGGGCCATTGCATGCAAGGTGCGTGCTCTGGGTGTCTCCAACCGACGGAGCTCCCACTGTCACAAGAGGTGGGATGACATCTGCTGGCTGAGCAGGAACGTGGCCGAGATGACACTGGGGCTGATCCCTCGGGCCGGCAGGTTGGCGCGGCGCAGCATGACACCACTAATGGCACGCATTGTAGCTGTGACCCAGCCTGAACTGGATGCATGTCTGAAGGGGCATCAGCAGCAAGCTGGTGGTGAGTATTCTGTGAGTGTGACTTTGGGTCTTGTTTGGCTGCATGTGCTCCAAGCCTGGGCCAGTGCAGGGCTGTGATGTTGCTAGTGTGATGCAATGGCGTGTAAGTGGCCACGGTGTTGGGTGCAGTTGTCATGCATTCCCCCTACATGTACCTTCCCATGTCATTGGTGTAATGGCCCTTGACTTCACATTTGTAGTTGTGGCCTTCTGATATCATCTTCATTGGGGTAGTCACGGGCATTCCATGTCAGGGTCCGGCAGAGTGCATAATCTGAGTGTGCCATCATCAAGGTGTGCATTGCCTGATGTCAGATTTGTGCTGACTACACATCTAACACCAATGTGCAACTGTAGTTGTGCCCCAAGATACGACATGGTGGATGGCATGTGCTCATGGCCATTGTGGGCGTATATGTTGGAGTCTGTCTCTGTGTTGGACACTTCTGCTGGCTCAAGATGTGACAGTGGCAACATGTTGTGAGTAGAATCTTTTACCCCCTCAGGGCCCTAGGTGTGCACAGAGGGATATGTGTGTCTGGTTAGACGGAGCCACCAACAGGCTAATTGGCATAATTCACCCATGTGATGAACACACAGCCAAGTTTGCATTATGCCACGGTAATTTCGATGTTTGGATTGAGGTTGCACAATGTTACTGCCCATGGTGTTGTCCAACATGGATGATTGTTCATCATTAGTGATGCTTTCCTTGCAGATATTTGTAATCTTGATGCCAATGTACTGATCCTACCTCTCTCTCTCTCTCATGCAGCATCTCACATGGGCACGGAAGGACAGGGGACGGACACCAGTGGTGAGGCATCAAACACAACTGCTGCACACCAGCATAGTGACATGGATGTCACCAGCACATCAGAGGGGGACCGCAGTCTTCTAGGGGACTCACAGCCAGAGATGCAGACCTCTACGTCATCTAACGACGGCGGAGACGCATCTATGTTTTCGGCCACAGGAAACGGGAACTCTGCCTCCTTGTCCACCACACAGCGTTCAGTGCCTACCCTCCCTGCTACTCCCACTATTGCTGCCCGTGTTCGCACCACAAAAAAGGGAAGAATGTCCTTCATCCCAGGGACTGCTGCCCCTGCCCCCCCTGCTGCCATCAGTGCTGAGTCTGTGGACCTTTTGCGCCAGCTGTGTGTGGGTCAGACAGCTCTAATCAATGCCTTCCTGGACCATGACAAAAAATTGGCACAGGTGGTGGCTTACATGGAGGGCGTTCATTCCGACGTGGGTGGGCTACACCGGACTGTACAGTCTCTGTCCTCTGCAGTGACAGCAGCCATTCAACTTGCCCAATCCCATAGTCCTGCTCCAGTCCCTAGGCCCACCACCCTGCCAGTGGCCACATCTGATGATAGTGACCACACACCCCAGACATCAAGGGAAAGATACAGCACACGCAGCACACAGCAGCAGCAGCCCAAGCAGTCCAGGGCACAGACACCATCCCCACAGAAAGGTAAACCCACACCAGAGCGCAGAGGCAAAAGCCCTTCAGGCCACACCCAGGGCAAGGATAGCAAGAAGCAGGCCTCAGGCTCACATGCCTCAGAGGCATCCCCAGCCAAGGACTCACCTGTCCCAAAAGTGTCTCACATAGACAAGCACACAGTGTCCGTGCCCAGTGACAAACAGGTGCCTGCTAAGAGAACACGTAAGAAGAGCTCCAAGGCAAGTTCACCCACAACATCAACTCCCATCCAGAGCCCTGTAAAGCAGGGAAAGGAGGCCACTGTAGGGGGGACACCTGGTAAACAGGTGATGCAGGTGCAGAGGCAATCCGGGGCCAAACGTCCCGCAGAATCCAGCACGTCCCCAGAGGGAGGATCAGCATGTGCACATGATCCTGCTTTTGTGATGAGTGTGCCTGTTGTTTACACCCCACTTGGCATTAATCCCAGGACAGGGAAGCCATATCAAATCCCCAAGAAGCGGAAGGGCACCCCTCCAGATTCTCCCACACACACTGGGTCTCATGCAAGCATGAGTCCACCTTCACGTCCCACCACCCTACCTGGTCCTAGCAGCCTTCAGGCTTCCCAAACCACTGATGGCTCTACCACACCTGGTCCTAGCAGCACTCAGGCTTCACACACCACTGATGGCTCTACCACACCTGGACCTAGCAGCCCTCAGGCTTCCCAGACCACTGATGCCTCTACCCCAGTTGGGCCTCTCTCTCCCCGAGCCAGTACCCCAACTGGCCACGACAGACAGCCACCTCCCAGTCATACTGCCAGCCAAGTCCGAGTGTTAGTCCCCCTCACACACATGTCTCTCCCACAGTGGTGCCATGGACTGCCCATTTTTGACACCCTGAGTGTGTTGCTGACCATGGCAGGGTACAGTACCACCCATTCCCAGTGCTGGATATCATGTACTCACTCTGCACTTTTTACTGGCCCTTGGCCTTTTTGTTGACTGTTGTTCTAGGCTTGCCTGTGCAGCTTCTCATGTACCTCACCTGTACTGTGTCCTGGCCACTGGCCTTGTTGTTGACTGATGTTCTAGACTAGCCTGTGCAGCTTCTCATGTACCTCACCTGCACTGTGTCCTGGCCACTGGCCTTGTTGTTGACTGTTGTTCTAGACTTACCTGTGCAGCTTCTCATGTACCTCACCTGTACTGTGTCCTGGCCACTGGCCTTGTTGTTGACTGAAGTTCTAGACTTGCCTGTGCAGCTTCTCATGTACCTCACCTGCACTGTGTCCTGGCCACTGGCCTTGTTGTTGACTGATGTTCTAGACTTGCCTGTGCAGGATCTCATGTACCTCATCTGCACTTTGGACTGGTCACTGGCCTTGCTGTTCACTGCTGTTTGCCCCTTGCCTGTGCAGGATCTCATGTACCTCATCTGCACTTTGGACTGGTCACTGGCCTTGCTGTTCACTGCTGTTTGCCCCTTGCCTGTGCAGGATCTCATGTACCTCATCTGCACTTTGGACTGGCCACTGGCCTTGCTCTTGTCTAACTTTTGCTGCATAACTGTGTAAAATGTAAATTAAAAAAATAATTACTCCTGTTGTCTGCCTTGTCAGTGTCCTTGCTAAATAAAGGGTTACTGTGTGGGTATGGTTTACTGTGACACATGCTCTATATGCCACTTCAACATTGCCAATGTCTTGTTTCCTCTGATCATGTTGTTTCAACTTTGGCGTTCCAGACTTGTGCATCTGTGTGTGTTGGCTTAGATGTAGGTGTGTTTGCTGTGGACTGTTTAACTTCCTGGGTGTGTTGTTGTCTGTGTGATGTTTAGATTGTTGTTGTGTGTGTTCATGGTGTGTCGCTCATCTCTGTTTGTAACTGGTAAGTCTGTTGTGCACACGTTGCTTGGTGTGCACGCAGTGCTGTGAGTGTATGTTGCCTTGTCCTTGCCTGGTGTGCACCCCCTGATGTTTAGCTGTTGTAGCATATTGATATCTTTGCATGTGCATGTGTTGTGTCTGATGTGGCTGTGTGCAGTGTTTGTGTTGTGTTGTCTCATGCAGTTGACAGATGCTCTGTGTGTGGTGTTCTATTTGCCTGTCAGTGTGTGTGTTTTGTTGTTGTGTTTGATTCAGATGTGTGTTGCCATTGTGGTGTGCCTTACTTGTGTGTCTGTCACATGAACTGAGGTCTATTGTAGTTCCCGTGCTTGTTGAAGGTGCATCCTTGGTGTTTTCTCCTCTCATATTTGATGTGTCTCTTGTCATTCTTGTGCATGTGCAGGCATGTGGTACACTATGACACCATTTTGAGTTGATGGGTGGTATGTCTGTCTGTGTGTCATTGTAGGCCCATTTCTCCCTGTTTGTCTCCATTATTGTTTTGTGTGGATGCACTTCTTATATGTGTTGTGGTATGTTGTCTGTGCATTTTTCCTGACTAATGAGGTTGTGTACTCCTGTTGTGTCTGTGCTCCCATTGAATTTCCACTGTTTAACTGCACAGGTCTTGTCTGTTATTGTAGTAGTTCTGTGTGTGTGTTTTGATTGTGTTCTGTGTTTGACTGTTGTTTTTGTGCGTACAGTGGTTCTGCCATCCCTGTGTGTGTGTGATGTTTGTGGATACCCCCAGGGGGTGTGTTTGCTTGTCAGTGTATTGACTGGACATTATTGGCAAGCTTCTGTGTGTTTGTCACTGGTGTTGTGTGCTGCAGGTGTGATGGGTGTGGGGGTTGTGTGAAGGTTCATACTTGTGTTTGACAGTCATGGAGTGTTGCAATGGGCCCTGTGTGTTGTGCTGCTGACATACTCCTGTGATGTATTTGGATACAGATGTGTGGCTGATCAGTGTTAGACTCCATACCCTTCCTTTCATCCCTGTGCCTATACATGTGTTGCCTTGCTGTCTCCCTGAGTTGTTGCAGTGAGGTGACTGTGGTTTGACTTCACTCACTGTGACTGCCATGTGTGATTTGTTGGGCTGGGGTTGTTGTTATATGTTCCTTCCCTTGCATGTGATGTACACATGCTTGGTGTTCAGCTCCTTTCCATTCCATTTGTGTGCACCTCACTTTAGGTTTCCTATTTGTTGTCCTCCATTTCTGCTGGCATGTGGTCTGTGTTTGTTGCTGTGTGTGAGTGTGGGGCATGTCTGTGTGACTTGGCAGGCTGTGTGTCCATTAGAGTGTTTGTTCATTATCTGTGTGTGTTTATATTGTGCTTGGACTCAGTTTACTTGCCATGAGTGTGGTGTTGTTGTGGTGTGTGGGTTTCCCTGGCCTTGTGCTTCTACGCTGTGTGTTACTCTGCAGCCACACCTGATGAGGCTGTCTCCCTAGTTGTTTGTTGTGTGGTGCAGTGCAGTGTGTGTGTTCACCTGGCTGGTTATTGGGCATGTGGGAGTACAGGAGGGTCACATGGCATGTCCCTTCAGGTTGTGGGTGGGCCTAGTGTGTGGAGTTTGGAGGTGTTGCCCTGTGTACTTTGTGCACTGCCCATGCCTTGCACTGGCCCTGCCTACTACATTGTGCGCATTTTTAACGCGGATTCACCGCTGCGGTCACGTGACCTGAACATTATTTCAAGATCGCGGACATGGTGACCTGGATGAGGAGGGGTGAACTAGTGGCAGGTAGGACATGTGTGGCTACACCTGTGGTTGTGTTCATGTCCCCACCAGGGTGTCTGGTGGGGACAGGAACCTTACATCAGCCATGGAGTTGTGGGTTGTGTTTGTGTGCAGAGTTGTGTGATCGCGTACCTGCGGCGGTGTCCGCCACGGTCCATGGCTTGCTGGAGGAGTATCCTGTACAGCGCCGGGAAGACGTGTAGTGCCGGGTCCATGGCGGTCGGCTCCGGTATTCACTTTTGCGCTCCGCTGTGGTGCTTCCGCCTGCTCAGATTGGCCGGTTTCTCCGCTGCGGTGTGCCTGGCTGTTTGACGCATCCTAATTTGTACGGCAGGAGGGACATCATTCCACACGGCGGTGGCTCTCGATTGGTTAACTCCGCCGCGGTGGCGGGCGCGTTTTGATGGCGGTTCACGTCGCACCGCGGCGGACGGAAAATGGGCTGTGTTTGACCATTGTAATATGGCGGGCGTATGCACCGCTGCTCGCGGGCGGAAAACAGCGTTTTCTCCCACCGCCAGCATCGCAAAGGTGCATCCGCCAGTCATCGTAATGGGCCCCTTAGTTCTTAGTTTCTTTTGGAATTGAGGTTTGGAAGACACCTGCCGAATTTCCAAAGGAAGGGCATTCCATGCTTTAGGAACCAGCTAGGCAAAATAACTCCCTCCTGCTCTCACCCTTTTGAATTTTGGAACAGTGGCAAATTTGGCTGCCCCTGATCTCAGATTTCTGGCGGGCACATAGAAGTTCACCATGGACTGACGGCAGTGAGGGCTATAAGAAAAGAGAGCCCTAAAGCAATAACAAAGTGCTTTAAAAAGGACCCTATACTTTATCGGGACCCAGTGATTTCTGCACCGCTGGTTTCATAGCAGAATGCCTGGGAAGCTTCAGCAGTATCCGAGCAGCTGCACTTTGGACCAGTTGTAATCTATTAAGACATGTCTGAGCCACACCCAGGTAAAGGATATTGCAGTAATCCAGCCTGGAAATCCCCAGTGCCTGGATTATGCTTTTCTAGGCAGCCTCTCAAAGAAAATGGAGGATTTTCCTCAGGGATCTTAGTATCCCAAAACATTTCTCAGTGAGGGCAACGATCTGAGTATCAAAGGATAACTTAGCATCAAACCAGATGCCTAGATTCTTAACCTTATCCTTGATCAAAGGTAGCGGGCCTAGATCATCGGGCCACCAGGCGTTAGACCAGATGTTAATGTGCTTACCTAAAACTACTACCTCCGTCTTCCTTGCATTAAGCCTAAGACAATTGGAGTCCATCCATAACACAACTTCCAAAAAGCATTCGTGAAGAGCGGAGGCCGCAATATTGCAGTTCTTTGACATGGTAATGACAAATTGTGTGTCATGAGACGATCAAAACCTCATACAGCTAGATGACCTCAAAAAAGGGCGGGCATACACATTAAAAAGACTCGGACTAAGTGAGGGACCTTGCAGGACTTCCCTGCTGCAGAGGTCTTAAAGAGGACTTAAAAGGTTTCTGAGTGACCTGAAAAGGGCAGCCTGAAAGAAACGAAGACTGCCAACGCAGTGCAGTGCCACCAATCCCATAGTTCCTAAGCCTCTCCAGCAGAATATTGTGAGATACCGTGTCAGAGGCAGCACTAAGATCCAACATCAAGATGGCCACAGTATTCCCCTAATCCATAATCACGCCCTATTCAGGCGCCAATAGTAGGGCAGATTCAGTGCTATATAGAGGACAGAAACTTGATTGGGTCTTGTGCATTAGATTGTTGGCCTCTATGTAGCTTGACAATTGCCTATTCACATGCTTTTGGCAATTTTTGCAAATAAAGGTAACAGAGATATAGGTTGGTAATTCTCTGCTTTAGATGGATCAAGTAAAGGTGTTTTAAGCAGAGGTACAACCACAGCATGCTTCCATTGCTGAGGAACATGTCTCGAGGCCAGCAATATATTGATTAGTTCACATAGAACCGGGAAAATAGTCTCACTTAGCTGCGCCAAAACGGCAGGAGACATAAGGTCATCTGGAGACCCTGATTTAATGGTGGAGAAGACAGACATAAGTTCCTGCTGGAACTTAACACCCAAACAAGTCGGGTCAAACCATCTCTCCAATTGTGGAAGGTTTCTGGCTTCTCATGGAAAGGAAGAATAGATATTTTCAACCTTTTCCAAGAAAAAGGAGGCTAAGGTGTCACAGATCTCCGTCGAGACACAACACGACAGTACAACAGCTGTAAAAGCTGAAAGGGATTTAATAATCTGAAAAATGGTATGGGTGGAGTTGTTAGAAGAAGAAATTTCTTTGGATTAAAACTCTCGGCGTGACTGTTTAAGGTGAATATGATATAATTTCAGAGCAGTCTTATATTTGTCTCCGCTCTCTTGATCATAGGTTTTACGCCAGGCATGCTCCAGCTTCTTGCATTCCTTTTTTTGGGCCAGAAGTTCAGCGGAAGACCATACTGCTGAGAGTTTGCTCCTACGAACAGCTCGTTTTGAAGTGGGAGCAATCTGGTCTCAGGCGCCCTGAAGCCAATCGTCAAATTGCCTGCTGGCTGTATTTATACACTTATCAAGGACCGGACAGTTATTACTAAGAGCCTGATTGAGCTTCTCAGACATCACTTATGACCAGCTCAAGTGCCAAAATGGAGGAAGGAACTGGATTCCCGGAGCCCTAGTACAGGATACACTAAAAGAAATTGCCAAATGATCAAACCAAATCAAGGGGATGGGGGCAGTATCTCAGCATAGTGGTCATCCCTAAAGAGGGTTAGCCACCTGATGATTGTGCTTCATACCGGCCTATATCACTCCTCAACACTGCAGTCAAGATCCTAGCAAAGGTGTTAGCTTCCCATTTACTCAAGGTCATCACAACTCTAGTCCACCCAGACCAATCAGGCTTCATGCCGTGCCAAAGTACCACTCTTAACTTGAGGCGCCTCCAGGTCTACCAACTTCCAGGAGAGTGCCCTAGTACTCTCTCTCGATGCCAGAATGGCATGGTAAATGGACATAATATCGAATCATAAATATCGAATTGCAGTTATATCGAAGTTGTAATATCGATTGTATTATTATATCGAAGTAATGAATATCGTACTAAAAAATATCATTTTTTTTTAATTAAAAAATATCGAAGTATAAAATATCGAATAAGTAATATCGTTAGTAGATAATATCGATTTGTTAGTGTTGTAAAAAATATAGAAAAAAATGTGTAAATATCATTTTTTTGTAAATATTTAAATATTCTTTATTGTTATTAATTTATTATTAGTTTAATTGTATGAATATTTGTTTGAAATTGTATAAAAATAATTTTTGTAAGATATGTTTTAGGAGCGGGAAGTTGGGTTATTAGGGGATAAGGGTGGGTAGTGTTTTAAAAATATTAGTATAAATTTACATATTAAATGAAAATTTTGAAATTAGAAATTATTTAAAAAAAAAAGAAATTTTAATAAAAAATATAAAATATATGTTTTGTTTTAGGAGCGGGATGTTGGTTTATTAGGGGATAAGGGTGGGGAGTATTTTAAAAATATTAGTATAAATTTACATATTAAATTAATTTTTTTGAAATTAGAAATTATTTAAAAAACGAAATTTAAATTAAAAATATAAAATATATGTTTTGTTTTAGGAGCGGGATGTTGGGTTATTAGGGGATAAGGGTGGGGAGTGTTTTAAAAATATTAGTATAAAATTACATATTAAATAAAAATTTTGAGTCTTGAAAATAATTTTTAAAAAAATATATAAATTTAAAATTCGAAATTATATTTTTGTTTTAGGAGTGGGATGTTGCGTTATTAGGGGATAAGGCTGGGCAGTGTTTTAAAAATAATTATATGAATTGACATATTTAATTAAAAAATTAAAATTGCAATTTTTTTACAATTAGAAATTGAAATTTAAAAATGACATTATATTTATTTATTAGGAGTGTGATGTTGGGTTATTAGGGGATAAGGGTGGGGAGTGTTTTTAAAATATTACTATAAAATTACTTATTAAATACAAATTTAGAAAATTGAAATTAATTTTAACAAATAAAGTTAATTAAAAATGGAAATTATATGTTTGTTTTAGTATTGGGATGTTGGGTTATTAGGAGAAAATGGTGAGGTTGTTAAAATAGTAAAATATATATATTTAGGGGCCGATTCCGATTCAGGCCGGAAATCACTCCGACCGAGCCGGACCCGGAGAGATTTCCGACCGAATCGGGCCCTAGCAGCCCGACCGAATGAGTACGATGCGTACGCATGCTATCGGACTCCCATTGAAGTCAATGGGAGCCGGTCGTACAACGCGTACGCGGGCTCCCATTGACTCAATGGGTGCGAAGCGAACAAGGGCGCCCCCCACAGCGGGTACGCGTCGATGCGACTCGCGCCATACATGCACAGGTAGGAGGGACCCATGGGTCCCCCCTGTGTGCGACTCGCGCGGCTACGCGTACAGGGGGGTCCGACACGGACCCCCGAAGTCCGGCTCTGACTGCTCTTTCGAGCCGGATGGCGCGAGTCGGTCGGACTGCTCGCGGCGCGCATCGTACTTGCCCGGCCGGGGAACGTCTCCATTGCGCGGTGCGAGTCGTGTCCGTCCGAGTCGGTCGGAGCGGGTCGGACCCGCGTACGAGTCGGTCAGCGATTTCGCGTGCGCTCGCATCGTACTCGCTCGCCCGGATGCACGTACGAATCGGTTGGGAAAGAGGGCTCCGAATCGGATCCGGTTAAGCCGAATCCGATTCGGTGCCCTACCGGCCGAGATCGGAATCGGCCCCATAGTGTCCAGAAGCTTCCCTGACTTCATACTGACTGGAGTGAGAATAGTAATTTTATATGTTTAGTGTCCAGCACCTTCTCTGACTTAATACTGACTGGAGTGGGAATAGTAATTTCTATATGTTTAGTGTCCAGCACCTTCCCTGAATTAATAGTGACTAGAGTGGGAATAGTAACTTTTATATGTTTAGTGTCCAGCACTTTCTTTGACTTAGTATTGGGTGGAGTTGGAATAGTAAATGATATATCTTTAGTGTCCAGCACCTTCTATGACTTAATACTGACTGGAGTGGGAATAGTAATTTATATATCTTTAGTGTCCAGCACCTTCTGTGATTTAATACTAACTGAAGTGGGAATAGTAATTTATATATGTTTAATGTCCAGCACATTCCCTGACTTAATACTCAGTGGAGTGGGAATAGTAATTTATATATATATGTTTAGTGTCCAGCACTTTTTGGACTTAATATTTGGTGGAGTTTGAATAGTAAATTATATATATTAAGGGGCCGATTCCGATTCGGGACGGAAATCTCTCCGACCGAGCCGGACCCGGAGAGATTTCTGACCGAATCGGACCCTAGCAGTCCGACCGAACGAGTACGATGCGCACGCATGCTATCGGACTCGATTCGGACGGACTCCCATTGAAGTCAATGGGAGCCGGTCGTACAACGCGTATGCGGGCTCCCATTGACTCAATGGGTGCGAGGCGAACAAGGGCGCCCCCTACAGCGGGTACGCGTCGAAGCGGGTCGTGCCGTACATGTACAGGTAGGGGGGACCCATGGGTCCCCCCTGTGTGCAACTTGCGCGGCTACGCGTACAGTGGGGTCCGACACGGACCCCCAAAGTGCGGCTCCGACTGCTCTTTTGAGCTGGACGGCGCGAGTCGGTCGGACTGCTTGAGGCGCGCATCGTTCTTACCCGGCCGGGGAACGTCTCCATTGCGCGGTGCGAGTCGTGTCCGTGCGAGTCGGTCGGAGCGGTCGACTTTTGCGAACGAGTCGGTCGGTGCGGTTGGGTCTCGCGAACGAGTCGGTCAGAGATTTCGCATCGTACTCGCTCGCCCGGACGCACGTACGAATCGGTCGGGAAACAGGGCTCCGAATCGGATCCGGTAAAGCCGAATTCGATTCGGAGCCCTACCGGCCGAGATCGGAAACGGCCCCTCATTGTCCAACACCTTTCCTGACTTAATACTGACTGGAGTGGGAATAGTAATTTATATATGTTTAGTGTCCAGCACCTTCCCTGACTTAATACTGACTGGAGTGGGAATAGTAATTTATATATGTTTAATGTCCAGCACCTTCCCTGACTTAATACTGACTGAAGTGGGAATAGTAATTTATATATGTTTAATGTCCAGCACCTTCCCTGACTTAATATTCAGTGTAGTGGGAATAGTAATTTTTATATGTTTAGTGTCCAGCACCTTCCCTAACTTAATACTCAGTGGAGTGGGAATAGTAATTTTTATATCTTTAATGTCCAGCACCTTCCCTGACTTAGTACTCAGTGGAGTGGGAATAGTAATTTTTATATCTTTAATGTCCATCATCTTCTCTGACTTAATAGTCACTGGAGTGGGGATAGTAATTTAGATATGTTTAGGGGCCGATTCCGATTCGGGCCGGAAAACATACCGACCGACTCGGTACGGGAATATTGTCCGACCGACACGTACCGGCGCTGCCCGATCCGCGTAGTACGATGCAATGCATGTGAATTACGACCGACTCATAAGGAACACAAGGCGAACGACCCAACCGCACGGAAACCAGCTATCCGGCCGGGAAACTACTCGAATCGAACCGACCGACACGCACCAGGAATGAACCCGACAGAAACGTACCCGCGAACTCCGACCCGCGCAGTACGATGCAATGCGTGTAAAACCAGACCGAGTCGCACGGAGCCCAAGCCGTACGACCGACACGCATACAAAACCGAGCCGAAGCAACCCAATACTCCGCGACCGACGCGTACGCCGCACATGAAACCCATCAGGAACACAGCTTGAAAGACTCGGAGAAGCCCGCACGAGCCAACTGCAGCGTCCTACTCGGTCAGAAGAACGTCTCCTACATGCCTAAAAAACACAAAGGAAAAAATACAAAAAAAGGGCCAAACAAGCAATGACAAAGTCAATAAATACAGGGGGAAAAAAACATGGAACAAGGACACACCCACAACTCCACCCATATAAAGGCCACAAATCCCTACCATGATCCTTTGCAAATTCAACTGACCTGCCAGCACAGAACACCATCAGACAGCAACGAAAACACACTCACAGCTCATCCATCACACAAGCCACACACCATTAGCACCTCAACAAATAGCACCCTCACAGACACCCAGCAAAACCCACACTAACCCACCCTCACTTGCACACTCACACACACATCAATCCCCACCACCACCCATCACCATGCCCCCAAAGAAGAATCCAAAGTTCCTAGACAGTGAATTGGAAGTCCTGGTAGATGAGATCCTCAGGGTAGAGCCACAGTTGTTTGGTCCAACAGACCCCCATGTCGCAGAAAACCAAGATGTGGGAGAGGATCGTCGACAGGGTGAACGCACAATCACCATGTTTGCGCTCAGAGGAAGACATCCAGAACAGGTGGTATGATGTGCGCAGGAGGGTCAAGGACCTACTCAAGAAGGATTACGCCTTGAGTAATCGCACCGGCAGTGGCCCTCCTGCCAAACCAGTATACCTCAGGCCCTGGGAGGAGAAGGTGCGGGCCATCCTACCACCAGTGAGCGTCTATGGACTATCAAACATCCCAGAGCCTGGTGAGTACACAACCAATACACACAATATTGTGTGACAATACACACACATCACTGTCAAGGGGATAGTCAAACCATGCACCCTTAGCAAATCCACAGCAACCAAAAGATAATCATCCCAAGATGTGTATGTTAGTCAGATAAACACAATACATGCCATCTCATAGTGATATGTAACTGTGTCATGACATGTACAAACCTAACAACAAATAGAGCAAGGCAGTGGCACAAATCTAACCAACAAACACAGTCAGATATTTTGCCACCACTAGAACACCACCTCACAGGGAAGCTCACTGAAAGGAAGGAAGTCTGTGTATGCTGGTGAAGTGAGTGTAGGCAATAGCATGATGGGAGTTGTAGTCACAGATATTGGTCACCCTCACAATTGGCCCATCAACACCACTCTGAACCATGCTCACATCACAGGGAGTGGAAAAGAACTGACAAGATGGCTGACACTGGGTACTGCTGTGGGGAGCACAAGGCCCTGCTGGGAACTGTGCAACAACCAACAGCAGGACACCAATGACTGACATCCTGAAAGCCAACTTGCACTCCCTGCAATGGAAGCACGTTCCATGGTGGGATATCTGGCTGGGTGGGAAGGAGGACTGACAGCTCTGACCATAGTTACCAGCAGCTTTTCTCACACACCCCTTAACACAAACTCCACACAACTCACCTGGGAGAATGCAATGCCTCACACTCTAATTACATATCCCACAAAGAACAACCACACTGGGTTATGCTGTGTGAAGCACAGGGACACTTTTGGGACTTGTAGCCAAACAAACGCCAGGACAACACTGTCAGCCATCCTGTCAGCACAGGCACACTACCCCACAGGGAAGCAGAGTCAAAAGGAAGGAAGTATGGGCATGCTGGGAAGGGGGTGTAGGCAATAGCATGATGGGAGTGGTAGTCACAGCTCAACATCCCCCGCCCACATGGCCCAGCAAGCTCACACTGAAGCATGCACACCTCACAGGGAGTGAAAAGCCACTTCAAAGATGTCTGACACTGGCCTCAGCTGTGGGGAGCACAAGGCCCTGCTGGGAACTGTGCACCAACAAACAGCAGGACACCACTGTCAGCCATCTTGCCATTGCTGTCACACACACACATAGTGAAGTCGACTCAAAAGGAAGGAAGTATGGGCATGCTGGGAAGGGGGGTGTAGGCAATAGCATGATGGGAGTGGTAGTCACAGATATTGGTCACCCTCACAATTGGCCCATCAACACAACTCTGAACCATGCTCACATCACAGGGAGTGGAAAAGAACTGACAAGATGGCTGACACTGGGTACTGCTGTGGGGAGCACAAGGCCCTGCTGGGAACTGTGCAACAACCAACAGCAGGACACCACTGACTGACATCCTGAAAGCCAACTTGCACTCCCTGCAATGGAAGCACGTTCCATGGTGGGATATCTGGCTGGGTGGGAAGGAGGACTGACAGCTCTGACCATAGTCACAAGCAGCTTTTCTCACACACCCCCTTAACACAAACTCCACACAACTCACCTGGGAGAATGCAATGCCTCACACTCTAATTAAATATCCCACAAAGAACAACCACACTGGGTTATGCTGTGTGAAGCACAGGGACACTTTTGGGACTTGTAGCCAAACAAACGGCCAGGACAACACTGTCAGCCATCCTGTCAGCACAGGCACACTACCCCACAGGGAAGCAGAGTCAAAAGGAAGGAAGTATGGGCATGCTGGGAAGGGGGCTGTAGGCAATAGCATGATGGGAGTGGTAGTCACAGCTCAACATCCCCCACCCACATGGCCCAGCAAGCTCACACTGAAGCATGCACACCTCACAGGGAGTGAAAAGCCACTTCTAAGATGTCTGACAATGGTGCTCTGTTGTGGGGAGTACCAGGCCCTGCTGGGAACTGGGCACCAACCAACAGCAGGACACCACTGACTGACATCCTGAGAGTTAACCTGCACCCACTGCAAGGGTGGCATGCTTCATGGTGGGATAACTGGGCTGGGGGAGAAGGAGGTCCGGATGTCAACCAAATACCACCAATGCTGGTCATGCACACACCTCAACATCCACATTGAAATGCATCAGGTTGGCAGGACAATGAGCCACACCAATATCAACCTCTGACTGTGACAACTTAGGACAATGCAATGTACAGGGCCGCATCCAGAGGTACAGTCACAACTGTCATGTGTATGAACCATTGATGCCTGCAGAAACATAACATACATTGTGTGTCTCTTCCAAAAACAGGTGATGATGGGGACACAGCAGCAGATGAGGAGGAGTCCCTGTCCCAGGCTCCGGTGGCCCCTGAGCTCTCTGGTGTGGAACAGCCTCTGCCCTCATCGGATGGCGAAGACCAACCTGGCACCTCCGGTGTGAGTCATCATGCAGCACCAGCAGGACCACCATCTGCACCCCCTGCACCCATTCCTCCAACATCTGCCAACACACAGACCACCCCCGCCGACACGGACAGAGCAAGGACACTGGATGACAACAGCACAGGGACCCCAGCCCACCGTGAAGCAACGGACAACAACCCCAGTACCAACCCCCAAGGGGGCCTAGGGTCACCTGTGCGTGCCACCGCAGGTCCCGCACGTGTGGCCAGGGGTGGTGGGAGGGGTGGTAGGCAGAGGTCGCTGTTTGCAGAGGGGTCTGGACTGCATGATGACCCACAACTGGCACGCATTGCTGATGCATACCAGAATAGCACCGGAGAGGTCAGCCAGGTAGTGGGGATCCTCAAGGACATTCAACAGCAGCAGGCTGCCCATCATGCCCGCTTGGACTCCCACATGTCCCGTGTGGAGACACACATGTCCCGTGTGGAGACACACATGTCTGGCATGGAGTCCAAGTGGGACACATTGGAAGAACTGACAGCGGTGCAGAGGGACATATTGACATGCCTCCACCAGATTAGCACCAACATGTCCACACCTCCCTGTGTGCCCACAACATCTGGTGCCGCAACAACTGCAACTGCCACAGGGAGGGAGGATGACTCTGGTGGAGAGTCCTCTGCACCGCAGCGGCCTGCACGTGAGGGTCCCCCAGAAAGAAGAGGGGTCGTCCGAGGAAGGACAACTGAGAGGCCGATGGCCATGTACATCCCCCAGGAACCCAACACCTGTTCTGGAAATTCTCCTTTGTGTGCAAACTGTTCACCCTGTCGAATGCAACCCAACTCTCCCACATGACATGGGGAGTTTAATTTGGACTAATGTATCAGATGACTGTGGACTTTACTCAGGACATTTCTGCTACCAACACTTCCAACTCATCTGGGAACTTTGGATTCCAATCCCAATGTACAGCACCCACCATCCTGTGCACTATCCTCACACATGTATGTAAATAAACTCACTAATACACCATACTTGCCTCTGTTGTGATTCCAACGTTGTTTTTGTCATGGAGATGATGATCTGCTAAATGACACTGTGCATGCTAACTGCTACAGCAAGTTCAACACCGTCATGTGAGTCATGGCGACGTGACACATATGAGGGAGACACACCACTAGGGCTACACAACACATAGACACCAGGGCCATCTGACTCATCGCCTACACTGATGTTGCCAGGAAATACAGTGGAATGCACAGACACCACACCTATTCAGAGTCTGTGTTAACTAGCCCACAGGTGCAGTAAGCAAATGTCAGTCATAAGTGTGACCACAGACAACGCACACCCCAAAGTGAAGCACAGGTTTATTACACATTTGCAACATGTTGTTTCCACTACAAATGCAAGGTAATCCCACGTGGCAGTAGCCACACAGCCAACAAGTGTAGAAGAAATAAAGTCCAGGGGTGTGTGGCACATCACCTGTAGGGAAACAACTGCTTCCACCCTGAAAGCTGAATCATGGTGTCGGGGGATCCGAGTTGACCAAACAACTCTGAAAGTACCCTGTGAAGGACAGACATGACACACAGTCAAAATCACTGAAGAACAGGACAGAACTGCAATACTCATGCCCAATACATGTCACAAGATACCTACACAAAACCAAGTTAGCATGTCAACACTGTTGGGGAGTACAGACTACCTGTAAGGACACATCGCTGCACGCATCCAGTCAAGTAGCACATGGCCACACTCAAACAGCACCAGAGCACCACCAACACATATCATGCAAACTCACATCATTGACATGACATCTCTGGATACTCACATTCAGCTGAAGAAGTTGGTGATGAGCTGTGTGCGGACATCACCCTCATCATCATCATCATCATCACTGGCATCGTGGCCCAGGCCAGGATCCTCCACAGGTGGCGGATGTTGGTCATCGTCATCCAGGATGAGAGGCAACTCCTTCCGCACTGCCAGGTTGTGTAACATGCAGCAGACGATGACAATCTTGCACACCTTTGCTGGGGCATATGGGAGGGCCCCTCCTGTCTTGTCTAGGCAGCGAAAGCGGCTCTTCAGGAGACCAAATGTCCGCTCGATCACTCTCCTGGTCCGACCATGTGCCTCATTGTAGCGCATCTGGGCTGGTGTCACAGGGTTCCTGAGGGGTGCCAGCAACCACGGCATGTTGGGGTATCCGGAGTCACCTACATACAGATAATTGCACATTAGCAGAGTTGGAAAAGAGGGTGGAATACAACATTGCAGAACACACACAATGGTACAAAGTCAGTACACACCGACAAGCCAGGCACGCTGGTTCTGCATCTGTGACATCATCCTCGGGATGCGACTACTCCTCATCACGTAGGCATCGTGTGCAGAACCGGGGAAACGGGCACACACATGTGAGATGCTCATATCTGCAAGACATACCACCAGAGCATTGATCGAATGGTAATGTTTCCTGTTCCTGTATGCCTGCTCATGTGCCTGTGGTGGTACCAAAGCCACATGTGTCCCATCAATGGAGCCAATGACATGTGGCATCCTCCCCAGGGCATAGAAGTCACTCTTGACGTCAGTGAGTTGTTGACGTTTAAGGAAATAGATGTACTGGTTGAGGTATCTCAACATTGCCTCCAAAACATCGCGTAGCACACGGCTGAACATGGTCTGTGACATCCCACCAGCAGACGCCACAGTGTGTTGAAAGGTACCGGTGGCAAAGAAGTGTAGGGCTGCCATCACCTTCACCTTGGGGGTCAGCGCTGTAGGGTATGGCCGGCCAGGTTGCAAATGTGGGGCCAACCGCACCACCAATTCCTCAATCAGCGCCCTGTTGAAGCGGTACCGTCGGATGCAGTCACGTTCAACCATGGTTGCAAGGTCAGGGAATGGTCTATGGACAGCTGGTGCCCTGCAGTGCATAGGTGAAGAAAGAAAGATTGTCAGTCACCCCACATATGTGGCATTGACCATACTCAATATCACATGATACATCATTACGAGACACAAGTACCTGATGTGTGTGCCGTTCTGTATGGACATATATGGCACCTACATGGCCAACATCTAACATCACAGTTCAACATGTGTTGACAACAAGTTCCAGGTTGTGCTATGGGAAATCATTAGGCTGTGTCACAGTACCCATGTACTGCTGTCAAGTTCCAAACACACCACAGTGACATGTCAGGACAGATGTGCCCCAGGCATCACAGCTCATTGACAGGTCGATTCCCAGGGACCCTGTATTGCCACATGGACACTGGCATGACATGGCGTATCATGTACACGTTAGCAAAACAACCATGACTCCCACAGGTAGTGGCCCCTGTTGCCTCTGCAGGACAGACATGGACGTCTATGACACACACACGCACAACATCAAAGTCCATGCACAAACAACGTGGATGTGGAGACTGTCTCCCATTGTGCACATGGAATCAGAGACATTGGAAACACAACAAGCACACAGGCTGTGGAGGGTCATCACTATTGTGGCAATGGGTCCCCCTGTGATGTACATACCTTCCCACATGGGACTCAGGGTGTATGTGACATGACATACACATACACAACCTGGAAATGTGACCATGCCACATGCTCTGAACTGAACAATTGCACATCACAGTGGTCAAGTGCACAACACACAAAGGATTCTGTCCCCATGAACACGTGCACAGCCTGGGAGTGGCTGCCCCCAAGTGCCACCAAAAAAACCACATGTTGACCCCCATACACACACAGGTAATGCAGCCTTACATGCCTTAGGGTACAGTGTGGACAGGCTGTGGTGTTGTAGGTGTGCCCCTGAGTCCCTGGCAGGTAAATGTGGCTGGCATACATACACAAGTGACAACCATGGTGACATATGCGAGTGACTTGTACAGAGACGCGTCGTACAGCAATGGACCGATTGGTGCGCATGCATTGGCCATTGCATTTGATGTGGACGGATACGCGTTGTACAGCAATGGACCGATCGGTGCGCACACATTGGCCATTGCATATGATGTGAACGGATGCGTGTTGTTTTTCGAAATACGTGTTGTACAGCAATGGACCGATCGGTGCGCACGCATTGGCCATTGCATATGATGTGGACGGATACGCGTTGTACAGCAATGGACCGATCGGTGCGCACGCATTGGCCATTGCATATGATGTGGACGGATACGCGTTGTACAGCAATGGACCGATCGGTGCGCACGCATTGGCCATTGCATATGATGTGGACGGATACGCGTTGTACAGCAATGGACCAATCGGTGCGCACGCATTGGCCATTGCATATGATGTGAACGGATGCGTGTTGTTTTTCGAAATACGCGTTGTACAGCAATGGACCGATCGGTGCGCACGCATTGGCCATTGCATATGATGTGGACGGATACGCGTTGTACAGCAATGGACCAATCGGTGCGCACGCATTGGCTATGGCCTGACATGGTAACGGACGCGTTTTTGAAGCTTTAACGAGTCGGATGCAGTGAATTCAGTTGGCCACCCACAACAATGTTGCAAATTCATGGGTGTCATGAAGTTGAACTTTTGAAGGATGCTGTGGGCGTGTATAAGTGGTGCAATTCCATGGATTGGCCAGATTCAGAAGATGCAAACGACTTGGACCTATCACTTTGGACACATGGGACAGTATCTGCCTCTGCAGCACACATATAATGCTGGCTGTTCCCCTGAGAGCTCACTTGCCTGCACTACATGCTCCAGGACGACATCTGCCACTACCACTGCTGCTGTCTCTGCATCCTCTGGCTACTGCAATGGCACGTACTGTGGATAGAGCCCCAGCCTTCAGCACTGAGGAGAACCAGGCCCTGCTGGACAGCCTCCTTCCACAGTACAGCAAGCTGTATGGGAAACCAGGGGAGCAGGTGACTGTGCTGTCCACTGCCTTACTAATTGTGCATGTTGTCTGACTAGCAAGACGTACAGTGTGTACACCAGTGGCTAGCATGCTCACTGAGTAGTTGTCACCCCCAAAGTGTGTAGTCACATGCACTGAACAGGTATAGTGCAGTAACAGTGCATTCCAACAAGGTTTGACTTCCCAGGCAATGATACCATTTAGTAACTGCTGGCAAACTGTTCATAGCCATAGTTGCACTACCTGTGTAGATCATATGCCCCTGTGATTGAGACATGTATATCCAACTGTGTGATGCACGGAAATGTTGCATGTGTAGTAATGGCCTTTTCACTTTGTCATCCTCACAGGTTGATGCCCACCAGAAGCAGGAGATCTGGCTGACCATCGTCCGGGCAGTACGATCTGTGGGGGTCTACAGGCGCAGGATCCGCAACTGCCAGAAGAGGTGGCAGGACCTTCGGGGCTGGACCCGGAGGATCGCAAGGGTCCAGCTGAAGCTGTCGCCTCCTCGCAGGAGGGGCGGACACCGGACCCTGACCCCCACATGCTCCGGATCCTGGCGGTGGTCTTCCCTGACCTGGATGGGCAGCTGAAGGCCAGACAGCAGCAAGGAGGGGGTAAGTGCTAGCCTCAACTGTGTACTATGACTGACATGCTCTATGCACTCCTTTAGCCTGGTTCCACTTCCACAGTACAACTGTCATGTCGTCCTGGACTCATGTCCCTCACTTGTGTCATGCCCCCTCCTCATCTGATACACAGGTGTGGCCCTTACAGTCTGTGACTTAGGTCACTTGGGTACTGTGTACTTGCAGTTACCTGTGGTTCAAGTTGGGGACAGCATCAGTTACAGGAACTTTGTGGTGGGCTGCATGGGTGGTACAATTGCTCACAATGCCTGTGATCTGACATGTACTCTGGGTATGGCTTTAATATGTGTTCCAATTGCTGCTCTGACTCACCACATGTCTGGGGTATGTGCCACACACCCATGCTGCTGCAGAGACCAAGGTAGGAGCCTCAGAAGTATGTACATCATGTGTGTGACACATGCATAGCCACCTGCCTAGTGTTCAGGGTAATACCATGTTGCACATGGACCAGGACTGTAATGCCTACTCCGGACATCGAAGGCACTCTGTTCTCCCACTCCCGTGTGTCAGCATACATATTGGGCATTGTGAAGAGTGCACTCAGGTGTATGCCTCTGTGTCACCGTGGTGTGGCCTTGCTATTTGGACTCCTGGAGTGTTTAACAATTTGGGGTGGCCAGCCATCTGAGTGGTGACCATGGGATCTGCACATAGGTTAATGCATAGGTCTCTGATCCCTTGACTGTGCACAATGTTGTATGAAACATTGAGGTGCAGGCAGCTTTGGTTCATTCTCATCAGACGGTGAAGTGCTCATGTGTATGGATTTGTGTTTGCAGTCACTCAAATGTCTCATTTGATTGACGTGGGATCATCTCAGTCCTCATGATGTGGGTGGCCAGGGGTGCACATGTGCACCTGTCAGCTACAGGGCTTACATTTCTAAAACTTCCATGATTGTGACACAGTGCAGACTGGTGTTGTGTGTATGCACTGCCCCTGTGACAGGAGACAGTTATGACTGACTTGCCAGACAGGCCTGTGCCATGACATTCCAATCGCAAAGGGTGATCCAGCAGTGGTGTGATATGTCCTGCATGCACACCATTGTTGCATTGTCTATCAGGACATGAGGACATCATTGTGTCTGGTGATGGAACCAAAACCCGCATGTCAACAGAGACTTTGCCCATCACTTTTCCTGACACATGTACTGAGTCAGTGGCAGGAGATGGCATGTGTTTGGAGTGACACATTTCCATATGTTCTCTTGGATGTCCAACAACTGTGTATGTGGGGCATGTGTGCACATATGATTAGTCGCATACAACAGGCAGCAGACAGATGGGTGCATGGACAGGTAGGATATGTGTGGCATGACTGACTGTCAGGCAGACAATGGGCTTCTTCAAATCAGTGTCAGCACTAATTGCAATGTCTAGCAAATGATGGCAGGGCTTGCTCTGTGATGTGCTGTACTTACTGTGGTGTGTGTGGTCAGTACAGGTGACTAATGTTGCTCTGTTTATCCTGATTGTTTGCAGATACATCCACGGCCACAGGAGGAGACAGCTCCACGGACCAAGAGGAGCGGCAGAGCCAGACTGGGTCCACTGCATGGGAGACCGAGGGACCCAGTGGCACGGAGGGTGAGGGGAGCCACACTGAGGATACCTCAGCTACGACCACCTCGGCTGGGGAAAACAGCATCTCCAGTGAGGACTCCCTTGTGGAGGCGGGTGTCAGCAGACCAGAGGCAACGTCAAGCAAGTCTGTCCCCGCCACCACCACCATCTCCACCCTCCCATCTGCTCCCATCCCACATGTCCGTGGAGGCTCCCGTGTAGGGGAGCGTGTCTCCTTCATGCCAGGCACCGCACCCCCTGCCTCTGTCCCCCCTGCTGCCCTGAGTGTGGAGTCTGTGGACTTGCTGAAACAGATCCATGTAGGGCAGACATCAATTCTGAGTGTCCTCCATGCACACACGGGTCTTTTGACACAACTGGTGTCATTCATGGAGGGCATGTCATCTGGCATGTCTGCCCTACATCGGACCAATCAGTCCATGGCCTCCTCACTGACGGCAGCAGTGTCCCTCCTGCAACAGTCCCTCACCCCTCCTACCTCTGCCCCATCCACAATCCCCAGCACCCTACCTGTCCCAAGCACACACACATCGGCACCGGCACGCACCAGCACAGACCCAAGCAGCACACAGACACACAAGCCAATTTCCAGATGCACACGCACACACGGTCAGGGGACGGATACCTCACTCACAGGGGATGGGGCCCAGACACACACACACGCATCCACGAGCACTCCGCAGTCCTCAGATACCTCTCCCTCCAAAACCCCTTCCCTTGCCTCACCTGCAACCCCCCCCACCCAGAAGCTCTTCCTCTGTGAGCTTGGCCTCTTCCCCACAGATACATCTGACACGAAGTCCAGGCGGAAGAGGCGACCACCACACACAGAGGGGAGTGCCCCTCACACCCGGACACCCTCCCCCAGGCACAGGCAGACTGAGGACCCCATTTGAAAGTCCCCCCGGACCAGGAAGGGCAAGACCCCACCACCACCACCACGCAGCTCCACCACACAGTCTCTCGCCTCCATCCCCCAGGCCACCACTCCACAGGTTCCCCCGCCACACCCTGCCCCAGGTTCCCCCACAAACCGATACTGCATCCCCAAACTGCTTAGGCCCTCCCCCCTGCCACTTGCTCTTCCACCCCCAAACCAGACGCTCTGCCTGTTTGTGCCACTGGTGTGGAGACCGGGTCCCCCCCTCTGTCCTGCCCACCTCATCTGCCCCCCTTCCACTCCCTTGGAGTCATGCACTGCAGTGGAGTCCACAACCACCCCGTCTGACTCGGGCACTGCAGTGGGGACCCAGTCCACTCCATCTGACCGGCCCACTGCAGTGGTTGCAGCACCCACACCATCTGACTTGTGCCCTACAGTGGTGCCGGCCCCCTGAGTCAGACACCTCCACTGCAGTTGCCGGTGACATTCCTGCACCCACCACCCCTTCACTGCCTCCTTCTGGCATCCCCTGATCCTGTCCCTGCGGTGCCTGGCCTGCCCCTTGTATGCCCCTCCGAGGGGGATGTCCCCTGTCCGTACCAGTGCAGGCAAGCAATGGGTGACAAGTTGTCACATATCACCCTGTTGGGACTGTGTATTTGGACAGGCCATTGGCCTTAGTTTCTTTTGGACTTAAAATTTTAGTTTAACATTTGCTGAATAAAGCCTCTTTTTTGTTTACTTGTGGTTTTTCTTTGGATGTACATGATGTAGATGATTATCATCATGCATTTGCAGTTGTAATAGTGTTCAGATCAGGAAAATGAAGTTTTGCTGTGATGGACTCCATGTGGTCCATGGGATATGTGTCCTAATGTAGTCTGGATCTATAGCATCCTTTGCTGCAGTCTGAGGGTGTAATGTTCAGCATTTGACACAGGGATGTACGTTTTGCATTTGTAAATTAACATCTTTGGCTTACACTGATGCACATCTGGTGGGCTTACCACTGTTCAATGTTTCTATTTCCCTGACTGTGTGCCCATCTCCACTGGACATGCAGATTAGCACATCAATGTTGAAGGACTCATCTGTGTATACAGTGCAACTTGCTTGACACATGTTTTGGGTGTATGCAGATGACTGACGTGACACTCTCGTACCCAGGCTGATGTGAGCAGAGCCTTCAGTGTGTTGTAGTTGTTGACTCACTGACTGAGTGTTCTGCTGACATGTTTGAGTTTTGCACAGACAAGGTTTGGCACAGCGGACCTTCCACAGGAGTGGAGTGCCCTCATGGCAGAGTGTAATCCTGTGACATTGCCTGGGCCCGTGTTGTGTGTTGTGTGAGCATGTCTGTGTGTGTTCCCTTCCCTTTTCCTACACAGGCTGTGTCACTAGGGATGTTCCTGTTTGTGATGCTTGTTGAGTTGTCCTGTGTTCATCCAGCATCTTGGACCTGGTTTCTCCGGGATGTGGGTGCATGGCAAACTAATGTTCATCAGGTTGTCATCCCTAGTTGTCTTTGTTGTCAGGGCTGGGGATGTGGGCATACGCAGATGGGACACAGTCAGGATTCCCCTTGGCACTTGTTGGTTACACAAGTCATGTAATTTACAGTTTGTGGTAGCTTTCAGTGATTGTGACACGTTGTGTGTGTGACTGCTACCACTCCTCAGGGTCAGAGCTGCAATGTTGGAAGTTGTCTATGTGTGTTCTTTGTGGGTCACCTTGGCTTCTTCATTAGTGTGTGACTGTGGCCGGGATCCCATTGATTGGGGTGGATTTCACGTCATGCCCATGTACGGTGTACTGTGCAGCGTGTCAGACATTCACGAGTCTTGTTGACTGGCCATGTGTGATGGGTTTCGCACCTTAGTTCCCACCACCACCCCTGGAATTGTCATGGGTGCATGTGCAATGTCACCAGTCCATGTGAGCTTCACTGCTGCACATTGGTGGAGATCAAGGTGTGTGGTGTTGAGTGTGTGCAAATGTGAGTTGTTGCACGGCTAGACCCCTACCTCCATATTGGCCTTGGCTGACAGGCCGTGCTGATTGATTTGTGCTTGTGTAGGTGTGATGGTAATTAGTTGCTCAGGACACATGGCTCTGGTTCACAGTGTGAACGACATCTACCTTTGTCATCACAGTGGGATTATCATGTAGGCTAGTGTCACCACAATGTGGGGTCCCTGGGGGTAGTGCTGTGGTGGGTCTGTCTCTTGCTGTGTTAGTTGCTGTTCCTACAAGCTTGTGTGACATGTGTAATTTGGGCTCCCTCACATCTAACAATGCCTGATTGCCCACATAGGGGAATCCGATCCATGAGTTACTTTTGTGTGGCACTGTATACACATCTGTGTAATTGGGATTCAGGCCTCCTCATGTGTTGTGTGGTTGCCTGGGGACACTGGCACACCCCCCCATCACCTGTTGTGTTTGATAAGCAGTGTGAGGCTGCCTGTTTGTGTTTGTGCATCTGCACCACTGCATTGGCATATCTTCAGTGTGCCATTGTCTGTATGTTGTTTGGTGGATTTCCCCTGCTGTCCCTGGGCCTCCTAGGTCATCAGTCAGCACAATCATCATGGTTTGTATGTCCCATTGCTGCCATGGTATGGTATTTGTTCAACTCACATCTACAGTCTCCACAGGATATCTACATTTGTGTGTCCATTGGTGCAGATATGTGGGTCTGCATTATGATGGTCACTTCTGTCATTGTGTAATTGATAAATGTTGACAATGTCAGCCCCCATGGGTGATGTTTGTCTGCACATGGCCAAAGGTATGTCTTATTTGCACTGCACTGTCTGCCTCACCCAATCTATGTTGCTATGGGACACAAGCACTACTTTGCCACTGATGTGTTTGTTGTTGTGTGATCAGGAATCATCCATGCTGTTTGGCAGTTGCAGCTTTTTCCATGACAACACTTACCTTTTGGTCACTGTGATGATGGGGGTTTAGACCCCATTGCCACAATGTTCAAAATGTGCTTCAACTATGGACCTCAAACTTACATTTTGGTCACTGTGATGATGGGGGTTTAGACCCCATTGCCACAATGTTCAATTGGGCTTCAGCTATGGACCTCACACTTACATTTTGGTCACTGTGATGATGGGGGTTTAGACCCCATTGCCACAATGTTCAATTGGGCTTCAGCTATGGACCCCACACTTACCTTTTGGTCACTTTGATGATGGGTGTTTAGACCCCGTTGCCACAATGTTCAAAATGTGCTTCAGCTATGGACCCCACACTTACCTTTTGGTCACTGTGATGATGGGGGTTTAGACCCCATTGCCACAGTGGTCATGGTCTGCTTGCATTGTGGAGGCCACACACATTTATGTGTGACACATGTGATAGGGGGTCACATTGTATGTTCAATGTCATGTTCAGTGTTGTAGGCATTTGACACAGACTACACACGCTTGTCATGATGTTGGGGTAATGTCTTTTTCTGACATTCCTTATGTTGGAGTATGCTGGTTGTGTTATGCATTACCCGTCCTATGAGTGGGGATGGTAGTAGTGGTAGGCATCCATCCCCCTATGAGTGGGGATGGTAGTAGTGACAGGCATCCAGGCCCACATGAGTAGGGGTGGTGGTAGTGGTAGGCATCCAGGCCCTCATGAGTAGGGGTGGTGGTAGTGGTAGGCATCCATACCCCTATGAGTGGGGATGGTAGTAGTGACAGGCATCCAGGCCCCCATGAGTAGGGGTGGTGTTAGTGGTAGGCATCCATCCCCCTATGAGTGGGGATGGTAGTAGTGACAGGCATCCAGGCCCACATGAGTAGGGGTGGTGGTAGTGGTAGGCATCCAGGCCCCCATGAGTAGGTGTGGTGGTAGTGGTAGGCATTCAGGCCCCCATGAGTAGGGGTGGTGGTAGTGGTAGGCATCCAGGCCCCCATGAGTAGGGGTGGTGGTAGTGGTAGGCATCCCGGCCCCCATGAGTAGGGGTGGTGGTAGTGGTAGGCATCCATCCCCCTATGAGTGGGGATGGTAGTAGTGACAGGCATCCAGGCCCACATGAGTAGGGGTGGTGGTAGTGGTAGGCATCCAGGCCCCCATGAGTAGGGGTGGTGGTAGTGGTAGGCATCCAGGCCCCCATGAGTAGGGGAGGTGGTAGTGGTAGGCATCCATCCCCCTATGAGTGGGGATGGTAGTAGTAACAGGCATCCAGGCCCCCATGAGTAGGGGTGGTGTTAGTGGTCGGCTTCAATCCCCCTATGAGTTGGGATGGTAGTAGTGACAGGCATCCATCCCCCTATGAGTGGGGATGGTAGTAGTGACAGGCATCCAGGCCCACATGAGTAGGGGTGGTGGTAGTGGTAGGCATCCAGGCCCCCATGAGTAGGGGTGGTGGTAGTGGTAGGCATCCATCCCCCTATGAGTGGGCATGGTAGTAGTGACAGGCATCCAGGCCCCCATGAGTAGGGGTGGTGTTAGTGGTCGGCATCCATCCCCCTATGAGTGGGGATGGTAGTAGTGACAGGCATCCATCCCCCTATGAGTGGGGATGGTAGTAGTGACAGGCATCCAGGCCCCTATGAGTGGGGATGGTAGTAGTAACAGGCATCCATCCCCCTATGAGTGGGGATGGTAGTAGTGACAGGCATCCAGTCCCCCATGAGTAGGTGTGGTGGTAGTGGTAGGCATCCAGGCCCCCATGAGTAGGGGTGGTGGTAGTGGTAGGCATCCATCCCCCATGAGTAGGGGTGGTGGTAGTGGTAGGCATCCAGGCCCCTATCAGTGGGGATGGTAGTAGTGACAGGCATCCAGGCCCACATGAGTAGGGGTGGTGGTAGTGGTAGGCATCCAGGCCCCCAAGAGTAGGGGTGGTGGTAGTGGTAGGCATCCATCCCCCTATGAGTGGGGATGGTAGTAGTGACAGGCATCCAGGCCCCCATGAGTAGGGGTGGTGTTAGTGGTAGGCATCCATCCCCCTATGAGTGGGGATGGTAGTAGTGACAGGCATCCAGGCCCACATGAGTAGGGGTGGTGGTAGTGGTAGGCATCCAGGCCCCCATGAGTAGGTGCGGTGGTAGTGGTAGGCATCCAGGCCCCCATGAGTAGGGGTGGTGGTAGTGGTAGGCATCCAGGCCCCCATGAGTACGGGTGGTGGTAGTGGTAGGCATCCAGGCCCCCATGAGTAGGGGTGGTGGTAGTGGTAGGCATCCATCCCCCTATGAGTGGGGATGGTAGTAGTGACAGGCATCCAGGCCCACATGAGTAGGGGTGGTGGTAGTGGTAGGCATCCAGGCCCACATGAGTAGGTGTGGTGGTAGTGGTAGGCAACCAGGCCCCCATGAGTAGGTGTGGTGGTAGTGGTAGGCATCCAGGCCCCCATGAGTAGGGGTGGTGGTAGTGGTAGGCATCCAGGCCCCCATGAGTAGGGGTGGTGGTAGTGGTAGGCATCCATCCCCCTATGAGTGGGGATGGTAGTAGTGACAGGCATCCAGGCCCCCATGAGTAGGGGTGGTGTTAGTGGTCGGCATCCATCCCCCTATGAGTGGGGATGGTAGTAGTGATAGTCATCCAGGCCCACATGAGTAGGGGTGGTGGTAGTGATAGGCATCCAGGCCCCCATGAGTAGGGGTGGTGGTAGTGGTAGGCATCCATCCTCCTATGAGTGGGGATGGTAGTAGTGACAGGCATCCAGGCCCCCATGAGTAGGGGTGGTGTTAGTGGTCGGCATCCATCCCCCTATGAGTGGGGATGGTAGTAGTGACAGGCATCCATCCCCCTATGAGTGGGGATGGTAGTAGTGACAGGCATCCAGGCCCACATGAGTAGGGGTGGTGGTAGTGGTAGGTATCCAGGCCCACATGAGTAGGTGTGGTGGTAGTGGTAGGCATCCAGGCCCCATGAGTAGGTGTGGTGGTAGTGGTAGGCATCCAGGCCCCCATGAGTAGGGGTGGTGGTAGTGGTAGGCATCCAGGCACCCATGAGTAGGGGTGGTGGTAGTGGTAGGCATCCAGGCCCCCATGAGTAGGGGTGGTGTTAGTGGTAGGCATCCATCCCCCTATGAGTGGGGATGGTAGTAGTGACAGGCATCCAGGCCCACATGAGTAGGGGTGGTTGTAGTGGTAGCCATCATGCCCCTATGGGTGTGTATGGCATTGGTGATAGCCATCCCGCCCCTATGGTTCTGCTGTTGCTGGTGTACATCATTTCTGCATCCCTATGTGTGTGTGACATATGTCGGGTACGTGTCGTTTGTTTGTGTTGTAGGTGTTTGACTTACCGTCTGCGCCGTACGCGTCCGTACCGGTTCCGGTAATAGATGTAGAGTATTGGTAGGACCTGCGCGATGGGATTCATGGTTGGGTCGTCTTGTGCGGGTTTCTCGTGGCTTCGACTCGTACTCGTCGCTGGCTTGTTCGTCTCGTAGCCGTGGATCGTCTTGTGGCGCGAATCGGAGCTTATGTGCAGCTCTCCCGGATGCTCTGACGTGCCGGACGTAGCAACGGGTTCGGCGCGTACGGAAGGCGCATTATACTAGTCCGGCCGGAAGGTGCTGTATATTTGCTTCCGTGCGACTCGATTTGGCGTTTACAGATCCGGCTCGGGCGGGGAACAGGAGCTGGAATGGGTACGTACGGCTGGGTCGGGACCTGAGCAGTTATGCGCATCGTACTTGCTAGTTCGGACGACTCTTCGAATCGGTCGCGAAACACGCGTTCGGCTTGTTTATTTTCCAGACGAATACTGTTAGGTGCGCTTCTGGCCGAGATCGGAATCGGCCCCTAAGGGTTGATTTTTGTAGATGTCTCCAGAGACTCTGGTTAAAATGATAATAGCAACCCTGGATTGCTGTGTGTGGATAATTTTTCAGTATAGCATTTATCATGGCTAATTCAAAATCAATAATTATTTTTGAAGGAAAATAATTATTGCTTTCTTGTTTTATTTTAGTGAGTATATCTATGTAGGTAGTTTGCTGCTTATTTGGTAATAGGGCATAGATGAATGGAATATTTGAATGTTGGTACAATCCATGCACTGTGTACAGCTGGTAGAATGGTTTTGGACAGACTTTGAAAGTTCCATCCATCATCCAGGTGTCACATTGCTGTAATTTAACTAAATTGTTTGCAGTAGCAAACATAATTATTCTTTTATCAGGGCATTTGTTATCAAAAAATATAAATGGTTCTTTAGTGTGGGTAATGCTTAATTCTGGGGGAATAACTACTTCTGCAAACGTTTTAGGAGCAGGTATAGTACTTGTAGTTGCTTTTTTTTGTCTGGCAATAGTTCTTTTTAAAGAATCTATGGAGGGTAATTGTCCTGATGCATGTTGAGGTACTTTTAATAGTTGCTCTTTCAGTATTTGGGTGGTGGGTTTATCAGTACTAGTGCTTGCTTCTTTAATACTTTCAAGAGCATCTCTAACCTCAATCTGTTATGTTTGGGGGGTGATTATGTTCTTTTACAGAAAGAGCAGTAGTTTCATGAGTAGTAGCTCTTCCATAGCATTTGTTAGAGTAGTATTTGCTACACTTCCAAAACACTTTGAGACTTAGGGGCCGATTCCGATTCAGGCCGGAAATCACTCCGACCGAGCCGGACCCGGAGAGATTTCCGACAGAATCGGACTCTGGCAGTCCGACCGAACGAGTACGATGCGCACGCATGCAATCGGACTCGAGTCGGTCGGACTCCCATTGAAGTCAATGGGAGCCGGTCGTACAACGCGTACGCGGGCTCCCATTGACTCAATGGGGGCTAGGCAAACAAGGGCGCCCCCTACAGCGGGTACGCGTCGATGCGAATTGCGCCGTAGATGCACAGGTAGGGGGGACCCATGGGTCCCCCTTGTGTGCGACTCACGCGGCTACGCTTACAGGGGGGTCTGACACGGACCCCCAAAGTCCGGCTCCGAGTGCTCTTTCGAGCCGGATGGCGCGAGTCGGTCGGACTGCTTGCGGCGCGCATCGTACTTGCCCGGCCGGGGAACGTCTCCATTGCGCGGTGCGAGTCGTGTCCGTGCGAGTCGGTCGAAGCGGTTCGGACCCGCGTACGAGTCGGTCGGCTATTTCGCGTGCGCTCGCATCGTACTTGCTCGGCCGGACGCACGTACGAATCGGTCGGGAAAGAGGGCTCTGAATCGGATCCGGTTAAGCCGAATCCGATTCGGTGCCCTACTGGCCGAGATCGGAATCGGCCCCCAAATTGTTTCTCCTGTGTATAGACATACCCCATATAACATAATAACATTTTATTTTTTTGTGACATTACAAATTCTGCACCTTCAGTCATGTTGTTTTGTCTTATGCTAGGGGAAATTAAAAAAACAAATTTTTTATATAATAAATACGACATATTTATTAAATACAGTTACATTTCAGTGAATATACTTACAATGTTTAGTTTGATGTAAATAAAATCGTCCAGGAAATGATTTCAAGCTTTATTTTCTATTTTCTTGATGTATTTTCTGTTGGGAAGAGAAAACAAAAATTTTAATAATTTGATTACATTGTTTGTAGATGATAGGGATTTTAGGGGAAAAGGGATATTTGGGTGGGTATTTAAGGGTGTTTAATAATTGAAAATTATATACTTACTTTTTAATTGTATTTAGTTGGTGAGTGTTTACAAAATGATTTTGGATGCTTTTGCAGTTGTCTGTAGAGGAGATAGATAAGAAATAAAATATACATTAGTGAATTACGTTTGAAAAATATTTTTAGGTAGCTTGGAAAAAAATATAATATACTTACATTGATTGTTGTTTTATTGGTGAGGATGTTGAAAATATTTTGCTGGCTTTGTAAGATATCTGTAGAGGAGATATAAATGTAAGCAATGAAAGATTAGTAAATTATGTCTCAGAAATAATTAGGGTTGAAGGCTAGTAGTATGGTTATATTTTAAATACAGTTTTACTTACTTAGTGCAGTTTTAAAGATTTCTTCAGTAATGAAAATTTTCTTTCAGGAAACAGTCGGGCAGAGTTTCACCTTCTTCTTTATTGTAGGTTAGAAGTGTAAAAGAGATGCAAACATTTTATGCTTATATAGTGTTTATTTAATTGGTTGCTTTATGTCATTGGTGTATTTTAAAATGTGAGTATTTGATTCGTCTCAAGTTAATTGTTTTTATTGTTTTGGCTGTTTGTTTCCATATAAGGGAAACGCTAATTAAGAACTTGTTAGTAGAAAGTGATTATTTTTTCGTTTTTCTGTTTTAAAATATATTAAACATTGTTTTGAATGTGACATGATGCAAGCATTATATATTTTAAAGCTTTTATTTTATTACTGTAATTGTTCGTTTTGAAAAAAGTTTCAGTTTTATATATTGATGTGTTTGCAAATGATTATTTTATGTTATTTAAGTGTTTTATATTGTTTTATAATGTGAATTTATATTTGGTGCTAAACATATATTTAATTTACCTGTTTTTCAATAGTCGATATTGTTAAAAAGTCGATAATATTGATGTCTATATTTTGGTATTCGATATTTTTGATATTTTGTATGTGTTTTAAAATTAAACGATATTTTATTTAACGATATTTTATATTTCGATATTGTGGTGTACGATATTTTTTATATACGATATTGTGTACTCGATATTTTTGTATTTTTTTAAATAAGTATTGGTAGTCGATATTATTGTAGTCGATATTATGACGACGATATTTTGTCAATACGATATTTTTGTTGTCGATATTATGTCAGTGATCCAATGGCATTTGACACAGTGGCATTACAAGGGCCCATTGGCTCAGGTGAAGGTCAATGGAGGGCTGTCCTGGGTTTTTAGCCTTCAGCATGGCATCCTTAAGGGTTGCCCCCTATCGCTGCTGATTTTTGACCTAATACTAGAGCCCTTGGTGGCCTGGATAAGACAGGACCCACTGGTCCGCAGTCTATACTGAAATGATAAGTGGGAGGACAAAACATCATTGTGTGCGGACAACATCCTGTTATACGTTACAGAGTCTGTCAAAACACTCAGTAGGCTCATTAAGATTATTACCAACATTGGCCGCTACTCAGGCTTCACTATAAATTGGAAAAAGCCTCTGATCTATCTCCTACGAGGCCAAGAGTCACAACTGCCTCAGGACTGTGAGACAACAATGGTAAAGAAAGGGTTTTGTTACCTGGGCATAGATATCACCACGGACCCTGAGCTCTTTGACACCAAAAACCTCTTACCACCGCTGGATAGACTGAGGCAAGATGTTAATCACTGGAGACCCCTACCATTGCCTCTTCTTGACAGAGCAGCCCTATTTGAAATTAAATCCCTTCCTCATTTTCTTTAGGTTCTACAGAACACACCCTACCCAGTGCATAATTCCTATTTTAAAGCCATTAAAAAGGAACTTAGAACTCTGCTCTGGGATGAGTGCCCGGCCAGGATTGCATGACACAAACCTACCAGAGGGTGGTATGATGGGGGATAGTCCTGCCTGATATCCAAAAGTACTTTTGGGTGCCGCAACTTACCACTTTCAACAGTTGGATCTATCTCCTCTCAGACGCACCTGCGTTTCGGAAGGATAGGTTAATTATGCAACTGTCGGGGTACCTCAGGGCTATCTATGGTACACCTAGGAATACTTCCCTCCTTGCCCCCATGGCAACTGTGGTTACTCTCTGGCATACAGGTCTGAAGGCCCTGGGATAGTGGGGTAAAATCACACAAGCTACTCCCCTATGGGATACTGCAGAATTAGGCACTCTGGGAGTGCAGCCAGGATTCGATATATGAGACTTAATCAGCCTTTCCCGAGTAGGAGACATTTGGGCTCATGGGGACGTCATCCCTTGGATGGACCTACAACATGACTATCAACCTGCCCCCACTGAGATTTATTGCTATATACAGGTACGCCACGCACTCAGGGCAGAATTGCCGAAGGGAGGGGAACGCCACATGAATATCGCCTATTAAATGAATACTTGCCATGGAAAGCGGCCTTCCTGACATATACTCAATAACATACCTGATGCTCTGTAGCACTTAAGGGAACAATGGGTCCAGGACCTTGAAGAGCTGGAAAATGATGAATGGGTGGAGGCTCTGGTGTCCCTGAGGGAGGTGGCCATATGGGCGGGTTTCAGATTGGTTCAATTAAAAATATTACACCGGTCCTACTATGCCCAACATGCACAAGATAAGATGGGTACAGTGAGGGTGGAGAGTTGTCTTGGCATGGGTGTGGGCACCTAGGCACGTTCTACCATATTGTGTAGAAATTCCCTGCAGTACAAAGCTTTTGGGCATTGGTGGTAGTATGTATGTGTGAAGTGACTGGAGGCTCAATGGGTGTTTCTGCAGAATAGTTCCTCCTTAATGTTTGGAGTGCAACGGACCTAAATTGCATGGCACAAATATGGTGGATATTGGGACTATGGTCGCTAAACTTAACATTGCAAGACTGTGAGGATGCAGAGCAGCCGCCTTGGTTGGGGGACTGGAAGCTTGATATGGATTGGTGTATGTTGGCTGAAAGGGTGGTTTATGAAGGATGGGATTGCCCTCAAAAATGGACGAAAATCTGGGGCCCATGAAATGCCTGCAGGGGCAATATTTGTAATGATTTTCATTCTTTTGGTCTGGTGGGGCCATTGTCAGGCCCATCTGTGTCCTTCATGAACGTCGGCTGTGTTGGCGGGGGGGCCTTGTCAGGTATATTGAAAGTTGTGATGCTTATTCAGTTTATTGAAGTGCACCAATATGCTATCTACCTGTCTTTTACTGAACTATCAGTGAACAGAGTTTGAACAAAAAAAGACAAAAAAATGTAATCATCCCACCCTTGGCACATTAAAATAACATAACGTGTATTTGTAAAGCACATGTTCACCCGGAGGCAACTTACCCAACTCAATGGTACTCATTTTATTGACCTCAGATGGATGAAAGGCTGAGTGGACCCGCCGGGATTTGAACCTGTGACCATGAGGTCGAACATAGGCCTCTGCAGTGGATGCATTAGTCCACTGACCAACCAGACCCAGCTCAAAATCAAAACCTAAATGATGAAAAGAGGAGTCTTAGGCACCTGGAGAGGAGGTGGAAACATGAAACCTAGACATTTCATCTAATCAAACTATGTAAGCAACGAACTGGTTAAAAAACCACAATTGGAATGCAAAAGCATCATACTTCAGACCCCAACTCAACATTGCAAGGAACCGCACAGGGAGACTTTTCAAAATTGTCAATCAACAAACGGGGGTCAACAAAAAATCTTAGAAATCAAAAAATCTTTCAGATTGACAGCGAAAGGTTATTAGCCACTACAGGCAATTATCACCATTCTGACAGTAAGTCTCCTTCCCCAGGCGAGGATCAAACTATGAACCACCCATCCAAAACTAAAAATCAAGCAATCTTGGGGGAGTTCAAAACAGTAAATGAGAACGAGGTCCATAAGACATTATTATCCATGAAACCAACTACATATTTCAACGAGCCTATCCAATACAGAATACTAAAGGAACTCACTCACCTTTTCTTCCCCATACTGACGAAGATTGTAAATTCATCGCAAAAACGAGGCATTGTCCCAGACTGCCTGAAGATTGGCTAAGTAACAACCCTCTCGAAAAAAGCTTGTGCAGACCCTACAACCCTGAACAAATTTTGCCCAGTGTCGATCATTACCTTTCTGTCCAAATTGTTGGAAAAATGTGTACACATTCAACTGTTTCAGCATATTGATCAGTTCAACATACTTGACAAATTTCAGTCTGGTTTTCAGACCAGGGCACAGCACAGAAACAGCCATCCTAACATCATGGATGATGCCGGTAAGATGCTAGATCACAACAATTCCTGCCTACTCATCCTCCTAGACCTCTCATCTGCATTTGACACAGTCAATCACAACAGCCTACTAGAATTGGTAGAAAACAATATGGGGATATCAAAGAATGTGCTCTCCTGGTTTGCATCCTTCTTGCACAACTGCTCAAAATAAATCAAAGTAGGCAGCTATCTTTCAAATGCTTCACCAATGAGATGTGGAGTCCCACAAGAGTTGACCATTTCCCCAATGCTCATTAATCTCTATATGGAGCCACTAACAGAAATCCTCAAACAATTGAACCTTCTATACCACTTGTATGCAGATGATACAGAATTATACTGAAAGATATCCTCCCTAGAGGATGTCATCCAACTAAATAACACTCTAGTTAAAACACAAACCTGGCTGTCTCAAAACAACCTCAAGCTGAACTTTCTGAAAACAGAATTTCTACTTATCTCCCTTCATAACAGCTCCCCACACATCCAAGATTGGCTTAATCACCTAGACACCCTCAACTTCTAACCTACTATTATAGCGCAGTGTGTCATTCCAACTCAACCTTCTGAACAAAGTGAAACTATTCCTGCTACCACTTGATTTCAAACCAGTAGTACAATCACTAGTGTCTCTATACTGGAATATGGCTGTGCAACGCTTACAGGTTTCGTCAAGTTGAGAACAGCTTCACTCAAAGTGACCCAAAATGCAGCAGCAAGACGCTTTGACCACATTACTCTCTCACTTAGGTCTCTCAACTGCTCCCTCTCGAAGCCAGAACTCAGAAAATTGTTGGCTCACTCACAAAGCCTTGCAATATAATGAACCCAGGTACCTGGCAGAAAAGATTAGAATCTCAGGAGGCAGCCACTCCATCAGAAATGTGAACTCCCTCAGACTAGAACCCCCCCTCAGATTCAGAAAACAAAAAACCTAAACATGCTCCTTTTCAGCATCAGCTCCGACAATATGGAATTACCTACCACCCAAGATTTGATGAAACCCATCGACCCACATTTTCAAAAAAGAGGTGAAAAGGATCCTAAAGAACAGATTGATCACACTTAGGGGTCGATTCCGATCTCGGCCGGAAGCGCACCTAACAGTATTCGTCCAGAACAAATACAAGCCGAACGCGTGTTTCCTGACCGATTCGAACACTCATCTGAACGAACAAGTACGATGCGCATAACAGCCCAAATTCCGAGCGAGCCGTACTTACCCATTTCAGCTCCTGTTCCCCGCCCGAGCCGGATCCGTAAACGCCGATTCGAGTCGCACGGAAGCAAATACACAGCACCTTCCGGCCGGACTAGTACGATGCGCCTTCCGTACGCGCCGAACCCGTCGCTACGTCCGGCACGTTTGAGCATCCGGGAGAGCTGTACATAAGCTCCGATTCGCGCCACAAGACGATCCAAGGCGACGAGACGAACAAGCCAGCGACGAGTACGAGTCGAAGCTACGAGAAACCCGAACGAGACGACCCAACCATGAATCCCATCGTGCAGGTCCTACCAATACTCTACATCTATTACCGGGGCCGGTACGGACGCGTACGGCGCAGACGGTAAGTCAAACACCCACAACACAAACAAACGACACGTACACGAAATATGTCACACACACATAGGGATGCACAAATGACGTACACCAGCACCAGCAGAACCATAGGGGCGGGATGGCTATCACCAATGCCATACACACCCATAGGGGGATGGATGCCTACCACTAATACCATCCCCACTCATAGGGGGATGGATGCCTGCCACTAATACCATCTCAACTCATAGGGGGATGGATGCCTACCACTACCACCACCCCTACTCAGGGGGGCCTGGATGCCTACCACTAACACCACCCCTACTCATGGGGGCCTGGATGCCTGTCACTACTACCATCCCCACTCATAGGGGGATGGATGCCTACCACTACCACCACCCCTACTCAGGGGGGCCTGGATGCCTGTCACTACTACCATCCCCACTCATAGGGGGATGGATGCCTACCACTACCACCACCCCTACTCAGGGGGCCTGGATGCCTACCACTACCACCACCCCTACTCATGGGGCCTGGATGCCTGTCACTACTACCATCCCCACTCATAGGGGGATGGATGCCTACCACTACCACCACCCCTACTCAGGGGGCCTGGATGCCTGTCACTACTACTATCCCCACTCATAGGGGATGGATGCCTACCACTACCACCACCCCTACTCAGGGGGGCCTGGATGCCTACCACTACCACCACCCCTACTCATGGGGGCCTGGATGCCTGTCACTACTACCATCCCCACTCATAGGGGGATGGATGCCTACCACTACCACCACCCCTACTCAGGGGGGCCTGGTTGGCTACCACTACTACCATCCCCACTCATAGGGGGATGGATGCCTGCCACTACTACCATCCCCACTCATATGGAGATGGATGCCTACCACCACCCCTACTCATGGGGGCCTGGATGCCAGTCACTACTACCCTTCCCACTCATAGGGGGCTGGATGCCTACCACTACCACCACCCCTACTCATGGGGGCCTGGATGCCTGTCACTACTACCATCCCCACTCATAGGGGGATGGATGCCTACCACTACCACCACCCCTACTCAGGGAGGCCTGGATGCCTGTCACTACTACCATCCCCACTCATAGGGGGATGGATGCCTACCACTACCACCACCCCTACTCATGGGGGCCTGGATGCCTGTCACTACTACCATCCCCACTCATAGGGGGATGGATGCCTACCACTACCACCACCCCTACTCAGGGGAGCCTGGATGCCTGTCACTACTACCATCCCCACTCATAGGGGGATGGATGCCTACCACTACCACCACCCCTACTCAGGGGGGCCTGGATGCCTACCACTACCACCACCCCTACTCATGTGGGCCTGGATGCCTGTCACTACTACCATCCCCACTCATAGGGGGATGGATGCCTACCACTACCACCACCCCTACTCAGGGGGGCCTGGATGCCTACCACTACCACCACCCCTACTCATGGGGGCCTGGATGCCTACCACCCACACAACCCCTACTCATAGGACGGGTAATGCATGACACAAGCAGCATACTCCAACATAAGGAATGTCTGAAAAATACATCCCCCAACACCATGACAAGCGTGTGTAGTCTGTGTCAAATGCCTACAACACTGAACATTACATTGAACATACAATGTGACCCCCTATCACATGTGTCACACATAAATGTGTGTGGCCTCCACAATGCAAGCAGACCATGACCACTGTGGCAATGGGGTCTAACACCCCATCATCACAGTGACCAAAAGGTAAGTGTGGGGTCCATAGCTGAAGCACATTCTGAACATTGTGGCAATGGGGTCTAACACCCCATCACCACAGTGACCAAAATGTAAGTGTGGGGTCCATAGCTGAAGCACATTTTGAACATTGTGGCAATGGGGTCTAACACCCCATCACCACAGTGACCAAAATGTAAGTGTGGGGTCCATAGCTGAAGCACATTTTGAACATTGTGGCAATGGGATCTAACACCCCATCATCACAGTGACCAAAATGTAAGTGTGGGGTCCATAGCTGAAGCACATTTTGAACATTGTGGCAATGGGGTCTAACACCCCATCATCACAGTGACCAAAAGGTAAGTGTGGGGTCCATAGCTGAAGCACATTCTGAACATTGTGGCAATGGGGTCTAACACCCCATCACCACAGTGACCAAAATGTAAGTGTGGGGTCCATAGCTGAAGCACATTCTGAACATTGTGGCAATGGGGTCTAACACCCCATCACCACAGTGACCAAAATGTAAGTGTGGGGTCCATAGCTGAAGCACATTCTGAACATTATGGCAATGGGGTCTAACACCCCATCATCACAGTGACCAAAATGTAAGTGTGGGGTCCATAGCTGAAGCACATTTTGAACATTGTGGCAATGGGGTCTAAAGCCCCATCACTACAGTGACCAAAATGTAATTGTTGTCATGTGAAAAGCTGCAAATGCCAAACTGCATGGATGATTCCTGGTCACACAACAACAAACACATCAGTGGCATAGTAGTGCTTGTGTCCCATAGCAACATAGATTGGGTGAGGCAAACAGTGCAGTGCCAATAAAACATCGCTTTGGCCATGTGCAGACAAACCTCACCCATGGGGGCTCACATTGTCAACATTCACGAATTACACATTGACAGAAGTGACCATCATAATGCAGACCCACACATCAGCACCAATGGACACACAAATGTAGATATCCTGTGGAGATCGTAGATGTCAGGTGAACAAATACCATTCCCTGGCAGCTATAGGACATACAAACCATGATCATTGTGCTGACTGATGACCTAGGAGTCCCGGGGACAGCAGGGGAAACCCACCAAACAACATACAGCCAATGGCACACTAAAGAAATGCCAATGCAGTGGTGCAAATGCACAAACACAAACAGGCAGACTCACACTGCATATCAAACACAACAGGTGATGGGGGTGTGCCAGTGTCCCCAGGCAACCACACAACACATGAGGAGGCCTGAATCCCTATTACACAGATGTGTATACAGTGCCACACAAAAGTAACTCATGGATCGGATTCCCTATGTGGGCAATCAGGCATTGTCAGATGAGAGGGAGCACAAATTACAAATGCCACACAAGCTTGTAGGAACAGCAACTAACACAGCAAGAGACAGACCCACCACAGCACTACCCCCAGGGACCCCACATTGTGGTGACACTGGCCTGCATGATAATCCCAGTGTGATGACAAAGGTAGATGTCGTACACACAGTGAACCACAGTCATGTTTCCTGAGCAACTAACTACCATCACACCTACAAAAGCACAAATCAATCAGCACGGCCTGTCAGCCAAGGCCAACATGGAGGTAGGGGTGTAGCCGTGCAACAACTCTCATTTGCACACACTCAACACCACACACCTTGACCTCCACCAATGTGCAGCAGTGAAGCTCACATGGACTGGTGACATTGCACATGCACCCATGACAATCCCAGGGGTGGTGGGGGAACTAAGGTGGAGATACCCATCACACATGGCCAGTCAACAAGACTTGTGAATGTCTGACACACTGCACAGTACGCTGTACATGGGCATGACGTCAAATCCACACCAACCAATGGGATCCCGGCCACAGTCACACACCAATGAAGAAGCCAACCTCACCCACCAAGAACACACATAGACAACTTCCAACATTGCAGCTCTGACCCTGAGGAGTGGCAGCAGTCACACACACAACGTGTCACAATCACTGAAAGGTAACACAAAATGTAAATTACATGACTTGTGTAACCAACAAGTGCCAAGGGGAATCCTGCCTGTGTCTCATCTGCGTTTGCCCACAAACTCAGCCCTGACAGCAAACACACCTATGGATGACACCCTGATGACCAGTAATGTGCCATGCACCCACATCACAGAGAACCCAGGGCGAAGATTTGGGGGAACATAGGTCAACTCAGCAAGCATCACAAACAGGAACATCACTAGGGATCCCAGCCTGCCTTGCAAAATGGAAGTGAACACACACAGACATGCTCACACAACACACACCTTGGGCTCAGGCAATGTCACGGAATTACACACTGCCATGAGGGGACTCCACTCCTGTGTAAGGAAATCTGTGCCATTCGTTGTCTCTGCAGGGCTCTATCATGTCAGCAGTACACTTGGTCACTCAGTCAACAATTAGCACAAAATGAAGGCTCTCGTCACATCAGCCTGGTCATGGGAGTGTCACCGAAATCATCTGCACAGATCCAACACACATGTATAGAAAGTTGCACTGATAACACAGATGAGTCCTTCCCCATTGATGCCCAAACTTGCATGTCCAGTGGAGATGGTCACACGGTCAGGGAAACAGACAAATTGAACAATGGCAAGCACAACTGATGTGCAGGGGTGTAAGCCACAGATGTGATATTGCAAATAAATGTAGGAAATCCCATTGGCAAATATTGAAAACATGACACCCTCATATTGCTGCAAAGGATGACATGGCTACACACCAGGATAGGACACATTCCCCCTGGACCACATGGGGTCCTGCACAGTAACACTTTATTTTCATGATACCAAATATCACAATCACTGCAGCAAGGGCATGGTTAGCATCATCAACATCAAGTACATCTGAAGCAAAACCACCAGAGAACAGAAAGGAGCTTTATTCAGCATATGTGTCTGAAAAAGAAAGTACTGCAAAAATACAAAGGCCAATGGCCAGTCCAACAGTTCAGTCCGAACAGGGTGGCAGTGGCAGATGTCACCCTCTGCTTGCCTGCACTGATATGGAGCAGGGACATTCCCCTCGGAGGGGTATACGGGGGGCAGGCCAGGCACCGCAGGGACAGGATCAGGGCTCACCAGAAGGAGGCAGGGAAGGGGTGGCTGGTGCTGGAGAGTCACTGACAACTGCAGTGGAGGTGTCTGACATGGTGTGTGCCGGCACAACTGGGGGCATGAGTCAGATGGTGTGGGTGCCGGCACGACTGCAGTGGTCCAGCCAGATGGAGTGGACAGGTTCCCCACTGCAGTGCCCAAGTCAGACGGGGTGGTAGTGGACTCCACTCCAGTGCCCATCTCCGGGGGAGTAGAATGGGGTTCAGGTAAGGTGGGCAGGACAGAGGGGGAGGACACGGTCTCCACACCAGTGGCACAGACATGAGCAGCGGGGGGTGTGGGGCTGGAAGAGCAAGTGGTAGGAGGAGAAGGCCGCATCATTTTGGGGATGGTGTATCTGTGGGTGGGGGAACCTGGGACAGGGTGTGGTGGGGGAACCTGTGTTGTGGGTGACTGAGGGATGGAGGAAGGAGACAGTGTGGTTGAGCTGCAGGGCGGTGGTGGGGTCTTGCTCTTCTGGGACCGGGGGGACTTGCGGGTGGGGGCCTCAGGCTGTCTGCTCCTGGGGGAGGGTGTCCGGGGGCGAGGGGCACTCCCCTCTGTGTGGGTGGACTTCCTCTTCCCCCTGTATGCTGGATCAGCGGGATCAGAGGGGAAGAGGCCGAGGTCACAGAGGAAGAGCTGCTTTGTAGGTGGGGTTGCAGGTGAGGCAAGGGAAGGGGTCTTGGAGGGAGAGGATTTTGAGGACTGCGGAGTCAGTGTGGATGCCTGTGTGTGTGTCTGTTCCCCATCCCCTGTGGGTGTGGTATCAGTCCCCTGAGGATGCTTGTGTGCACGTTTTGCCCTTGTTCTGTGTGTTTCTGTGCTGCTCGTGTCTGTGTGTTTGGGTGATTGTGCAGGTGTGCATGTGCTTGGGACAGGTAGGGTGCCAGGAAGTGTGGATGGGGCAGAGGTGGGAGGGGTGAGGGACTGTTGGAGGAGGGACACTGCTGCCATCAGGGAGGAGTCCATGGACCTATTGCTCCTCTGTAGGGCAGACATGCCCGTCGAGATGCCCTCCATGAACGACACCAGCTGTGTCAACAGAGTGGTGTGTGCATGGAGGACACTCAGCATTGCTGTCTGCCCTACATGGAGCTGCCGAAGTAGGTACACAGACTCCTCACTCAGGGCAGCAGGGGACACAGGGGCAGGGGGTGCGGTGCCTGGCACGAAGGAGACACGCTCCCGGACACGGGAGCCTCCACGGACCTCTGGAATGGGAGCCAATGGGAGGGCAGGTGGTGGTGGTGGTGGTGGCGGGGCCAGACATACTAGCTGGGGTGTGGTGGCTGCTGACACCCGCCTCCACAAGGGAGTCATCCTCCGAGCTGCTGTGGTCCTCAGCTGAGGTGGATGGTGCTGAGGACTCCTCGGTGTGGCTCCCTCGCCCTCCGTGCCACTGGGTCCCTCCGACCACTCATCGCCTGCTGACCCAGTCTGGCTCTGCAGCTCCTCCTGGTCCAAGGAGCTGTCCCCTCCTGTGGCCGTGGATGTATCTGCAAACAATTAGGGAAACAGACAAACATCAGTCACCTGCACTGACCGCACACACCACAGTAAGTACAGCACATTACAGAGCAAGCCCTGGCATCCTCAGTTGAACATTGCCAAAAGTCCTCACACAGATTAGGAGAAGCCAATTGTCAGTCTGATGGTCAACCATGGCACTCACACCCCTCCTGCCCTTGCACCCATCTGTCTGGTGCCTGTTGGATGGTAATACCCCAGTGTGGACACAAGCACCACGTACACAGTTGTTGGACATTGCAGAGAACACGGTGAAGTATGTGAACATGCACACATCACATCTCTTGCCACTGAGTTAGTACAGGTGTCCGGGTAAAGGGATGGCCAGAGTCTAATTAGAAATGCATGTGATGCATACCAGCACCAGACACCATGATGCACCCATGTCCGGATAGTCAATGCCACAATGGGGTGCATGTTGCACATGTAACTCCCCTGCAGGATCACTCTTAGGAAGTTAAATGCCATGGCACAGGCATGCCTGCAAAGTCATACATCACTGTCTCCAGTCACATGGGCATGGCAGCCAGCCAACAACAGTCTGCACTGTGTCACAGTCCTAGGAAATGGGGAATGCAAGTTATGTCGCTGGGAGGTGCACATGTCCATCCCCCACACACCACATCATCTGAACTCTTATTTGGCCACGTCATGCCAATTGGACATATGGGAGACATGAAACACAACTCTATGAACCTGAGCACCTCACAGTCTGCTGTGAATGTAAAACAGCTGCCTGAAGTTCACAGTCGCATACACCTGTGTGCACAGTCAAGTGATCAAACACCTATGAGTCACAGAAGTATCATCTCTCATGGTCACATCTCAGAGGGCATGCTGAGCCCTAAACGATAAACATCCCAGTAGTCCTGACAACGAAGCCACGGCACAATGACACAGAGGCAGACACCTGAGGGAACATTTCACTGATCACAACATGTCAGCTGATACACGGGAGTGGGAGTACAGAGTGTATTGTATGCCCTGGAGTAGGCATGACTGACCTGCTCCACCTGAAAGAGGGATGAGCCCTGGACAGTAGGCAGGTGGCTAAGCATGTGTGACACACTTGATATACATACTCCTGAGGCCCAAACATTGTTCCCACCCGCAGCATGGGGGTGTGCCAAATACCCCAGGGACATGTGGTGATTCAGATCAGCAAGTGGACCACATATCAAAGTAACACCCAGATTACATGTCAGAACTTAGGCATTGTGTAAGCAATTGACCCACCCATGAATCCCACAACATAGTCAGGGGAACAAAAGCTGTCCCACACCTTGAGCGAAGCAAAATGCAATGACACAGTACCCAAGTGACACAATTTCCTGACTGTAAGGGCCACACATATGCGTATCAGATGAGGAGTGGGCATGTCACAATTGAGGGACATGGGTCCTGGACCACAAGCCTGATGTACTGTGGAAGTTTAACCAGGCCAGAGGAGGGCACATAGCATGTCAGACAAAGTGCACAGTGCAGTCATGGACTCACCCCCTCCTTGCTGCTGTCTGGCCTTCAGCTGCACATCCAGGTCAGGGAAGACCACCGCCAGGATCCTGAGCATGTGGGGGGTCAGGGTCCGGTGTCTGCCCCTCCTGCGAGGAGGCGACAGCTTCAGCTGGACCCTTGCGATTCTCCGGGTCCAGCCCCGAAGGTCCTGCCACCTCTTCTGGCAGTTGCGGATCCGGCGCTTGTAGACCCCCACGGATCTTACTGCCCGGGCGATGGTCAGCCAGATTTCCTGCTTCTGGTGGGCATCAACCTGTGAGGATGACAAAGTGAAAAGGCCATTACTACACATGCAACATATACGTGCATCACACAGTTGGATATACATGTCTCAATCACAGGTGCATATGATGTACACAGGCAGTGCAACGATGGCTATGAACAGTTTGCCAGCAGTTACTACATGGTATCATTGCATGGGAAGTAAACCTTGTTGGAATGCACTGTTACTGCACTGTACCTGTTCAGTGCATGTAACTACACACTTTGGGGGGGAGAGCTACTCAGTGAGCATGCTAGCCAGTGGTGTGCACACCATAAGTCTTGCTAGTGAGACAACATGCACAATTAGTAAGGCAGTGGACAGCACACTCACCTGCTCCCCTGGTTTCCCATACAGCTTGCTGTACTGTGGAAGGAGGCTGTCCAGCAGGGCCTGGTTCTCCTTAAGGCTGAAGGCTGGGGCTCTCTCCACAGTACGTGCCATTGCAGTAGCCAGAGGATGCAGAGACAGCAGCAGTGTTGGTGGCAGATGTCGTCCTGGAGCATGTAGTGCAGGCAAGTGAGCTCTCAGGGGAACAGCCAGCATTATATGTGTGCTGCAGAGGCAGATACTGTCCCATGTGTCCAAAGTGATAGGTCCAAGTCGTTTGCATCTTCTGAATCTGGCCATTCCATGGAATTGCACCACTTATACACGCCCACAGCATCCTTCAAAATGTAAACTTCATGACACCCATGTTTTTGCAACATTGTTGTGGCTGGCCAACTGAATTCACTGCATCAGACTCGTTCCAGCTTCGAAAACGCGTCCGTTGCCATGCCAGGCCCTAGCCAATGCATGCACATGGTCCGGACCATTGCTGTACCACACGTATTTCAAAATACAACGCATACCCGCTCACATCAAATGCAATGGCCAGTGCGTGCACACCGATCGGTCCATTGCTGTACAACGCGTACCCGCTCACAACAGATGCAATGGCCAGTGCGTGCACACCGATCGGTCCATTGCTGTACAACGCATACCCGCTCACAACAGATTCAATGGCCAGTGCGTGCACACCGATCGGTCCATTGCTGTACAACGCGTATCCGCTCACAACAGATGCAATGGCCAGTGCGTGCACACCGATCGGTCCATTGCTGTACAACGCGTACCCGCTCACAACAGATGCAATGGCCAGTGCGTGCACACCGATCGGTCCATTGCTGTACAACGCGTACCCGCTCACAACAGATTCAATGGCCAGTGCGTGCACACCGATCGGTCCATTGCTGTACAACGCGTACCCGCTCACAACAGATGCAATGGCCAGTGCGTGCACACCGATCGGTCCATTGCTGTACAACGCGTACCCGCTCACAACAGATGCAATGGCCAGTGCGTGCACACCGATCGGTCCATTGCTGTACAACGCGTACCCGCTCACAACAGATGCAATGGCCAGTGCGTGCACACTGATCGGTCCATTGCTGTACAACGCGTATTCCGGGAAACAACGCGTACCCGCTCACAACAGATGCAATGGCCAGTGCGTGCACACCGATCGGTCCATTGCTGTACAACGCGTACCCGCTCACAACAGATGCAATGGCCAGTGCGTGCACACCGATCGGTCCATTGCTGTACAACGCGTATTCCGGGAAACAACGCATACCCGCTCACAACAGATTCAATGGCCAGTGCGTGCACACCGATCGGTCCATTGCTGTACAACGCGTATTCTGGGAAACAACGCGTACCCGCTCACAACAGATGCAATGGCCAGTGCGTGCACACCGATCGGTCCATTGCTGTACAACGCGTATTCTGGGAAACAACGCATACCCGCTCACAACAGATTCAATGGCCAGTGCGTGCACACCGATCGGTCCATTGCTGTACAACACATCCCTGTACAGGTCACCCGCATATGTCACCATGCTTGTCACTGGTGAATGTATGCCAGCCACATATACTTGCCAGGGACTCAGGGGCACACCTACAACACCACACCCAGTCCACGCTGTATCCTAAGGCATGTAAGGCTGCATTACCTTTTCTGTGAATGGGGGTAAACATGTGGTTTTTGGGGTGGCACTGGGGGCAGCCACTCCCAGGCTGTGCACGTGTTCATGGGGACAGGATCCTTTGTGTGTTGTGCACATGACCACTGTGATGTGCAACTGTTCATTTCGGAGCATGTGGCATGGTCACATTTCCAGGTTGTGTATGTGTATGACATGTCACATACCCCCAGAGTCCCATGTGGGAAGGCATGTACGTCACAGGGTGACCCATTGCCACAATAGTGATGGCCCTCCACAGTCTGTGTGCATGTTGTGTTTCCGATGTCTCTGATTCCATGTGCACAATGGGAGACAGTCTCCACATCAACGTTGTTTGTGCATGGACTTTGATGTTGTGCGTGTGTATGTCACAGGCGTCCATGTCTGTCCTGCGGAGGCAACAGGGGCCACTACTTGTGGGAGTCATGTTTGTTTTTCTGACATGTACATGATATGCCATGTCATGCCAGTGTCCATGTGGCAAGACAGGGTCACTGGGAATCTACCTGTCAATGAGCTGTGATGCCTGTGGCGCATCTGTCCAGACATGTCACTGTGGTGTGTGTGTGGAACGTGACAGCAGTAAATGGGTACTGTGACACAGCCTAATGGTTTCCCTTAGCACAACCTGGAACCTGTTGTCAACACATGTTGAACTGAGATGTTAGATGATGTCCATGTAGGTGCCATATATGTCCATACAGAACGGCACACACATCAAGTACTTGTGTCTCGTAATGATGTATCATGTGAAATTGAGTATGGTGAATGGCACATATGTGGGGTGACTGACAATCTTTCTTTCTTCACCTATGCACTGCAGGGCACCAGCTGTCCAGCGCTGACCCCCAAGGTGAAGGTGATGGCAGCCCTACACTTCTTTGCCACCGGTACCTTTCAACACACTGTTGTGACTGCTGGTTGGATGTCACAGACTATGTTCAGCCGTGTGCTACGCGATGTTTTGGAGGCAATGTTGAGATGCCTGAACCAGTACATCTATTGCCCTACACGTCAACAACTCACTGACGTCAAGAGTGACTTCTATGCCCTGGGGAGGATGCCACATGTCATTGGCTCCATTGATGGGACACATGTGGCTTTGGTACCACCACAGGCACATGAGCAGGCAAACAGGAACAGGAAACATTATAATTCGATCAATGCTCTGGTGGTATGTCTTGCAGATATGAGCATCTCACATGTGTGTGCCCGTTTCCATGGTTCGGCACACGATGCCTACGTGATGAGGAGGTGTAGTCACATCCCGAGGATGATGTCACAGATGCAGAACCAGCGTGCCTGGCTTGTCGGTGTGTACTGACTTTGTACCATTGTGTGTGTTCTGCTATGTTGTATTCTGCCCTCTTTTCCAACTCAGCTAATGTGCAATTGTCTGTCTGTAGGTGACTCCGGATACCCCAACATGCCGTGGTTGCTGACACCCCTCAGGAACCCTGTGACACCAGCCCAGATGTGCTACAATGAGGCACATGGTCGGACCAGGAGAGTGATCGAGCGCACATTTGGTCTCCTGAAGAGCCGCTTCCGCTGCCTGGACAAGACAGGAGGGGCCCTCCCATATGCCCCAGCAAAGCTGTGCAAGATTGTCATCGTCTGCTGCATGCTACACAACCTGGCAGTGCGGAAGGAGTTGCCTCTCATCCTGGATGACGATGACCAACATCCGCCACCTGTGGAGGATCCTGGCCTGGGCCACGATGCCAGTGATGATGATGATGATGATGATGATGATGGTGATGTCCGCACACAGCTCATCACCAACTTCTTCAGCTGAATGTGAGTATCCAGAGATGTCATGTCAATGATGTCTGTTTGCGTGATGTGTTGGTGGTGCTCTGGTGCTGTTTGAGTGTGGCCATGTGCTACTTGACTGGAAGCGTGCAGCAATGTGTACTTACAGGTAGTCTGTACTCCCCAACAGTGTTGACATGCTAACTTGGTTTTCTGTGAGTATCTTGTGACATGTATTGGCCATGAGTATTGCAGTTCTGTCCTGTTCTTCCGTGCTTTTGACTGTGTGTCATGTCTGTCCTTCACAGGGTACTTTCAGAGTTGTTTGGTGAACTGTGATCCCCCGACACCATGATTCAACCTCCAGGGTGGAAGCAGTCGTTTCCCTACAGGTGATGTGCCACACAACCCTGGACTTTATTTCTTCTACACTTGTTGACTGTGTGGCCACTGCCACGTCGGATTACCTTGCATCTGTAGTGGAAACAACATGTTGCAAATGTGTAATAAACCTGTGCTTCACTTTGGGTTGTGCGTTGTCTGTGGTCACACATCTGACTGACATGTGCTTACTGCACCTGTGGGCTAGTTAACACAGACTGTGAATAGGTGTGGTGTCTGTGCATTCCACTGTATTTCCTGGCAACATCAGTGTAGGCGATGAGTCTGATGGCCCTGGTGTGTATGTGGTGTGTCTCCCTCATATGTGTCACGTTGCCGTGACTCACATGACGGTGTTGAACTTGCTGTAGCAGTTAGCATGCACAGTGTCATTTAGCAGATCACAATCTACATGACAAAAACCACGTTGGAATCACAACAGAGGCAAGTATGGTGTATTAGTGAGTTTATTTACATACATGTGTGAGGATAGTGCACAGGATGGTGGGTGCTGTACATTGGGATTGGAATCCAAAGTTCCCAGATGAGTTGGAAGGCTTGGTAGCAGAAATGTCCTGAGTAAAGTCCACAGTCATCTGATACATTGGGCCAACTTAAGCTCCCCATGTCATGTGGGAGAGTTGTGTTGCATTCGACAGGGTAAACAGTTTGCACACAAAGGAGATTTTCCAGAACAGGTGTTGGGTTCCTGGGGGATGCACATGGCCATCGGCCTCTCAGTTTTCCTTCCTCGGACGACCCCTCTTCTTCCGGGGGGGACCCTCACGTGCAGGCTGCTGCGGTGCAGAGGACTCTCTGCCAGAGTCCTCCTCCATCCCTGTGGCAGATGCAGTTGTTGCAGCACCAGATGTTGTGGGCATACAGGGAGGTGTAGCCATGTTGGTGCTAATCTGGCGGAGGCATGTCAATATGTCCCTATGCACCGCTGTCAGTTCTTCCAATGTGTTCCACTTGGACTCCATGCCAGACATGTGTGTCTCCACACGGGACATGTGTGTCTCCACACGGGACATGTGTGAGTCCAAGCGGGCATGATGGGCAGCCTGCTGCTGTTGAATGTCCTTGAGGATCCCCACTACCTGGCTGACCTCTCCGGTGCTATTCTGGTACGCCTCAGCAATGCGTGCCAGTTGTGGGTCATCATGCAGTCCAGGCCCCTCTGCAAACAAAGACCTATGTCTACCACCCCTCCCACCAACCCTGGCGACACGTGCGGGACCTGTGGTGGCACGCACAGGTGACCGTAGGCCCACTTGGGTGTTGTTACTGGAGTCGTTGTCCGTTGCTCCACATTGGGCCGGGGTCCCTGTGCTGTTGTCATCGGTGGTCCTTGGTCTGTCTGTGTTGGCAGGGGTGGTCGATGTGTTGGCAGTTGTTGGAGGGGTGGGTGCAGGGGGTGCAGATGTTGGTCCTGCTGATGCTGCATGATGACTCGCACCGGAGGGGCCAGGTAGGTCTTCGCCATCCGAGGAGTGCAGAGGCTGTTCCACACCAGTGAGCTCAGTGTCCCCCGGAGCCTGGGAAAGGGACTACTCATCGTCTGCTGCTGTGTCCCCATCATCACCTGTTTTTGGAAGAGACACACAATGTATGTTATGTTTCTACGGGCATCAATGGTTCACACACCTGACAGTTGTGACTGTACCTCTGGATGCGGGCCTGTACATTGCATAGTCCTAAGTTGTCACAGTCAGAGGTTGATATTGGTGTAGCACATTGTCCTGCCAACCTGAAGCTTTTCTATGTGAATGTTGAGGTGTGTGCATGGCCAGCATTGGTGGTATTTGGTGGACATCCGGCCCTCCTTCTCCCCCCAGCCCAGTTATCCCACCGTGGAACGTGCTTCCATTGCAGGGCGTGCAAGTTGGCTTTCAGGATGGCAGTCAGTGGTGTCCTGCTGTTTGTTGGTGCACACGTCCCAGCAGGGCCTTGTGCTCCCCACAGCTGAGGCCAGTGTCAGACATCTTTGAAGAGGCTTTTCACTGTCTGTGAGGTGTGCATGCTTCAGTGTGAGCTTGCTGGGCCATGTGGGTGGGGATGTTGAGCTGTGACTACCACTCCCATCATGCTATGGCCTACACCCCCTTCCCAGCATGCCCATACTTCCTTCATTTTGAGTGGACTTCACTGTGTGTGAGTGTGACAGCAATGGCAAGATGGCTGACAGTGGTGTCCTGCTGTTGGTTGGTGCACAGTTCCCAGCAGGGCCTTGTGCTCCCCAAGGCAGTACCCAGTGTCAGCCATCTTGTCAGTTGTTTTCCACTCCCTGTAATGTGAGCATGGTTCAGAGTGGTGTTGATGGGCCAATTGTGAGGGTGACCAATATCTGTGACTACAACTCCCATCATGCTATGGCCTACACCCCCCTTCCCAGCATGCCCATACTTCCTTCCTTTTGAGTGGAGTTCACAGTGTGTGAGTGTGACAGCAATGGCAAGATGGCTGACAGTGGTGTCCTGCTGTTGGTTGGTGCCCAGTTCCCAGCAGGGGCTTGTGCTCCCCACAGCAGTACCCAGTGTCAGCCATCTTGTCAGTTGTTTTCCACTCCCTGTGATGTGAGCATGGTTCATAGTGGTGTTGATGGGCCAATTGTGAGGGTGACCAATATCTGTGACTACAACTCCCATCATGCTATGGCCTACACCCCCCTTCCCAGCATGCCCATACTTCCTTCCTTTTGAGTGGACTTCACAGTGTGTGAGTGTGACAGCAATGGCAAGATGGCTGACAGTGGTGTCCTGCTGTTTGTTGGTGCACACGTCCCAGCAGGGCCTTGTGCTCCCCACAGCTGAGGCCAGTGTCAGACATCTTTGAAGTGGCTTTTCACTGGCTGTGAGGTGTGCATGCTTCAGTGTGAGCTTGCTGGGCCAAGTGGGTGGGGGATGTTGAGCTGTGACTACCACTCCCATCATGCTATTGCCTACACCCCCACTTCCCAGCATGCCCATACTTCCTTCATTTTGAGTGGACTTCACTGTGTGTGAGTGTGACAGCAATGGCAAGATGGCTGACAGTGGTGTCCTGCTGTTGGTTGGTGCACAGTTCCCAGCAGGGCCTTGTGCTCCCCACAGCAGTACCCAGTGTCAGCCATCTTGTCAGTTGTTTTCCACTCCCTGTAATGTGAGCATGGTTCAGAGTGGTGTTGATGGGCCAATTGTGAGGGTGACCAATATCTGTGACTACAACTCCCATCATGCTATCGGCTACACTGACTTCACCAGCATACACAGAATTCTTTCCTTTGAGTGGGCTTCCCTGTGAGGTGGTGTTCTAGTGGTGGCAAAATGTCTAACTGTGTTTGTTGGTTGCATTTGTGCCACTGCCTTGCGGTATTTGTAGTTATATTTGTACATATCTTGACACAGTTACATGTCACTATGAGATGGCATGTATTGTGTTTATCTGACTGACAGACAAATCTTGGGGTGATTATCTTTTAATTGCTGTGTATTTGCTAAGGGTGCATGGTTTGACTATCCCCTTGACAGTGATGTGTGTGTATTGTCACACAATATTGTGTATATTTGTTGTGTACTCACCAGGCTCTGGGATGTTTGATAGTCCATATACGCTCACTGGTGGTAGGATGGCCCGCACCTTCTCCTCCTAGGGCCTGAGGTATAGTGGTTTGGCAGGAGGGCCACTGCTGGTGTGCTGACTCACGATGTAATCCTTCTTTAGTAGGTCCCTGACCCTCCTGCGCACATCATACCACGTGTTCTGGATGTCTTCCTTTGTGCGCAGACATGGTGATTGTGCATTGACCCTGTCGACGATCCTCTGCCACATCTTGGTTTTCTGCGACATGGGGGTCTGTTGTACCAATGTACCAAACAACTGTGGCTCTACCCTGAGGATCTCATCTACCAGGACTTCCAATTCACTGTCTAGGAACTTTGGATCTTCTTTGGGGGCATGGTGATGGGTGGTGGTGGGGATTGGTGTGTGTGTGTGTGTGCAGGTGAGGGTGTGTGAGTGTAGGTTTTGCTGGGTGTATGTGAGGGTGCTATTTGTTGAGGTGCTAATGGTGTGTGGCTTGTGTGATGGATGAGCTGTGAGTGTGTCTGTGGTTGCTGTGTGATGGTGTTCTGTGCTGGCAGGTGTGTTGAATTTGCAAAGGATCATGGTAGGGATTTGTGGCCTTTATATAGGTGGAGTTGGGGTGTGTCCTTGTTCCATTTTTTTTTCCCCTGTATTTATTGCCTTTGTCATTGCTTGTTTGGCCCTTTTTTTTCTTAGTATTTTTTGTGCATGTAGGAGACGTTCTTCTGACCGAGTAGGACGCTGCATTTGTCTCGTGCGAGCTTCTCCGAGTCGTCCACGCTGTGTTTCTGCAGGGTTTCTTGGGCGGCGTACGCGTCGGTCGCCGAGTATTGGCTTCCTTTGGCTGGCTTTTGTATGCGTGTCGGTCGTTCGGCTTGCGCTTCGTGCGACTCGGTCTGTTTTTCCACGCATTGCATCGTACTGCGCGGGTCGGAGTTCGCGGGTACGTTTCGTTCGGGTTGATTCCTGGTGCGTGTCGGTCGGTTCTATTCGCGTGGTTTCCCGGCCGGATAGCTTGTTTCCGTCCAGTTCGGTCGTTCGGCTTGAGTTCCGTACGAGTCGGTCGTGATTCACATGCATTTCATCGTACTTCCCAGGTCGGGCAACGCCGGTACGTGTCGGTCGGACTATATTCCTGTACCAAGGCGGTTGGTATGTTTTCCGGCCCGAATCGGAATCGGCCCCAAAGTCTTTGTTAGTCTGTCTTCAAGGGCGCCGCAACAACACTAACTCTGGGCATAATACTTCGCTACCCTCACGGAGCATGCAAAGTTTGTGCTACTACACACTATGCAAATTGCACGTAGCAGAGTGAAAAACTGTGCTAATTGACGTAGCGTAGCAGCAGTATAATAAACACCTACAAATGCTTAGATAAAGCAATGTTCTATGCTAAAATGCATATAACCAATTCACAAAAGTGAACTTTGACAATAAAATATCAAGCAATGAGAGAGGTGAGGATTTTGGGGTCCCCCCTAACCTAGGGGGAGGACCAAGCAGATGCCTTGAACACAAAAAGCATATCATGTGAACGATTCAGTGGTGGTCCCTTCCTCCTAGGACCACCCCAAGCACAGTTATGGGCAAAAATACAATCCCAACCAAAGGCCCTGCAAAGCATTATGGGACGAGATTAGCAGTCGGCAGTGAATATTATCGTGTCCAATATCAAAATAATTCTACAAAGAGCTGCAGTTCAACTAGTCGTTACTAGATGTCCCTCACGAGTCAAATGCAAAAGCATTGAAATTATTAATACATCAAGCTGCAGTTCCACTAGTCGTTACTAGATGTCCCTCACAAGTCAAATGCAAAAGCATTGAAACCCTTTCATGAAGCTTTTGCATTTGACTCGTGAGGGACATCTAGTAACGACTAGTGGAACTGCAGCTCTTTGTAGAATTATTTTGATATTGGATACTATAATATTCACTGCCCACTGCTAATCTCGTCGCATAATGCTTTGCAGGGCCTTTGGTTGGGATTGTATTTTTGCCAATAACTGTGCTTGGGGTGGTCCTAAGAGGATGGGACCACCACTGAATCGTTCAAAAGACGTGCTTTTTATTTTCAAGGCATCTGCTTGGTTCTCTCCCTAGGTTAGGGAGGATCCCAAAATCATCACCTCTCTCACTGCTTGTTAATTTATCGTTTTCACTTTTGTGAAATGACTATATGCATTTTTAGCATATAAAGACAGAGATATTTATTTTATCTTAACTTGCACTGTGCAAGATGTCTTTGGCAATTAATGTACAGTGCAGTCAAGCACCCAGCTACGCACTACGCAATTTGCATAGCTACGTGTAGTTCAAAATGTACTTCACGTAGCTACGTGAAGTGCTACTATGCAAACTACGCCCAGGCTTAAACAACACTAATACTGCTAATAGGGCAGAAGCACATCCATCCCAGTAGAACTGCACACAAACACTGTTCCCCCGGGTACCTGGAATTCAACGGAGTCCAGAAAGACATCTTGGAGAACTGTTCTAGTGCTTCATAACTGAATAACGGAATGGTGGATATTTAATGATAGCTCTGATACAAAATACTGTATCTTGCTCAAGTTTTAAGTTTTATGTTTTATATTAGGTATTTCTTTTATGTTTCAGGTCTTTGATTCGGGTTAAAATTGTGTGTACAGCGCTCTGATACTCTTGGATCATGTTTGCGCTTTATAAAACTCTTGAAATTAGGAGTGGGCAGAACTCGTGGAGTTTCACTCTGCAAAATTCTGGAGAGTTACATAAAAACTTTGAGAGATTCTGCAGAGTCCTGCGAGCGGGTGGAATATGGCACATTGCACTGCTCCTGCTGATTTGTAGTGCTGTGAGCTTGTTCTACCCAGTAAAATCAGTGTCAACGGCACCATGTGGTTCGCTAGAGGGTGATGCTTCTTTCTGCCACTCGAGTAGATTTTCTACTCAAGTGGCAGCGTTCTCAATGCGAATGTTCGTGACCTGCCGCAACCTCCTGTGTTAAGAAATACAGCTGGTAAGCGTTGTAGTGCCTGAAAATCATGCTAGGGGATGCAAATTATCACTCACCAACCTAATGTTGGAAAGCTGTGTGCAAACAAAAACTCCGCCATGCAGTGGTTGGTGGAGTTCTGTCAGACCTCCATGTTTCAAGTGGAACGCGGATTGGGCAAAACTCTACGAACTCCACCGGCGGAGCAGAATTTTCGCCCACTACTACTTTAAATAAATACAATAAATAAAAAATTGAATTTGCATCTTGCCTATGTTTAGTTTGTATCAGGACACTCACCCCCCCCCAACTTTCTTGCATCATATTCTTTGGGGCTCATTGCTGCTTGCATGTTCTTAGAGTAGACACAACATCATTAGCATATGCGGAGATCTTCATATCAATATTATTAGGAGTAATTGGAACTATGTTAATATTCCTCTTAAGAGCTTCAAGTATGGCTCTAGATATAGTGCAAACAGCAATGGGGACAATGGGTACCCCTGCTTTGTTGTTGTATGATAGGAAAGGTTTTAGACTTTATGCTCATAATGACGATACTGGTGATAGGTTGTCCAAAAATAAAGCATGTATTCAGTGGATTAATCTATTGCCAAAACTCAACTTGTGCATAACCAACCATAGATATTGCCAGGAAATACAGTTAACAGCATACATTCATGCTTATTTAAAATCTGGGGAGTGTAAAACATGGTAATAGCATTTTATGGTAAACAGGGATATAAAGTGCAGAGTTAATGTTAATTTTGCCATTTTGTTTGCGCTCCTTCTGGCAATTAAACTTTTCATAAATCTCTGAGCCAGATCCGTAATTAGACTGTGGCTTTGAATCATCCCGCTAGGCCAGGTTAATTACTCTGCTAGCCAGTTCAGGGATCAAAGCCTTCCCCACACAACATGGACATTTCATAGTGATTGGTAGTGATTAGGCTTATAGGGGAAAGTGTGGGGACAGAACATGCATGTGCTGATAACGTTTTTACACTACCATGCCCTTCAAAGGCACGGTCCAGTGTAAACTAAGGGAAGTAGCCAGCTTCTGAAGCCAATCGCAGGAAAAGTGCTCCTTTGAAATTTTGGGGGAAGGGAAGAGGCAGCTTAGGCCATTAGAAGCATGGCTTCAGGCTCTCATGGAGCTTGTTCAAAAGACCACATGAAGCCAGCATATTGCCAAGTCCTAAAATGCTGTTAGGAAGTTTGGGAAAGAGATGGAGTGATGATGTGTCACACTAGGATTGGGCAGAGGTGCCTAACTCCTTCCTACCTCCACCAAAACGTTTGCACAGAAAAGAGAAGAGTAAAGAAAAGGTGGATTTTGCAGAACCCTGAAGAAGTGCGGACCCCCATCTGGATTGCTCCGATAGCCCCGACTTCGAATGAACGGGACTCTGTCTCTGCAGATTCCCATCTCCAATGCTCAAGGCACAGGCCCCTTACAGCATCTGGGAAACGGTAGAGGGATGGACCAGCAGGGTGACTCTGGAAGTGAGTGGTTCTCTTAAACCTCTGGGGACTGAGCCTATTTGTGGATAACCCTCATGGGGGGGTTTTGACTTCATAGCAGCTAAAGAGTGAAGTCAGGGAGGGTTTCTGCCTTGAGCACTGTGGAATGCTGCAGAGAACCTCACCAGGCCCTGGTCAGTGGACAGGTTTGTGATAGAGGGCTAAGGGAAAGAGAGATTTTCCCCATCACAAATGGACCAGTCTCTCCAATGAAAAGAGCTCTTATTGTTGACTTTTATTGGACTTTCATGAGTGAGATGCCGGAGGGTCTGAAGAGCATCCCCTGGAACATGCAGATCCTCTCAGGGAGTGGCATGTGAGGCTCTCACTCCCTGCTTGTCCAAATACCTCCTGGAGAGGCTAGGGCCCCTGGATCAGCACTGAGAAGATTGCCCGAGGACTGCAATGTGTGGCATCTCCTACTTATTTGCTAATTTCTCCCCAGTGCCCAGGAGACTGATGTAGTGCAGAGAAACTCAGCATGTCCACGCTCTTAGTGCCCTGGGGATATTGAAGATTGGAGCTTTGATGTGCTCCAGGAAAAGGAGGACCAGAACACAAGGAGGGATGTCAGGCGCTTTCCCCACACTCTCTGCCAGTGTCTGGGGCGCATACCCAGTGAGGAGGTCTCAGTCCACAGTCATCGTGGGCTGGAGAACACAGTCTGCTGCAAGGCAGCTGGCTGGGCATGGAGAGCAGACAAAGAAAGTGGGGTCTGTGGGGCTCCCTTGCAATCATTAATTAATGTATTCTGCAACTCCCATGATACCTAGTGGTCCTACATGGAGGTGTCAAACGTTAAATGTCATGCAGGGGTGGGGTCCTGGGGATGGCAGGTCCTCAAATAAGAAGTGTGCCATGGGGCACACTGACCATTGAGGCAGAGGACAGCCCAAATAGGTAAAAGAAGCAGTATTGTACCTTTGACACAGCGAATAAACAATGGACATTTTGTCCATCACGGATGTTAGCCATACATATGGGCAGTAAATAACACCAGAGACAGAGTACTCTGGAAATGTGAAATGAGGGCTTGTCGAGACAAATGATATGTGCATATTGGCTAACCACGTCCACAAGTTCAACCTGTCTTATTGCATAACAATGATTTGATAATACAAAATGGGCATTGTGGAAGCCTTTTTATTCGCAATAATTCGGCAATAGCACTAGACATAGCATACAGTAACACCACAATATAGGTGATTGTCTAATGGTTTACATGTATGTTTTGTATCCTTGAAAACAGTGTTTTGGCACCGTAAAAGAAGTAAGAATGACTTCAGTGTATGAATGGGCAAGAAATAAAGTCATAGGCACTGAAAGAAAACAACAGCCATAATCGAAAATGGCTCACTAATGAATCCGGAGAATTTACATGTGTGTAATGTCCACGCATGACCCACGCTGGTGTTTGTCATGATATTAATTCACGTAAAGGAGTCCAAACTGACATTGATTCGAGCAGAGATCTCGACAAGATATCAGTTGGGTTATATTAGGGTTCTGATGATAAAGGTGCATGGAACATATGTCCACTTGATTTTATTCTATCTTTTTAAGCGTTTGACTATAAGGAGGTGCGTATGCCCTCTTAGATGATGAGTAGTCCAGGTTAGGCCACCACGAAGTGCATTTTTTGAGGGAATCAGTTTGCTATGCATACAGGGTCACATGGTTTACCGTGTGCTGTGAACATAAGTAAATAGATTCTATGGAGGTTCACATTAGTTTACCTGTGAGTATGCAATGATCACCAGTAGATGTGCAACAATGTTATTGAGATGTATAAAAAACAAAATTATTATGTCATTCTGCTTTACGGGTTTGATACAACAACAAGCAGGTAGGCATACCTTATGCCTCTATTTGTTATCCCTGCTTTTCAAAAGCTTGAAGCATTTGAGCTGTTTGTTTACAAACCCTGAGGAAAGCTGAGAAATGCTTAAAGGCTTGTTTGAAACAGCAGAAACATGTAGGCAACTAGAATTAGTAATTGGGTGTATAGATCATCGTACCTCAGAGCACATCCTCTCCTTTTTCAACTATGACATGGTTACCTTATAAATAAAAGGGGATATCTTTGGGGTACAACTGTAGTTATTTTTTGAAAATTTGGATCTCTGCACTTAGCCAGGAGGAGCACCTTATAACGAGCTCCCCTTCAGTGGTTGGGCCCATTCAGGTCGTATTGACTTACCCCAGTGAGGGAAAGACACCTATGATGAAGCATGCCACTACTATTTGTGGGTGCAGCATCTTTTCCTAATATCTAAATAGCTCTGTGAAGTAGGGGGTGGGTCAATAAATATTGATTCCCCAGTTAGAGCCCTTGTAGCCTTATGTGTTTATATGCTTACCCCACCCCCCCGCCTGTGTCCGGTAGAAACAGCCAGTGTGAAGAGTCTCCAGCCCATGATCATTGTTGGCGGGAGAACACAGCCTGCTACAAGGCAGCTGAGCTGGCCATGTGGAGTTAAAAAGGAAAGTAGGGTCTGTGGTCTCCTTTGCAGTCAATACTGAATGTAGTCCTGGTGCCTGCATGGGGCAGGCAACTGCAAAAAACTGAAGAAAATCGCTAAGGGTGCATTTAAAAAAACAGAAGGGAAAGAAAAAAAACATTTATTCTGTAATGCCATGCCACTTGTGAAAAAGAAGTCCTATGGCAATAGAAAAGCATGAGAATCCTCTGGGGGCATTTTAAATTTGTATATTTTGTTCTGTGGTGCCCAGCAGAGGGCGGGCCACAGCAACAGTCTACAAGTACTCTAGGGGTTGTCAGGAGTGCAGCAGGCCCTAAAAGGAGCATCATTTGATTTTATAACTAAATCCTAAGTCTCCCATTTTGGAGGAATAATGAACTATGAGGCTTTTACAAGGGATCTGGGGGTGCAGGGACTTGTGTTTTTGGGCCCTGAGGCTACTTGGCAGTAGGTTAAAAGTATAACAAGACATCACACCACAACATATTCAATCTTAAAATGCTTTGTTAACAATGATAATGTTAACAATCATCTATGCTATTTTACATTGAATGATTTTGAATACTGGTACCATTTAACCTTGGTTTAATATTGCTTAGTTAGATTTTTGATTCAAGGTTCCTACTGCTATTGTAGTGGTGTCACCACGACAAAGCCAGTAGACCTGACTTTTCATAACTGTTATTCATTATTTTGTTTCAACAAATATGTGGTAGTATTCTGTGGTTGTAAGGTTCAATATTTGCAGCACACTGTTAGATGGTGATTTCCACCTGCCAGCTTGCATATAATTGCTAATTAATGCATAACATTCAGAAGTTTTCATGTATAAAGTACTTTTTCTTTTTAAAAGAAAAATCACTGACTGGCGGCATTTATTTATTGAGTGTGCTATTCCACACCATCTCCTCTGAGTAGGCCTTAGGCTGATTTGCCTTGCTACCCTGATAGTCAAGTGTTAAAATGGGACTCTTGGTTCCCAATAGAAGGAAGGTTGCAGACGTATTACTTGTGTATTAGTGTGGCTCGGCTCACGCTGATCTTGTCCTGCCACTCACAGGCTGCTCTTAAACGGTGGTGTGCCACACACAGCCCAATCTCATCTTTCTTCTTGCATGGCAGCTAAGGTCACACCGTGATTCCTTCTGACTTAGTGATTAAGGTCAAATCACATTTTCTTCTGGCACAGTAGCTAAGGTCAAGCCATGATTTTTTTCCTGACACAGCTGCCAGGTACATACCACTCCTCTCCTGGCATGACGGCGGTACAGGCCACGGTGACTTGGATTTCAGCCCCATGTGGGCTTTGGTGATCTTCAGTTCATGGTTCCAGCTCCTCCTGAACAGACACTTCTCCTTCAAGGTTGTCCAGTTTCTTCCCTCTCTCAGCATCCAGGCTGCCCTTTAGGTACTTTTGGTCTGGTAAACAACCCTTCGAAGGGTTAGACTCAGGTGATGTCCTCTCACTTCTGAGAAGCTAGCTGTTCAAGCGGACATCAACTCAGGTTGCAAAACATTCCTCTGAGTTTTCTATGGACCACTCCCTTCCATGGTCATAGGGAAATTGGAACTGGGATAACAAGTGGGGCAGTTGATTCCACTTTTGTACAGCAACAGCCGACTGGAGATGTGTATGAACTGTCTGCACTTTCAGAATTAGTTTGCGGTAGTTCTCCTTTTAAGCGTCTTTACTATCCCGCTTTCCAGACACTGCCTTTGTGTAGAATGATGACTCACACAGGGTTGTCTCAAGGCTAGAACCCCCTCAACAGAGGTACCAAAACCTCTGCGGTTTCTCCACCTAGTTGTCATCAGCGAACTCTAAAGTGTGAGCAGGAAAAGGCAAAATGCCGGGCCTCACCTAAAGGGTCCCCTTCACCTTGTGCAGCAAAGTCCGCATTTACACCATTTAACTTTACAATCTGCCAAATAGCAGTGCTTCAGGAACAATAATCAGCAGCTCTGACTTTGCTAAAGGCCTTTTAGACTTTTCAAAAGGCCTTTGTCGCCTCTTCCCTGAAATCAGTGGTTAGGTGTCCTTCCAGCTTCAGGAATGTCAGCAATATATTTCCACTCTCTCTGAAAACAACCTCACCACAATCTTAGGCAAAATGCAAGGACAGGGGTACCCAAAATTGATCCCACTGGCCTCCATTCCTTTGGTGCATCACACACACCATGCATTTATCATGCAGGCTGCACACATGCTTTACACTGTGAATGTAAGCACTAGGAGTTGGGTAAATGCATAGAAGTAAAACTTTACAAAAGTGATGAGTTGGCTCCACTATGTGCTAAACCCATAAGAGAGAGAGAGTAGTTTACTGTCTGTTAATGAGGGTGAGCTTGGATGTACTTAGTGCATTTGGTGTAAACCTCCAGGTTCCAGGTTATTTAATTAAAATATATAAAATATGTTAACAACCTTTTTTGGAATTTCTAAATTAATGTAACATTATTTTGATGAAAATATGATGACATACCTTTTAATTAAATCTTTACATCACTTCTAGCAATCCTTAATTCGTAATAAAAATGTATTTTCTTTTGCTTCAGGTGGGAATTTATTTTTCAATGTAAACTTTGGAATAATATTTTGTATATAATGTAATATATTTAAATTCTTTAAAGATTTAATTCTAAATCAAGTTAGTAATGTAGCATGTTTTGTTTTAAATTTACAATAAATATATACATCTAATTTACATTAATATTTAACATTAAATATTTATACTAATTGTTTTCGAATTATGTAAAAAAAATTGTAACTTTTCCTTATACTTTACTATAGGGAGAGTCTACAGTCGGGTTTGATTGGTGCAATGGCATATTTTGGTAATTTCATGTTACAAAAAACAGAATGATCTGAATTACGCCGGCATACTTTAAATTTTGCCCAGGCCTAGTTTTTACACACTTACGTTCAACATTTATTAACAAAAAAGAACATTTTGAGTGATAAAGTTGCATTCTTCAATTTGTCATTTTTACCCTTTTAAACGGGATTTGGCAATGCAGTCATTTAATCAACATGATGTCATTTGCTTATCCCAACATTGATGATTAAGAAAGTGTTTATAGGAATTTGAGTGGGTCTACTTGATACAACTGGTTAACACCCACAAACACATACATTTGTGAGCAACTGTGAGTGATTTTTCAAACTTTTCCACCTGGAGAACGCATGTAAATTTGCTCTTTTCCATAGCAGAAGCATTGTTTGACTGTGGCAGTGGTTTGGTCTGATATGCTAAGATTTATTGTTACTCAGGTGTACATTAGTGTTGATGGTTGGCTTCACATCACTTTAGCATGTTTAAAGTCACCTCAATTCTTCCCAGGCAGCACATCACATATACAACACTTAGGGGCCGATTACGATGTCAGTCGGAGAGGCTCCGAATGGGATTCGGAATGTCAGAATCTGATTCAGAACCTATGTTTCTGACCGAATCGTACACATTTCCAACCGACCGATTACGATGCCCGGAAACTGTTCGGGCTATCTGATTCGGTTCCGAAAGGCATTCATACAGCCAGGGTCTTTCGGAGACTAATCGTACAGCTCTATGGACACGGTTTCCGAGTGAGCGATGACCGATTTGGACAGCCGTTCCGATTCGGTCGGCCCAACATGGAACGGCTGTCGGAATCGGATTTTGGGGGCCCGTTGCAGGACCCCCTTCATCCTGACACCTCCGGTTGGGGCCCGTGGGGGTACCCAAGGGACCCCTCTTTCCAACCATGCACAATGTGGCAGGCACTATGGGGTGCCAGCCACAGGGTGCAAGGTTTTCCCCATCTACCGCTTTTTTCAATGGGAGCCTGTGTTCTCGTTCGGAACACAGGCTCCCATTGAAGTCAATGCAAATCCGACCGAACAATGTGGGGAAGCATCGTAATCAGTCGGTAGGGCTCGCAGAACCCGATTCGGTCGAAAAAGATTCAGAAACTGATTCGGTCGGAAGAGTTTCTGAACGACATTGTGATCGGCCCCTTAAGTGGTGAGGATATGAGAGTTTTATGTCATGCTGATCATGTTTTACTGCATGACCATATCACCTACGTTTTTCAGCATAATCTTGAGGCACTGACAGTTTACTCCGCAGCCATCGACTCCAAAGTCAACTTGGACGAAACTTAAATTCTAGCATTTGGCAAGTCAAACTTTGTATCCTATTGGATCCGGGTAATGCACACCATGAAAAACTTTTCGACATTCGAATACATTGCTGGAAATTCCCATCCCATTGCTGTCTGACATTTCGCTCTGTGCTCCTTTCAAGTCCGCCAGTACTTTGAGGCGCAAGGTGTTTATTTCCTTTTTTAAAACATTAAAAAAATATATTTAATCTTGCATTATTTAAAGGAAATTTCTTTTTACTCAACAGCTGTTGTGTCATTTTATGTATTTTTCAGTGGTAATTTTATAATGTGATTAGGTTATGTTCAAATATAAGATTTTAGTAAACCAAGAAAATTAAAGAAATTGAGTTTTATAAGATTATAATTATGTCCTTGGACATTTGGTACACATATAATACACATATAATTTGCAGGAGGGTGCTGTTTTAGTATAAACTGCAAAACATTATTTTCTTATTATGGACTTGTTTAAAGGACACAAAAAACTGTTACAAGCAAATCACATCACTACTCACTGTTAATAACGTATTAAAGTTGAGTGGTGATGCAATAGTTCCCTGTACTTCACAGTGCAAAGAGCAGACAGCTACAGGTCCCTTAAGAAGCTGTTAGAAAAAGGATGGCTACTGCCCAAACACTAACCTGCTCTGGAAGCAGCAAGAACAATTTCCCACCTTTCCCACAGCACAGAGACTGTGCTTGGATATCTGTTCACCATGTCCCTCATAAACACTGACTGCGCTAATCCATTGCCTCGGTTCTATGCTTAAAAACACATTTAACACTGCCTGACTTGAAGAGCTCTCCTCCCTAAAAGCAGAGTCACAGTATTGGGGCAGACAGAAGCAGCAGCACCTCAATTTAGGCTGGAGCAGTGACCGTATTACATTTTGGTGTGCAGCTACTCCTTACTTTTTGTGAGTGAGGTTGTGAAAGGTCCGTAGATATGACCCTAAGGATCACGATAGCAAAACTTGCCAAACGTGAGAGTTCTACCTAAAACGTACTTTATATTTTCTGCGGTAAAGGATTAATGGAAAATAGTGGGGCATATTATCAAGGGATTTATCGCCGCTTTAGCGGCACTTTTTGCCGCTAAAGCGGCGATATTTATATCGCCCTATTAGCAAGCTGTCTCTAACTGGCGTTAGCGACAGCTTTTAGGCGTTAGCGGCCGGGATTCACATCGCCTTGCATGTCAGCGATAATTATCGCTAATGACATGCAAGGAAGGCGTTCCCTACTAAAAGCGACTGGAAACAGTCGTTAACTCCACTACCCCCTATTAGCAAGGCAGGCGAAGCGATAAAATAATTCACGCTGAGCGTTTATCGCTATATTTTATCACCTGCTAGTGAGGATGACTTACCTGTTTAAAGTATAGGAGGTGGATTCTAATGCTGAATCCACCTTAGCGAGTAATGCGAGAATATCGCTGCTTTTCCAGCGATATTCTCACATTTTGCCGCTTATCGCTGGAAATATTATCGCTATGGAGATAAACCTTACTAATAGGGTGTTATCTCAGCGATAATTTCCAGCGATAGGCGGCGTTAACAAAAAACGCGCTAAGCGCGTTTTGCGATAAATATCGCAACTCCTTGCTAATATGCCCCAGTGTTTTATCAGTCTGGTTAATTGTCTTTTTCATAACTTTAACCAGGTGCATGTTCTGATAATTCTGATTTTTGGCTTAGAAACCACTGCTCCATAGCTGCCATTACAAATGTGATAATTTCAATCACTCATTGCTGTTTAGCCAACAGCATGTTTCATTGATGGGACTCATAGATTCGATTTCAGAATTGAAAATTTGGGCTAAAATATCATTGCATCTGAAGTAATAAAAATCTAGGACTAGCTGACAGTTACGACATAGGGAATAACAAAAAGTAATGGGTGGATTGCTTGAATTAATCTTAGTCGCAGGTAATTACTTGGCCGCTTTTTGTGGCAATTATTTTTTGCTACTGTGCCACTCTAGGCAGACCAGCCATATGCAGATCAGTGTTGGCCCTGCTCCACAAAAGCAGTCTATCCTTGAAGGCAGGGCTAGGTCCCTTCCACATTGGAGCAGAGGCAATTCAAGTATGTCTAGAAAGGCATTGTGGGCAAAAAAAAATTGAATGCAAGATGGGCCCTGTTAGAACTGGGGGTCTCTAGTTGGCAGAGTACCTTTGTCCAAATAGGGACCCTTGCTTCTAGTCAGGGTAAAGGGGTACACTCCTAAAATAACCCCTGCTCACCCCCTTGGTAGCTTGGCACGAGCAGACAGGCTTATCTCAGAGGCAGTGTGTAAAGCATTTGTGAACACATACAGTAACCCAGTGACAACACTACAGATGGACACCACACAAGTTGTAGTATAAAAATAAGTATTTTTATATAGACTTAACACAAGACCACAAACGACAAAAATCCACAATACTATACTTAAAAATGGTAGAATTAGCTTAGTTCTCTTTGGTTGGTAAATGCGACACTTTGAGTTCAATGTACCTTTGGATGCGTAACGCTATACAACGAAAATGTTGCAGGGAAGGTGATGCGTCGGTTCCTTACACGCAAGAACGGTGATGCGTCGGGTCCCTACTGCTGCGTAGGGGATGCGTTGGTTCTTCTCCGCGTGGGGAGGTGATGCGTCGGTTTCTTACTGCGCTTCCGTGGCGATGCGACCAGCAGCGCCGTGATGCGATAAAGATCCGGTGCAATGAAACAAAGATGGCGCTTTCTTCTTGATTCAACACGATGCGTGCACGCCCGACGGCCGTGCGGCGACTCAACGATTCTTCTGAGCCGCGACAGGCCCTGCAACACGCTTCTCCGGTGATGCAACGGTGTCTGATGCGATGGCAACCCTCTTCTCCGATGATGCGACGGCGACACTCTTCTCCAAAGATGCGAGCGGCCGCAGCGGCGTCACGCTTCTTCTTCGTGAGTCGCACTTCCAGCTCCTTGAGACACGCAGTCCCTCAGAAGGCCCGCCACAACAGCAGGCACTTCAAAAGAACTCCTGGGGAGCTGGTGGGTGAAGTCTGTTGTCCCTGAGACTTCAGCAGAAGGCAAGCTCTATCTCAAGCCCTTGGAGATCCTTTACAAGTTGAATTGAAAGTAGCACAAAGTCTTTTCTCCTTTCTTTGGCAGTCAGGAAACCACTGCAGGCCAATCCCCCAAACAGCACTCAGCTTAGGGATAGTCTCCTCCTCAGTTTCTCTGGTTCCTCTCCTCAGCAAAGGTTCTTCTTGTTTCCCAAAAGTGATCTAAAGTTCTGGGGTCTGGGTCCCCTCTTTTATACTCATTTTCCCTTTGTTCTCTGAAGGCAGGGAGGCCTTTGCCTAGTCCAAACCAGTTCTGGTCAGTCCTGGAGCACTTTGTTTACAGGACTCCTTCTTTCCTTTCACAGTGTAGGCCAGGGACATCAGACGCACCACAGGAGGTGGAGCCAGCATTGTGGAGGGAAGGCACAGCCCTATTCAGGTCCCAGGTGCAACTCCTCCCACACATCTACATGCAGATCTCTCTATTTAGCCCTGTGCTGACTCACCCTGTCTCCTGGAATCCCCCAGCCCCTGTCACTCAAACTCCAGACAAGAAATACACAACCTAGCAGAGGCAGGCTTGGATAGTTAGGCAAGAAAATACCTACTTTCTAAAAGTGGTATTTTCAAACACAGAATGTTAAAACCAACTTCACTAAAAGATGTATTTTATCATTCTGAGTTCAGGCATACTAAACTCGAATTTCTACCTAGTTCCCTGGGTCAGTTAGGATTATAAGATGTAATAATCAAACTGCCCATTCTGGCCTATGGGGAACAGGTAGCCTTGCAATAGTGAAAAACGAAAATGGCTGTAATTCACTATTAGGACATGCTACACACATCAGGGCATGCCCTACCTTTTACCTACAATGCACCCTGCCCTTGGGCCTACCATAGGGGTGACTAATATGTAGAAAAGGGAAGGTTTAGGGACTGGCAAGTGGGTGTACTTGCCCAGTCAACATGGCAGTACCAGACTGCACCCAGGCTCTGCGATGGCAGACCTGAGACACACTTTTACAGGCTGCTTCTGGGGGTGGCACAACCAGTGCTGCAAGCCCACCAGCAGCATTTGGTTTACAAGCCCTGGGCACACTCAGGGCACTGTACTAGGGTCTGACAAGTAAACCAAACCAACCAATCATGGAATCACTAATCCATACACCAATTTACCATAGGGAGCACTTGCACTGTGGCACTGAATAGCAGTGGCACAGTGCCCAAAGCATCTATAACCAGCAAAAACACATGAGGCAACAGCAAAAAATGGAAGGGAAACCAACGCCAACAGTGCCAGGTCTAACAGGCCCAAGTAACTATCAGTGGCTGTGATTAATCTAAGATTTCAACAAATCAAGAATAGTTTATTTGTTTTTCTGAGTGAGTTGCACTATGTTTGACAAACATGCCCAAATATGTGTCCCATACTTGCTACGCTACTGAACTCAAGCTCCACCTCACAGTTAATGCCCAAAAGATCTACAGCAGCCTGGGGTTGCTTGTGTTCCTTTGTGGAGTGGGCTCAGTTTTGACATTCAGGCTGGACTGCTTCTAATGGAGCACAACCAAGATTGATTTACTTATGGCTGGTCTCTGTCAAGAAAGGTATAGTGGGCAAAATTTCAAGCTATAGAAACCAAAAATTAAAATCAAGAACACAGTGCAATAACATTCCCAATCCATTTTAGTAAACTCAGCAAAATGTAGTGGCCTAAAGGACACCAAAATTATTCAAGTTGGACAAGGGAAAGTAGAGATGATGTTTATGAATGTTTTGAGTAAACGGTGGCAAAAAAACTCAAGATGCAGACTAAAAGACACAGATTGCGGTTCACCATACCTAGGGCAATCATGATGATGCAGGGGAGTCGCATAAACTGAGTTGGTCACACTGTAGAAAGTTTTAACCTTTTTTTTGGTTCTGAAATCACTCCAATAAGCAAACATGGATATTAAAACTGTGAGGGTCCCTTAAAGTCAGATATGATGTCATTGAGCTCCTGCTGAAGCCTTCAGTTTTGGTTCTGGGAGCTCAGACTGGGGCAGAGCTGGATTTTGCAACCTCCGATGTTGCATCACTATTTGGGTAGACTCACCACCTTAGCCAGTCTAAGGTTGTACCTTCAGACATAGTCACTTTTTTGGTTTAGAAAATTCTCCAATGGGCAAAGCTGGTTGCTGAAGCTGAGCAGAATTCCCTGAGGCTGTGCATTGTCATTGTGAGGTCCTCCTTCAGCCTTTTTAATTGCTGCAAAGGTAAGAGTAGGACAGACCTGGATGTTTATCACCCATTGGGTGTGCCAACACTGGGGATGTGTACTCATACTAGTGTTTCTAGAAAAGTTATACATGATAACTTCTGTAGTCTGCATGGTCGACTTCTGGGCACCAGGTCTCCCTCTAGCCAGGGCTCTCTCAGGGTCCTCTCCAAACTCATCTACGAAACCTTTTTCAAATCTAGGAGCCTTTCTGCCATTTGTGTGCCAATAGCAGAAAGAGGACACTTGGATAGCAGTTCAATCCCTGGGTGCCAATAGGATTCAGGAGTCCTTGGGTTTTATTTCTTCCAGCATTCAGGCGAAGTCTTCTGTTTTTCAGATGTTTCTTCCCAATTCCATGAATGTTTTGAGGAGGTGGCAGTAAAGTGTCTGTCTTATCCCATGAGCTATCCAACAGTTGGAGAATTTCTTACGCACAATGGGCCTGATTCAGAAAGGTAAACTTAGACGTTTGGTCTGAACGTAGACCAAACGTCTATGTTTATGAGTTTGGGAATTCACAAAGGGCATTTTCGAATACTATCTTCATGTCCTGACTCAGGGAGGTTCTCCACCCCATGCGCAGACAGAAAGATAGTACTCGTAAATGCCCTTTGTGGATTCCCAAAGTCGTAAACTTGGACGCTTGGTCTGAGTTTAGACCAAGGGGCCAATTCCGATCTCGGCCGTTAGGGCTCCGAATCGGATCCGGCATTACCGGATCCGATTCGGAGCCCTGTTTCCCGACCGAGTCGGACGTGCGTCCGGGCGAGCGAGTACGATGCGAGCGGACGCGAAATCGCCGACCGACTCGTTCGCGGGACCCAACCGCACCGACCGACTCGCACGGACTCGACTCGCACCGCGCAATGGAGATGTTCCCCGGCTGGGTAAGTACGATGCGCGCCTCGAGCAGTCCGACCGACTCGCGCCGTCCGGCTCGAAAGAGCAGTCGGAGCCGCACTTTGGGGGTCCGTGTCGGACCCCCCTGTATGCCTAGCCGCGGGAGTCGCACACAGGGGGGACCCATGGGTCCCCCCTACCTGTGCATGTACGGCGCGACCCGCTTCGACGCGTACCCGCTGTAGGGGGCGCCCTTGTTCGCCTTGCACCCATTGAGTCAATGGGAGCCCGCGTACGCGTTGTACACCCGGCTCCCATTGACTTCAATGGGAGTCCGACCGAATCGAGTCGGGCAGCATACGGCCGCATCGTACTCGTTCGGTCGGACTGCTAGGGTCCAATTCGGTCGGCTCGGTCGGAGTGATTTCCGGCCCGAATCGGAATCGGCCCCTAAATGTCTAAGTTTACCTTTCATGAATCGGGCCCAATGCTGGCAGCTTTCTGTGCAAACTCTGACATTGTTGTCCAGCACTTCATTTGTCAGTTCACTACTAATCTTCCCATAGTCCCTCATCTAAAATTGTCTATGCCTTCTTCTAGTGACAAGAGCCTTGTTCCTCTTTCTAGACACTCTCATAAGGAGACAAGGTTTCCTCCTTGTGCAAGTGCTGGAACTTAGCCACTGGCAGTAGCACAGGCACAGGCAGAAGCTCTTACATGGCTCTAGGTATTAATGGTTTCATATTCTGGGATTCCCATTTTGCAACTACACTTCAAAAAGGCCTGTCAATACTGTCTTTTTTATGACCAAATATACCTGTCCCCATCCAGATGGGCTAATCCTCCATAAGTGGTCATTGTAACACCACTCCAGCCTTCCTGCTCCCACAGGCAAGCAATTGTCCTCCAGGAGGTGAGTCATTAAGAACAAGTCTTACATGTGTATTCATTTTCTGGCACAGAGCGATCGGTCAAATCAAATCAAAACGAGTTTGCTATCAGGTAGAAACTGGTCCAATTTTAAAAAGTTACTTTCCCACTAATTTTATCACAAGTTTACTTTTACCATTGAATTATTATCACTTTTAAAGTGGAAAATAATTTTAAGAGAATGTTAAAATATTCTCCAATGTGAAGTTACGGAAAAGAGGCTTTTACTTATAATTAGTCTTGTTTATGAAAATTTTAACTACAAGGTGACCAGTAGCTTTTTTGTAAATGCTCGCTGTAGGGACATAGTTTTACTTCTAACATGTCTCACATTTATCTATTAGGTACCCAGCCCTGTGGGCTAACATGGCACACTTTAGGGGTGACTTAGCTAAGTAGTGCTTTTAAACTGCAGTCCAGCCAGAGTTCACTTCTTTCATGCCACTGATGCATTTTCAGTGAAACATTAGTGTAGTCTTACTGGAAAGTTAAATGCACTAATTTGGTGTACCTAGTTTAAAAGTATCATTTTAGGGACAGATCATATGCACTGTCAAGCTGAAAAGCGGTGTAACAGAGCACAGACAAATAATACCATAAAAAATAGGGTACATAAAAGGCAAAAAATCTAATTAGGGAAGAGTATAGAAAATGGCAAATTGAAACAACTGCTATTTCATGCCCAGTACAAATTAACTTTAAAATAATGTTGACAAATAAAACATTTTATGTGTTGAATTTCACCACCAAAATAGTTTGTTTTGTTATATTTTGTTATTATTTGTATCTAAACTACTAACAATATTTTAAAAGTTGTTACCAATGCATAACCTCTAGTTGTCACTCACGCTTTTCTTCTAAGAGAGAGCCAACGATTTAAAGGCTAAGATCTAAGAATTCCTTTTATTCAACCGTATTGGTTGCTGTCACTAGCTTCTGTTACATCCAGCCTTTGGGGCTTCCATTAGAACAAGCTTTAAAATTTTGACATTATCCTTTCAGCTGCACATAAGCTGCCCGTAACCTTTACCAAGGAAGGGCGTATTTATCTTGGTTATATGTACATTGTGTTGAAAAGTAGTGCAACTGTAATCTGAACGTAAAATGTCAGTGGTAAGTCTTCTTAGAATAACGTATCAAATGCCAGAAGTGTTGCTTACTAATATAAGAAGAAAACAAAAATACATTTTATACACCACCTTCAAACTCTCTACAGCCTTGATGTGGCAGAGAAATACATGCAAAATATAACTGTCAAAATAGCCTACATTGAACTTATTATGTTTTAAATTATGAAGCACATCAATGAACATGCATGTGCTACATGTACAATTGTGTACTTTTGGGGACTGTGTCTCACACTCTTGTGCCTCCTCCTGCTGTGTATTATGGTGGCTTTCTTCGCATATTGTATGCATGGGACGAAAAAGATCTGAAAGTTTCATTTGCCCAATTTAAAAAAATACTTTGTTTTTTAATTTATATATGTGCATACACTCAACAAAATCAGAAGAGTCCATGCATCTAAAGTGGAACAGTCAACGTTTTTTTCATTCACTTTTTAATTGTGTTTTAACCTAAATGTACATTTTTATTTCAAAGATTAAGGCAGATAGACATACAGGGGGCATGACCAGGCAAATATTGCATTGCACCAGATCACTCCAAGGCCAGATGGGAGTGATGGGAAACACTGATAGATACAGATTTTTTAGGTCGAGCATTCGAGACCTCTTGTATATACTTTAGTATATACTTATATGTGTATGTACTTTGTGGGCTCTGGAGATCAGCCCTAGGACTTGTCTGCTTCCACTTAGGGACCTTTTTTTCTGTTCAACTGCCTCTATTTAACTGTCTTGATAGAAATAACCAGTAGAGGTCAGTAAAATACCAGAATTGCTTTCTGCTTGTTCAACTGCCTCTATTTAACTGTCTTGATAGAAAACGACCAGTAGAGGTCAGTAAAATACCAGATTTGCTTTCTGCTGAGGGACTTTCTTTTTTAATTTTTCTGGCAACTGCTTCTATTTAACTTTCATGATAGAAAACGACCAGCAGAGGTCAGTAAAATACCAGAATCACGTAAGCATTCTCTAGATTCCAGTCCATAGAAGTTGTCTTCCATGAGCACCAGTAGACAATAATATTTTTTTCAAATCTTGTATTTTCAGTGATATGACCACCGAAGGCCCTGATTTTATATTAAAAACAGAGCTTTGGACTATACCATTTCCAGCTGAAAGGCAATATTTCTCTCCATGTGTTCCCATACCAGGTGTGTCACGCAGTTTGGTGCTTACTTTCCCCCCATGTTAAAGAACAGTAGATGTTTCAGCACCCAGGCTAATGTGCTGCATAGCTAAATACATATAAGGTCCCAAAGGCGAGAACGATTGCATTGCAAAGGCTTGTTTGTAGTGTTGAACTTTTGCAGAGAGGTGGCTCAGACATTTGTTGCATGTTTATTATTTGTAAATAATTACGCTAATTCTATAGCAAAGCATTTTTCAAGAGTTTCTTCATTGGATAAGCATAAAGAAAAATAATTTGCTTCAACTGTAATTGGAGCAGGGTGCAATAAAGAACATAGCTGTGACCAAAGGTATTTGAACATGACCAAGTATAAAGCAATACATTTAGGGTTGTGAGAGAGGACGACTTTTTCCCACAAAGACCGAAGAAGTAGTGAAACCTTGCCCTGAGGAAGGTTTTTTGCGAATTTGTTTTAATGAGAAGTTGTGAAAAATGTGAATATGAAGCAAATAATATGAAAGCCAATTGGCCTTTAAGAGTGAATTGTTACTGCACCCTTGTAATGCCTGCAGACATGTTTCTTGTAAAATGAAACCTCATAAATTACCTTTGTGTGTAAGAAATTTGGTGTTGGCTACCCCCTTTGAGAAACTCTAGGGTAAAAGATTTGCATTGTGAGCATGCTTGCTAGAAACTCTTCATCAAGCCTGACAGGCCAGGATTTCGAAACCCAAAAACAATAATAAAAGTAATTACACACACACACATACATTTCCACCTGAAACAATGTCTGCTTCAGTGCCGTGGCTGGTGAGCCAATATTTTAGTATCCTATTTTCCCCTGTTTAAAGGTCCCCTTTATTTTATTTTCCTCTCCTCTTTTTATTTTCATTTTGCTACATCTCCCCATACAGTGCTAAATGGAAGCTTGCTTGCCCCTCATTTCATCAGCAGTGCACCACATCCCGCTCAGCCATTGCCCCCACCCAGACGACCATCTTGCAGTGGTATTGCTCATAATGTGTCAATGTTTTACCATTTCCAGATTGCTAACACATTGGTTCCAAACTTAGGGCCTGATTACGATGGCGGAAGGACTGTCACCACCAGCCCGGCGGTGGCGGTCCTTCCCACATCAGACCGCGATTTTCCCACCGCCAGATTACGATGGCGGTGGGATCCAGACCGCGACCGCGGCGGACGTAAAGACCATCCGCCACGGAACCACCACAGGCAATCGTTCCGAATGCCTGGCGGAGTGGTCTGCATCCGTAAAATGGTGGCGGTGCCTAGCAGGCACCGTACTCCAAATTACGATGCAGTCTCCAGCCAGCCTTTCTGCGGCAGGTAAACCGCCATTGAAAGGCTGGTGGAGATTGGTTTCGGGGCCCGTTGCAGGCCTCCAATGTGTTGGGGGGGTGTATGTGCACTGTTTCACTGCACCGAGTGGCAGGCACCGTGTGATGCCTGCCACGTAGTGCAGTGAAACGCACCACATGCATTTTTTAACACTGCAGCGGTGCAGCGGTAAGCAGCACCCGCCGCAATGTTAAAGGTGCAGGATGCGACCGCCACGGTGGCGGTCGCATCCTGATTTGGTGTGTGGAACCTCCGCAGGTATTGCTGGCGGTCCGGGTCGCCACCACCATGGCTGACGGACTCTAGTCCGTCCGCCATCGTAATCGGCCCCCTAGTGTCAGTTTTGGCAGTTTATAACTATACTAGGTACAACAAAACTGAAAGACACGTTGCAATGGTATGTTTAATTTTATTTGTTTTGCAAGAATATGCCAGCATTATTTAGTGAGGAGCATGTTTTCTTTTTTTTTTATTCTGTTAAATGATATTGTATATGTTTTTGAGTTTGTGTCTGTGTTTTATTGTGATTCTGTAAGTGGGTGAATATAAGAATCAGTCAGTCAGTGACTGAATGAATGGATGAGTGGAGGGGTAAAAGACAGAGTGCATCTATGATAACATATTGAATGCATAAACCATTAGTGATTGAAGAGGCATTTTCATTTATAAGCCAAACCTATTGGCACTGCCCATGTTTGATTAACCTAAGCAAGCTTCACATTAAGACAATAACTATTTAAAGCTGCAAATTGCCTACATTTGTATAGTCACATACCCCACAAATAACTTACAAAACAGAGCAAAGAACACATTTTGAGCTATGAAGTCATGCAGTCTTAGGAAAGCAAGAGGTTAAAGCAACCCGTCATTTGCAGGGATATTTTGTCACTTGGTTGACAAACATAAACACAAACAATTATGCCTTGGGCAAAATACAATAGACTGGTGGATACTATTCTTGCTAGATTGTTGCTTGCACCAGTCATTTACAATAATTGGAATTCGAGCCATATGTGCGATTTCATGTCACACAACATGTTAAAAAAAATGTATTTGCTTTGCTGTTAGATGTCACGCTTTCATAGTAATGTTTTTATAAAACACAGGGGCATATTATCAAGGGCTTTATCGCCGCTTTAGCGGCACTTTTTGCCGCTAAAGCGGCGATATTTTTATCGCCCTATTAGCAAGCTGTCGCTAACAGCTGTTAGCGACAGCTTTTAGGCGACAGCGACCGGGTTGGGTGCCACTTTGCATGCCAGCGATATTTATCGCTAATGACATGCAAAGTAGGCGTTCCCAACCTGGCAGCGACTGGAAATAGTCGCTAACATCGCTATCGCCTATTAGGGAGGCCAGCAAGGCGATAAAGAAACCAGCGCTAAACACTATTAGCGCTTGTTTTTTTACACCTGGTCCAAACCTGACTTAGCCATGTAATCCAATGGGAGGTGGATTACATGGCTAAATCCCCCTTGCCCTATCAGCAAGCTATCGCCGGTCACAGTGCGATTATCGCTGGATTTCCAGCGATAATCGCACTGTTTTCCAGCGACAGCAGGGGTTTCTATCGCATTGGAGATAAGCGTTGCTGATAGCACGCTATCTCCACGATAGAAACCGGCGATAGCCGGCGATAATTATCCTAGCGCTAAGTGCGCTTAGCGATAATTATCGCCGGTTATTGCTAATAGGCCCCTAATTTTCTGCATTTTGTTAGGAGCTTTGTGTTTATAATAGACTTCTGTTTCTTCTTTGTGGGGTGTCAGAAATGAATTTGAGGTGGGGGTCCTAACAGGATAATATGAAAATAATTGTTTTGGGATTTTTTGGGCATTTGGTTACAAGTTAGTTTGACACCATTTGCTGCTCTAGTGTTTTTATGAAGATTGCAGTTTTAGGTTCTGCTGAGTTTAAGCTGCATACTATTTTCATATACTAATTATCCGAAAAGGTATTTTTATTTTGTGAGATTCTAGAAATATTCACGAGCCGGTTAGGCCCCAGGAGGAATGTAGTTGTCGACATGATTCTTTTTAATGTCACAGCTACCCTTCTTGCTTTGCTGGCTGCTCTGACGTCGCACAGTGTCTAGCAGCATGTTGTAGCACTGCAGTGATGAGCAACCACTCAGCAAGAAATACCTTTGCAGCAATAAATGTTTCAGAAAAATGTTAGTTTATGAGGCAATGGGAAGAATCGGTGCACAAAGCTGCGTACCAGGAACCTGCAAGCAATGCAGGGCGTTCTGCCCTATGTGGCCAATTATTTTAAATAAGGACCGAGAGAAAAGTGCAAGTCCGCGAGGTAAAACCACAGCATGGACGTAATTATCAAACCAATCTCAAGTATTCCCATATTCACAAAAAATGCTGGTCTGTGTTCACTGCATGGCGGGAGGGTGATTTAAGCTGAACAAAAACAGAGTGACAGATTGTTTAGCCCTATTCAAAGCAAGTACTTTTCTTGTCCAGAATATGGTAGCTCTGTGAGTTTAGTATTATTAGCTCATAAATTGAAATAACAGCTCTTGCTGCTCTAGCGTGAATAAAGGGACGCATTCCCTTTCTGTAGTGTCTCAATCAACATAATTGCCCCCAAAAGCTCCATTTGGCGTCTTAGCTGAACTATGAAGTCGGTGCCCTCAATTTTCCTTTCATTTTCATTTGGTGTTTCCTCGAATTTGGGCCCCTGCTTCCCTTACCTCCCCTTGCACTTATTTTGGCATCCAGTGCGACTGCGGAGTTTGCCTTAAAGGACAAGCCGAACATGCCAATTCATGTTTGTTACCAAGAAAGACATAGAATGCCATCAAGAAATATGCTAACTTTAAATCCGTCAATTTTGTAAACACTGCACTGAACGAAACGTGTATTTATGTATGTTGTGTTTTAATAGCGTAAACCTAGCCAAATCGCAGTGGGGCGCTGTACAGGGTCAAAAACAAGTATAAAGACAATCAGTGATAAGAGAGGTAGTTGGTTTGTGGATCCTTAATGTATTGTGATGTACTGTTCTTCAAAGAGGTGTGTCTTGAACTTTTTCTATCATTGGAGCAACGTTGAGCAATCCTGATGTATTAAGGGATGTGGCTCCAGATCTGGGGAGCATAGATGGAAAAGGCCTCCAGCCTGTTTTTTTTTTCTCCATTTGTCAGCAGTCTGAAGGTGTCCTGGCTGCGGGTGTGCCGAGAACCACTAGAGATAGTGAGCCTGTCTTCAAAATATATGGTGGGTGCTGGTTGTATTGGCATTGTAAATGAGGTACGTGGTTTTGAAGATGGTGCATGCCAGCAAGGGGAGCCAATGGAGTTCCATCAGGATCGGGGTGATGTGTTCATATTGTGTCAGGTCCTAGATGAGATGTGCTACAGCATATAGGATGCCCTTAAGGGGTAACAGTATAAAGTCTGGGAGGCTATGGAGCAGGGCATTATTACCATGCAGATTGAAGAGTACAAGGACTTGAACTTCAGCTCTGAAGTTGCTTTTGGGAAAAATCGGTTTCACGTTCTTTAGATGAAACAGCTGGTACCAGATTCTCTTTTAGATTTTTAGCAATATGTTCCTTGAGGGTGAGGCTGGTGTTGAGTGTGAATCCAAGTGATGTGGCATTCAGTGAAAGTTTTGGTTTAAAGCCTTCAATGTTCATGTCATTGAGCCAGTTGTATTCTGTTTCTTGTATGATTCGCTTGGCAGATAACAAGACATCCAAGTCTGGATGAAGTGCAGGCAGTGATTGAGGCATTGGATGTCTAAAGCAGAAGATACTTTCAAGCAGAGTTGTGTATCATTGGTAAATTGGTGAATCTTAGTGTTGTTATTTATGAGTCACACTCAGCATCTCTATAATGAGGTTGAGGATGAGAAAGGACAGTATGAAACCCTGGGGCACTCCACTGGTGATAGGAATCTTTTGGGACCTGAGGTGATCAAATTGGTGTTTGTTGGAAAGGTAGGAGGGGAGCCAGTGAAGGACATTGCTGGTAAATACTCTTTGAGGCTCGGTGCATATGAGAGTGGGATGAGGTGGTATGGTTAACTGTGTTGAAGGTAGCTGAGAGCTCCAGCAATATCAAAAGGCACGGGTCATCTTCATCTTTGGTGCGAAGAGCACTGTCTATGATGTACAAGGTTAAAATCAATGTTGTGCTAGATAAATCTATAGCAACATAAATAGCGTATTAATACCTTGAGTCAATAATTGCGTTTGCCTCATACAGTTCTGGAACATGCATATCTTAAGAGGTTCATGGACTATCAAGGTTCTTTTCAATGTACAAATATCTGATCTTAAGAGGACGAATGCTTGTTTGTTAGACTATTAACAAAAAAGACAAGGGTACTGAAAAGAAGACACTACGCTGAAATGGGGTAAGTGTCCGGTTTATTCTGTCTGACGTCCTCCAGGTCCCGGCAGCAACTGCCTGCCTAAGGACTCCACATTCCAGAGTAGAATCCCCCCCGATGACACAAGCTCCTCACGAGCCAGCGTTCCACAGATCCCAACACACCCCCCTTCCTTCACAATGAAAACAAGAAAGTAAGGTTAGGCAAAGAAAAACAATAAGATGAAGATAACAGGAAACAGGATATGCAGAAGAACAACATCACTACATTTTGTAATCTTGGAATTTTACAGGAACAAATTTCAATCTGGTGGAAACAGCTCTGGAAGAAACATGATCGGAATGCACAGGTTCCATCCCGTGGGTATTGGTCGGCACTGATGTTGGGGAAGGAACAAAACCAAGTCTCTTGTTGACATAGACCAGCATTGACTCAGGCACAATGGAAATAGCAGACTTGCTCCAAACTTTCCCATTCTCCAACACCACCACGTGATTTCTTACAGCTGACACTCTTTTGGGAGCAGAGAACCGAGACTCCCCCTTGCGAAGAAAACCCGGTCTTTTGACCCTCACCCAATCCCCCACCTTAACAGAAATGGGATAACGAACTCCAGGCCTGGTGTCGTACTTGGCCTGAACAGCAGCCCTAACGTCAGTTACAACAGACAATTTCTTAGTGTCCACCACCCTCCTGGACATCCATTCCTTGTTTAATTTAGAGCCAGCAACCCTTCCCCTAAGTAAGGTAAACGGGGCAATGCCGGTACTAACATGGGGAGTGGTCCTCACAGCCCAAAGCATGTTGCTGACCGCTTGCCGCCAATGCAACCCATTCACCAAAGCCAATTGCAGATGTTCCTTGATTACGCGGTTGAAGCGCTCAACCAGGCCATTGCTACGGGGTGATAAAGAGAAGTAAGAATGTGACTGACACCTATGTCCTTGAGGAATTTCTCCATCTCACAAGAAACTAACTGGGTACCATTATCCGACACCAACTCCTCAGGAAAACCCTCCTTGAGAAAAACATCTTGCAAAAAGTTGATAACAGATGAAGAATTAGCATTGTCAACGAATCTGACCTCTGGCCATTTTGACATGTAGTCAATTAGAACAAGGGCATACTTTGGAGAACTCCCAATGAGTCCAAAAGGACCCGCGATGTCAAAGGCCAATTTAGTCCAAGGAGTGTTTTTCACCACCACAGGTGTAATCGGGGAAGGATGAGTCACCTGGGATTTGTCACTCGTGACACATGCACAACAGTCACGAACATAATGCTCCACATCCTTATCCAGGGCAGGCCACCAAAAATCTTGTCTAACTCTACGTTTCATAGCTCGAATCCCAGGATGGCCCTCATGAGCTAAATTTAAGATCTTATCACGAATGGATGAAGGAACCACCAACAAACCCCCTCTCCTTAATACTCCATCTACTAAGGATAGCTCATCCTTGATCCTATTGTAAGGCACCAACTCGGAAGGGCAATTTTTGTCGCTAGGACACACACCGGCTAAGAGGTCAATCACCTTTACGACAACAGCATCATTAGACATGCTCTCCAACCATTCTTGTTCGGTGAGTGCACTACCAATGGTGCCCTCCAACAAGCACACAGCACAAACCATTTCCAAATCATCACACTCCAATACCTCATCTATGCCAGAAAGGGGTAACCTAGACAGGCAATCGGCAACATGGTTTTTGGCTCCAGCCACATACTCAAGCCGATAGCGGAACTCTTGTAATCTATACTGCCACTTGGAAATACGTGGCGTGGCTCTCCCACCACCTTTGGTTGTAAACAAATCAACTAAGGGCTTATGGTCGGTTCTTAAAATGAACTCATTGCCCCACAAAAAATTCTTGAAGTGTTGAACACCCCACCACAAACCTAAAGCTTCCTTTTCTATGGTAGAATAGGTGCTCTCAGCACCCCTTAAATTCCTTGAAGCAAAGGCAATGGTTTCTTCACGACCATCACTCCTCCTCTGAAGAAGTACTGCCCCCAAACCAACATTACTCGCATCAGTGGATACAATACATAAATCATTAATGTTGAAGTGTTTAAGGGGTGAGCATGTATAATTTCCTGTTTGATACATTCAAAATTATTGTTGCAGTCAGCATCCCACACATACTTGACGTTTCTCTTTAACAAATTCCGCATGGAAGCAGTTTTAGTAGAGAAATTGCAAACAAACTTGGCGTAATATTCCACTAACCCTAAAAAGGAACGAAGTTGGTCCTTGTTCACAGGAGTGGGTGCATTCTGAATGGCCTCAATGATCTTGAGTTTGGGTTCAATGCCCTTGTGTGAGATATGATGACCAAGATAATCAACACCCTCTTGAAGGAACTTGCACTTATCAGCCCTCAATGTTAAACCGCTTGACCTAATGATATTTAGCACATGCTTGACTCTCTCATCGTGTTCAGACTCCGACTTCCCAAAAATGAGAATGTCGTCCTGAAAAATACGACACCCGCTATGTCCTTAAACAAATTGTTCATTAATCTTTGAAACACAGCAGAAGCTGAAGCAAGACCAAAAGGCATGCGAATGTAGCGATAAGCACCCTCTGGAGTGACAAATGATGTTAAGTGCCTAGACTCCTTACTCAGCTCAATTTGGTGATACGCTGAGGAAATATCGAGTGAAGTGAAAAATTTGGCACCCTCCAGAGTAGCCAACATTTCATTGATGTTGGGTAAAGGTTGACGATCAACCCAAATGTTAGCGTTGAGATCTCTCAAGTCAACACACATCCTGAGAGATTTATCGGATTTTCGTGCTAAAACAATGGGGGCCAACCATTCAGAACCTTCGATAGGTTCAATCACCCCTGCAGTACACAATCGCTTCAACTCCCGCTTGAGTTCATCTCGTAGACTTAAAGGTACCTTGCGAACCTTGTGAGCCACAGCTATCGCACTGTCCTTAAGTACGATGCGATGCTGAAAGCCCCTAAGCCTCCCAAGTTCCCCACTGAATACTTCAGGAAAGATGTGTGCCCACTTGTCATTAGCTGATTGAGTAACGGCATGAACAGGTGATATGTCGTGGGGAGTGAGACTGTAGAATTGCCAGAGGGCATTGCGGGACACCACCATATCAGGATGATTGGGGTCCAATATGATGTTGAGAGCACCTTGCTCGTCCCATCCCAACAAATTTGCGCCCTCCTTAACTACAAACACGATTCCCGTAGTTTGATCATCATTGAAAGCCAGTTTTGCTGAAAACTTTCCCAGCACTTCAACTCTTTTACCACCATATGCAAAAATTTTGATGTTGGATTGTACCAAATGGACATCAACGACCTTGTCAAAATCCTTAACATTGATGATGGTAAAAGGCGAACCTGAATCAGCAAGGAAACTAATACTAACCCCATTGACCTTAATGTTGCATGAAGGAGATTTCCTCTTGTGGGACCCCCAAGGAAGATAATTCAACTACACCTTCAGCGTGAGACGATGAAGGAGACAACATCAACAGTTCATAATTCTCATCATCAGAATATGTGAGGTCCTCTGCAATAGCCTTCACTACCTGAGATGAACTCTTCTTAACCATGACTGCTTTGCACATTCTGGAATAATGGCCTTGCTTACCACATTTGTAGCAGGTTTGATTCAGAGCAAAACAAAATTTGGCATTGCCTAGATGTGACTTGCTTCCGCAACGAAAGCACACAACTTCATTTGGTTCAAATTTGGGTTTCGGGTAGAGTGTAGGACGTGAAGTGCTAGGAGAGGGAGCCTTTAGAATGGATGACCTAGATGATTTGGGGACAGATTTGGCATTTAACAGTTTGACCTCATTGGTTGAAACAGTGCTACTCATTTCTTTTACACAAAATTGGGAATGCTCAATAGACCTGGCCAAAGTGAGTGCAGTTTCTAAGTCAGGATCATCAGAGGATAACAATTTCTCTTGGATCTTCTTGTTGGATGTCCTTTCAATTAATTGGTCACGGATGATTTCATCACGAAACTCCCTGTAATTACAGGTGACAGCTAGAATTCGAAGAGCAGCAACGAAGTCATCAATAGACTCACCAGGAGTTTGAGCGCGTTGCAAGAATTTGTGACGTTCAAGAACTACATTCCTTTTTGGACTGAATCTCTTGTCAAGAGTCTTGACTACAGAAGCATAGTCATCAACGAGAAGTGAATCTCCACTGTCACCACCACTTACAAGAGTACTTACAACCTCTAAGGGTAAAGTTTTCAAGATGTTTCTGCCTTCAGGGCCAAGATTGTAGATTAGAAGTGCTTTCTTCTTCTTAGGGGTAAAGGTTTCACCATCAATGGCTTCTAAATAAGCCTCGAACGTCTCTTTCCACTGTTCCCAGTGAACAGGTGGAGTACCTACAGATTGCAAAAAGGGTGGAGGCGCCGAAACGCGATCCATGGCAAAACGTGGGTGAGTTGCTGCCCAACGTCAATACAACTGTACTTTAATGGTGCCAACTAGATGCAGGGATGACTATATGTATACGGAAAATAAAGCATAATAAACAGTTAACAGGAGGTGTGCACAAATAAGACAAGCAGGTGTGCGCATCACCGAATGCACATCAAGGATGTAACAAACAGAAGTAATCACTCATGAGTAGTAGGGTGTGCGCATCACCGGATGCACAATATGGCATAATCACAGCACATTAAGAGTTGCAACTTACGATGGAAGCTTGAGAAAACGAAGAAAGGTGAGCACATCACCGATGTGCAACGTCGAAAAGCAGAAGTCCTCAAAGTTGAGTTGAAGATGAGGAAAGTAGAAATGATGCTTGAAGCGGTGAAAACGAAACAGCCTGATCCTAAAATGGCCGCTGCCGCTGACGCGTGGTGACGTCAGGCGTCGTAGACGTAGAGCGACATCGTAGGCGTAGAGGAAGAATGCCGACAATCTGTTGCGTGGCAACGGTAGGGAACGGTGCGCGAGCCTTCGCCGCACCACGGGGACACACCAACTGGCACAAAAGAAGAAACGATTGCCCAGCAGGAAAACAAAACGGAACGAAACTTGCCAGACCACGGCGAACCTCGGCAACAGCACACTGAAGCAGGACAGCAGGATGAAGCAGGAGGAACAGGCAGACCGGAAAGCCAGGAAGACCGCCAGGGAATTAAAGCTCTCTCAGCAGAACACAGGATACGGCGTGGCACAGCTGGGGTACTTCGTGGGGATCCTGAGGCGTCAGACCAACTCGTCGCCACTGAAAAGAAGACACTACGCTGAAATGGGGTAAGTGTCCGGTTTATTCTGTCTGACGTCCTCCAGGTCCCGGCAGCAACTGCCTGCCTAAGGACTCCACATTCCAGAGTAGAATCCCCCCCGATGACACAAGCTCCTCACGAGCCAGCGTTCCACAGATCCCAACAGGTACTTGTACTAGAAAATTACTAGCATAACTCGGAAGGACCACTGTAAAAGATGAACTTAGAAGGTGTTTATCCAAATAATGTGTCTGATTTTTATTATGACATCAAAACGTTTTCCTTCAGATTCCTTATTACTTTAGAATGTGACTATAGGGCGACGTTTCCACTCTGGCCCCAGGTTTGGATCATCAATGATGAGACTCGGGTAAGGAACATAACACTGCTATATTTTTTTACAAAATGTTGGTTTGATTTAATATGAGTGTATCACATTTCACTGGGTGTTGGGTGCCACTCGCTGGTTAGAGTACAATATGGAACTGGATGTTAAACTCATAAATGTGAATAATGATGGTATTGCAAAGGGTAAGATTCTTCCTGAGGGAAGTGAATCCAATAATAATGAGATGCATTTTATCTTTGTAGGTATGCCTTCTGAGTGTGTCTACTAAAGGCAAGTATTGCCACATACTTATCCCTCCCACTTAGTCAATAACTAGGAGGGATTATTAAAATCACAAGGGATCTGTAACCTGAGGAAGGCCAGTGACACAGAAGTGCATTTGGAATAGGCTGATACATGCAGACAGGGTAATGGAGATGATGTTTCTCCCATATACCTGTTCATTATAATTTTTAATCCTGCCAAGGGGTGCCCATAATAAAAAAGACGGGGTACCCACTCAGGCAGTTTTGTTATCATCTTTCTTTCTGCAATAGGGATCCCTCTCATTAAATAATTTGCCTAAAAAATATGCGCTCCACCCTAAACGTTGGTCTACGCCAGATTGTGTTTGCGGCCCTATGATGAAGCATGTCACTATTTAGGGGCCGATTCCGATCTCGGCCGGTAGGGCTCCGAATCGGATTCGGCTTTACCGGATCCGATTCGGAGCCCTGTTTCCCGACCGAACCGTACGTGGGTCCGGCCGAGCGAGTACGATGCGAATTCGCCGACCGACTCGTCCGGGCGTCCCGACCGCTCTGACCGACTCGCTCCCGGCTCGAACCGCTCCGACCGACTCGCTCGGACTCGACTCGCACCGCGCAATGGAGACGTTCCCCGGCCGGGTAAGTACGATGCGCGCTGCGAGCAGTCTGACCGAGCCGCGCACTCCGGCTCGAAAGAGCTGTCGGAGTCGAACTTTGGGGGTCCGTGTCGGACCCCCTGTACGCGTAGCCGCGCGAGTCACACACAGGGGGACCCATGGGTCCCCCTACCTGTGCGTGTACGGCGCGAATCGCTTCACCGCGTACCCGCTGTAGGGGGCGCACTTGTCCGACTCGCACCCATTGAGTCAATGGGAGCCCGCGTACACGTTGTACGACCGGCTCCCATTGACTTCAATGGGAGTCCGACCGACTCGAGTCCGATAACATACGGACGCATCGTACTCGTTCGGTCGGACTGCACGGGTCCGATTCGGTCGGAAATCTCTCCGGGTCCGGCTCGGTCGGAGAAATTTCCGGCCCGAATCGGAATCGACCCCTTAGTGGGTGAGGGCAATTTTAATAACCCTAGGGGTTTTCCAGTAAGATTTCCCTACTTCTTTTGTTCCTGGTTTTCTGCCCCAAAAGCAGGTTTTTTTTTAAAGTCCTTCTCATTGAGTGGCTTTAACATCAGCATATAGACTTGGAGAATTGGGTTCTTTGATTATGAAGCACCCTTATTTAAGAATATTTTCAGATATACTCCTTCTTAGGTTAGAACCATGTTTCTATCCTAATATATTTACTTTATTTGATCAGGAGAGGGAAATGACTTTAATTATCCTAGCACCTTCTACTCCCGAAGAAAAAGCCTTACATACATTGGATATTAACAGCAGTGAAATTTACCTTTCCAGGTCACAGGACTATAGACAATGTGAGAACTTGTTTGTAACTTTTACTGTATATCTGCATGGAAAAAATGTTTCTATTCAAACTTTGAGAAGATGGGTTAGAACACTCATTTCCATGGCTTATGCTTCCCAGAATACAGGACAAGTTCCCCGATGAGTGGCTGCTTCTTGGACTGAGGCTTGTGGGGCTTCTCTTTTGGATATATGCAAAGCTGCAACTCGGGCTACACCATCGACCTTTGTTTCTCATTATAGACTGGATGTGGGAAATGCTGAGCCTATGAATTATATGAATTATGATTTTAGAGTATTGGCAGCCACCATAGCCTGAGCATTTCTATGTTGATATATTCCACTGATCAAAAGCAATTACCTCTCTGTGGCAGAACCTCTGCTTCTATACTGCTGAATTGAATAAGGCTGAAAATATGTTTTGTGTTTCTTTTATTCAAGAGAACTGAGCAGTGGTTCCAAGATGATCTCAGGTGCACCATTCTGAACCAGAGTCTCCGGTGTCATTTCCCTTCCACCTTTTTCTCCGGGTTCATAACCTACATATTATTATTGAGTACTTCAGTTGTAACAACTAGAGGATGCGAACTGTCAGCTAAATTCCTCTTGGGATTACATTTTACCCTTACATCCCAACAAAGCAAAAATAAGTGAGAAAATTCCACTTTAAATGTAGTGGTCAATTTTCCAGATATGTCCCAAGAGAGGATATGGATCCAATTGAAGACTGACTGCATTAGTCTGTTTAGCCTGGAACATTTCACTGATGATTCACTCCTCAAATTTTGGCCTGACTTCAAAGCTTTTTTTATTGGATGACTACTGGTCAAGAGAAGTAATTCAGAATGATTTTCAAATGGCTTCTGATTTAGTTGAAGCATTATTTAGTGATACCTCTGTACTTTTTGAAATTAAGACGGTCTGGGTTGTCCATTGCTAAAAATTGCTTCCTGTAGCCTACCAATTTGGGTATGTCCTGCTCAATTACATTGATGCCTTAGAAAGGGTGTTGGAAGTGGAATTTTAGAATCACCTGGAAGTAAATAACACCATTTGTGATTTTAAGTGGGGCATCTGGCTGTGGCATGGCACCGTGTTCACTCTTTTAATGGTAAAGTAATTTGTTAAGGATCTTGGATAAGAGTGAACCTACCTTATTGTACTTTGTTTGGTCTTTCAAATACTTTCAAACACCCTACTCAATAGGAGAGTCTTAAAATGACTGAAGTTACTTGCAAGGTTATTGTTACCATCACTTCTACAATACAGCAGCATCTGTGTTTTAATGGACATCTTACAGGCTGAGTGGTTGAAAGTCTACTTTGTGCCGTATAGGCCTATTGCCTTTTACCTATTGCTTGCCGAATTCAGAGTATGTGTTCTGCCGCTACTTGAAATGCTTGTGCCACTTAGACATCATTTCCATATTTACACAGTTGATACACAGGTGACCTTCAGGCTACCAGGAAACATTCTGTCAGATGTTACTGATCTCTTGTCAATTTGCACTCAGATTAGTAAATTGGTAGAAGCGATCTGGCTGAAATTAGATGACCTGAGATTCGAATACATTGCTTTGATTGGAAGTCGGCCGATTAAAATTTCTGATATCCTTGACTTAAGTTTGGTGACTTTCACATCATGTTTGTATCAAAGGATAAAACATTAGGTGTACTTTTTGATTCTTTTTTTACAATGCAAGCTACTGCTGAGGAATGATGACAGCAGTTGCCCAATGCCCACTCAAAATGAAGAAGTCTGTCAGAGTAGATTAGAATGAAATGTAATGCCCTGCGAAGAAATAAACTGGTCACACAAGAGGAGCTAGAGAGTTATCACTTCAAAGAAAGGAATGTTTGAGATCACTGAAAGAATATTGGAAACAAAAATATTGTGCAGACAAAATATCGCATCAAAAATATTGAGGGCCAAAATATCGAGAAGGTTAGTGCAAATAGGTAAGCATAGATTTGCTATTCTTAACGGTTCACTGACACAACATCGATGTCACAAACATCGATGTAAAAAATATCGATGAAAAAATATAGACAACAAAAATATCGACTCCTATACTTAAACAGGTAAGTACAAAATTATTGACTAAAAAATAGTGTTGTACAAAATATAGACGTACAAAATATCAGGCTGGGCAGGGAACACCTCAACCCCCAATTTAAGTGTCTAGACCTCCTGTCACTCAAACACCAGACGCTAAAAACAAAAACAACCAGAGGCACACAGAATGGTAAAGTAAGAAAATGCCCACTTTCTAAAAGTGCAGAACAAGAAAACACCTGGGTTCCACTCAAATTAAACAAAATTTAACAATGTGCTGATTGATCAAGACGTTGTTACAATGTGAGCAGTTATAGCATTTCAGCATGCCTTTGTACTCAACCTCAGTAGCTTCTGTGGGCCTCATGAGTATCTCATTCGAGTTATGGGATCTCTTATATGCAAAAAGTGGAGGATTGACAAACATCCCCTGGAAATCTGGTTCAGACTGCAGTAGTTCCCAGCGTCTCTGTTGGACTTGGCCCTTTTTTGCAGGGTCATCCCTAAACTTTTTGCCTTTCTCCTAGCCTTTTTTCTGACATGGTGTTGGTGGTTTTAGGACTCTGGGCACTTTAGCACTGCTGTCCAGTGTAAAGTGCGTGTGCTCTCTGTGATAAACATGGTAAGATTGGTCTACACCTGTTTGGCCTATTTAATTTACCTGTCAGTCCCTTGTAAAGTGGTATCTCATATACCCAGGGCTGGTAAAATAAATGCTACTGGTGGGCTTGCAGCGCTGATTGCAACACCCACCAAAGTAGCCTTTCAAACCTATCTCAGGCCTCTGCCATTGCAGGGCCTGTGCGCGCAGTGTTACTGCTGCTGTGACGTGACACCTAAAGTATGTGCCATGTCCTTGACCCCCCTTTTCACTGCATGTCCGTCACCCCTAAGGTAGGCCCTAGCTAGCCCTATGGGCAGGGTGCATTGTAGGTGAAAGGTAGGACATGTACCTTAAGTGGGTGACATGTCCTGGTAGTGACAAAGCCATTTTGGTTTCTCACTACTGTGAGGCTTCCCTCCCATTGGAGTGCATTGGGGATTCCCTGATAAGTATTTCAGTGGTAATTCCTGATATGAGAGGAGCAGCGTGGTCATGTTTGGTATGTTTGGAATAGTAATAATAAATGCTACGCAATGGTGTGCACAGATTTATTATAACTATTTTAGAAATGCCACTTTTAGAAGTTAGCCTTTCTGTGTGCTATGTGTCTGCCTGCCTGATGTGAATTGCATGTCTGGCTTTTGAGTGACAGGGGCTGGTGAGGTGTGTGTGGCTCCAGGAGGGGCAGGGTGAGTCAGCGCTAGGATGAATGGGACATCTGCATTTGGAGTAGTAGGAGGAGAAGTCCCTGGTCCCTGAATAGGTCTGTGCCTAGCCTGTACAATGCTGGCTCCGCCCCCTGTGGTGTGTCTGATCACCGAGCCACCACCTGACAAAGGGGAAGAGGAGCCCTGTAAACAGAGTGCTCCAAAACCCCCCAGAACCATTTGGGACTGGTTCCCCCAAGCCCTGTGCCAGGGGAGAGACAAAGGAAAACTGAGTATAAATGTTGGGGCTGTGACCCCATGTTTTTTGAGCTGTGCTTGTGCATACTTGGGCTGGGGGGGACACTCTGCCAGGAGGAACCGCTGCGGGACCCAACTGCAGCTTCTTGGGGGTCCCTGCATGCTGGCCTGCCTGGCTGCGCCCTGCTGGGGTGTCCCCAGCCCCAAGGACTTTTGATTCCTGCCTGCTGGATTCCTTGCCCAGCTTTACCCCAGGAACTTTGATGGGCTTAGCGCCTCGAGAGCGCTATATTTTGTTTACTGGAGCCCCAGAGGAGGGGACTACAAGACTGCGGAAGAGGAGGAGCGTGCATGCTCCGCAGCGCTGGGCTGCAACGTGTGTGCCGAGGGAATGCCGATGTGGGGATTCCCCCTCGCATTGCCAGGGATAGCGGGAACCCACCCCGCGTTTTGCCAAAGGAGCAGGTGCCCACCCCGCACTGGTGTTTATCTTAAAAGTGGGTGCCCACCCCGCGTTATTGCCTGTGAAGAGCGGGAGCCCACCCGCATTGTGGTGTTCTGTTGCAGGAGCCTACCCTGCTTTTGATGCCTTCTTTTTAGCGGGAGCCCACCCCGCTGTTTATGGCGACTTAAAAGTGGGAGCCTACCCCGCTGTATTTGCGCTCCTTGGGAAGCGGGAGCCCACCCCGCATTTCCCAGCCGCCAAAACCGGAAGTCAGGCGCCTCCGCCTGACTGTGGGCGGAGCCGGGAAAAGAAGCAGAGAGAGACAGAGGAAGTCCGGAGGGTCGGGAAGAAGTCCCGAAGACAGCGTCTCCCTGAGCGGGGCCCCTGTGAGTGGTGGGAGCCCCGCATGCCGCCAGAAGAGGAGAGAGCCCTGCAAGTTGTAGACCGGAGGTGTCTACAAAAAGGCCCCAGTGAGTGGAGACCGGAGGAGGCAAAGAGCCGCGACAGAGAGCCCCGGTGAGTGGGGCTCAGAAGGGGCGTTGTCTTCTTCCTGCCAGTGGGGGCCCTCTGAAGCAGTGCAGGTGCCGCCAGAGGCACCAGAAGAGTCCCTGGACGGGGGCTGAGTTTGGAGCATTTTTAGTGCTCCCCAGGCATGGTGGTGGCAGTGCTTGTTTTTACAACGGCACCGCGAGAGCACGGGCCGCTGCAACGTGGGGCTGAGTGCGGAGCAGTGTTAATGCTCCAGAAGCACAGTGAGTGCTAATTCCCCCTTTGAGCAGTGATCCCAGCGAGCGGCACCGGGAGGGTCCCAGAAAAGGGGATTCTTGAGGCACAGTAGTGCCAGGGCTCATTCTTGTACCCAGCTGCACCGCAATTGCGGGCAGCTGCAACGTTGGGGGCCATTTGTTAGAAAGTCCCAGTAGGGACCCAGGAGGCACAGTAGGGCCAGCGCCATTCTTTTCTTTGGGGGCATTTCGTTTATAAGGAGAAAAAAGGGGTGAGTTACACTCCTGCCCTAGCGCATTGCGCCCCTTTGTTGTTGCTGCTTTGGCAGCCCCAAGGATAATTGAGAAGCCCTATCTACAAGCCCTGACATTTCTGGACATAGGGCATTTGAGCCCCAGTGGAAGGCCAGTTGGCCTGGGGTCAGTACTGTGGTTAGGCATGATAGGTTTATTCCTAATAGGGGACAGGCCTAATGTAATGATGCACCATGTGTTGATGCCTAATATCATGCACCATAATTATTGCCTAAATGTGTTTGGGCTGGAGAGGCCTACTGTGTAATGTGCTTATGCTAATGAGGTTTGGGCCTAATGTGGTTATGCCTAATGTCATGCTACGATGTTTTAGGATGGTATCTAATGCTAATGTGATAATGCTTAGGTCATTATGGTACCAGTAGTTACTGGTTGTGTTTTATATTTACTACCTACATTCTGATGGTTCTGACCGTGGCCCGATTGGCCTGGTCTTGTATATAATCCCCTGTGAATATTGCCTAGTGCCAGTTGGCACCATGAAAATGTGTGATTATGTTTCTAATGTTTCTAATGTGTTTATGATAAATACAAAGGCTATTTTTGATATAACCTTGTGTGGAGTTTCTTTTGTGGTGTGCCTAGTGTGTTGCTGCTGTGTGTGTGTGTTGCGCAAACACTTTACACATTGCCTCTGGGATAAGCCTGACTGCTTGTGCCAAGCTACCAAGGGGGTGAGCAGGGGTTATCTTCAGCGTGTAACTCCCTTGCCCTGACTAGAGTGGTGGTTTCTGCCTGGCTTAGGCGCAAGCCCTAGCCAACCAGAAATCCCATTTCTAACAGTCTCAAAATGATGCGCTTGATCATCTGTGATTGCGTTGAAAAGGTCGACACAAAAACTTCTCTCATTGTCGTTGGTTTTGTGCGTTTCTTCAAGAGGTCTACTTTGTTGATGGTTAGAACCCGTTTCTCTGATAGATCCACTACTTTACTAGGATAACCACATGCCAAAAATTGCTGTTTGTAACCATACAGTGTGCTCATCACATATTGCTTGGAGTCTGAGGTGATACATTTAATCCTGGTAAATTGTGAGTAAGGTAAGTGTCGTTTGAGTGAGGGGGTTGAAAGCTGCTGTATAACAGAGAGTTATTACGATCTGTGGGTTTCTTAAACACTCCAGTGGTTATGCGAGTGCCCGCCAGTTGTATGTTGATGTCCAAATAAGCAATGCACTGTGGGTCTACATTGAATGTAAATTGAATCCTCGGGTTCTTGCTATTCAATGCCAACACGCAGGTTTCCAGGTCACTGCGTGAGCCTTGCCAAATTAATAAAATATCATCTATGTACCGTCGGTACAGGATCAGATTTTTGGTCCATCCATCATCTGATAGGATATGTTCGGTTTCGAATTTCCTCATGAAGCTGTTGCTATGGCTGGGAGCTCCAGAAAAGCCCATAGAGGTTCCGTTAGCCTGAAGATAGTAGCTTTGTTTCCACTTGAAATAACTATGGAACAGGCAAAAGTGGAATAGCTCCAATAGAACAAAAAATTCCACTTGCAACTCACCTTGCCTCAGGAGTGCCCATTCTATAGATTCAATTCCTTCTATGTGTGGGATGGAGGTATAGAGAGCTACCACATCCACAGTGCATAGCCAAATTTCTCCAGATGCAGGTATTTCAACATCCTGTAAAAGTTGTAGGAGGTGAGTTGTGTCCTGTAGATACAAGGGACTAGACGTACGATGGGTTGCAGAAATGAATCAAGGTAGTGCCCTAGTGGTTCGTGGATAGAATCACACCCTGACACAATGGGTCTAAAAGGTGGATCATGTAAATTTTTGTGTATCTTCGGGAGCATATGAATTGTAGGCCTCCGAGGATGTCGAACGTAAAGATACTCCTTGGTTTTCTCTGTGATCCATTTCATGCCAATCGCTCGTGTGAGGATAGTCATCAAGATGCTCTGAAATGATAGTCGGATCGTGAGGTAGTGGTAAATAGGTCAACTCATCTTGCAACATTTCTTCAACCTTGTTCTCGTAAAAAATGGCGATCCATTACTACCAGTGCTCCACCCTTGTCTGCTGGAGAAAACTGCAGTGATTTATTGGTTCTTAATGATTTCAATGCTGCTTTCTCTGTTTTCGACAGATTATGATGTGTGGTAGACTGTGTCGGTAACTTAGACAAGTCTTGCTTAACAAGTGTCTCAAAGGTGTCAATAACCTTATGCGAGATAGGGGAGATGAAAGTACTCTTTGGTTTGAATTCACGGTAGCCAGATTCAGGTTGTTCTGCGGTTTTTAAGTCCAGATTAGCAAAAAAATAGCGAAGACGCAGCTTCCTGGTAAATTTGCATAGGGCAATTTCAAAATCAAATGGCTTAGTATGAAAAGTTGGCACAAACGAAACCCCTTTATTCAAAACTGCTGTTTGAGATTTAGACAATTCCGTGGATGATATGTTGATCACTAGTGTCTCTTTTGCCTCCTGGATGTGCCGGGTTTTACTGAATCTGTGGCCTCTCCGGGTTATGCTGCGCCTGCTGGTGCAGCCCTGGATGGTGTTGGAGGATTGTTGGAGGCCGGCCTTGTGTCTAAAAAAGACACCTTAGGAGCATTAGATGGGCCCATTTCTGTTGTGGCCAGAGATGTGAATATAGGGGAGGACGAGACAACTGTGTGTCACTGATGGAAACCAGACTCTCCTCAGATGAAGTAGTCCCCGGTCTTCTAGAGTTGCGTTTCTGTGCATATACCTCGGCCCAAGAGTATACCTCGTCCAGTTTGTAATCAATCGTATCTCTACGGAATTTATGAATTTTACGTTTGTGAATCTCTTTGGCATACACATCTAGTCTGGTGTTAATCTCATACAAGGTGGTCTCCCATATATCAGCTTCCATACGTAAGGTCAGAGCTTCCTGAAGCTCTTTGATTTCCTGCTCTAGGCCTACCAACACTTGGGAAACTTCCTCCAAAATCAGTAATATAAGGTCAAGGGAACATTTATTCAAAATGGCGTACCATTTATCCATGAATTTTTTATTCAGTTTGAACATCATGGGTTTGATTGCCAGACGAAGTCCCTTGGGTATTCTACTAGATTTGTGGTATTATAACAACGTTGTTGCGTGTAATCTCTGATTGATCTCTCTACGCATACGATATTCCAATTGCCTAATCTGTTGATTGACTGGCCCATGTGAAGTGTCAAATGTCCTTTCTATAAAGTGGCATTTTCAAACACAGAATTTAAAAATCACCTTCACCAAAAGATGCGTTAATAAGTTTAGAGAGCTTCATTTTTCTATGTTGTCCCTTTTGCAAGTTACACATGTAAAAATGTTACAGTGGAACCCCAATGATAAGCCTTTGGGACAGATAGCCTTTCAACAGTGAAAAATGTCATACATACCAGTATATGTCTTACCTTTCACATACATTGCATCCTGCCCATGAGGGTACCTTGGGCATACCTTAGAGGTGCCTTTCATGTAAGGAAAGGGAAGGTTTTGGCATTACAAGTGGGTGCACTTGCCAGGACAACCTGGCAGTTACAAACTACGCGCACAGACACTACAGAGGTAGGTCTGAGACACATGCTGCTCATGTGGGAGGCACAACCAGTGCTGCAAGCCCACTAGTAGCATTTGATTTACAGGCCCTGGCATACACCGTGCACTTTACTAGGGGCTTACCAGTAAATCAATGTTAGAAATGGGGGTCTCTAGTTGGCAGAGGTAGGTACCTTTGTCCAAATAGGGACCCTTGCTTCTAGTCAGGGTAAGGGGGATAAACACTCTAGATAACCCCTGCTCACCCCCTTGGTAGCTTGGCACAAGCAGACAGGCTTATCCCAAAGCAAAGTGTAAAGTATTTGTACCAACACTCACAGTGACACAGTGAAAACACCACAAATGGACACTATAAAACAAAGTATCTTTATCTGAACTAAACAAGACCAAAACGGCAAAAATCCAACATACACAATTAAAAATATGACTTTCAAAAGGTTTCAAGAACTTGTACCACAGAAAACTATGGATGCGTGACTTTTCACCGAAGTACCAGTAGATGCGTCAAAGTTCCCAAGCCAAACAGCCGCAGCAAACAGCTGCAGCGTCGGAAAACAAAGAGATGCGACACTCCTGAAACCTTAGGGAGGCGATGCGACAGCCCCGCTGCACGCAGAGGAAGGGTTGCGTCGAATCCGGTCTGTACGGGGAGTGATGCATCGATTCTTCATGACGGTTCCAGTCCTGTCGTGTAGTTCCTATAAAACTTATACAGGATCTGCGCGTTCGGACAGCATACACTGTAGGATTGGTGTCGGACTGATTCTGAACACCCCCACCGGGTATGTTGGCCTTTTGTACCAGCTAGCTCACAGTGCCACTAAATTCTCCTCTTACCAAGGAGAGAATAGTTCTTGGCAACCATCGAACATGACAACCCTGATCCCTCAGGACCGTGGAAACAATATACTACTTTTCGCTCAGTCACTCGTGCTTACTTAGTCTTTCTTAGAGAGGTACACAGAATAAACAGGCTGGGCGTTTTCAATAAGTATTTATTGAACAGTTGTTATTCTGGTGTAAAATAGATGAGCTACAACAACCGTTAGACAGTAGCAGATATATAGGATTAGAAGCACTATGAAAGTAAATGGATTGTAGAGCTCTACCATCTTGCAGTAATCATGAATACATCCAAGTACATAAAATACATGATAATAAAAAGATGCGTACTCCTTCGATGTCTCCCTAACTAGATGAACCTAAGTGTAGCTAGAATGTGTGTAGGTGTTAAGCCAAGAATCCCTCTACGATAAAGTCAACCCCATTACCTGAAGTGAGAGACTGTGGGACCCCATCTTGGTCTCGAGGTCGACACCCCGAGAGGGATGTTAGACCACTGCGAGTTGGAGTGTCTGCATGCAGGAACCTCAGCGTTTCTGGTCAGTGTGTCTGCCGGGAAGTCCTGATCTCCTCTGCCTATCTTAGCAAGATGTGATGTATATATACCCATAGGTCTCCCCAGGGTTCCTACCTCGCTGTATTACTTTGTCGGACTAAGGATGACGTCGGGCATGAACTTTATACATAGATATTATACAGGAGATGGTAGTCCTGCTGTGCTTCCAAGAATCCTCATGCATAATGTATGAGATTTCGAACTAGGGAAAACCTGCGTTCTGAATGCAGTGTTGTATCTAGGTAAAAGGTCAGTCCCTGTAAACCGTTATAAGTGTAATGTAGGGAAGAATATAGGTGAAGGGTTATGAAGTTACCTGTGCCTATATTATGGTACCTATATGGAATATAACACCCACTCCTCTTCCGAATGGATGACATAGTTAAGTTCTCCACGTTCTACTAGGTTGACTAGACACTGGTACGCTAATAGTTTACCAAAAAAAAACATTCGTTTTCGGATTAAAAAGAATAAAAAGTTCTAAAAAATCTTTAAAAAAGTTTAAAAAGGAAATTGTCACTCAAGCCATAGCCCTTAATCTGTCCGTAGGTATAGTTAGAACTACTACAAGCATTTGAAAGCCATGCATGCTCAAAAGAATGTCAATTTTGTTATGGAGTTCCAATTTTCAGTTTGTTTTTCAAAAAGTCGAATTTCTCCCAGCACATGACGGGCCAAAATGAGTCAAATGTTTATGTGTGCTTGCTGGTAGACGCAACATTATCGTTGCCTGCTTCCGCAGACGACGGTCCCTGTAACACCTCACAGATTATGTCAATTGAGCACAGATGATTTTCCGTGCTGTGCACAGCTGACGCTGGGGCAGCCTGTGCGCCGTCCAAGGCCTGGGTGTCAGAGGAGGAGCCGGTGTCCATACCAACAGGAGCCGTGACTACCTGTGGAGGCTCTAGGAATGCCGCCATCAACATTGGAATACGCTGGGGACACTGCAGAACATGGGCAATTATTGGGTCCAGTAAAGCATCAACGTCCGGTTGCGCACATGATGGGAGTGTCAGACAGAGATCCAACATGCATTCTTCTCCGCAAAACGGGCATTGGAGGACAGGTAAGATGCAGTCCATCCAGACTGGTCTAAATGACAGGAACCAAGACACACTTAGTTCTCTCAGGCGAGGTGTGCCCAGATGTTGTACCATGCGATCACGGTATTTTCGCTCCAGGAGTACTGTTTCCATCTCCTTGGTTACTGGGATGTCCATTGCGTAGCAGAAAAATTACGATCAGGATACCTGCTATTAGAAACAGGATCAGCGGAAGTCCTCCAAAAATGCTTCCAAATACAGAGTGTATAAAGTTTGGTATAACTCCGAGTACCATCTGAAAGGTGCTTAATAGTCTAGAACCTATGGTGTTAAATAGGTGGACGATGCCTGTCATATCAGACATGTTAAAGATACGATTTACCATTTCTGCAAAATGGAAGGGGCAATTCGTACGTATGAGCGCCTGTATCTCTGCTGAAGACCTTGCGATCTGGAGATCAAAAGTCTCTCGAGCAGAGGTTAAAGGCACAGACTTCAGTAAAAGCATGGCTTTCAATCTGCTCAAAGCATCAAACCGTATTAATGAAACATTTAGCGAAGGCCATAACGGCGCCTCCCTGACTGTATGTGTTGCTGGAAACAATACTTGCATACAGCAAGTAACCCTGGAGTTCACGGTTACCAGATATGCGATGCCCGGAAGCATCCCACAGCAACTTTGATCGTTCAGCATCAAGTAACTCACATTCAAAAGTAGCCTGAACACTGGAGTGATCACGGCAGCTGGGGTACCCCTCAAGTGACAGGACAAATTCGCTACTGAACCGTTACACGCCCCATGCAGCATTATATCCTGACGTATGAGTTATCCACTTAAAGTGTTCTCACAGTTCGTAACCCTTAATAACACCTCTCTATCCCCACTCCGGCATCGAAATCTGTACGGTAATTCCCAAGATTCCTTGATGAATTCCCTACCCATTTCTTCATATCTGCCTGCCTGCTTTTGTTCAAGGCAATATTGAAATTAAAAAGTAGTGACCGGTAGAGTTATGTGGCCATGGATTAACTATTCTGTGGACGGTGATTCTGCCACTGTAAAGGCTAATCTATCCAGTTTTTCAATATACAGCGTTGTATATTTTGCACCCCTTTGTGCCATCTCTATCCGTTTGTCTGTTAGGTTATATGAAGAAAACAGAGATGTACTGTTGATAAATTGCCAAGGCACATAGCCTGCGCGCAAAGATTGCAGCGTCCAGCTTAACAAAATAATAGAACGCAATTGCGATTGCCCGTGTTGTAATATGGATAAATCCTGTTTCAATATATCTATTGCAGAAGATACAATGTTGCCCAGTGAATATATCCTGGAGGTTAGTGTAGTTAACCCATTGTCAACCACTGCTAGAGCTTTCTCTAGGTTTATACGATCTACTTCACATAACCTCTCCGCGGCCTCTTGTTGTGATATTTTCCAAATTTCATTATAGACAGCATAATAGAAACGTTTGTGACGTGGCTTTCTAGGACCTAATAAAAAATCCCGTAGATCCACATCCTTCGTAAGTAAGGATAAGTGTTGTTTCACCTGTGATAGTGTTGAGGTTCTTAGCCAATCGAGGCATAGCTTCCCAACACTGTATGATGTCACTACCCCTGGATGTTCTCTCTGTACATGGCGTGGATCTGGCCTGTTCATCTTAAACCCTTTGGTTTTACCCATGAATCTTTCCTGACATCTATTGGTGTCTGTGGGCCAAATCAACCATCCCTTACAGTCGGGGTCTGATCTATTGCATTGCATTAACTCATCTAGCGTAATCCCTTCCTGTGACGTTATGTTACCCTCGGTGTGTGATGGTGTGGGCATCCAAGGAGTATTCAAGTCTTTGTTCTTGGCTATTCCAAGACAGGAAGTTTGTTGCACAGTCTCATTCAAAAACATGATCAGCTGAGAAATGAGGCATGCTCGAAGTAGTGCTTCAGTTCCCTGGACCTGCCAGTCTCTAGTACTCCAGACAGATTTTAAGTCTATAGTGTCTTTACATGAGTCGAAACCTTGTTCAGACAATTGGGCAATAAAGGAAGCAGAATAAATCTGTTTGGTGTTTGTCAACATATTTTTCTGTGCCGGTGTTGGTTCAACCTTATAATAATATGAGGCTGGGTCTGACGTGTTAAACCCCGAAAAATATGGCAACTTCTGTGCAAATGTCTTTGAACTGCTTTTCGGCGGTGTAGGGCAATGTTCCCATTGCTGGTATGTAAAAACATTTTTGGGATTAGCAGATTTATGCAAAAAATGATGACCATAATGTTGATAGCAATACATTGTTTCAAAATCTGATGTGTCTTCCAACATTTCATTACTGGAAAAAGCCGCAGATTTTTCTAAATCAGACCATATATTATTTACAGTTTCATAATACCAATCATCAGAATATGTACTGGAGGTAATGATATCACTCAATGACATTTTAAATAAATGTGGAATTTTTAAAAGTTCGGTCGGACCAAATATATCACAATCAACCTTGTCCCATACTATATCATCAGGTATAGGAACTGCTGTAATGTTCACTGATGACAAGTATCTTTGTTCACGATGTGATGATAGGTGAGGTTTCAGAATCAGATTCACTTTTTGTGCTGCAGAGCTTTGTCGAAGGTACATTCCATTTATAAGCATGCTAAAAACAACTACTAAGCCTATCCAGAAAAGAAAGAAAAGTATCCCGGTAATTTTCCAGACTTCTACCTAAGGTGATACCAGGAAAGTTTTTCTAAGAAAGTTCAGAAAGTCTTTAATTTGCTGGTTGCGGTTTTTTGGGCTGGCATTGTTTCAGGTTCACTTGGATCCAATGAAAAGGTATCAAAATCGATGAAATAGCCAGATGCAGTTCTATCTACTTTCGGTATTTCCGCAGGTCTTGTGGACACTGTAGCTTGCTCTTGTAGAGGCATGTTGATGGAGATATCTGTGATTGGTCGAGTTGAATTTTGTCTTTCATTTTGATTTTGATTATTAACTTCAGTTTCGAGTGGAACGAGTTCCATGGCATTATTGCATAGTCCATCATTCCTTGCAGGGGACTCTTCAAACGTGATGAGTCTTTCTGTTTAAACTTCTTGTATGGTAGCGAGAGGAGGGCGTCGGCTACTAAGGAGTCCACGAGGCCTACTATTTAGTATCGGCCACATAGTGTGGTTTGATTAAGTCGATTGAGACAAATCTTTTCTCCTTTTTCCCGGCAAGAGGCGGCAGAAGTACAGTTCTTGTTCCTTCAACGGCCAGAACAGGTACAGGCTTTGAAGGGGCCTCAGTGGTCCAAATAAACACACGCGAGTGGTTTGTCTGATATTAGCAATGGTGTCTGCGCTGGACGTGTTACAGTGAAGACTTTCATCTGCTGACAGATGTCGCATTTCAAGACATAGTCCTTAGTCTGCTTTGTTAATGCTGGCCACCAGTAGCGTTGTTTAAATAAGGAAACAGTCGCCGTAACTCCCGCGTATGCAGAACCTATACCCTTGTGTGCTGCTAGAATTAAACCTAACCTGCGATCCATATTCGGTATTACTCTATCCCCCACTCCAGGAATCTGAGCAAATGGAACGTTATTTGCATCTAACTTGTAGGAGTACTTGAGTGGAAATCTTTTTGGGAGTGCCGTTTTATTGCGTGTAGCAATAATTGCAACCATAATCTCACTGTCTATTCTCGTTTTTGAACGGGTTATTGCAGCTACGGAAGCCTTGCGGACAGCCCCCTTTGCGGCTTAATCAGCCAATGAATTCCCTTCAACGTGAACGCCAACACGTTGATGACTCAGTGTGCATATCAAGTGAGCCTTTGGTAGTTCGTTTTTCAACTCAACTACATGTTCCCATAGCATTTTATGCTTAATTGTGCCACCTTTTGCATCTTTAAACCCATTTTGTCCCCAGTGGTGTAAGTATTCATTGTATGACTGTACACAGTAAAAGGAATCACACACGATTAGTGTGGGGAATTCTCGATCCGTATTTACCAGTGCCAGTAACAGAGCTTTTAATTCTACCAGCTGTGCCATGCAGTCTCCTAGAGACTGAGTTTTTGTACAACTCGGATGAAACTTTTCATCCTGCATGCGACCTTTAACAATTGCGCATGCGGCGCTGTATTGGTGTTTACTCCCAATGGCCGGCTGAGCAGATCTGTCAGTGTAAATTATATATTCATACTGATCCA